>CM068371.1:136263471-137463471 GCA_034769895.1 Magicicada septendecula | reverse complement strand
TCTCTTTCTGTTGTGCCTGACGCTTGTTTCGTCTTACAAAATGTCCACGTTTACTGTCGTAATCGAAATCAAAACTTACCTACAACCAAATTTTGTAGTGTAACCTCTCTATGCTTTTAGTATTTATTTTATTTCTTTTTAAATTTCTATCTCCTTGCTTGTTGGTTTTGAAAGAGAGGTTACAAGTTATTTAGGACTAGGCCGAAGCCTAGAGAAGCAAAAATTATGCTGGGTCCAGTATGACGGGACTTGCAATAAAACTCAGCTGTAACAGAACGATAACAATTTATTTTATTTCATGCCCGGCTTGTATGCCCAATCACAAGTATGAATATGGTAAAAGATAACAAGTGTGTAAAATCCTAGTCATAACAAATGTGTGCAAATATAAACGATCACAAGTGTGTATAAATCTTCAAATCTTCAGCATAACAAATATGTATAATATTAAGCACAACAAATATATATATATATAAATCAATGAACACCCATATATATATATAATTATAAAATTTTCTCCCCTCTCGTGGCTAGCTAGACACATAACAACACACACAGAACACAAGGTACACCAACTCACAATTACATTAATTTTTAACACGCATGCCCCTGGAATGCACCCACCCAACAGGTAGAGTAACTACAAACTTATAACTCAGCAGTGATAAAATATACGCCCTTCGGCAACCCGTTCAGCAGAATAACGTAAAGCCAAAACCCCAGGAAGAATGATAATAATTCATGAGGCATAAATAACCGGACCACCCCTTTATCTAGCATTCCATTGATCAATGACCCATGATGAGCGTGTGAACCTTAAGTTCCTTTCACATCATTAATTTAAACTGACAAAACTACGTCACCTACTTTCAGACAGTGTTTATAAAATTCTAGACAGTTATTTGACTTCAAAAAAAAATTCCAAAAGGAATTAAATCTCTATGTACCTTAATAAACAGAAATTAATTGCTTGAGGCATTACTATTTCAGAAGATTTTGACAATACATAATTTACTCAAAAAAGAAAATGATGAATACATGTTTTATAGTCAAAAATTAAACAGCAAAAGCTATAAGTGGGAAGTCAACCCATATGTGTTTGCCAGTTAAGAAAACAATCAGTTTAGCCCTTGTGCAAGGGGCAAAAAATCAGCTAAAATATTTCCATTACATTAGTAATTATTTCTATTAGCCTCAAATGACTATATAAAATAATTAAAGGAAAAGAATACAGTAAGGTGGTTGTGCTCTGGCATCTGTGGGAGCGCGCCCACATGTAGTTGACAAAAGTTGACAGGCATTCAACCTGTCTGAAGTTGCACCAGCGTGTGTCAAAGAAAAACTAAGTCCCATTTTGTAATCCCAGAAAAGTCCCCAAAAAAAAACCCCCAGGAAAGTCCCCAGCTCTTAAATGTGAAACCCATAGTCAATTTAAAATTTATACACAGCTGTTCCAGCCGGAACAGAGCTACTGAGCAATAATTAAATTTTGTAAAGAGTGAAATGAAAATGAGATGCAACAGAAAAATGGTACAAGATTAAAATCTCTCCGGCGCGCTCCCGCAGTGCAGCACGCACTTACAGGCATAGCATTTAGTGTTATATAATGAGTAATAAAAAAGGTTTATGAAATTTAAGTTATAGTATTCAGAGTCATGATCACAGCTCAACTTCCCGGTAAACAGTCTGGACACGTGGTCCCATGGCTTCCAGGCTATTTGCAGTAAACGGGCACACTGCCGGCCCGGCCCCAAAAATGAAATAAATCCAAAATATCACCTTATAAGTGCTGGCGAGTGCAACATAGAAATTCAGTCTCCATCTCCCTCTTCGTATACGATCTTGACATGGTTCACAGCTTGGGCAGATGTTCAGCCCTCAGCAAGCCAGGAAACCGGCTTAGTGCGAGAACCCTATGAATTCAAGTAAATTAGAGAACAGTCTATAAAAATGTACACCCGAGTTAAGGTAATTAACCTTTTAACGGGCCGCCAGCTAACTCTCAAGAAAAGCACAATATTCATTAATAAAAGTTTTTACAACCAGCATAAAGAGTCTAAAAATCAGCCATGGAATAAGTAATTTGAATCATGAACAGAACTTATTAAATTGTGGCTTAATATAAAGTGAACTGTACTCAGTCAACATGCTTCGACAAAACTTTGCAGGTTAAACCGGCCACGTGGAGAGCAGTAATCATTACTTGACCCAAAAAAAAATTTAACAGCAAGTCACTCACAGCATTGAGAATGTTTTACCTTCAATTAAGTTTCATACATAGAAGCTCTCACACTTCATTCTCTATTTGTGAAGTTAATTAACAAACTCTGCGGCCGTTTACTACATGCACACACACCGCTCACGACCTAACTGCGCACCAAGTTTTTAGTCATTAATTTTTTTAATGTAGAGCACTTTTACCATGACAATGACTCTTGAAAAACTACTCGCACTATTACAGAAAATAATAAAGCATGGACTATATACAGGGCGTTACGTACAACAGTAAAGAATGAGTTTCTCTTACATAACTTTGTCGGGTCGCACACACACACATCATTACGTATTTTATGCATTTGCATATAGTTATTAATTATCCACACATGTATCATTATTTATAAGACAAATAAATACAAAGACAAACTTACCGGGAGTCAATTTACGCCTAGCCAAGCATGTAGGAACAGCGACTTCGTCGTAGAATACGGAGAGCGGAGACGGGGACAATTCTCTGAGCGAGGCGAAGCGTGGACTGCACACCGCGGCACACAATAGTCATCGCACATAGCCGAGTTGCGCGCGCAACCGCACACAGTGCCGCTCCCCTCATACCGCGGACCAAAGTTCGCCCCCGCTGCCTCGTCTCACGTTATGTTACAATTACGAAACCTTTCTAGAATTTTGTAACCGCCGGCATCAAACCGGCACAGTAGGTAACCAAATTTTAGGTAAAAACCTTAAAAACAATTAAAAGAATAACAAAAGAATTTTCAAATTATAAGAATAATTGGTTAGTAAAAAGTTAGGTAAGTTAGTAAAAAGTAAGTTACGTATATGCGTGCGTGTGTGCGTGTGTGTTTGTGTGTGTATGTGTGTGTTTTGGTAGGGCTGTAAAATTTTTTGGTAAAATATTTAGTAATATAATTAAAAATGTAGCTAATGAAATGTAAAAAACAATAAATACATAAAAACGTTAAAAATTAAAAATAAACGATTGAAAACACTATAAGAATCATAGACAATAGAAAACTAAATAAATAAAGTTATAAATATAATAAAACGAAAATAATTGTGAATCGACAAAGCAGTGTAACTGCTTTATTTCAGCTGTCATTATAAGCGATATCAGTTTTCAAATTTTACTACTTTTACAGAGAAAAACGTAAATTTAACTATTACCTTTCATCTTTAATTATTAAAGAAGCGTAACTTCGGCACATTAGGTATAAAAAGTCAACCCGTGTCAAAATAGATTACTCTTGTCACATTCGCGTCTTATTAACAATTCAGAGAGTAGACCAATATTTTCAACTGCGTTAGTAGACATTTTCCTCTCTCGTGCCTTTCACTGCTGCCGTCTTCACCCCACTACAACCTGCGCGCTGATTCATGTCTGTTTAATACTACTGTAACATGTTTGGTTAGTTAGTAAGATTATATGGGTGTTTATTTTTGTTGTATGTTATGAATAGCATAGCAGGTTACAGTATATTTGTAAAGCCTATAAAGGTGAATATTTATTTGTTTAACGTTTGAAATTTTATATATTTTAATATTTTTGTAAAATTAATAAATCTTAGAATGATTATTTTGGAACGGTTTTAAATGATTATTTCATGTCAACAACATCTCACTCCTCTTTAAAAATTATTTAATTATTGTGCAACCACATATACTTGACGCAATGAGAAACAAAATCCTGCGACCTGGCCGGTGTAGTACATATTATAGTTGCGTTGAGAATATGATAATATATTTGTATAATTGTTGTACGGTTGCAATATATATATAACGTATTGTATATATTGCGACAGTACAAATAAGTGATGTACTGATCATTGAATATACAAATTTAAATATACCTAATAAACTGTAAATAATTAATAATGTATTAGAAATAAGCATGTCAGGGATTGCAAGCTTGGCTCAGACAAAAATATGAACAGGTGTTTCGACCTGAATCGACGTGCACACACACACAAATGTAACTGAAAGTGTGTACACCAGTATTTTGCTAGTGCGTGTGAACGCAGGTCTATGCAGGCGAGTTTACCACCCCAAGATGAATAATTGCATAATTACTGTTTTTCCGTAATTATTCATAAACTATAATTAAGGAGTAAAATCCAAAAACACAATAAAATGTAATAAAATTTACTAAATACTGTGTACAAAAACCACGTGAAAAGACACACCGTACGAGTGTAGTAGTGAAATAACTGTGTACAAATCGAAAGGGTTAAGTTGCAATTTCCAAAATTACAGTGAACATGTGTAGTGAAAATAGTTATAAGATGAGTATAAGAGTATACTTACAGGACTCTGCAATTCGCAGAAATATATGAAAGAGCGAAATTGACAAAGAGTGGAGGAACTGAACCCAGAGACAGTTTCTGACATGTCGATTTCGTACAACTGCAGGTGTTGACCAAGACATGTGTATAAATAGGACACACACGCTACAGTTGTTCTCTTTCTTCAATCACCCACAGTGCAGCGGGAGCTTCTGCCCGTCCGCACAGAATATTTAAATTTTTGTAAATAGTTTCATCCTTCCAGTTACATACAGTTATGTAACTGGATTGTAAAACAAACAATTTTTAAGTAGTAACAAAATTACATAAGAAGATCCACATAAGAAGATCAACTGACGTCCGAAACAGCACGAGGAGAAGTTCCAGAGAGCGATACGACGCTGGACAAGAGGAGAAGAGCGAGACGACGCTGGACTCTAGAGGAGCGACGATGGACAAGAGGAGACGACGCTGGACAAGAGGAAGTGATGCTGGAGTTCGAGACGAGGACGATTACGAATGGATCCAATGATTGAGTATGATTGACGACAATAAGGTGATAAACAACTTATTTATCTCTTAACCGAACAATTAACTCGAAGACAATTAAAGACATTCTTGTCCTATTTAAAAGTAAGAGCCAATGTTTATTGTAAATATAGAAATAAAAATCATAGATGTTATTGAAGTAAGATTAACGTAAACAAGAGCTCAAATTAGTATTGAAATGAAAAGAATGCAAAGCATTTAAGTAAAAATTAGCGTTTTATATAAAACAGTACTGAGAAAAGAAATATAAATTCAGTAACTATTAATATTTTTGAGTTACATTATAATATATAAAAAGATATTTAAACATTGATATTTTTAAACACACTAATTGACTGAGTAGTCTGGAAATCAGATTTTTTTTTAATACAATAATTAGTAGAATAGAATATTTAGTCAGTAAGGATGTATATAGCATAAGCCTTACAGCATAGTAACAAAATAATAACGAATGTTTAAGTCGAAGTAAGTGCCATGTGCACAATTTTATTAATATCAAATAAATTTGAAATACCGTTACAAGTTACACAGAGTTCGTATTACAGATACATCTGAAACCCAATTTAAATTATATTTATGTATATGTATCGTTGCATAAGAAATGTCGCCCTGGACATGGGGCACGACATGCCTAAATTTATGTGCAAAAATTTGTTACATAAATTGTAGCCCATGAACGTATGGCCCGATCCCCACCATTTAACTATTAAAATTTTTTATGTAGCTAAATGGTTGCTCTAAAGTATAAGAGTGTGTTAAATAAAAAATGTATTATATGTAATAATTATTTATATTAAAGAGTAACTGAATGTAATGTTAATTGTTGTGTAATAACACAGCTGGCACCCACAAATAATATTGTTTGTCTATGTAACAGGTGTAACTGTAATGAGTATTAATAATAACTATTAATAAAAATAAAGAAATAAATAAATAAGTAGTGAACGGTTATCAATAATAATTGTTAAAGAATTACTACTAAATAAATATTTTAATAATACTTCAACATGACGACTCCAGGAAATTTAGACGTAGAGGCATTCCAGACGATGATGCGTACCTGGGTCGATGAATTAAGCACAACACAGACAGAAAATTTAAATAAACAGACAGAAAATTTAAATGCTAGAATAGACGAATTAAAAGAATCTAATAAGAAACAATTAGAAGAACAAACTAAAAATTTAGACAAGACACCATAAAAATTTCAGAAAGTTTAAAGAGTTAAAAATTGATAATTTTGAAATAAAACAAAGTATAATAGACGCTACTGCACAGTTAACCGAAAAAATTGTTAATACAAATTTACGTATTGACACGATCGCAGAAAATGTCTGTAGAATAATTAATAAACAAATGGAGCTAATATGTAAAAAGATAATATGTGAAGAATTCATAGTAGTTGAAAATACGTGTGTAATTACTAACGATAATTATAAAGTAATTAACATTAAGGAAGAGAAGCAAATTAAGGTTAATAAAACGTACCTTATTAATAGCGATATCCCAAGTGTGAGACACACACACAATAGTAAGTCACACAAGATGACACATGTGAAACACTTAAGACACCACACTTACGGAGATAAATATCACTGTAGGCCTAACAAGAAACGTAGTAAATTATCTAGACGAAACACTACACAAAATTGTGGTAAATATGACGGTAGGTATACGTACGATAAATATCAAGCGAACGATAATTATAGTAACGATAATTATAACTGTAAGTGTGAGAACTACGGAGAATATCAATAAAGGTAAGAACACACAATACTGGGAACAAAAACACGCAAATCACCACCATAATTATCACAGAGATGTCAAGAAAGCAATGCAAAACACTACACCGCACCGTGATAATTACAAAATAAATTATTCGCCACCAATGTACAACACTACAACACGCACAGCTACAGAGACTGAACGAATAAATACAGCTAAACGACAAGGGGACGTTGTGTGGTCGTCCAATCGTAAACAGTTTTCAAAACCAGCTGACAAACGCGTTGCCGCAGTACGAAGGTACGACGAGAAAAAATTGAAGAGAGGTAGCCAAGAAATGAATGAGATGGAGACAGTAACATTCCACAGCCGGCCGTCTACATCAAAGGCGTCACATTGACTGAATAAACGGAAGCAAAATTATAAAATAAACAACATATACCCCTGCGATATTAGAGAGGAATTATTAAGCACTGAACAGGATATAAAGCGAGACGCGCAGCAAACACAATGCCCTATTGTGACAGTGAGTATAAACAGGTGTAAAATACGGATGCTAGTTGACACCGGCAGCCAACTATCTGTTCTTAACGCTGCATGGGTTCAACGCAATAAGAAATATTTTTAAAATACTGCAATTTTTCCCGTAAATAATTTAAATATTACAACAGCTACCAATAAAAAAGAAAGAGTTAAACAACAAGCATATGTAACTCTAACATATAAAAATCTAGAATTAGAACATCCCATGATAATTATTATGCATAAATTGATTTATGATGGAATTTTAGGTATCGATATAATAAATACAATAAATGCTAAGATTAATGTTAATAAGAATACAATTGTGTGTAATTATAAAAATGTTCGATATGAATTAAATATGAATAGCGAGGAAGAAGAGTGCAAGGTAAGTGAAACGCCTATCACTTTGTACAAGCCACAAATACAATATGGTCCAACTCGACATGTGAATGCGGTAGATGAAGGAACGACGACACAGGAAGAAGAAAAACTGCACGAATTAATAGAAGAATACAATGATGTATTTAGTGAAGTACCGACGCAGACGACAGTATACGAACACTCTATAGTTGTGTCAGACCCTACGAAAGTCATTAGGAAGACATACCCTATCCCAATGCGATATGAGGAAGAGATTGAACTGGAAATTCGGCGCATGATTGAAAGTGGAGTCATAGAGCGATCGAACAGCAACTTCCTGAATCCTCTAGTGGTAGTGAAGAAAAAAAATGGTAAAATACGTCTATCCCTTGACATGAGGGAACTGAATAGCATTGTATTAAAGGAGTATGACTGTGCACCAACTGCGGATGAATTATTTACTAAGTGTGAAGGAGCGAGGTATCTGACGAAGCTAGATTTACGCTCAAGTTTCTGGCAGATTCCAATTCGTGAAGAGGATAGAAAGTACACTGCTTTCCTATATAAAAATAAATGCTACCAACACAGGGTAGTACCCTTCGGATTAAGCACGAGTTTGGCAGCCATCGTAAAGTGTCTAGAAAGAGCCCTAGGACCTGAAGTGGAACCCTACACCATGGTATTTGTAGATGATATCTTAGTTGTATCTAAAACGTTAGACGAACATATAAAACATCTAAGCACGATATTCCACAAGTTTAGGCAAGCGAACATATCCCTTAACCTAGACAAATGTGAATTTATCAAATCCTCTATCCAATTCCTAGGTCACATTATTTCATCCTCTGGTATTCAACCCGATCCTATCAAAATTTCCAGCATAACTAATTTCCATATACCCGGAAATCTCAAAGAGTTAAGAGCATTCTTAGGACTAACAGGATACTACAGAAGATTCTCACAGTTATATGCAAGGTATACGCAACCGCTTCTAGAGCTGACGAAGAAAGAAAAAAATGCAAATGGGAGAAGAAACATCAAGATACCTTTAACCAAGTGAAAGAGTTGTTCATCGAAAATATTATGTTACATCATCCTCAACGAGAAGGAAAATTCGTAATATACTCCGATGCTAGTAACTACGCAGTAGGAAGTGTACTGTATCAACAAGATACTACGGGAGAGCACCGAGTTATTGCCTACGCCAGTAGAGTCTTCAAAGGAGCTGAAAAACACTACTCCACATCAGAAAAAGAAATACTTGCTATAGTGTACGCTCTTAAGCAATTCAGATATTATGTTTATGGTACTCATTTTGAGATACATACTGACCACCAAGCATTATCATTTCTATTGAAATGCAAAGTAAAAAATGCCTGATTATTAAGATGGATTTTAGCCATTAGCGAATACTCATTCACCATTAAATACTGTAAAGGTAAAGACAATATTATAGCTGATACACTAAGCCGATACATCAAAGAAGAATGTGAAGTAGTTTATGAGAGCGAAAAGAAAGAAGTACGATTGTTATCAATTAAATTCAAAGAGAATGATGAAGTAAAACAAATGCTGAAAATTTTAGCACAACAACAAGATTTGGACGTGACAATAAGGGAGATGAAGGACCAAGAACAGCTACCAAATCATTATAAGGTACTTAATGGAATTCTTTTCAGGTTAGTAAGACAAGACTGGAAGATAGTACTAACGAATGACATGTTACAAAAATTAATTCAACCAGCACATGAGAGTTTAGCACATGCTGCCGCTCTGAAATGTTATCTGAGTCTACGAGAGGATTTTACGATTAATAATATGTATCGAAAAATAAAGAGGGAGGTAAAGAAGTGTTATGAGTGTCAAACGGCGAAAGGACCGAATTTACACACATACGCAGAAATGCAGAGCATCCAGAAGAAAAACAAGGGGGAGCTAATTGCAGTGGATTTTCTGGGACCACTACCACGATCAAGTCGAGGTGTGAAGCACATATTGGTATGTATCGATGTGTTTTCCAAGGCAGTCCGACTGTACCCAATTATGCGACCCACAACCAAAGTTGTTCTAAAGATACTACTGCAGAAATATATTCCGTCATATGGAAAAATGAAGAAGGTACTCAGTGATCAAGGTGTACAATTCCAGAGTGAAAAATGGGAGAGGACGTTAAGGGAAAATGGAATATAACCTGTACTCACATCCATAAGACATCCTCAAGGAAACCTTGCTGAGAGAATTAACAAAGAATTAGGTAAATATTTACGAATATACTGCCATGATCAACACAATAAATGGGCAGAATATTTACCATTTCTTGAAAAAGCCATCAACGAAAATTATAGTGAAGCAACAGGATATACTCCAATGGAATTGGAAGAAGATAAGAAGCCAAACAGATTTTGGACCAAGTATATAAACAAACCTAATGACCAGAATGTACCTGTACCAATAAGTGTGAAAATTGAATACGTAAAGCAACGGATAATAGAAAGAGGTAACAAGAGAGTAGAGAGATTTAATCTAACTCACAAGCTACAACAATTCAACGTGGGAGAAAGTGTACTACTCAAAGCTAATCCAGTGGGAAAAGGAAGTGATAATACGGCGAATAAATTCTTCAGACTTTACAATGGGCCGTATACGTTAAGACAGCGAGTAGGACAACACACTTTCATCGTATATGATGAGATACAGAAGAAAGAAATTGGTAAATTCCACGCAACGTCATTTAGGAAGTTCTACACATAAAAACAACGAGGTCAATCAAACCAGTCAGATCAGCTGTTGTTAAAGCCACCCTACTACAAGGTCACGAGCAGTGAGCGTGTGAAGAGGGGAGGTAAGACATTTGTATACACTCCAATTAAGGGTGAAATGACGAATATTATTCTTTATTATTTGTTACAAATTTTTTTACAATTGTAATAATAATAATAAAAAATTAATAAATAAATTTATTAAATTTTTTTATTACCAAGCAGAGGGATAATGCGACAGTACAAATAAGTGATGTACTGAGCATTGAATATACAAATTTAAATATACCTAATAAATTGCAAATAATTAATAATGTATTAGAAATAAGCATGTCAGGGATTGCAAGCTTGGCTCAGACAAAAATATGAACAGGTGTTTCGACCTGAATCGACGTGCACACACACACAAATGTAACTGAAAGTATGTATACCAGTATTTTGCTAGTGTGTGTGAACGCAGGTCTATGCAGGCGAGTTTACCACCCCAAGATGAATAATTGCATAATTACTGTTTTTCCGTAATTATTCATAAACTATAATTAAGGAGTAAAATCCAAAAACACAATAAAATGTAATAAAATTTACTAAATACTGTGTACAAAAACCACGTGAAAAGACACACCGTACGAGTGTAGTAGTGAAATAACTGTGTACAAATCGAAAGGGTTAAGTTGCAATGCCCAAAATTACAGTGAACATGTGTAGTGAAAATAGTTATAAGATTAGTATAAGAGTATACTTACAGGGCTCTGAAATTCGCAGAAATGTATGAAATAGCGAAATTGACAAAGAGTGGGGGAACTGAACCCAGAGACAGTTTCTGACATGTCGATTTCGTACAACTGCAGGTGTTGACCAAGACATGTGTATAAATAGGACACACACGCTACAGTTGTTCTCTTTCTTCAATCACCCACAGTGCAGCGGGAGCTTCTGCCCGTCCGCACAGAATATTTAAATTTTTGTAAATAGTTTCATCCTTCCAGTTACATACAGTTATGTAACTGGATTGTAAAACAAACAATTTTTAAGTAGTAACAAAATTACATAAGAAGATCCACATAAGAAGATCAACTGACGTCCGAAACAGCACGAGGAGAAGTTCCAGAGAGCGATACGACGCTGGACAAGAGGAGAAGAGCGAGACAACGCTGGACAAGAGAGAGACGACGCTGGACTCTAGCGGAGCGACGCTGGACAAGAGGAGACGACACTGGACAAGAGGAAGTGATGCTGGAGTTCGAGACGAGGACGATTTCAGATGGATCCAATGTTGAGTATGATTGACGACAATAAGGTGATAAACAACTTATTTATCTCTTAATCGAACAATTAACTCAAAGACAATTAAAGACATTCTTGTCCTATTTAAAAGTAAGAGCCAATGTTTATTGTAAATATAGAAATAAAAATCATAGATGTTATTGAAGTAAGATTAACGTAAACAAGAGCTCAAATTAGTATTGAAATGAAAAGAATGCAAAGCATTTAAGTAAAAATTAGCGTTTTATATAAATCAGTACTGAGAAAAGAAAGATAAATTCAGTAACTACTAATATTTTTGAGTTACATTTCAATATATAAAAAGATATTTAAACACTGATATTTTTAAACACACTAATTGACTGAGTAGTCTGGAAATGAGGTTTTTTTTTAATACAATAATTAGTAGGATAGAATATTTAGTCAGTAAGGATGTATATAGCATAAGCCTTACGGCATAGTAACAAATTAATAACGAATGTTTTAAGTCGAAGTAAGTGCCATGTGCACAATTTTATTAATATCAAATAAATTTGAAATACGTTACAAGTTACATAGGCTTCTTATTACAGATACATCTGAAACCCAATTTAAATTGTATTTATGTATATGTATCGTTGCAATATATATATATATATATATATATTTGTAATATACACATACAATCTACTTATTTATTTATTTATAATCACATTTTTCATTGTATTTCCTTAAAGATTGATTTTTTTAAATTTATAATTATAATATTAACTTTAATTTGTACTTCAATTAATACAATATTATGTCTGTATATTGGCAATTTATTTTTTGGGCTTTGTAAATTTATTTAAATTTCAGTTTTATAAATATGGAAATAAATTTTTATTATGAAGCGGATGCGTAGCTAATTTACGTTACCACTTTTCCGATTTTAAATTAAAGATATTCGTTTAATGTCAAGCATCAAATTAAATAATTTTACAAAAACATGTAAAAAATAATAAAATGTTACATATGTTAACTACAATTACATATATATAATAAACGAAAAATGTTTAATTGATACAAATAAAAAAACATCCAATAATAACAAAACAGGTTTTTATAGAACCAAATGTATGATTCGTTAATTTTGTTTAGCAATCTAACAGCCCAATGTAAACTCCAAATCCCTGGCTCTAATACATTTCGTGTAGTCAAAACTAAAAATAGTCCTAACTAATAGATTCATACAATATAAAAAATTTATTTTAAAGCAGGAATGTGAAAAGCTAATTTAGCTACACACTCGTTTCCTCTCCAAATTTTTGAATTATAACTTTATTAACACGATTGTCCGAAGGTACAATAATGAATCTTAGGAAATATTTAAAAGTGTATGCGTTGTATAAGCTTGAAATGTAAATTATACTATACATAATTTTTACATTTTTATTTATTTTTACAAAGTTCAGATAAAAAATAAAAATAATATATTTTCATTAAATCAAACATGAATATAATTGCATAAGTGATATATTAAATTAAATATAATTACATGTTTCCTTCTAATAGATCAGCCGTTTCTGTATGACTTCATTTGGTGATAAATTTATAAAATGTTTGCGCTTGGAAAAAAAATTAATTATGCTTCATCTTTATTGTGTGTGTGTGTGTGTGTGTGTGTGTGTGTGTGTGTGTGTGCGTGCGTGTGTGCGTGCGCGCGTGTGCGTGTGCAAATAAAATTATATATTTCTTGTGAAAAAATGTAAAAATGTACTATATTTTTCACGTTGCAAATATTAGTTTAAAGATCGATGACGTTGTAAATATTAGTTTAAATCAATTTTGCACGTTATGGTTTAACAATAAATATTATGTAATTGTGAATAACGTAAAATTATTACTGCCAAAACTTGAAAAAGTAGAGTTACCATACAAACACAAACACGCATACAATGTAATGATTAATATGTAGCCTATAATTTATATTATGTATTTTATGTACGTATATTACAACAGTACAAATTGCTTAATTTTAGTTGCAAATTGAATTTGAGTGTATATAAAATTCATATAAAATTTCTGTAGTTGCGTGTTAATTATAAATGGAGTTTGGGTGTAATCATAATAAGAGTAGCCCTTTTGTATATCGTAACATGTTTTCATTACTTTATTCAAACGAAATTATACGTGAAAAAAAAATATTTACTTCGCCATAAAATATTCATTATCAATTGTTTCAATGTTTCTTTGTTGTCGTACATTCATCATAAAATAAATCTTATATCTTATATTAGCAAAACTCTATGTTAAACATTTCTTTGTTACACTATAAATTCTCGACTGCTCAGTCTGACTGTGTGCTTTATAAGTTTGTTCTTATTTACCTTATTATTCTATGCTTGTCATACATCTTAATGCTTTATAAAATTTTAACTGGACTAATCGAATCGTTAGTCTTCTTCTATATTTCCAGTTACTTTACTTTATACACTTTAAATGAAAATTTAAAATTATTAAATAAATTGATAATCCTCCAAGCAATACTTTAAATTATCTTTAAATTAATTGCTCAACATTAAAGAAAATTCTTACTAAAATTAAATTACATTCTCTTATCTCTATTTACATATGACATAAATTTTCTTTATTTTTCAAGTTTTAAAAATGTCTTTTCAATGTCTTTATTTTTTCATAATTATAAATTTGTTATTTGTCACCTCAATTCTGCAGATTGTACCCATGTCCTCCGGTGATCTGTCGGTTCTCTCCTACTGGATTTCCTCTTGCGTTTTCCGGTTCCACTGGTCGTTCTCCAGTCACTCGTCCTTCATGATCCCATCTGCTGGCTGTAGAATGGAATGATATGTTGCTCGGCATCAGCTACTGTTGTTCTAATAACCGCCTCTATTGCTCTACATATCGTCCTCTGGTTGATGTGCTCTCGCTATTTGTCTAGAGTGTTGACGTTTGTGGTTGTAGACTGGTTATAGACGTCTGATAATTGTAGTTAAAATAACCAAACTAATAGTTGCTGTTTTTGATTACTTGAACTAACGTATTGTCCATTAGACTTTACGGTTTATAAACAAAAGATCTCGTAGATATTGAACATAGCGTCCAGCTATGTCTGAAGACTGATTGAAAGTCATTAAAATTCGCGTCGCTGACGGACAGAGCTTACCGCCGCAACTGAAAACTGATTGAAGAGTAAATTTGGCTCTCCTGGGCCCGTATTTATATTCACCAAAAAACCACACCTGTCGGCTCAGGATTCTGCATGTCAGAAACTGTCCGTGAAGTCAGTTCCCCACTACCGTCCAATTTCACATATTCGCACATTTTTGCCAATTGCAATGTCTATTCGGATTTCAAAGTGATCTAAGATTGTCTAATTTAATTACACATATTATACGTAATTATCATAGTGATCGCATCATTAGTGTAATTAATATGCTCTTAAAATCGCACAGAATTCGCACTGAACGTCATAATCACACCATTTTCGCACTGCACATGTGTCTAATTTTTATGCATATTTAGAAGTATTTGCAATCTTTCTAACATTTACGGTTTGCTTATAGTTAAATAAAACTATTAGTTAGCATCTACTTGGGATGAGATTGCAAACTTTCAGGCTTGGACAGGCCTTTACTCTGGTCCCATTGACCTATTTATTTTTACGTGTAGAACTTCCTACATGAGTTTGCATTCTTGCACTGGTAAATATTCTGCATCTTAACATATTATGCCATTCTTCAATCTGGAATTTTACATTACGTTAATCATACATTCCTACCATTCTTTACTCTTTTCTTACATGAACATTCTTTACATTTCTTAACACTTCTTACATTACTTATATATACATTAACTTTCTTTACCCTTTATTACATTTCTTTAACATTACCTTTCTGATCGCTCATGATTTTCTTCATTCTTACCCTGTGTTGTAATACACTTCCGTAACAGAATATTTTTTTTTAGCTTTGTAGTGTGTCGTTTGTACCCTGCTCTCGCCGCAACTTCTCTCCTCTGTCACCTGTAATTACTGACTCCTGTAACCACTCTAACAAATAAAAAAGAAACTGATATGATTAACAAATTAATTTATTACCTGTTGTTTTTTTGAACATGGGCCGGTCTGCCGACCCGTGAGTCGAACGGTTACAATTTGATTCGATTCTCTCACTGCTTCCGACTATGACAAACAGTACTTAAAAAAGATTTACAATATAATGTTTCTTTCTCAGGTAATGGGGTTCTTTGAGTTGTTAATAAAGATCGGAAAAATGCGTTAAAGTAAAAATACAATGCATCACAATGTTATAAAGCTAATTCTTAATAACTAACAAAGTATATCTGTATTAGTGTTGGTTTAAATTTGTTCATATTCAGAAGTTGCCTACACGTTAAACAGCGACCTCGCTAGCCACAATTTCGAAATGGCCGACTGCCTTTGTGCTGTATATGAGATTATGCTCCTTCCAATGTCAGATTAAAATTGGTTTAAGTAATATAATGTTCATAATCTCTTGGAAAAATAGTTTATTGAGGTTTATAAGTGTCTGGATTAACTGTGTTTTTAGGTTGAAACGGTGTTATTTAGTGATGCAGTTGATTCGTTTTATAGTTAACCAAAACCCTCACCAACTCTGCTTACGATAAAAGATGACGCTCACACGTGAGAGGTGGTTAATTTCATCAAATTCCCATCAGTGTTAAGTTTTTTCTCGTTTTCGGATTCGTGTATTGTGTTGAATGCCTCTTCAGTTATCTGTTTATTGCATATTTTTGTTTCTTGGTGTGAAATTTACTGGTTTAATATTAAAACTTGATTCTCAGCTACACGCTGTTGAACTTTCCAGTTTAACGTTTAACAATTGAGTGAGTACAAAATACGTTTAATTTCCGTTGACGACCCTGTTTTGTGTTCTGTGATTGGATCAAATTCCATGACCTCGGATCACGTAACCTTACATTATTTGAAATCTAGGGCATTCATTTCTGTCACCTCATATTATTTTTGTTTATTTTGATTTTAATTTATATTTGCTCTACACCATGTCATTGCTTGGTAGAATTTAATAATTTTGATACCAAATGTGCCCCATTTCAACCCATTATTTTACTGTCTTGACATGTTTATAATTTTGTGTTTCTTAGGACTTGACCTAATCTTGCCTGACATTTGTTATTGTTTGTTTTGCTAATTTAATATATTCTAATATGATTATCCGTACTACTAACAACAATTCTAGGTATCCTTACTTTACGTATAACATCACAGTTTTAAATGCCTACTCATACATTTCCTGTGATAACAATAATACTGGTACCATATCAACTCAATGGCCTGTCATATATGCTATAATTGTGCTTCCTATCTATCTTGTTACAGTTATGGTAGGTTTATACATATAATTATATCACTACGTTTCCTGTTTTATTACTGTTAGGCTTTGTGTTCATTTTTATTTAATTTAGTGATGTTTATGCTGGATAATTTAGTGTTATTTGAGTTTGACTCAGTTCTTTTGATTTATAGGCATTTAGTTGTTTTTATACAATATTTTCTTATACACAATGATATGCCCCAATTACCTGGTTATGACAATTTAAATATTTTTCTAAACTAACATTTCTTAAACAATTAACAAACTTTTTTAAACAAATGGTTATAACAGCTTAAATTATGGTGTATACTGACCCCTTCTATCAACTAGTTACAATGCAACAAAACATGGGCGTTTAACACCTTAAATCATTTGGTATATAAACCCTTTCTATTAATTACTTACTACACAATAAACATGGCTCTTTTAGAAAATCCTTAAACTATATATTACTACTACTTTCTGGTTCTTACTACCTGTTATTTGTTTCATAAGACCACTATCAACCTTTTCACTCCTTCTCTACTGGTTTATACCATGATCTCTGATCATCACTGATTTTTTTGGTATTACACCCCCACTGCACTTGTCTTAATATCGTTTAATTACAATATTTTTCTATACTAATACATACATTTCATTTTACTGACCCTACTGCATTGAATTTTTAAGTTAGTTTGCTTGTTATTTGATCTTTATTTTTTTTATGTTATCATCAATTAATTTGGAGTGGTTTTATTTGATTCTGGACCTAATTGTAAGGTATTTAGGTTTAATCTTCTTTTCTCAATGTTTTTTACCCTAGTTCTTTACCTCTTCGTATCACTATTTATTCAATGTTGACTCCACTTTCTTGTAGACTGTCGCATGTTCCATTTTATTCATTCTGATGTTCGTGGTTTGTTTTATTTGTACCCCTCACTTACCATATCTATTGGGTTTATCACGTTATTATAATTTGCTTTGTGTTTCTCTTCTAATTTTTCATTATAACTACTGTGTTGCACTTTTTTCAAAATTTATTTATTCTTCATCGACTGCTTTTTTTTTAATTTGGGATTGACATACTATGTTTATTATACACTTATTTTTTAAGTTTTCTTTTCATCCATGGTATATACTAGTACTCATGACTGGTGTTTTACTATTATATCAGATTATATGTCTATGGTGATGAAACGTACCGTCACAACGTTTGTTTTGACTGTATACCTCACCTGTTCGTACGGCAAGAATTTGTTTCTTAGATGCGACGAATAACCCCTCGCTCTTCTCTCTGCACGTTCCGTAATTCTCTCGTCACTAATGCATTGCGTAGGGTCAGTCCATTTGAAGCCTATATAAACAACTGTTGACCGTTTTTTTTATTCGTCGTTTATGATAACCCCTGTAGTTTTTATAATTACAGTTATAATTATCGTTATTATAGTTATCGCTCGTTCTATACTTACCGTGCGTATAATTAATATTATAATTAACACAAGTTTGCGTAGTGTTTCGTGTAGATGGTTTATTACTAAGTTTCCGTTACAGAGATAATTAGTGTGTGTTAATTGTTTTACACATATTTTTCTTTTCTTTTAGACTGTTGTTCTAATTATGTATTTAAACTTTCTTTTAATTCGTCTATATTTTGGTTCAATTCCTCTTTCAGTTTTTCTGCTTGCTTATTTATATTTTCTGTCTGTTTTGTGCTTATCTCATCTGCCCAAGCACGCATCATTGTTTGAAGTGCTTCCATGTTCAAGCTTTCTGGTGTTGCCATAATGAATACGATATATTTAAATTTTTTTTTTTTAATTATTAATACTATACAACCGTTTGCTATTTTTACTGATTTATCTGTTTATTTTTTTATTAGTAACAATTTTTATACTCTTGTTACGATTACACCTGTTATCTTATACATCAATGTATTGTGGGCGCCAGTTGTGTTATTATACACAACAAAATAAACAACATACAAATATATTCATACATAAACACCAATTATTATACATAACATCCTATGCACACATTTAACAATAGAGCATACATTTATTCATTAAATATAGGCGTGTAGGCCACACGTTAACGGGCGACAAAATTATACAACGGTACATTTTGTGTATACAGGTTGCAAATACAAATCTATTTGTGTTTGAGGAGCCCCACGTTCTTGGGACGCTAAAATTATACGATACAATTTGCTTAATTTGAGTTGCAAATTGAATTTGAGTGTATATAAAATTCATATAACATTTCTGTAGTTGCGTGTTAATTATAAATGGAGTTTGGGTATAATCATAATAAGAGTAGTCCTTTTATAAATCGTAACATGTTTTCATTACATTATTCAAACGAAATTATACGTGGAAAAAATAATAATATATACTTCGCCATAAAAAATTCATTATCAATTGTTTTAATATTTCTTTGTTGTCGTACATTCATCATAAAATAAATCTTATAATCTTATATTAGCACAACTCTATGTTAAACATTTCTTTGTTACACTATAAATTCTCGACTGCTCAGTCTGACTGTGTGCTTTATAAGTTTGTTCTTATTTACCTTATTATTCTATGCTTGGCATACATCTTAATGCTTTATAAAATTTTAACTGGACTAATCGAATCGTTAGTCTTCTTCTATATTTCCAACTACTTTACTTTATACACTTTAAATGAAAATTTAAAATTATTAAATAAATTGTTAATCCTCCAAGCAATACCTTAAATTATTTTTAAATTAATTGGTCACGATAAAAGAAAATTCTGAAAAAGTATAACCAGAAATACAAAGAAACATATATAATAGCATGGTGCGAAGTGTTATCCTTTATGGAGCAGAAGTTTGGAACGTTTCAAACGTAAAGAAGAAAAAACTGATGGCAGCGGAAATGGACTTCTTCAGGAGGAGTTGTAGAAGATCAAAATTAGACAGGGTTAGAAATGAGACTATTAGACCCGAGATAAATATTGACAGGACAATAATAGACGAAATAGAAAGGAGACAATTGACTTGGTTTGGGCATGTGAAGAGATTGGAAGATGACAGATGGCCCCGCAAAATATTGGAATGGATACCACCGGTGAGGAGGAAAAGAGGACGTCCACGGAGGAGTTGGCGAGATGACGTAGCGGAAGCAATGGTTGCAAGAAATTTAGAACTTACATGCTACTATAGGTTACAATGGAAGTTGTGGAAGTTGAGGACGGAGAAACGGCGACAGCTGTAAAGATCCGTTATATATATATATACATATATATATATATATATATATATATATATATAGCAACAGATCAAATTTTATTATTCTAATAAGGATATTGTGAGTGTGTAAAAATCGATACAAGTCTATTATGGAGGAGATGAAAAATTATTTATTATATACAAATATTGTTTATAAAGATGCATAATGTATTTTAAATTGTCATGTATTGATAGTATATTAAATTGTTTGTATTGTTCGTATAATATAAATCGATTTTACTTATTTGCTGCAACGTTCTCCTCTCGTTTCGTCGGTCCCGTCTCGTCGTCCTCTTCTACAGCTTCACTCCTTCCTGGTGTCCTCTTCGTCCTGGCGTCCTCTTCGTCTCGTCGTTAACTTGTACAGCAAGCGGCTCCAGCGGCGATATTTCACAGAGTCTCGTAGTTATGTTTGACTGCTTCCACGATATCTTGTAGTGTCTTTAAGTTCCCTAAGAGGATATATTAACTTACACGGGACAGCACTGTATTATATTTTTAATTTTATCTAATTATTTACCGTCTCGGTTCTTATCGCAAAACTTCGTTAAGAATTTCAAGGTTTATATATAGTTTATTTTATATAAGATATTTCTACGTTTATAAGAGAACAACTCTCTTCACAGGGCACAACTTCCCCTAGCAACGTCGACAGACAGACTGTGTCCATCCTAGCTCTGCAACGTATGAATCTCACTGAATTTGGTGTAATTTGATAGGCCAAGCCCAAGTCACATGATTGATGGAACGACCAGATACACAAATTTCATGAAAAACTTTGTATAATTTTGCATAGTCCTGCATGGAAATTATCTACAATTTTTATTACCCTATCATTGATAAGAGTTGCACTTGAGTTTTGCTTTACTTAAAAAACCATATTTCTAAAATAGTTACAAACCTCAGAGTATACACAAATCGAAGCTATTTACTTAAATAATTCCTAGTCAAATTTTCATGTAAATCGGTTAACTACCACTGCCGCTATAGAGATCGCAGATTATCACACCCGCACACGCGCACCAATTCATACAAAAAATACATGACAATATAGTATCTGTTTTTGACAATATCTTTTTCTGAAGAGTTTGGTGTAACCTACATGCTTATCAATTTTTAAATACACTTATGACTAAAAGACAAAATATTACACAAAACAAATTTAAACATAAAAAATGCTCGTCACTCATGTACTCTGATATAAACAACATATCTTACCATCCTGTGTTCTGTTGCAATATATATAGAAAATTCTTACTAAAGTTAATTTTTATTAACTTTACTAAGAATTAATTTTTATTAACGTTAATACTTCACTTTTATTTTTAACTTCACTTTCCTTCCTTGACCAAGGAACAAAGATCGACTTAACACTATTTAATTATTCAGTTAAATTTCTGTACACATCCAACGGTTAACATACCATCCATCCCGACTATAAAGAATCCTGTTCAAATAATAAAACAATATCTGTTCCAAACAATAGCAATCATTGCCTAACTAAAGGTGTGGTATGGAGAACCATACATGACTTCCGTGTTCTAAGATTTATACATAAATCATTTACTGGAATTTGATTCGGTAATTTATAAAAAAAATCGAATATTGACAAATTGAAATGAAATAGTTCCATACAAACTATTTCTTTATTCCCGATAACGTAGTACACATAAATATCGGTATGGAGAACCATACATGACATCCACGTTCTAAGATTTATATTTAAAATCATTTACTTGAATTCGGTTCGATAATTTCTAAAAATATCGGTATGGAGAACCATACTTGACTTCCATATTCTAAGATTTATATTTAAAATCATTTTCGAAATGAAATATTACTATAGAAACTACTTCTTTCTACTTACTGCTTCAGCCCCCCACCTCACGTTATCGCACTCGATTTTCACTGATGATGGAAGTCGATGGCATTGCCGAAACGTCTGGTTTTGTAGAAAACATTGGACTACGGCCAAATATCCCGGGAAGGAATTTTAACAAAAACTACTTCTTTGTTGCCGATAACGTTGTACATATATATATATATATATATATATATATATATAATATGCATAAAATTAATGGCTTGTATAAGTTAATGATTGATCTCCATTACGTAGTGCTCAAGTTTCCAAAATTTTTAATATTATGATGTCCGTAATTAAAACATCAGAGCAGGTTTAGTGTGTATGAGGGTACACCGTGGACAAAAATTTTCAACATTTCCTATTGAGCGTTGCTTAGAGTGAAGCTACGAATCTACAGTGTACGTTTCACAGAACAAACACGCGGAAAAGAAGGAGCATAGCAATTTGCAATTAGCAATCATTGCCTAACTAAAGGTGTGGTATGGAGAACCATACATGACTTCCGTGTTCTAAGATTTATACATAAATCATTTACTGGAATTTGATTCGGTAATTTATAAAAAAAATCGAATATTGACAAATTGAAATGAAATAGTTCCATACAAACTATTTCTTTATTCCCGATAACGTGGTACACATAAATATCGGTATGGAGAACCATACATGACATCCACGTTCTAAGATTTATATTTAAAATCATTTACTTGAATTCGGTTCGATAATTTCTAAAAATATCGGTATGGAGAACCATACTTGACTTCCATATTCTAAGATTTATATTTAAAATCATTTTCGAAATGAAATATTACTATAGAAACTACTTCTTTCTACTTACTGCTTCAGCCCCCCACCTCACGTTATCGCACTCGATTTTCACTGATGATGGAAGTCGATGGCATTGCCGAAACGTCTGGTTTTGTAGAAAACATTGGACTACGGCCAAATATCCCGGGAAGGAATTTTAACAAAAACTACTTCTTTGTTGCCGATAACGTTGTACACACACATATATATATATATATATAAAATATGCATAAAATTAATGGCTTGTATAAGTTAATGATTGATCTCCATTACGTAGTGCTCAAGTTTCCAAAATTTTTAATATTATGATGTCCGTAATTAAAACATCAGAGCAGGTTTAGTGTGTATGAGGGTACACCGTGGACAAAAATTTTCAACATTTCCTATTGAGCGTTGCTTAGAGTGAAGCTACGAATCTACAGTGTACGTTTCACAGAACAAACACGCGGAAAAGAAGGAGCGCTCCGAAGTCACTCATGGACCCTCAGCATCTTGCAGGGAGGTTCATTCCCTAAAGACGAAAAGTCTGTCTATGAATCGTTCCTCTGTAAACACGTGCAGTTACACTGCCCAGCGATCCACAGGAAGCAAATCTCTATCCACGCTGGACACTTTTTCGGCTTGCACGCGTTATGTTGGTACGGGTTTCGGCACTTTCCATTTAAAAAGCGTGCAAATGTACGAAAATAAACATGAATGAAGCCAGAAATAACGCGAATTTTGTGTGTGTGTGTGTCTTCCCTGCCTTTTTATTGCGGTATTCATAATAATATAATGGAAACGTAAACATTACATAACTGAGATATGCTTGCCTGCCACGAACGATATATTTTCTCTCATACATGATTTACATTAAAATGAAAAAATTATAATTTTATTGCCTGGCAACAAAATTATTTTATTTTTAACAATTACCATTGTTTGAAAAAGTTTAAATGAATTTTCAAGTACTTTACTGTTGTTAAAACGTAAAAGGTTGCAGGTAAACTACCCCTTTCCCTTAACCGATCTTCACCAAAATCAAAAGGCCTTGCGTTCTCTACAATCTAGTGATGTATGCAAAATATTATTTGATTCTGTTTGAATATGCGGCAGTTATCGTTCGTCAAAAAAAAATTACCCTTGTTAAAACATAAAACGTTGCAGGTAAACTACCCCATTCCCTTAACCGATCTTCACCAAAAACAACAGGTCTTGAAAACTCTACAATTCAGAGTTGCATGCAAAACATTATTTGATTCTGTTTGAATTTGCGGCTGTTATCGTTTGCCATAGAAAATACCCTTGTTAAAACATAAAACGTTGCAGGTAATCTACCCCTTTCCCTTAACCGATCTTCACCAAAAACAATAGGTCTTGAGAACTCTATAATTTAGGCTGTATGCAAATAATCTTTTGATTCTGTTTGAATTTGCGGCTGTTATCGTTTGCCATAAAAAACAATTCAGAGTTGCATGCAAAACATTATTTGATTCTGTTTGAATTTGCGGCTGTTATCGTTTGCCATAGAAAATACCCTTGTTAAAACATAAAACGTTGCAGGTAATCTACCCCTTTCCCTTAACCGATCTTCACCAAAAACAACAGATCTTGAGAACTCCATAATTCAGGGCTGTATGCGAAACATTATTTGATTCTGTTTGAATTTGCGGCTGTTATCGTTTGCCAAAGAAAAAAGTTTCCCTTGATAAAAAAAAAACCGTTGCAGGTAAACTACCCCTTTCCCAAAACCGATCTTCACCAAAAACAATAGGTCGTGAGTACTCTACAAATCAGGGCTGTATGCAAAACATTATTTGATTCTGTTTGAATTTGCGGCTGTTATCGTTTGCCATAGAAAAAAATCTACACACACACACACACACACACACACACACACAATTTTCGAAAAACGACTTTTTTTCATGTTTTTTTCCCAAGATTTATTGTTTTTGGTGAAGATCGGTTAAGGGAAAGGGGTAGTTTACCTGTAACGTTTTATGTTTTAACAAGGGTATTTCCTATGGCAAACGATAGCCGCAAATTCAAACAGAATCAAAAGATTATTTGCATACAGCCCTAAATTGTAGAGTTCTCAAGACCTGTTGTTTTGGTGAAGATCGGTTAAGGGAAAGGGGTAGTTTACCAGCAAAATTTTTTTAACAAGGGTATTTTCTATGGCAAACGATAACAGCCGCAAATTCAAACAGAATCAAATAATGTTTTGCATACAGCCCTGATTTGTAGAGTACTCAAGACCTATTGTTTTTGGTGAAGATCGGTTAAGGGGAAGGGGTAGTTTACCAGCACCGTTTTTTTATCAAGCGTATTTCCTATGGCAAACGATAACAGCCGCAAATTCAAACAGAATCAAATAATTTTTTGCATACGTCCCTGAATTGTAGAGGCCTCAAGGACTTTCGATTTTGGTGAAGATCGGTTAAGGGGAAGGGGTAGTTTACCGGCAACCTTTTACGTTTTAACAACAGTAAAGTAATTGAAAATTCATTTAAACTACTTGAAAATTCATTTAAACTTTTTCAAACAATGGTAATTGTTAAAAATAAAATAATTTTGTTGCCAGGGAATAAAATTATAATTTTTTCATTTTAATGTAAATTATGTATGAGTTAATATCTTTAAATATATAATTCTTCTGTACGTGTGTATGTCACTGAACTCCTCCATGTATAAAATAATATATCGTTCGTGGCAGGTAAGCATATCTCAGTTATGTAATGTTTACGTTTCCATTTTATTATTATGCCTACAGCAATAAAAAGGCAGGTAAGACACACACACACACACACACACACACACACACACACACACACACACACACACACACACACACACACACACACAATTCACGTTATTTCTGGCCTCACTCATGTTTATTTTCTTACATTTGCACGCTTTTTAAATGGAAAGTGCCGAAACCCACACCAAAATAACGCGTGCAAGCCGAAAAAATGGACATCAATTTGCTTCCTGTGGATCGCTGGGCAATGTAACTGCACGTGTTTACAGAGGAACGATTCATAGACAGACTTTTCGTCTTTAGGGAATGAACCCTCTGCAAGATGCTGAGGGTCCATGAGTGACTTCGGAGCGCTCCTTCTTTTTCGCGTGTTTGTTCTGTGAAACATACACTGTAGATTCGCAGCTTCACTCTAAGCAACGCTCAATAGGAAATGTTGAAAATTTTTGTCCACAGTGTACCCTCATTCACACTAAACCTGCTCTGATGTTTTAATTACGGACATCATAATATTAAAACTTTGGAAACTTGAGCACTACTTAATGGAGATCAATCATTAACTTATACAAGCCATTAATTTTATGTATATATTTTATATATATGTGTACAACGCTATCGGCAACAAAGAAGTAGTTTTTGTTAAAATTCCTTCTCGGGATATTTGGCCGTAGTCCAATGTTTTCTACAAAACCAGACGTTTCGGCAATGCCATCGACTTCCATCATCAGTGAAAATCGAGTGCGATAACGTGAGGTGGGGGGCTGAAGCAGTAAGTAGAAAGAAGTAGTTTCTATGGTAATATTTCATTTCGAAAATGATTTTAAATATAAATCTTAGAATATGGAAGTCATGTATGAATCTCCATACCGATATTTTGAATTTATGGTAAATTTTTAAAAATAACACTAAAAATTTTGTTTGTTTCCTAGGTAAATCTTTTTATTACAACAAAGCTGTTACTTTTAATAAAAATATTTTTAATTCCACCTATAGAGTTTATTGCCCTGAGCAATTTAAAAAAAAAACATTAAGATATCTTATTTCGTTCCTGAGAAAAAGGTACATACGTGCTAGAAAATCAAACTTTCGGCAAACGGCAAAAAACTAAAAAAAGAACACAAATTGGGAATAAAACTCATTAAAAAAGACATTTTTACCTTTTAATACATGCCAGGAGCATATGAGGGGTTGTGTGCTTCCTCCTCTTCATACTCATCTTCAAGTTTCCTCTTTAACTTATGTTGTGCCTGTCTAATTTTCTTCTGAAGCTCATCGTGACACTTGTTCGCTTTCGCGATGCGCCTACGGTCCAGCCTCCACATGGCACTAACAAGCTGTTTTCCTGGCCTAAGACTGCATTTTTCAAACAGCTTACACTTGCCAATGTTGCCATCATTGAAGTAGGTTACTGCTTCACACACTCCAAATTTCAGTGTGTTTAGTCTAACAAATGTTTTTTTGGGGACAAAAGTCCAGCTAACATTGTTTAGCGACTCATTTACATTCTGAGTTTTACCTTTGACACATTTTTCTAGTAGTTTTGGATCTGCAAGGGCTTTGAAGACTGGTTTTATATGAATCATTATACCTTCAGGAAGATGAAAGTGTTTCGTATGGTCGTAGGCTTCGTTATTTTGACTTGCTTTGCGAAACTTACACCATGTGTCCTCCGTACCTGGGCATAGGGAATTCTGGGGCTTCTCATCAGATGACAATAAATGAAAATACTCTGCCCAGACTGCAGCCTGCATGTCTTTGACAGAGGACAAGTTTCTCAATATGGCAAGTTTGTAATATTCTTGTATCTGCAGGATTGCTACATTTGTTAGTCGGTTTTTTCCCCCAACTTTACTACCATCTGGTAATACCGTTTTCTTTTGCTTCAGAGTTTTCAGTCTTGATCCCATTCTCTTTTGAATATGCCCTACACATTCAATTTTTTGGATTTTCACATTTTTATCATAAGGCACAGTACTGCAAACTTCACTATAGGCTTTATAATCACCGTCGCCTAAATATTCTAAATACTGGACATTATAATTTGGTACCGACCTACCAAATATATTCACTGCGCCGGTAACCTCCATCATACCACTGCTTCCAGAGAAGTTTGCCAAACAACTCTTTTGATGGTGTTTTTCTAGTCTGCCAGGACAAGTGCAGTACTTAGATAATACATCGATATCTAAAACCTTCCCAGTGTCCAGAGAGGTGAGAGAAACAATTCCATTCAGGGACGTATGGCCCCGTTTTTGCCACGACCCGTCGACAGCAACTGCCAAATCCCGAGAGTTTTCATTTATAACTACAGCATCTTCCACTGCATTTTTCATAGATTCTTTACAAACAGTATCTGACACAGATGCTAAGAACTCTTCATACCTAAAGTATCTGTGGGGGGGGGGGGTGGACTGAGATTCATTGCTGCACACATCATATCAGCATCCGCTTTACCTTTACCTATGGATCTGAGCCCGTAAACCAAACGAATATTCAGATCATACAATGTAATTGTTTTATCTTTTTTATCATTTTTATCTTTTTTCTTTTCATATTTTATTTCAATAGATTCACAGTTTGTACTCATCACTTTATGTTTGCATACATCACATTGAAACTGTAGCTCACTAGCAAGGCCTACAATTGTTCTTCGCTTTATTGTCAAGGTGTTGAAACATGACTTACAAACTCCTATTTCCGCCAGAGACTTTTGTAATCTATCAACATCTACAATATCATACTGAAACTCTTCATTAAATTTCTTATAGTACTGTAATCCTGAACTTATTTTCTTACTTGATGAAGAACTAGGACTAGGTTGTTGGTTTAGGTTAGGTAGCAGGTCAGGAGTACATTCAACTAAAGTAGGCCTAGGCTTCTTTTTCCAAATTACTCGTTTTTTGAATACTTTCGTGGACCTTGGCATGTTTCCAGCACTATTCTACAATAATCACAAAATAAATTGTTTTATAAAACGAATTTCACTTCACACTCTCTAACTGCAACATTACTTCCATGATTACAAGCAGAAGAAAACATAACATAACCAAACAATACACTGTCAGCTGATGTTGCTGGTTGAATTTCAACTTTATTGAATTTCAACTTTAGCAGGTTAACCAACATATAAAAACAAAATAGATGAATTAGCTAGTAGTTGTGATTATATCAATAGTTGGACAGCGACAAAAACCTTGAAGCTCAGTGCAAACTACGCTCAGTGTGCTGCAAAAACTGTGAAACTAGACAAATTAAATTATTTTTTTTTATTATTTCCCGTTGTCATAGAAATATAAATCATACATAATTTTAAAGGGGATATTCTGTAGTACAATTTAGAGTAAAAAAACAAAATCAAATTTTTTTAAATTTTTTGTGCAGTGACCCCCTTAAGGAATATGGAAGTAAAAAGTATCGCCCACCCTCAAACTATTTTCACTATTTATAGATAGTTTGTTATTATGGGGTAGTCGTTTAATATAATGTTATTTTCGAGTCACTTTATCTATAAAAATTATGTACTTTATTCTTACAAAGAAACTGAACTACATAGATAACCATCCCTCCTCCTCAACTGATCCCATTAATGATATTTAAACTTTCGTAGAATAATAGTTTTATCATATGTAATTTCTAAAGTATCTTATCCTTAAAAATTAAATATTCGTACTTTATTTGATTTCAGCATAAAAATTTAAAAAAAATCACCCCCTCTCCCTTCAACTACCCACTCCATTTATAATTACCTCATTTACCATTTTACAGTGGGTTAATATGAATTTATTTTCGGGGCATTTATTTATTAAAATTAAGTACTTTACACTTCTTAAAACACAAAACAATTCAGGTAAACTATCCCTCCCTCCTAACCGAACAACCTGGTTGCCTGGCAACAAAATTGTTATATTTTTAACATTACCATTGTTTGGAAAAGATTAAATCGATTTTTAAGCACTTTACTCTTGTTAAAACGTAAAACGTTCCAGGTAAACTACCCCTTCCTCTTAACCGATCTTCACCTAAATCAATAGGCTTTGAGTCCTCTACATGTCGGACACATATGCAAAAAGATAATTTGATTCTGTGTGAATTTGCGGCGGTTATCGTTCGCCATAAAAAAATTCTACACACAGACACTTTTCGGAAAATGACTTTTCTTCATGTTTTGAGGGTAGTACAATCAGAATCAGCCCTTCTTTCGAACACGATTTTGTTCGCGATCGCCATACTTATGAAACATGGAAGTAAAAATTACCTCCTCCCTCTTCAACTATCATTTTCCTTTATAGAAAGTTACTCTCTGCACCATTCAACTACCCTTTTCATTTTTCATTTATAGATATTTGCTCTACCTTTCTACAATGGATTATTATGGCCTCCTTTAGGATACTTTATTTTTCGAAATGAAGTACTTTACTCTTGTTAAAATATAAAACGTTGCAGGTAAACTACCCCTCCCCCTTAACCGATCTTCACCATAATCAATAGGCTTTGAGTCCTCTACAACTTGGGCATATATGCAAAAAATTTACGCAAAAGATTCTGTTTGAATTTGCGGTAGTTATCGTTCGCCATAGAAAAAATTTCACACACACACACACACACACACACACACACACACACACACACACACACACACACACACACACACACACACACACACACACACACACACATTTCGGAAAATGACTTTTCTTCATGTTTTGAGGGTAATAAAATCAGAATCAGCCCTTACCTCGGACACGATTTTTTCGCGATTAACATACTTACATTTCCTTACGGAACATGGAAGTAAAAATCATGCAGTTAGTAGAAACACAAAACAATAAATGTATTCTACAGGAAAACAATACGTACCGGTACCGTAAAATGAGAAACATTGACACCGCGGCGTAAACCTGGCAGGCACCGGTGTTGCTCCGCTTTAATTATTTCCCACGCCTGTGGAAAACAGTAAATGTGATCATATATGTTCCCGGAAAACTATCTCTCTATCTCTTGAATGCCCGTCATCTCGAAGGTCCTGGGGCGTCTTCTGAATGCCCGCATTGCACCGCTGCTTGATGGTTTCATCCGCAGCGAGCAGTACGGCTTTCGCAAGGAACGCTCAACCACCATTCAACTGGTCCGCGTCATCACCAAATTCTCTAACGCTGCAAACAGAAAGCTGCACACCGCAGGCGTCCTCTTGAATGTCAGTAAGGCCTTCGACCGTGTCTGGCACATACTCCTCTCTCAGCATCTACTGTGAGACGGCTCTGGTCGTATCTCCGTGGCCGGACTTTCCACATAAGCATAGAAGAGGCGCTCTCTTCGCAACGCCCCATAGATAATGCCGTTCCCCAAGGATCAGTCCTCAAACCCATTATGTACCTCGTGTACACAAACGACCTGCCCGGATACAATAACATCACTCTTTCCCTTTTTGCGGACGAAGCCATGTATACTACAGTTCGTAGAACATCGGGTATGCCTGCAAAGTGATGAAACTTTTCACCTTGGCTGCGAAAGTGGCGCATAGCGATCAGTGCGGAGAAATCCGAGGTGATCTGCATCACAAGCAAACAGACCGCATACCAGCCCCTAAGCCTTGATAGGAAAAAGTCGGTGAAATACTTGGGAGTGACTATAGACAGTGGCCTATGCTTCGCAGATCACGTCCAATTAAAACTCAAACAAGCCCACGGCGTCAAGATCATTCCCCTCATCTTGCGCAGGAATCCGCTCTCCTTGCCCACATAGTTGACCCCTTACCTACTGCTACTGAGAACTGTATTCACATTTGCAGCCCCTGCATGGTGAACACTGCTTTCCAATAGTGTGAAACGTAAGCTGGAATAGTTCCATCCGAATACTCTCCAACTCGCCATGGTTTGTTTGTAATCTAGCTATCAGGACGACTCTCCGGAAGAGTTCGTCTTCAGATTATCTGTGACCACTTCTTTCGCGCGGCAGACACAACTACGAGATCTGGCCAGGTACGAATGTCTCCCGTGTCATATCGTTAAGCGATCTCGCACAATGCTGGATGACCCCGCATAGGCTTCTACACAAGGCCTTCCTCCTGAGGGAACCAGTATCAAAAACAGAATCCTACAGCAAAACAACAAACTCGAACTGGCATGAATGGTTGTCCTAGACTCGGCGGGCCTGTGTGTAACGCCTTCTTTCACGAGGTGTCCGCCTCTAATACACGAGCTGGTGTGGACAAAGCACCGCTGAGCAGTCAGGGAGGTCGCGTCGGAGGCAGCAGCAATGAACGACCTGGCACTTAAACGGAGATCCTCCCACCAACTTACCACAATCATAAGGAGCATATCGTTCCACAACCAAACGTCCTTGAAAACCGTACCGCCGATTATTGCAGTCATTGATTCTTGTAGTCAACCCTAGAGAGAGCACGATTTTTGCAGTCATCCGAGGAGTCACTCCAGGCGCTGCTACCACTCAAGGGCCTTGAGTCCGTCGCTCCATTAGCTACAGCTACAACACCGATGTTATATTGTCAGCCCTGTATGAACCACGTCTTTGTCCAGTGTGAATGCAGAGTGTGTGTCTGAGTATTGAACTGTGTACTTATGTTTGATGAAATCCATCTGCGTTATCTGTGAACTGTGTAATTAATATCCTTGAAATCAATCTGTGTGTTTTATTAACAGTGAACGTTGTTACATTAAAGTGTTAGTTATCTTTTTCACAGTGTCATCATGCCTAGATCCTACACACTAGACACTAGAAAGAGAAAGTATGAAGACTTTACAGATCATGATCTACATAAAACAACAGCAAATAGTAAAGATGGAAGGTCTCAAGCTCTTTCAAGTAAGAAATGTAACATATATCGAGATACTGTTCAAAATCACATGAAAGGTTTGTGTACCAAGCTTGTAGGGCATGCAACAACTTTGAGCAGTGATGTAGAGATTGTAGTTGTTAAAAAAAATCTTAGCAGTTACTAACTACATGGGGCTATCCATTGACGCCGTTTGATATGAAAGTAATGAATAAAATCTATCTCGAAAAGCAAGGAATGTCGTTAAGTTATTTCAATGACAACATGCCTGGTTACGACTTTATGTATTCCTTCTTGCGGGGAAATAATGCCGTTTCACGTCTAGCCAATAATATTAAATACTAAGAGCATCTGTTACTAGGAAAGCAGTTGAGGATTATTTTAAAAGAATCAAGAATGCTGTAGAAGATGTGGAACAATCCCTTCAACAGCTATGATGAAACTAATATTACGGGCGATCCGAAAAATAAAAATGTCGTTGTTCCACGTGGTACGAAACGAGCTAAAAGAGCGCAAGAGCATTCAAAATGAGGTTATCGCTTATGGTACGCATAATTGCTGGTGGTGAACAATTACTCCATTCGTTGTGTACAGAGCCCTGAATGTGTACAACAACTGGGTGAAAGGGTGGCCAATTGGTACAAATACGATGGTACAAAAAACGGATGGTTTGAAACTAAACCTTCGAACGCTGGTTCTTCGAAATTCTCCTTCCTTGTACCAAAAAACTGGTATTCGTTGAGAGTTTAGGGTCACATTTTACCAGATGTAATGGACTCATGCAAGGAGAACAATATTTTACAACTCTACCATGGAAATCCACACATTTGACTCAGCCATTACACTTGTCAGTGTTCGGACCAACGAAGACCAAATGTGTTAAGGTTTTGGATAATTGGATTAAAGAAAGCAGAGTCACTGGATGTTAGGCCAAAGAACACTTTCCAGGGCATTCAAAAAATTATGAGACAACATGTGTGTTTGTGAAAAAAAACGTCAAATCTGGATTTTGAGCAGCAGGTCTAGTGCCTCCAAATCCCGCTGCAGTACTATAAACAATTCCGGATGCAGAGATTGAAGAAAACGCCATTCGAAGAAGTTTCGACAATTGTTTAATGGAGATGCTCAAAGACCTCAGAGGGCAGAACATACCAGCGTCTAAAAAGACACAAGGAAGGAAAATAACCGGTAGTGCTTGGCGAAGAACCAGCAGACTCTGAAGAGATCGACGATCCTGCATGTCTGGAATGTACGCTACAAACAACAGTATTATCAGTAATGCAAAATATGTTTCTGTGAATGGAACCTGACTGGTGCCTTTTCAGTAAACTTTGGTTTAAAATTCTTTTGTTATAGTATATACAAAAAAAGATTAAAATATGGAGTAGTAAACATTAGAAAGATATTTAGATGTCAATGTTACTCAACGTAGTGTAATACTGGTTAATGATGTTTCTTATAGTGCCAATGTTGCCTCCTGACTAGGGCAGGAAATTGACATATAAAAAAAGGCGAAGGAATAAATTTTAGGAGTGTTTATATTAGTAGCAAAATAACAAAAGGTGTAACGTTATAGTAGAATATTTAGAACAGCATTTTAATTTTTATGTTTCGTTAAGAAAGTTTTCGAAAACCTGCAATGTTTTACGGTACGTTGTCGAAACTCCCTAACGGAAGCACACGTAGAGCTACTATTGTGATATCAAAAATCTGCAAAACGATGTTTACCTGCAACGTAATGCAGTGGGCCAAGTGGGAAAATTATGCCCATTTGTTGGCACAACAAGGAAGTTTTTCCCATAAAGATACACCAAGTTTATTTATATTGCAACAGTATTTACAAAATATTTCTTAGCACCCTATAGTCTCCTGTTACGTCGTTTTCATAAAAGTTGATGACTGACAAGAAACATCGAGTGACAAGAAATAGAAGGGGGGATGACAAGAAATAGAACGAATGACAAAAAATCGTTCGTGACGTGACAATGGCCCTTCATAATAAAAACTCTCTCTCTCTCTCTCTCTCTCTCTCTCTCTCTCTCTCTCTCTCTCTCTCTCTCTCTCTCTCCCCCTCTGTCACTCACTCACTCTGTACTCATACCATTATTTAAACAGAATATGGTTTGGTACAAGAATGTATAATATTTTACGTTGATGTCAAATCCTGTTTTGTAAATGAACTGTAACGTCGAAAATACCATTGAGAATAATTATTTTACAGCCAATAAAATTTTGTTTTTGATATTAACCCTTCCCCCCAAATAGTGGCAGAAATGGATCAAATTTTTTAACATATCGCAAAAGTCGATGTAGGATAATGAGAGTTTTAACCAAAAAATATTAATCCAATAAAAAAAAACTGTTAAAAAAGTTTACATAAAGTCTACAGGAAAAATAGGTATGCTAAGTAAACATATTAAACATATTCTACAAAATGTATTTTCACGGTTTTCCGATTTCCGTCAAATCAGATCGGATTTCCGATCTGACGATGAGCTGTGAGGCTTGGAAGCTCTGATGGGAATAATTTTTCTATAGTGGTGTGCAACAGTGATAATTCTGTTTGTGATTACAACCACTGACGCAACTTTCTTAATTAAAGTAGTATTTATACTTACCGGTAAAAAGTATATTATTAGTACAGGCAGACAAAGAGAGAATACGATTGCAGTGCACGATGGGGAAAATTGATCTCTGTTTCTATCCGTACCTTACCTTGTTATACTCGTAAATCGGAAATAATATGGGCCTAATTGTGTTTGTCTTAGTTGTACTTTTGGAAAGCTGGTTATTTCATTTGTTTTATACTTTCATCTAACATATTTCACGGTTTTGCATTTTCTGCTGTTCTCTACGTTACTTGCGGAAACATGTAGTTCCACTCCCAAATATAAACTGAAATTTTTTAATTGTACAGACGGTAACGGTGTTTAAATAACAGATTCATCAGTATATAAATTGTAGACAAATATTTATTTATCTCTCTCCCACTTTCACACGTGCACCCATAGGCCTATATGTGCAAACGTAATGTACGTACATGCATGTACAAATATATACATACTGTACTGACATAACTAAAGTGTGAGAAACACAGAGAACCAGGAAAGTGTATGATGAGTATGATCTGTATTACACACGGCAATGTTAAGGCACCGGGAATACGTCTACTGAAAAACTTGCACTGCTACTGGGGTAAGGTCTCCTAATCCTCCTTTCTCACAAAAGGCAACGAGGTGATGGCAGCAAGCCTTTATCTGTAAAAAAATGTCTTGCACGTTTAAATCCCTATATTTTTTTTTTAATAAGTATATTTCAAATCAAATCCTTAATTTTTAGTGACCGTCATTCAATGAATGTTTTAGGGGATGGGTTAGTGAGGATCGGTCAATAATACAAATTTTAGCTATTTTGCGTCGACGTTTCGACAATATTTATTGTTTATCTTCAGGATGTGTATGAAATACAATAGAAATATCAAACATAACGAAACAATTAAATATTTGGGTGAACGTGTTGGTGTATGTGAGTGTGTGCGTGCGTATGTATGTATCATTTTATATGTGACGACTTATGATAGTTTCTTTACATCTTCAAATTATCTTTAAGAAAACGAGCAAATTATATAGTATGAAAGAACTTAATTTATACAGTATTACAATTTAAATTACTAAATGTAATGATATTTTAATATACAGTATTTCAAAATATTTTTAATATAATTTTTCAAGAAGTACGCTTTCCCACTACGTTGAAATTTGATTTTATTATGTAAAAGTTCTACGAATCGATTTAACATTTTAAAGGTTCCATGTAAGATATCTGTCATTACCGTCAAGACCTGTATGCAACAGGTTTTATTGTTGGTATTTTTGATTAATTATTGATTTCAATTTGATTTGATCTGTATCGCCGGATATTTTGTGTAGTTTTTGTGCTGGAAATATTACGAACAGCGAAAACCTAGTAAAGCGGCAGCGCGTTCATTGGCTTTGCTTGAAGGTAACAATCGCATTTTGCTAGCTAGCTTCTTTTTCCATGAATTTGTTGTAAACGTTTTAAATTACTTCATAGGTCATTAAAATTGCATTTCTTGAACCTATTAGTGAAAATAATCCAGCCTTATTGGGTAATACAGTGCCTGCAAAAACAAACAGTACAGATAGTATATTTTGTAACACAGTTTTATTTGAACTAAATAATAAAACATTACATCCCTCAAGTCCGGACCTCAACTGCGCCAAACGGTAACTTGGCTTTGAAATGGAACGGGATTGATTCAAAATCAACTTTATTTCATTGTTCCATCCTTTCCTGTTCGAGTAATACTTTTATAATTGAATAATGTTTTAAGATATATTTATTAAGCGAGTGATTGTTGAGTAATCAATTTTTCATAGAGAATATAGACCAGTCTCATATCAGATTTAATTAAACGACTGGACGTTCGTGGAAAGTTATCCTGCAAATCAGTAAATTATTATAATACATTTTTCATATATTCATGTATGAAAATACATTATTATTATTATACAATACATTATTATTGTTTTCAAAACATAGCTCTACGTTAACCCATTGCTTAGGCTTTCACGGGCGGCGTCGTAATTACTATCTGGGCCGCAAGGCTGTGGTCTTCCATTTTCTTATACAGACGTTTCGACCTCGCCTCTGGAAGCCACCTTCAGTGTCAAAGGACTTAAACACACTGACAAGGTGTCCGTCAGTACACCACAGTACACAGCAAAGGCGTCTAAGTACGTTGTCAGTGCGTCTAAGTCCTTTGACACTGACGATGGGCTCCAGCGGAGAGGTCGAATCGTCGTCTGTAGAAGAAAATAGAAGATCACAGCTTTACAGCCCGGATAGTAGTTTTAGTAATACCTACGTTAATGTTTTCACAGCAAAACACTCAATGTGTTGCAGAAATCAGAAATATTGTCGACAAAATCATACAACTGTCAACAAACGTATATGAAAATTGATTCAAAATAAAAAAGAGTCATAGTTAAAGTATACATATCTTTCACTATTTGAAAATGCGACAAACTGAAAAAAGCAAGTCGGTATAAAATATACCACGTCACATTAAAAGATGCAAGTTTACTTGATTTCGTAAAAAGGAATAAAGGTAAAAGGAATGAATATATGAAGAAATGTCCAAATTCCGGAAATTTGATAATTTCTAGAGCCGAGTGATTCGTAAAGTATTAAATTTTGACATGGACAGTATGGAATCATCTGTATCTATTAAAAACAAACTTTTTAAAAATAAAAATCGGTTTATCCGTTTGAACCCTATGTACGGGAACATACATACATACATAGGCCCTACATACATACCGAGAAAAAACAGTTTTTAGGCTACCTGACAGTGGATATTTCCACATAATTACAAAAATGGTTGATTTGAACGCATATTTTATTTAGAATAGTGTATAGTAGGAAGTAAAAATAAGTGGAATCTGCCCTACAGTATCACAGTAAATAAACTACTGTACTTTTGAGTGTAAAACGCACCTTGTCCGTCGAAAAAAAAGGGTTCAACTTCATTTATTAATCCGAGCCTTCGTGGTCGACATTTAACTGCATTATATTAAATAGGAAATACATTTACAAAACTCAGTTTTTCAACTACTTCATCCTTTAGTTGTTTGTGTTCTCAATGAAGGCTTGTTTTAGTTTTGTTTTCTTATTAGTATTGTACACATGACTGTTTCACTCTAATCTAAAGTACGCGTTTGGATATAGGCTACGAGACGTAGTTTATCGGCGGCTGTTTTCCGTCTCACTTCTACGTGACTGCATCTGGAGCAACTAAGGTTTGGGATTAATGAACCTTTTTCGACCTTTTTTCGATAGTCATATTTTTGACGAAACTAATGTCTGGCTCATAAAACAAATATATTAATTATTTATTTTATTCCGTTTTGTTGTTTAGGTAACACTGCTAAAAGTACAAAGTACTGTGACACCCTCAAGACCTCCCCCCCACTCTGCATATCATCATATATGGAACGGTTTCTTCACAAACGTCTGGCTGTTTGAAACCAAGAAAATACGTTGTCAATCGATTACGTTATTCAAATAGATATTACTTTTATTTGAAAACCGCACCCGTCAGTGGAACCGTGGGGTCACCGTATACCATTGAAGCACAGTACACTATTTTCATTTCTTTATCTGTCTCTTATTCAAACAATTGATCATTCTGTATCTCGTAGACAAAAAAAAAACACAGATTTGCATGAATATTCTTCCAGGTGTATGATGGACAAAGAATAAATTTTCTAAAATGTTCGCCGCAGACTTCTCATTGGAAACTGTAATACCTGTTGGAAGATCTGTCCTTGATTCGAATTCATTGTCACAGTACCAGAACGTCTATGAAGAAAGCTTTCGTGTAAGAGAATGTGACTGCTGCATTTATTCACAAAATTTACGACCTTCATTACCTCGCGAACTGTTTACGAATTCATTTGCAACGTGTAGCAAACTTGGTCAATTCGAACGCCAACTCAGTGTGAGCGAAAATAACGTTCAGAGAAAAAACAATTTCTCCTCCGTTGTCAACAGCATTATTTGATCATCTACCAAACAAACTAGAAAAACAAATGACAACAGTCGATGATCACGTGGTTCCCATGCGTGTCATACACCCTGTGATTTTCAGAACTGTATGTTTTGCCACATACCATATATTATAACGAATAAACATTACTTAAAATTATTTTTTATATTTAAAATTTATTAATTTTCATTTAACATTTAACATTTGTTTCATCTTCATCATCATCAAGTTCATATTAGTAGTTTCTGTAATAGTGTTCCTACAATTTCACCGAATAACAGTTTTTGTTTTGATTAGCATTCACATCAGCTGATCGCTCCATTATTTCCCAGGAAATCCCATATCTAAGTTTATAATGCCTTAACAATGTAGGTGTTTGGGAGTTCGCCACAACATGGTCTTACCAATGATTCTAAATATCTCTATGACCCTGTTCAGATTAAATGACCTCGTACCGTTAATTTCTTCCTTATGAATTCATTGCTCATCTTCTCAGATCAGATGTATCCTATCACAGCCCTAAGAGATCTCATTTCCACGCTTTCTACTATTTTTGATGTTTCCTTGTAACAGCAGATGGGAATTGCTAGTACAGTATTTAAAAACAGGATTGTCATAACTTTGTAAAATTTCAACTGTCTCCCTTCTGATAGTCCTAAAATACCGCATAAATACTGAAACATTTAGAGTTTACGAATTATGTCATCTTCATAAGTATAAATAGCCTGAAATCCGAATTATGTAAATTTATATTTTGTCTAACGTAACTTCCGAATTGACAGTTCAAGGGCGGGAATACAGTGCTGCCACTTTGTGCTGCCACGGGCAACCACGTGGTCTACTAATGACAGTTTGGAGCTGTCTAACGACAGGCCGTTGTTTACGACAGAAGTTTTGAACGTTTTACGGTGTTGAAATAGTTTTTATCTTTAAACATCTTTAATTTGCAGTTTAGTAATTGAATAATTTCGTAATCTGATAGGGCAACTGAGCATTAAGCTATTGTAAGCACAGCAAGATATTAAGAATTTCGTCTTATTTATAGCGTTCAGAGCTCAGTTGATATAGATTTACTTTACATAATGACGCTGATAAATAAACTAATTTTTCAAATAAACAACATTAAAATCGAGCTATAAATTATTTTCCTTGTTGCTTTCACGTTTACGTTTGATCACATGGTTCCCTGATGACACAAATTCCATGCACCTGGAATCCAGGTAGAATGCAGGTGGTTACATGGTGACCTGATCATCATGTAATTTTGAGGACAAAGGAGTGACACCACTTGTATGACTATCCCAATTTGCAATTGACCCCGTTCCTCTCAACTAATGGCCCCCGTTTCGGAAGACGTTTAACACTAAAATAAATTTAGTGTACACCAGGGTACTCCGACCAACGGTTCGATAACGGTTTCGACCGGCCTGCGGTAGGCAGGGACATAATAGTTTTGAAAAATATTAATAACTTATAAATAAACTAATAATATGTTTTAGGCATAAAAAATAAATGTATAGAGCTAAGCGTTTGAAGGAAATTTTGTTATATTCACAAAACCCTTGGACTAGCGACTAGCGCTGATTCGTCTTTAATAGCACACCGCTATGAGAAACCTCGGTAGTGATTCCACATCAACCTGCCCGCGCTTTGCAAAATTCCTAATGGTATTTACAGTACCATAAACCACTGTTTACATGTTGAATAATATAAATTCCGTGTAGAATTGTCAGACCATATGTTATTGAGTTCTCGAAGGGTGCCAAGTGTGTTTAAGCTACTTATCTTCATTTGTGCTCTCCTAGTATAAATCTATGAACACAATTCAGTTGAAGTTACAACTAACAGTTGCAGTTAATTTACATTTTATAAGTATTACGAATAATCATCTTTTTTTTAGTGACTTGTTTAAATGTCCTGCAATTGGTGATAGCCTACCTAAAGAAAGGTAAAATTAGCATAAATGTTGTGCAACAACTAGTTTTTCCTTCATTTCTATATTTATATATTTCCTATAAACAGGTATTGAACTGAATTGCTTTAGCATCTGCAGGTTCACATGTGGTCCTATTGAAATCTGCGTCGTCTAGTACGAGTTGGAGAATCTGTAGGCCTATAGTTGTTATCGCTTTCCACCAGTGTTGCGGACCATCCCGATTTGACAGAGACTGACTGTAGCCTATAGCCTGATTTGAAGTTATGTGGTCAAATCATTAATGACGTGCAATCTGATTGTGCTAGAACGTTATACAGGTTTAGATTACTTTGGGTAAACAAAACAACCGCCAAATGGAAAATCATATATTATGTTTTGAAGATTACATATCTTTCCTAAAGTCAATTGTCTATTAACGTCATAGCCCTATTCAAACAGGGAAAATCCATACTTCAGTAGGAAAACTCCATTCTCTTTCTTTTCCTTACGTAAGTATTTGAATATTTTTCTTGTCATCTCCGAATATTGTCGCCGCCGTTTCTTGTTCGCATGTTAGTATTAGCAGTCGCAAATATTTATTCGTGTTAGTTACATTGTATGTGTGTGGTGGGGAGGGCTAAATGTATCTTTTTTTTTTTTATTATGTTCAACTCTGTTATTGGTTTGAGTAAACGAGTAATAAGTTTTATAATATTAAAAATGGATTTGTGCATTTAAAGTGATGAGGTTTTCGTTACAAACATTTGTTACCAACAATGTGTCTTGTTACTTTCGTTTATTTAGTCAAGGCAATGACCAACTTACCGAGACTCAGTCGGTGACTGACTGGAATGGCTTGCACCGCGCGAGAAATAAGGCTGCGCGCGCGTACTGGTATGAAATGACAATACAGTCGGCGGGGGTTGGGCAGGTGATGCTCACAAAACTGCGCGTCGTGGCCTTTCCGCCTGTCCGCTTATGAGGAGACTACACCTGGGTAGTAGGGTTGTCGTCGGTCGCGGCCCGGTGAGCGGTCGTACGCTGCGTATCGTGTGAGGCCGCTTCTGTCCACCAGAGGAACAGCACCTGATCATACGTACATTGAAGTGTCTTTGCAGACTGGGTGTATACAGTTTTATAGTTGTTTTTTGTATCACGAAATTGATCTCATGATTATTGTGGAGAAGACGAACACGAAAACATCTTCATTATGAAACATTTTGAAAATACTCTATTTAAAAACTGTCATGACTCGGATCGTCCGATTTGTATTCAGTACGACACCAATCTCTACGTCGATGCACAAACACCCGTGAAAAAACATCCCCCCCACCCAGCCTTCGAATATTCCGTTAAACGCCCCGGTTCTGTGCGCTCTGATTGGTTTTTTGGGCGTTTGGCCGCGATCCATTATTGGACCTGTCTTCAGCCAACAATGGACTATGCTTACTAACCAGATCGTTATGCTTAAAACATCGATCGTGAAATAATTAAGAGTAGCGTCTGCAGGTTAACTCTTACTGGAACTGTTTTAATCGATTAAGGACGCTGAGAATGTTGTTATTCCTTAGACGAGAATCAAATTGTGGACTAAGGTACAGGAAACTGGCTGTATTAACCTAAATTATGTACTTTTAGTGAATGTAAACATTGTAGAACTACTACAATGGATTGACTGATTTATATGTAATATATTTGTATTACAAACATAATGTATTTATGTCACCTAGTATTCAATTAATGGATATCATAAGTTTCCGCGTCTGCGACTGTGATCATAGAAACACAGACACACACATTGGTTTGGTTTGATTTGTACGTAATTAGTTTTCTTTACTTTTTGTTTAAGAAATATTAGTTTGTACATTTGTTCTACCATGCAAAGTCATGTAGGCCTTTATGATCTGGCAGTCTTACCGTTTAACAGCAACAATTTAGTATACGAAATGAAATGGAGCACGGTCTAAAGGTAACAAAGAAACGATTATTTTACTTTTGACTTTCCCTCGTAATTTGTGTGAGCATTGCCATAACACCTGTCCTGATTTTTCAAAGATCAATTTACAAAAACATATAACAAAAATGTACAAACAGTAGGCTATTTCACCACACACACGCGCGCGCGCGCGCGCGCTCCCAATTAAATTATGTGTGTAGATGTTTTGAAATTAAGTAAATACAAAAACTTTACATTTCAAGAAAATTTAATATTATTTTACAATCACTTAGGTATTAAATTTTATTCGTGGTTTAATATTTTAATTATGAAAATTTAAAACGCTCCTACTCCCTTGTATCGTATGTTTTCATACTTATACACGTATGTGTGACGACTTACATTTTCTAACCGTATATCGGTTAACTGTAATATGACAAACGATGCTTAAGTTTCTTTATATAGGCCTATAAAGAGTATGTAGGCCTATGTCTGCAAAAAAATATATCCCTGTTCTCTTTTACCTGAACAGACCTGAATTCTGTTATTATTACTTTTTTTTAATTTCCTGTTTTCAAACTAATTATGTTATTTTTAACTTGATATTCCAACAATTTGAAAATTATTTCTTATTTGTTATAGGCTAATATGAATCTAAATACGTATAGTTCCTGTATTATATACGATTTATTCTTGAAGTTATTTACTAACGAAAGTTGCTTGCTCGCGTTGTCCAAGCAGAGTTTATTTCAATTCCGTTTTTACAGCACGTACACCTACAAAGTTAGGGATATCCTACTCGTCTTGTATGTGAGAGCAGACCACTTTCACTTCTGTGAAGTACTTTGCATCAGCTGTTTTTTGCTTGAATCAGCTGTCTTGGAGGCAAGACAGTTGAAAATCAAGTTGTTTGCAACATATCAGGTAACTGAAACGCAGGTAAAGATTAATGAAACAAAACATTTATGCCCTAACACTGGTGCTTAAGGTTTAAATAAAGATTTTGTTTCTATTGAATACGATCATGCCCTAACACTGGTGCTTAAGGTTTAAATAAAGATTTTGTTTCTATTGAATACGATCATGTATTAAATCTAATAGTGTTGAATGAATCTGATTCGTACAATAGGGTATATTTTCGCCACACTCATCATTCGAGTTGGTAGGAATAAAATATTACTAACATTTTTTAAAAAATTATTTTAGAAAGGACTGCAAGCAACCTTTTTTGAACCGTTACACTATTTAACTCTTTGTTATTCCTACTTTATGATAAGCTCCTAATACATGTTTCTGATAGAAGACGACGTAATATTATATCGTCATGTTGGCCTGCAAAGGACATTTTTTTATTTAATTTCACATGCGCACAGTCAGATTTCTTTCTTCACACATCGTTTCTGTTATTGATGGAATTTTTAATTTACAGGTTACCAAAGGGTAAAAATTCTGTGCAGCAAGTTAGATGTAGATGTGAGTTTCAACGTTTTCTCAACGTCGCCTTGAGGACGACGGTAACCAGTCTCCTACGAACTCAGATTGGGGGCTAATGCGCTACTTAAAGTGTTAACAGTTTCATACGCCTTTATCACATCTCTTTAAAAATATTCATGTAAGTTATGCTTGTGACGTTGAAGTCTTACAGTGCGTTTTATTTTAGATACACTGACGGAAGAAGAAAGTATTGTCTACTGTATACTCGATTGTAAAATAATTAATTCGATAATAGACGAATACAAGACGGGTGTAATTTAGCCCTGCTTTTAACCAGAAGGAAGAAAATGTTGACACAGGACAACAAAGTGCTCACTTTGTCTCTTGAACTTTAAGAGTGTTTTGTGTTCGCACAAATTGACAATAGTCTCTGTAATCCGCTTTTGCGACTTAACCGGCTAACATGAAATGTAGCATATATTTTATTCACATCGACGTACCTGTACTGCTGAGTAATTCACATGCCTATAGTAGGTCGTATTAACTGGTAGTGAATAACAAAGCACTCAGTACAGATGCGATATCGTTGTTTATATAGGTCCACTGAACTTTATCTGCAATCGTCTGCAACCCACATTCTGTATTTGTTGTAACCCGTAGCATAGGCTATGCCCGTAGTAAATATACGTCTGGTTCAATTTTCTCTGATGTATCGCATTAATGCTTCTTGATGATAAGAATTGAAAGTTTCCCGTCTAGTCTTCGCTCCTGACTTCCGATCACTGCGGCATGTAGAAGGATTATCCAAACAGTACCGTACTAGGAGTTGCCCATTTGGGGGGAGGGGGGATGAGACGAGCTTGAAAGTTGGACTTTCTTGAAAGAATATTTCATTCTTCAAATGAGATATTCAAGATTCTTCCCTTATTTATTTATTTATAAGCTTTATTTTAATGCGCCCAACTGGCTTAGAAATAGCCTACAGTCTGATAAATAAAGATCAGTCTGATTCCTCCTCGTAGTTACGATTTTTCATTAAGAAAAAAATGGTTTGCTGTTAGAAACAATAAACGATGACTTCGTACTCTAGAAAAGAAAAGTCATACTTGTTTTCTCATTTTCTCACTTGGTAATGCAGTGTACAGTTACAAGTAAATTACAGATGATATTACCAGTTTTTTAGCATATTAAGGTTTTTATTATTGTCAGATTAATAACTTTTTACAAGCTGCTCATAGAACGATAAGTAAATCACTCATGTGGGTATTTTAAGGTAATAATCTGTAATCCCTTTTATACGACTTCTCTTAGTTAATAGCTAACAGTTAACTATAATAAGCTATATTTTTATTATAATAAGCTTTACTACTAGATACTTATATATAGTACAGGATTAACTGCGATACGCATTGTTTTCGTTTTATCCGCGACTCCCTTCCCGTGCCAGTTCTTAACATGATACATTAAGAATGTATGCATGTATTTATAAAAATTTGCATGGACATGTATTAGACAGTTATAATATTAGATTGGATCTTTTTTTGAATCTTTGGATTTTTTTTGATTTTTTTTTTTTTAATTTTCAGGTCTTTCTAAAAAACTTAATTTTGCGGTCTCCATCGGTAACGAAATTTATGTGTTTTATATAGCTGAATATTTGAATCAACCAGATTGGAAGAAAATTGAAACGTGTAAATAAGAAATTAATCAAATTAATCACCTAGGTTGACGGTTGAAAGAAGTATTCAATGTGACTGAATGAATCAATGCGATTGAAACTAAACACTGGCGCGTGTAGACTGGTGTAACGAGTGGCGGGCGCGCAATCGGTTGGTGCACCGTGCCGTGTGTAGTGTTCCACATGTAGTGTAGCAAATGTGTCCATGAAATGGAACGTTGCTCATTCTGAATGTGATGCGAGAGCGACGTGTTTGTGGATCTCCAAAATTACAGAATATAAAGGAAAGCCTAAACGGGATGACGCTTTGAAGGACGTGGTGAAAGAGGTTAACATTAAAGACTTGATTATAGAGGCGCTGAAACTAAAGATCAAAAGCATTCAACGCTTCACTCAAAACGCTAAGAAAGAATTTAGATATTGTTCATCTGGGTACATGGTACACAGCATCAGTCTCCTGAAGCTAAGTATCTCAAGGTAATTTGTAGATTTATGCTTTCTCGCATCGCTGTAATCTTGCTTCTTTATTTTTGGTGTTACTTTAGCTAGTAAATGTGCGAATTTCTCTTCGGCATTCTCATATGGTGTTGACATTACTCTCCGCTGGGCTATTAGGCTGTGGTCTACTACTGATATAACTGACAGACGTTTCGGCCCCACCATTGGAGATCGGCAAAATGTAGGCCCACGTCATAGGTACCTCAGTACTGAGGGAATTGACGTACATCTTGCTAGTTACTCAGTCGTTCTGATACACTGAAGATGGCCTCCAATAGTGGAGCCGAAACGTCTGTAAGCTACGTCAGTAGTAGAGCACAGTCTAATAGTCCGGCAGAGAATAATATCAACAGTGTTGGCTCCGGTCGTGAAAGCCTCAAATGGTTTCTGAACATTTCTGTATCTTCTGCTTGCCATTCCGTGGCAAGGGCTGATGATGCTGGTGTTTTACCCAATTTTCACAGACCAACTCTGTTTTCGCCAGTTCTTCTTTTAATGTAGTAGTTCGCGTAAATACTCGATTCGTAGTTTATAACCGATTCGTAGCTGTCTTCTTCCATTATGTGCCTATATGTCTTGGACCAATATAAAATCAATCTTATCATGCTTTTGTCTTACGCATGTTTCAGTTTCGAAGAATTCTTTTGTTAAATTCACCATCGAACCCTCCTCTCAAATCTATAAGCCTTCTGGTATCTCACAACGATGGAAAAATAACTTTATCCAGCATTAACATGAAACTATCCGATTACTCTACACCAACAGTTCACGACTTTCTACTGTGATATGGCCACCTGGTGTATTACTGTTACAAAAGAGGACTAGATTGTCTACTTAATTCTCTTTGTCTCTTTCATTCATTCACTCAATCACTCAAACACGCAACACCGTACAATACCGTGCAAAACACAGCCCTATAGGCCTAACACACACACACACACACACACACACACACACACACACACACACACACACACACACACACACACACACACACACACACACACACACACACACACACACACACACACACACTTTCCATATCTCTCTCTCTCTCTCTCTCTCTCTCTCTCTCTCTCTCTCTCTCTCTCTCTCTCTAATTAAGTGTTTTTCTTCCCTTCTTAACTGGGACTCTACTATTAGACAACTAACTTTGTAGCTTCGCTATAGCTGTAGCGATTAAAAGTTATGATTGGCCCAAACAGTTGCTAATATTGGGAGTGTAATTTTATGTTTTAAACTGTGTATCGTATTGATGGCTTTAGGAATTAATAAAATTGATCAAGAGTTCGTTAAAACAGATAAAAGAATATTTTGAGCAAATCTTCTTTCTTAACTGATAAGGACGGCACATGAGTGGCAGACGGCAAACGCATGAGGTCAAATTAAGCCATTTCAGAATATTAAGTTATTTTTATTTAACTAAAAATTTAAATAATGTTTGTTGGTGTGGATAGGCTCAAGTTGAAATATAAATTAATTATTTAATGAGACAGATTTGGGATAAAATATACCGACATTTGTATTGCTACTGTTTGATGGGCTCCTGTTACTTCGACCTGACTGACAATGCAAGACAAAAACGCACACAACAAATAATAAGCAGACTCACACGGAACAAAATTATGCTAGCAATTATCGTTATTATAAAAAAGTAATGTGGGGTCTTCATTTTTTAGAGTGACTATGGGGTTTTTTAATTTTAGACCGCCAGAAGGTACAACAAACAGTTCGAATAAATTTTAAACAGGTAAGGAGCACTTTTCCCTATACGCGACCATGTTAACGTTTGTACCTTTTTCTCAGGAACTGTAAAAGATATCAGCTTGGGTTTTTTTTTGTTATTTAGCTTGAACCTTTTTACAAAAGTGAAACTAAAAGTTTTAGTTTATGACAATTTGTAATATACTAAATATTTTTTTTACATCCTCTCTACAAAACAAAAATATTTTTTTTAAGTTTATATTTTTTACTTCAAGAATTCTTAAGATATTTTAATTATTTTAGTTCTATATATACAAGATGATTAGTTTTACAAGCAGTAAAAATTTCAGGGTAATATCTTTTATAGTTTCTGAGAAAAAGGTACATAAGTTTTTAAAAAACTCATTTTCAGAAAACGAAGAAAAACTAAAAAAACTACATATAAATGTGACGTGTTTTACCTTCTAGTACATTCCTGGACCATATGATGGTGCTTGGCCTTCTTCGTCTTCAAAATGATCTTCTAATCTTCTTTTTAACATATGTTTGTGTCTCCTTATCTTCTTTTCTAGCTCTTGTTGGGCAGTCTCAGCTTTTGCTATTCGCCTCCGATCCAGGACCTTCATCATGTTTGTAAAGTGTTTTCCAGGTCTCAGGCCAATTTCCTTGAATAGCATCCATTTACCAATGTGGCCATCATTAAATGTTGTCACAGCCACATAAACACCAAACTTTAAAGTATCAATTCCAACAAAAACTTTTTTTGGTATGTAGGTCCAAATAACATTATTCAGGGCTTCATTTACATTCTGAGTACTGCTGAAGACATTTTTCAAGTAATTCTGGTTTGGCAAGGTCTTGAAAGATAGGTTTTATAAAGCTCATGATATTTACAGGCAGATGAAAGTGTTCTGTATGATCATACATAGGTTTTTCTTTGAAGCTTTGCCAAGTTGAATTTGCACCAAGTTGTTTCATCTCTTGGGCACAACGCATGATTTTGTGGTGTTCCGTTGGATGCCATAACATGAAAGTATTGAGCCCATATGGCTTCTTTCATGTTCTTGACAGACTCACTATTTCTCCTTATAGCTAAACCATAGCAGGATTGTAATTTTAGGATTGCAGCATCAGTCAGTCGATTTCTACCTCCGAGTGGAGTGTCATCAGGAAGTCTTTTTGTTTTTGCTTTCAGAGTTCTTAATCTTGTACCCATCCTTTTCTGTATATGGCCTACACACTCAATTTTTTAAATTTCTATATCAGGTCCATATGGTTTTCTCTCACACACTTCCAAATATGCTTTAGTGTCCATCACCGAGGTAGTCTGTGTATCGTACACTGTAGCTTGGTATGGAACGTTCAAATATCTTTACAGCTCCGGCTACCTCCATAGCCCCACTTGTGCCAGCAAAGTTTGCAGAGCATCCTTCTTCATGAATGTTAATTAATTTATTGCTACATAAGCAAAATTTAGAAAGTATTTCTATGTCCAATACTTTTCCTGATCCAGGGAAGTGGCAGATACTATCCCATTGAGTGACGTGTGTCCACGTTTCTGCCACGACCCATCAATGGCGACCGATAAGTCTCTACATCCATCTTTTTTGGAAACTGCTTCCTCTACAGCTTTCCTCATAGACTGTTTGCAAACAGAGTCTGATCTGGAAACTAAATACCTTTCATGAATATGGTACTTGCTTACTGGAGGGTTAAGGTTCATAATGCCACAAAATTTCTCAGCAGCCGCTCTGCCTTTCCCGATAGAGCGGAGTCCGTAAACTAACCTAATATTTAAATCATAGAGTTTTGAATTATTTACTGTGGTTTCTATGGTTTCACAGTTATCAGTAACAGCTTTGTTGTCACAAGATACACATTGTAATGTTACCTCACAAGTCAATCCAGCTAACTGTTTCTTATTAATTTTTATACTGCAATGACAAATCTTGCATACATCTAATATTGATTCTAACCTCTTAAGATCAATGATGTTGTATTCGAAATCATCATCTTCTTGCTTATATAATAATAAAGATGATCCTACTTTTGTTTTAGAAGAGGAACATGCAGCTCTAAGACTAGAACGATCTTCACGGTTAGGACTAGTTTGTTCAACATCTGGAGTACATACTATTTCTGTTGATGTATACCTATTTCCATGAAATTTCCTTTTCTTTACAAGTTGCTTACTTCTTGGCATTTTCGTTCAATCGATAATTCACTTCACACAATCACTAAAAACACACTCACACACTAAAAAATTACAACACCACAAAAACTTTACAAACCAAAGCATAACCTGAAAGCAACAAAAATTGTTTACAACTTATTATAACAAAGAAAACAGCTGTTAGAATCCAACAGCTGTTGGTGTACCAAGTTAGCCAACATACGATAAAATAATACCAAGGTCAAAATCAACTGTTATTATGCAAAGGGTATATAGAGGTATATAGAGTGGCAAATTTACACGAAACATAGGTAGGGAAAAAAATTTTTGAGGCACTTCCAATTATGATATAAAAATAGTTTATGTACCATTTTAAAGGGGAATAAAATCAATTTTTTTCGATTTTCATGAAAGTGCTCCCCTTAGTTGTGGTTCTTTAAATCACAGAACGTTTCCAGATTTATACTGTTTCCTATTTACCCTGTCAAAATGTAGTATCCGGAACAGTGAAACCTTCTGTAATGTACGTTTTCTGTAATTATTTTAATTTTATTTGAAGGACATCTGAGCCCATCTTCATAATGATAATTTTTATGATTACACAAACATAAGAAGCCTATACTTATTTAAAGTGGAAGAAAAGAGAACCCTCGACACACATTTGGAGTCCCTTCCAATCAATATCTGGGCAGGTATCATCGGTAACTCCTTGATTGGTCCCATTTTTTTTCTGCCAAGACTCGATGGCCAGAATTATCCCGAATTTCTTTAAAACAGTTTACCGAACTATATTATATAGAGTTTCTTTCGTGTGGAAACCATAATAATAATGGTGCATTGGTTCTAATACAGTAGGCTATTTGTTATTGCATTTGAATAAACATGACAACATACTTCCGACATTTACACAACATTCATTACATATGATAGATGTAGCTTGAGGGACGCTATTGAAACTGTGCGCTGAACAAAATGGAAAAAATATTTCGTTGGGGGTATTTATATGGTGTAATACTACTCGGTTTGAAACGAGTTTTGTGTAAGGAAACTCGACCACGACGTGATGTTCTAACCGCGTTGTTTCTGCTACGTGCTAGTCTCCTGTACGTGTATTTTCACAAACGCTGCAACAACTCGCATTTACATCACGACTTCCCATGCTGATTGTTCGTAGTTCGTAAAGTAATATATAATTAGAAAATTAGACAACGACAGTGTATGTTTCTTTTATTAAGTTTTTATTGTTTCTATAGTTCCATGATTCCAGAATTATCTAAAACTCGATTTTAGGGTCCTCATGTCTAACTTTCTCAGGAGAAAATTTAGAGCCCCCACCATTCTGGAAGGAAACATCCGGGAATGGATATTCTCGACTTTTATTCCATGCATCTAATCTAATCTGGACCCCCCCAAAAAAAAAAAAAAAAAAAAAAAAAAAAATGTCAGATACTTTCCTGTCTGTAAGTGTATTTGTTATTTGATAATATAAAATATTTAATATATTCAAACACTTGTTGCTTGAACTGTTTTATCCTTTTCTTGACGAGTAAATTACTTTATATAAATACTAGCTTACATTAAAAAATCATTTTGAGTGTACACTAGTATTATACTGTATAAAGTAATGTGTGTGTGTGTGTGTGTGTGTGTGTGTGTGTGTGTGTCCAGTGTACACATTAGTGTGTAACTTGCACTGTGATTTTACAGAAATAAATTTGCATTGGTAGCATAGGATCATTAATTGTGTTTTCCTAATTATGTAAAATAACTCAGTACTTTATTACTTAGAGTAAAAACAGTATTAAATATAATGTCACTTTCCTTTTAAAAAACCTTTAATGTTTGTTATGTAATATTTTAATGAGATAGAAGCAGTTTTACTGTACCATCCTTAATGCCTTAATGTTGAAAGCCTGTTGTTTATTTATAGGTATCAGTTAACTGATAAATAGCAATCCTGAAGCTTTTGAAGGTGACAGCTTGCCTCTGCTCTAAATGCCTCCACTTTGACAGTCTTAATTATACATAAATATAAATACTTCCAGTGTATTCAGTTTTAGTACAATACACTTTCTTCTCTCCTTCTTTTTTCCGCCATTCCACCCACGCGCTCGCTCGCACCCCCGCAACCACACGATCTCTTTCTTTCTATTATTTTCTTCTTTCCCTTAACCATAGGCAGTAACAACATTTCGCATTTTGCAAAAATTTCTGAAGCAAATAGATGCAAAGAGAAGTAACGTTGACGATTGCAGTACAGGGGCTATTTACGGGGGGGGATGAACAGGATAGGACCCCCCCCAGAGGGTCGAAAAACGTTTACAATTTTTGTAATCTCTTAATTTTTAGGCTATTTTATTATTTTCTCAGCTGTTTACACAAATATATTAGTAACTATTTAAAATATACAAACTGGTTTATTACATCTGTATACTGTAACGTGACATAATATCGCACCAAAACTTACTAGTATAATTAATGGAAGAAAGGCTGAAAACTGAAGGAAAATAAAAGGTTATAACATGAAGAATGATAGCAGAACACTACTAACTAATTTTTAACTTAGACAATGACAAGGACTAAACCCAATAGATTGGATAAGGTGAAACAAAACAATAATCCAAACCACAATATGACTACAATTATGAGAGCCCAAATATTAACTAAAATAATGTATATTAAATAAAAGTACAAAATTAGATAGGGCAATAAACAATATGTAATCTATAGAAAATACACATGTAATTTATATGTAATCTGTTATTTATAGAAAAGATAAAAGAAAGGGAAATGTAAAATCAAAGATATGAATAAAATATACAATGTTAAATAATAAGCTATCAAAAGCCACTAAAATAAATGAACCTGATTAACAATAGTTATTAGTAAAGAGGTGATAAGCGAATGAAAAGTGATAATCAATAAAAAACCAGTATAGGACCCAGTGATAGTAGAATAAACACATAAACACTAGTTAAAGAAAGTCCAGTGTAATTAACTATAAAATAATAAACTGGTAATAACAAACTATAAGTAATATAGTAACCCAGTTATAATAATTTGTTAGTATAATATAAGTAGGATAAAAGATATATTGTGTTATTGTTAAGGAATGTTATAAAGTTATATAAAAAAACACTTAGAAAATAAAAATAAAAAGTAATATGTTAGATTGAAAACAGAGTGGAGTTAGACACTATATTCTCTTAAATGAGTTTATAAGGGAATAATACTGCATAGTTAATGTTCAAGTTTGTTATAGATTTCTTTGATGGTAAATAACCAAAGTATTGTTAGATGGCAAATTATGTTAAACCAAAACCATTAAAACATGTAAAAAATTCAGACACAGGCATGGACCTATAAAGAGGTATTAAATAATTATATAATGTTATGTGATGATTAAAAACAATCACATGTCATGAGTTAAGTTAGTTTGTTTCAGCAATAATGTTTAGTAGTCTAATAAATTAACATAAATAACTATAAACAATTGTTAAGAGTATAGGGTAGAGGAATTATGAAATCTAGGCATTAGGCTTAGCACTAAGGAGCAGAATTTTGTGAATTTTAAGATAAAACAATAGCCAATAATAAAATAAAGTGCATAATTTGTTTAGGTCTCAAAGTAAAAGTGTAGGGTACAAAACTAGATAGATAATAATTAGTTTAAATGTAATTAGTAGGGGGAAAATGACAGTTCAAACCCACAAAGGAATGCCGCCTTTCTTAAAAAACAATAAAAAAACACTAAAAAACATGATCTAAGAGATGACGCCGCCACCGCTGGACCCGCAGCATCCCGATGGACCACAGCACCGTGAATTTCCGCGAATACATTTTTTAATTTTTTTAATTTGATTTTATATTTTTTTAATTAAATTGATTTGCATATCAAGGGGGTGGGATGAGGTTCAATGGACCACCAGCATCCGTGAATATAATTTTTATTTTTTTAAGAAAGCTGATTTGCATATCAGGGGGGTGGTGTCGGGTGGGTGGTTTTTTATTTCATATCAGAGGGTGGTGGTGGGTGGGGGTGGTTCCAACGCGATGCATTATAGTGTATATTAAAATATATGATCAGGTGTACCAACCTTTGCATGAGTTCAAATTTGTCGTGTGTTATAATGTATATTAAATCTATATGATCAGATGTACCAACCTTTGTATTATTATAGTGTATAGATATTTTATATGAGCAGGGTTGTCAACATTTTTTTCTCTTCTGTGGTGGGAAATTCAAACTATATGATCATAATTGATACTCTCTCTCTCACTCTCTCTCTCTCTCTCTCTCTCTCTCTCTCTCTCACATTTGAATGTAAGTAAAACTATTTCTCTCTCTTGTTGTCAAACGTTATGTTCAAACCGTTTTCTCCTCTCCCTCTCTCTCTCTCTCTCTCTTTCTCTCTATCTCTCTCTCTCTCACTGTGTACATTGAGTAAATAATTTTAGCTCTCTCTCTCTCTCTCTCTCTCTCACTCACACGTTGTGTATGTCTCTCTCTCTCTCTGTGGTCAGTACCGCGCGCATGTATATGAAATTAGAAAGTTTATATTTATTCGACAAATATTAACGCCCTCTCTCTCTCTCTCTCACTCTCACTTGTTTCAACTGTGTCAACAAATAGTAACGCCCTCTCTCTCTCTCTCTCTCTCTCTCTCTCTCTCTCTCTCTCTCTCTCTCTCACGCGTTTCAACTGTGCAAGCTCTCTCTCTCTTACCTTGTACATGGAGTAGTCGATGTGATGAATAAATAATTTTAGCTCTCTCTCTCGTTGTCAAACGCCGTCTTCAATTTCATGTATTAAATAATTAATAGTTTATAATGCAGTCAGTGTGATTGATCCTTGTTAGAAATATATATATTTGGCAAATATTAACTATGTATGTGTGTTGTTGTCAATGAACTACTTACCTGTGTGCTGTTACAGATGACAAATCCATACGTTAACGGCTTAGCAATCTTCAATACGCTCTTCTTCATGTGGTACAATACTTCTGTTTTATGATTGCAGTTTACACACACACACACACATAGGTTCAGTAGTGTATAGCGAAATAAATTAAAATTATACACACACATGAAAACGGTGGTTGAAATTCATACAAATCTTCTGATGTAACAGTTCCCACAAGTAATACAGTTCACAAAAATAAATTAATTGTACACATGTTCAGAGGTGTAGAGTGAAATAAAATAAAGTCATAATTTGTTTAAATGATTAAATATATTTTAACATTCACAATATAAAATTCACAAGTCATAATTAAAGAAATACATTATAAAATTGATATTTTTTCGAAAGTTTATATATAATTGTGTCGTACTTGTAGGAGAAGCAACCTGCAACATAACAATACAACAACATTAAAATCATGTTAAATATCACATACACACACACACACACACACACACACACAGACGCACACGCAACGTAATCACACACATACATACGACGTGCACACACAACGCGCACACACACACAAGGTCCAATAAAACAGATAACAGATTTAAATATGCTATAGTCATTGTAAGACGTTACAATCCTTAAAGTGTTTAATAAGTAAATTGTATGTATATATCACTGAATAAGAATAATATAAGCGTTCTAGTGTTATCGTTTGCTGCAACAGGTAACGCAGTTTACAAATAATTACATATAGGTTCAGAGGTGTATAGTGAAATAAATTAAAAATAGAAATTAATTTCCTCATAAGTTAATGTCCTTTCATCAAAACTTTGTAAATTATAATCTGCACTACATTCAAACACACGCACACACAGTGATAAAAAAATTGTTTATTAAAAGTAGTTTGTCACCTTAACGAGGTACTATTTCCACATGCGCTGTCTGGTTCCTCATCCCTCGAAACATGAGATGTAAGTCGCTGGGACTTATATGACGGAGTTCTTCATCTGTAAAGACGTCAGCATACCTCTTAGGTAGATATACACGATAGCGGCGCTCACAATCTTCCAACGTTACAAGCACAGACTTCCCATATCTCGTGTCCACATGCACCATGTTAACGATCGGATACTGCTTGTTCAATGTTAATTCTGCACACCGTTTGTACTCAATAGCAGAAACTGCGTTGAATTTTGTGATAAACGACATTATTAGAAGTGAAGACGTCTGTATCAAACGAGGTGGAACCAAACAATGTCAGAATATTCGCTACAAAGAAGACTAGTGAAAGTAATGGTGGTGGTGGTGTGGTCATCAGGAAAGTTCACTTTCATCGCCTGAAGCTTTGCATGTACATACACACAGGCAGAATTAGCGCTGTTACAAAATATATATATATATATATATATATTAGGTGAATACAAGAGAAAAGACATACTTTACGGAATTTCTTGAAATTTTTTTTTTGTAGTTCGTCTTCACCTCATCACCCTTGCATGTACTAGCAGTGTGTTTGGGTACAATTAAAGATTTAAATTCAATGTTCTGAGAATTACACATATTCATCTGCTCGCCCCCCTCCCGTTAATGACAGTATGTTTGGATGGAGTCAACCACTGATAAGAATTCATCTTCTTGTTCCTATAATAATAATAATAACAGTACCTGCTTCATTATCATATACATTATGTGCTATATATATATAAATATATACATAAGGCTTTCAACACACACACACACACACACACACACACACACACACACACACACACACACACACACACACACACACACACACAGCACATACCATAAATCCAGAACAGGAAAGGTATTATAACAAACATTACGAAAACAAGTACGTATGGTCACGTACATAGATCAACGTTTAAACAAACAGATTAATACCTGAATAAATTTTTTTAAAAACAGGACAGCGTATTATCTATATAACGTTCTGTTTCAGATAAGAATAGTTTGAATATAAAATGAAAGGGTACGTTGTATTTTGTTATGAGAAAATGCATTTCTATATTTCGTTACATTTGTAAATTACAGAATTGTTCTTCAACTACAGTCACAATCGTTCAGTTTCATTAACATTTGAAAATTGATGGATTTGGTACTCGATATATTCTACTCTCACAGTATTTTCATTGATACATTTCAGAAACTGAGTACAGAATAAATCTACAATCACCCTAAACTCGACATAACTACTTGTGTTACTCGATTGATGTTCATGTTAAACGATTGATGACTCATGTAATAATACAGATTAACCTCGTATAATAATAATGACAGGACAGCGTATTTAGAACACTTAAAATTGGAAATCTACAAACACATAAAAAATATCTGTCAAACCCCTATCAAACAAAAACCCCGTTCTTATCGAGAGACAACAGTAACTGACCTAAGCACATGTGCTTCATTAGGCAACAGACCAAAAAAATCAAATATACGACTATAAGCTCAATTTAAATAAAATCTGAATATTCAATAAAATTATGTTTACTTAGTAACATATGCAAATCTTTTACTTACCTCTTAAATGTTGTTGTTGTTATACACACAATAGTCGATTGTACGATGAGTGTCTCATACAAATGAGAAATAGTGACATGTCGTCTTGTGTGTGTATATATATCATACGGCGGTAGCGTACACGTTTGAAAGTTGATGCACATTAAATTGTCTCTCTCTCTCTCTCTCTCTCTCTCTCTCTCACACACACACACACACACACATTTCTGATTACTATAAAAAATAATTGCATGTATGTTCAGAGGTTTGGTGTCTAAATCGATGCATTTTACTTTCACCTTCTAATTTGACACATGGCTTACTTTCATACAGAAATAGCTATCGCCCATGTCCGTCTACGAGTGTTGCTAAACGAAATTAAAAATGCTGTAATACATAACGTCCTCTGAAATAGATATGGTATGTTTTTTAGGACAGCCAATGTCATTAAGATGGGTTATTTTCGAGAGCGGAGTCGCTACCAATTAATTTGTCACGTATCCGAATGTATCATAACCATTGTCTAGTATATAGCGCTTATCATCATACGGTGACAACGCTTGCTTTCAAAGCGTGTAGGTCCGTCTGCATACAAGTCAGGTGTTTGAATACTATACATCAGACCGTCTGTATCTGTCATTAGCAATCTAACGTTACGACCGTACTTGCCGACAGCATAACGATAATACGTTTGACAACGTGAGAGAGAGAAACGGTTGTGTGTGTTCGTGTGTGCGCGCGTCGGATCATGACATAGTATTCGTAATGACCGAGGCACGTCCTTTATCGCATGAGGATAATCAGAGCAGAGCAGACACGTTTACGCAATATCAAGTGCACACACACACACACACAAGAATCAGATGTTTTGTATACGTTCTAGGTGAAAAACTACTGGGTGTCTCTGACTTTAGTTGGAAATAAATAACATTACAGATATTGATATGGTACTATGAGTAGCCTATACGTGAATACTATACATCAGACTGCCTGTATCTGTCATTAGCAATCTAACGTTACGACGGCAGCATAACGATAATGAAAGTCATACATTATCGTTATTTTGTCTAAGCTATGTTAACTTCACACACATACTGTGTGTGTGTGTGTGTGTGTGTGTGTGTGTGTGTGTGTGTGTGTGTGTGTGTGTGAAAGCCTTATGTATATATTTATATATATATAGCACATAATGTATATGATAATGAAGCAGGTACTGTTATTATTATTATTATTATAGGAACAAGAAGATGAATTCTTATCAGTGGTTGACTGCATCCAAACATACTGTCAGTAAACGGGAGGGGGGCGAGCAGATGAATATGTGTACTTCTCAGAACATTGAATTTAAATCTTTAATTGTACCCAAACGCACTGCTAGTACATGCAAGGGTGATGAGGTGAAGACGAACTACAAAAAAAAAATTTCAAGAAATTCCGTAAAGTATGTCTTTTCTCTTGTATTCACCTAATATATATGTATATATATATATTTTGTAACAGCGCTAATTCTGCCTGTGTGTATGTACATGCAAAGCTTCAGGCGATGAAAGTGAACTTTCCTGATGACCACACCACCACCACCATTACTTTCACTAGTCTTCTTTGTAGCGAATATTCTGACATTGTTTGGTTCCACCTCGTTTGATACAGACGTCTTCACTTCTAATAATGTCGTTTATCACAAAATTCAACGCAGTTTCTGCTATTGAGTACAAACGGTGTGCAGAATTAACATTGAACAAGCAGTATCCGATCGTTAACATGGTGCATGTGGACACGAGATATGGGAAGTCTGTGCTTGTAACGTTGGAAGATTGTGAGCGCCGCTATCGTGTATATCTACCTAAGAGGTATGCTGACGTCTTTACAGATGAAGAACTCCGTCATATAAGTCCCAGCGACCTACATCTCATGTTTCGAGGGATGAGGAACCAGACAGCGCATGTGGAAATAGTACCTCGTTAAGGTGACAAACTACTTTTAATAAACAATTTTTTTATCACTGTGTGTGCGTGTGCTTGAATGTAGTGCAGATTATAATTTACAAAGTTTTGATGAAAGGACATTAACTTATGAGGAAATTAATTTCTATTTTTAATTTATTTCACTATACACCTCTGAACCTATATGTAATTATTTGTAAACTGCGTTACCTGTTGCAGCAAACGATAACACTAGAACGCTTATATTATTCTTATTCAGTGATATATACATACAATTTACTTATTAAACACTTTAAGGATTGTAACGTCTTACAATGACTATAGCATATTTAAATCTGTTATCTGTTTTATTGGACCTTGTGTGTGTGTGCGCGTTGTGTGTGCACGTCGTATGTATGTGTGTGATTACGTTGCGTGTGCGTCTGTGTGTGTGTGTGTGTGTGTGTGTGTATGTGATATTTAACATGATTTTAATGTTGTTGTATTGTTATGTTGCAGGTTGCTTCTCCTACAAGTACGACACAATTATATATAAACTTTCGAAAAAATATCAATTTTATAATGTATTTCTTTAATTATGACTTGTGAATTTTATATTGTGAATGTTAAAATATATTTAATCATTTAAACAAATTATGACTTTATTTTATTTCACTCTACACCTCTGAACATGTGTACAATTAATTTATTTTTGTGAACTGTATTACTTGTGGGAACTGTTACATCAGAAGATTTGTATGAATTTCAACCACCGTTTTCATGTGTGTGTATAATTTTAATTTATTTCGCTATACACTACTGAACCTATGTGTGTGTGTGTGTGTAAACTGCAATCATAAAACAGAAGTATTGTACCACATGAAGAAGAGCGTATTGAAGATTGCTAAGCCGTTAACGTATGGATTTGTCATCTGTAACAGCACACAGGTAAGTAGTTCATTAACAACAATACACATACATAGTTAATATTTGCCAAATATATATATTTCTAACAAGGATCAATCACACTGACTGCATTATAAACTATTAATTATTTAATACATGAAATTGAAGACGGCGTTTGACAACGAGAGAGAGAGCTAAAATTATTTATTCATCACATCGACTACTCCATGTACAAGGTAAGAGGGAGAGAGCTTGCACAGTTGAAACGCGTGAGAGTGAGAGAGAGAGAGAGAGAGAGAGAGAGAGAGAGAGAGAGAGAGAGAGAGAGAGAGAGAGAGAGGGCGTTACTATTTGTTGACACAGTTGAAACAAGTGAGAGTTAGAGAGAGAGAGTGAGAGAGAGAGAGAGAGGGCGTTAATATTTGTCGAATAAATATAAACTTTCTAATTTCATATACATGCGCGCGGTACTGACCACAGAGGGAGAGAGAGACATACACAACGTGTGAGTGAGTGAGAGAGAGAGAGAGAGCTAAAATTATTTACTCAATGTACACAGTGAGAGAGAGAGAGATAGAGAGAAAGAGAGAGAGAGAGAGAGGGAGAGGAGAAAACGGTTTGAACATAACGTTTGACAACAAGAGAGAGAGATAGTTTTACTTACATTCAAATGTGAGAGAGAGAGAGAGAGTATCAATTATGATCATATAGTTTGAATTTCCCACCACAGAAGAGAAAAAAATGTTGACAACCCTGCTCATATAAAATATCTATACACTATAATAATACAAAGGTTGGTACATCTGATCATATAGATTTAATATACATTATAACACACGACAAATTTGAACTCATGCAAAGGTTGGTACACCTGATCATATATTTTAATATACACTATAATGCATCGAGTTGGAACCACCCCCACCCACCACCACCCTCTGATATGAAATTAAAAAACCACCCACTTAAATCATCATTCCATTATTGAAGTTTGAGTAGGGTGGATGTATGAAGCCCACTAAGACATCAAAAGAAGTAAATCAGGGTATTTTATCTACAACACTGATTAAGAAGATAAACATAATAACAATAATAACACAAATGAAGGGCTGCCGGGAAGAACAGGCTCAGTCACATTTTGCAAATTTTTCAGGAGAGCATTTTAGGTGCTTAAATCTTATCAGGCTCAAAACAAGAATGCTTAAATTAACTTTTTCTTAACGAATTAGTTAGCAAACATGTTTCAGTAAGTTCCTGAGTTAGTTTTGCATAAATATTTGTTAAAATAAGGGCACGTTGCGAGATAGAACGAGCTTGGTCCATGGACTGAGCCTGTTTTTTCCCAACAATAAATAATAAGAACTCACAGAGCACAATGAAAACCATTACTTTATTATGAGCAGAGCACAAAACATAAGTAAGTAATTAAAAAATAATGTTAAAAGCAATAGCTACAAAGATAGACGTCTACTGGTAGGTCAGGGTTTCCAAGTATCTTTGCGCTTCTGGTCGACAAAACTTCTTAAGAACTTGTAAATCGTCGTACTTTGGCTTTGAAATTGGTAAGTCTCCTACGAAACAAAAAACAAAGTGAATTAGGCCTGTGATTTCTGTGAGTGTTTTTTCAGCTAATTTTAATACAGAAACGTACAAATTATTTTTCTGTATTATACAACTACCTAATATTATGAATGTACTTAATCCATAATCAGCCTGTTTTACGATTTAGAACTTTACTTACCATCATACGAATAATCTGGCAAAGAAAACTCTCCTCTGAAAACTTCTGTTGGAACAGCTGTTAGCACTTGAATCTTTACCCAAGCTCCATGGAATGTATTTCTGTATTTTACAAAGTTTTGAATTTCACTGGAGCCTTCATCTCGCTCAATAAGAACTTGTCGCACTGGTCGGGTTGGAAATGGGCACTTTTTCTTATAATATGGTGACAAATGAGATTTCCATTGACAGAAAGAGTCAATATTCGCTTTATGAACAGTAAATGGACATGGTTTTGTCCTTGCATGCCTAAAAACGTCAAGCCAGTCGTCGGGAATTTCAGCCCGAGATTTTTGATTTATTATGCCCAGGTTCTTATCTGTTTCTAGATAAGAGTGCCCTCTTATAGGGAAACATAATTTGACATAATTAAATCTTTTTTCAATGTGTACCAAGTTATGGAGGAACCTAATCAGGGTATAATTTTTATTCTGCCCTGAGCAGCCATCACAAAATATTTCAAGATTTTTTACTGAATTGTCGAGATATTCGTAACAAAACGTATGCAACATTGAGCATACATCATCACTCCCTTTTTTGCCACTACACTCTGGGTACATAAAAAATACACTCTCACTGCTTGACAAAACGTGTATATTAAAACTGTACACAGACAACTGCCTACGGTAGTAAACGTCGTTCGTAGGCACATTTGGGCACGACAAGTTTTTACTAAAATCCATGCAAACGGCTTCAAACTCGCTGTCATTTTTGGCTTTCAATCTAGCTTGTTTTTTATTTTCATAAAACTGACTCGCTTTTTTCTTGTGCAAACGATTCTCAGTTTTTAAACGTTTTATGTCTGCATCAATTTTTATTATTTCATTTGGATCTGTGCACTCATTTCTTTTAATCTCTTCTGCTTTTAATTTAGCACTAAATTCATCGCACTGACTACAGGTGTCCGTGCGTGGGTAGCCAAATGAAATGTTAAATTCAGTGTTAAATATTTGCCTGTAGCTTCCATGAGATACTTTTATTGTTGGGTAGTTCTCTTTAAACATATTATACATTTTCATAACATTTAATTCTTCAGGTAGGTACACTTTCTTAGAGTCTTTCAAGCCATAATGGCTTCCACGACCTTTAAATGAGCTTATATGAGTTCTAACAGCTTCTCTAGTTTCATCTGGAAGTCTCCACGGTCTGTTATCATGTTTTCCTCTTTTGTCTAGAGGAGAATGTCCAGTTGACAAAAGGTTCGAAACAAGATACTCGATTTTCCCTTTACTAACACCATGAATTGAAATAAAAGCTTTGCGACAAACATCTATTTCCTTCACAATACCATCAATACGTGCCCTTACTCGGTATTTATAAGCTGCTCTGTTTTGTCTGGCACCTTCTGCTTTCCTAGGCCGCCTGCGAGCAACAGGTAGAACAGCTATTAAACCGCTCAAATAGGTATTTTGCATGTCAACAGATGCCATAGAGTTAAAGTCTTTTAAAATAGCCTTACGAGATTCTGCAGGAACATTATCAAAACATTTTAAAGAACACTGGCAATCATCACCCATTTCATGTGAACTTAGGTTAAGTTTTTTCTTTACCTCAGACATCCTGCCTAGCCTTTTTCTTTTCCTACTACTTCCATTCTTCACTGGAGTAATGTCTGACTGATCTTGAGCCTCCATTGAACTGTGTGAACTTTGAAGTACGTACAGCTCTTTAGTTAAAAAGTATTAACACAACACTAGCTAAAACATGATGAAATCACAGACAGTATGACAGAACGTAAACAATGGAAGCACAAACAGAACCTGATCTAGCGCTCCGGGTGGCCTGTAAACAAAGTAAGGCCTGTGACTCAGCCGGTTGTTTCCCACAATGGCGGGACTGAGCCTGTTCTTTCCCCCTGCACGTATTCTTTTTGTTGTTTTTCCAATGGACTGAGCCTGTTTTTTCCCAAAACTATTATACCAACATGTGCTACTCATGATAGGCTATGATGTGAACCATTAAAACAAACATCACAAATTTTGGACTGAGCCTGTTCTTTCCGACAGCCCTTCAAATAGTAAAAAATAAATAAATTCAACCAAAGAAATAAAAAATAATCTGGAGAAATTGATGAAGAAGCCCCAGTGAAGAATTAACAACCAACAGAAGGAAGAATATAGATGAACACCTAACCAAACCCTGGAACCAACATCCGCCCGTAGGACTGAGGGAATTTAAGCACCGTAACCAGACCATTAACGAAAAGTGAACTTGGAATTCACCAAACTACACAAGAAAGGACAAGCAGCGGTATTCCAGAGAATTGTTACCCATGATAAGCAAAGACGAAGGAGCGTTAAGTATATTTTAAATACAACTTCACCGAAAAAACACCAAACAATCAACAATTATTGAACTAATCTTTTTACTTCACTAATCACTTGAATAAACTTTGGAACTTAATTTTATTTCACAAACACCTCAACTAGAATAAATATATAAATCCAAATTTGATTTTTCATGAATATGTTTTAAAAACGGAAGGTTTGCTAAGTCACAATAACCTATAAAGCACTAATTCCACATCGGTAATTTACCATTATGATTTAAGTGTATCACCTGTTCAATAATATTTATAAGGTATATTGTAAGATTTTGTACTTTTATTAGTCTGTATAACCACATTTTCTGTAGTCACAAGAACTTCACCCTGAGATTAAACACAAACGAAATTGTCAATTGTAGACAGAAGCATCAACCATAACAGAGTAGCCAACCGCGAGAAAATAAACATGCCGGCGCAAAATTAAGCATTATATTGTGAAGAAATTTTAATTATCGAACCATATCAATAACTGTTAATAAAACTTCGTACACACTTTAAACTGTATTTTTGATTTAATTCAACGTAATCTAAAAGTTTGAGCAAATAAAATATAGAATAAATAAATTTGACGAAGTCGATTCACTAAGCAGTGTTGGTCAACCAGACGGCGAGGCAGTAAATTCGAATTGAACGGCCGCACTGGTGAGTAGACGTTCGACATTCGTAAGTATTTATACAAACGTAATATTCGACACGTTACAAAGTGACGACAACCAAGTAGGGCTTATAAAAACGTAATAAACGGCTCGTTACAATATTAACCTGTTTGTAGGCTATATTTAAAAAAAGAATTACTAGTATATTAGAGTACACAGCTAAATATCGGTATGGAGAACCATACATGACTTCCATGTTCTAAGATTTATATTTAAAATCATATTCGAAATGAAATATTTCCATAGAAACTACGTCTTTCTACTTATTGCTTCAGCATTAACCACAGTACTGTGGTCACTAACGTATACCACCTCACGTTTTCGCACTCGATTTTCACCGATGATGGCAGTCGATGGCACTGCCGAAAAGTCTGGTTTTGCAGAAAACATTGGACTACGGCTAAAGAGCCCGGGAAGCAATTTTAACAAAAAACTACTTCTTTGTTGCCGATAACGTAGTACACATACAAAATTTCTCCCCTCCACCTTCAACTATAATTTTTAATAATAGAAAATTACCCCCATCCCGTTCACCTAACTTCTTCATTTATAGATATTTCATCTACGTTTCTACAGTGGATTACTATGAGCTTCTTATCAGGATACTTTATTTATAAAAATTAAGTACTTTACTCTTGTTAAATCATAAAATGTTTCAGGTAAGCTACCCCTTTCTCTTAACCGATCTTCTCCAAAATCAACAGACCTTCCGTCCTCTACAATTCAGGGAAGCATGCAAAAAAATATTTGATTCTGTTTGAATGTGCGGGAGTTATCGTTCGTCATGGAAACATTTCTCTTGTTACAACATAAAATGTTGCTGGTAAACTACCCCTTTCCCTTTACCGATCTTCACCAAAATCAATGGACCTTGAGCTCTCTGCAACTCAGGAAAGGGTGCAAAAAATTATTTGATTCTCATTGAATTTTCGGCAGTTATCGTTCGTCATAAAAAAATTACCCTTTTTAAAACATAAAACATTGCTGATAAACTACCCCTTCACTTAACCGATCTTCAACAAAATCAACAGACCTTGAGTTCTCTGCAGTTCAAAAAGGTATGCAAAAACCTAGTTGATTCTGTTTGAATTTACGGCAGTTATCGTTCGTCATATAAAAAATTACCCTTGTTAAAACATAAAATGTTGCTGGTAAACTACCCCTTTCCCTTAACCGATCTTCACCAACACCAATCGGTATTGAGAACTTTACAATACAGGGCTGTATGCAAAACATCATTTGATTCTGTTTGAATTTGCGGCTGTTATCGTTTACTATAGAAAAAATTACCCTTGATAAAAAACCGTTGCAGGTAAACTACCCCTTTCCCTTAACCGATCTTCACCAAAAACGACAGGTCTTGGGTACGCTACAATTCAGGCCTGTATGCAAACAATTATTGATTCTGTTTGAATTTGCGGCTGTTATCGTTTGCCATAGAAAACAACCTTGATAAAACATAAAACGTTGCTGGTAAACTACCCTAGTCCATTAACCGATCTTCACCAAAAACAATAGGTCTTGAGAACTCTACAATTCAGGGCTGTATGCAAAACATTAATATATTCTGTTTTAATGTACGGCAGTTATCGTTCGTCATAGAAAAAATACCCTTGTTAAAACATACAACGTTGCTGGTAAACTACCCCTTTCCCTTAACTGATCGTCAACAAAATCAACAGACCTTGAGTTCTGTATAATTCAAAAAGGTATGCAGAAGAGTAGTTAATTCTGTTTTAATGTACGGCAGTTATCGCTCGTCAAAAAAAAATTACCCTTGATAAAACATAAATGTTGCTGGTAAACAACCCTATTCCCTCAACCGATCTTCACCAAGACCAACAGGTCTTGAGAACTCTACATTTCAGGGCTGTATGCAAAATATTATATGATTGTGTTTGAATTTGCGGCTGTTATCGTTTGCCATATAAAATACCCTTGATAAAACAAACAACGTGTCAGGTAAACTACCCCTTCCCCTTAACCGATCTTCACCAAAAACGACAGGTCTTGGGTACGCTACAATTCAGGCCTGTATGCAAACAATTATTTGATTCTGTTTGAATTTGCGGCTGTTATCGTTTGCCATAGAAAACAACCTTGATAAAACATAAAACGTTGCTGGTAAACTACCCTATTCCATTAACCGATCTTCACCAAAAACAATAGGTCTTGAGAACTCTACAATTCAGGACTGTATGCAAAACATTAGTATACTCTGTTTTAATGTACGGCAGTTATCGTTCGTCATAGAAAAAATACCCTTGTTAAAACATACAACGTTGCTGGTAAACTACCCCTTTCCCTTAACCGATCTTCACCAAAAACAAAAGGTCTTGAGAACTCTACAATTCAGGGCAGTATACAAAACATTATTTGATTATGTTTGTATTTGCGGCTGTTATCGTTTGCCATAGAAAATACCCTTGTTAAAACATAAAACGTTGCAGGTAAACTACCCCTTTCCCTTAACTGATCTTTACCAAAATCAACAGATCTTGAGAACTCTACAATTCAGGGCTGTATGCGAAACATTATTTGATTCTGTTTGATTTTGCGGCTGTTATCGTTTGCCAAACAAACAAAATTACCCTTGATAAAAAAAACCGTTGCCGGTAAACTACCCCTTTCCCTCAACCGATCTTCACAAAAAACAATAGGTCGCGAGTACTCTGCAAATCAGGGCTGTATGCAAAAAATTAGTTGGTTCTGTTTGAATTTGCGGCTGTTATCGTTTGCCATAGAAAAAAATCTACAGACACACACACAGACACACAGACACACACACAGACACTTTTCGAAAAATGACTTTTTTTCATGTTTTGAGTGTAGTACAATCATATTCTGCAATAATCTCGAACACGATTTTTTTTTGCCATCACCATACTTCCATTTCCTTAAGGAACATGGAAGTTAAAAAAGTAATAAAATAGCCTAAAAATTAAGAAATTAACAAAATTCGTCAACATTTTTCGACCCTCTAAGGGGGGGTCCTGTCCCGTTCGCCCCCCCCCCCCGTAAATACGCCCCTGCCCAGACAATAGTTTCATCTTAATAACTCACATGAGACTGGCGCACAGAGACAGTGCCGAGAAGTGTCAGATTTTTAAGAACACATTACAGTATCAAATCCCTCCCCATGTAAACGTTAGGAACGCGCGTTTGTACCAATGGATTTAATCAAAGTTTAAAATCAAAAGTCAATTGTTTTGAGACACGGGTCACGCTGAAACACATACTACAGGTTAATAAATAACGTATTTTATAGTACCCAGTATAACACTGACCATGCTGTTCTCTCTTAGCTTTAAGTAAGGACTACGTTGGATTTACAGTAACAATTGTTTTTTACCACCGACGGAAGCTTATGGAACAAAGAACAAAACAAAGCAATGATGTGGTGATGTTAATTACATGACGACTCGAGTTCAACTTTTACATCACAATTATAAAATCGCGGTAACATCATCACAATTTTTATATCCTAATCACAGAAACTTGAATAGTTTCAATTTGTTATTTATTTCTAACAGTAGAATGAATAGAGATTGTTCAGGATTCAGAATAAATATGAGTATAACTAATTAATAAATAATTCGTTCTATTCTACGTTCTTACAATCGTCTGCAGTGTTTTGCACCTTAAAAACCGACACTAGCTAACATCTTGCCACAGGTAATTTCCGCTTTCCGCTTATTTAGTGTAACTATGTTTGATACTGCAACCTACTATGTTATAGTCGCCTGATACACCATCATGACAATAGAGGACTAGTGCAACATTGCTTCCATTGAAGAGGAGAGAGAGATCACGATGACAACCAAGTAATTGAATAAAAGTTGTGTCCATTTCTGAAATGTGTTTAACCCATTTGGAACCGCATTTTCATTTCAGGTTATTAAGGATTAAATTAAATATTATTTTCTTTAATAGAAAACAGATAAATTCTTATAATTAATTTATTTAGATTAATTATGTTCCTTTTATGTTCTTACGATAATCGAAAACACTAATGTGAAGATTGTATACGCGTAGGCCTACTTGATTTAGTCAGCACTTCAATGACTTAGTAGTGCACTTTGACTACAACAGTAACCATGCTAGATTACATACATAATTTTACTCTCCACAAAGACATTCTGTGTGCAGAAAGACCCAAAGTTTGCTGTGGCACACGCTTGGAGTTTACAAGAATCATACGAATGTAATTAACAATTTTGTAACAGTGATTTTTTGAGTGACTGAGGAAAATACCTCAAATTTTCTGGCCAATAATTGTTTTAAATGAAGATCTCTGGAGGAGGAGGACAAACGAGTACCCATTGTTAATATTTATTATTAAATTTAATATTTATTTTTAATTACTAATAAATAATATTATTAGTAACAAAATAAATAAATAAATGCATCGCTTCAACAGTCCGTTAAGGACCAAGGCACACCGCGCGGCTTTCGTGTTTAGTGTGGCAGTTGTATGGCTAGTACAACGCGTCGCCAGCCGCTAGTTGCGATATCCGCAGCCAGATTATTTATTAGTAATAGGTTTTTAAAATACATTTTTGAATAATGAAGTGGTTATTAGTCACAATTATTAGTGGTTATAATCACAAACAGAAATTACACTGTTGAATCTTCTTTTTCTTTAGTACTACAGTTCAACGTGAGCTCTGGCTTCCAACACCAGTCTTCTCCAAAGTCTTGTCTACGGTTTTCTCCAAATCCATTCTCATCTCAGTGTAACTCCTCATATCCATTCTTCTGAAATCTTCTAGCACATTATCCAATCATCTTATCCTAGGTCGGCCCCTCTTTCTGCTTTTATAGACTGCGCCCTCATGATTTTCTTTGGCATACGCTGATCATCCATCCGCTCCAGGTGACCTAGCCATTGTATTCGTTTTGAGCCTTTACGAATCTTACATTGTCGTCATGATTAAACAGATTCAACAGCTCATCTATCTCCTTTCTTTAGCTGAATAATTGATTTAAAAAAGATACTAAAATGATGCGTGTTTTGTTAGCGTTTATTATACTAATGACAACACCTTTTCTTTGACAACAAAATTTTTATTGATATTATTAACTTTTAAAGAACATATTTATGCCTAAACAACACAATTAATCCGAAACATTGGTGATCGATTTCGGGTAACTATGTAACATCTTCAGACCAAACTAAACAACGTTTTTGTCCACTCTATTTAGTACTAAACAAATCGATAATGTGTTGTTATCTTGTAAAACAAGATTATCTGTTAATTATCTAACTTAATAAACAGTTATATTTCGTTCAAAATAGTGAGCAGCAAGAGATAAACAGAACCGTGTCTGTCTGTGGTGTTTAGTCCTCATTTGATTGAGCGAAGTACCAGGTGGCTATAACTGATTAGGAAATGCTATTCGTATACTGTATAGGTAGATATATAGTGTATATTTACTGTTTCCTTAAATCACCAGTTTGACCAATCATCCGATAACTGTTACTGAAGATTTAAAAAATTGTTCTTTATATGAATAAAACGTCTTGTAAGTACATCTTGTTTTGCAAAATTGTCACAGGAAGTAACTGTAGCAGGAGAGAAAAAATCAAAACAGTGAAAGCGAAAATGTTATTTGCCGCACAGATTAGTATTTTCTGCTGACTGCGTGGTAGTAGCAACCGTCATAACTGTGGTAGTAGTAACTACTTTTGACTCCTATCATCGTGCAAGTACTTCCTCATCGGCCTACCTGTCCTTGTCTTTCCCAACGTAATAAACCATTATGCAAGTAATATCAGTAGAATATAACGTTGTTTACAATAACGAAGAATATAAGAGATAACGTTGTTTACACTGGACCAGACGTCAGCAGGCAAGGTAGAAGACAGAGGTATTATTTATTTGTTTTTCTGTCATGTCTCTATCGTCATTTTTTCGTCATTCGACTTCTGTTCAGCAGAAAATTCTCGGTACACAAATTTTACATTTAGCACACAGAATTCACACCAAGCGCAAAAAATATGTTGTGTGGGCAAGTAACATAATGAAGACAAAACGGCTGAACATTATGTTTGAAACAAATTTAAATTTGACGAAGGTGTATAAGTTATCATTGTCGCCGATGGGAGCTGGAGGATTCCAGATCAGGGGCGTAACTACCGGGTGGCCAGACTGGCGGCAAATGTCCAGGGCCTTCTTTCCTTTTTTACACTGAGAAAAAAGTATTCTATCAAAATTTGCCAAGTTGCTTTGCAATAGAGAAGCAAAAAGTTGAGGGTAATTAAAAGGCTTCTGTGTAAATTATATTTCTCTAACTAAGCAAAAATGACGTGTCCACCTAGTGAAATTTGGAGAATTGGTGCTATTTCCAAAAAATTTTGAAATTTATGCTATGTTGACGTAACAAAATTTATACGATGGCCTTTTAATTGCCCTCAAATTCGACTTCTTGACTCTCTGTTGCGAAACGACTTGTTAATTATTATTATTAGACATGTTTTCTCAGAGACTTTCATATTTATGTATTCAGTTATTTAGTATGGAATAACTTCATGCTCCATTCCTGACCCTGTTTTTTGGCTAGTGACAGGCCAGTGGATTCAGTAGGTATTGAAATTATTCGAACATTATAAAACGTGTAAGGACAACAATCTATAGAACTCGAACGGGGCCCACGTTGAAACTTTGTCAGGGGCACCTGAGCTTCTAGTTACGTCATTGTACCAGATGGGCAATCAGCGATCCCAGCGAACCCTGAGTCTTCAATGGCGACACCCCCAGACGTTTCTCTGTCTATCTAATGTCTGTCATCTGTCCATCTAACTGTCTGTCTGCTGGAGGTATGTCTCACGACATCTTTTGAACCCATCAACCGATCTTCGTAAAACTTCGTATACGTATCCATAATTGTACCCTACAGATTGTGACGTTACTGTGGAACGTTATACTTTAATTCAATGTATATATATATATATATATATATATATATAAAACATAATACAAATAAATTAATTCAATCAATATATACAATATATACTTATATAAATTAATGCAATATGGGTAATATATAGATAAAAACTTCAATTATTAATCATAGTTATAGAGGTATGATAAGATATGAAATTGTAATACATAAATGTAAGTAATACGTAGAGTAAAGAATGAACAGGGCGAGGCTTGTGTGCCGAGTACCGTTAGAAAGGCCGGTCGATGTCCTTCAGAAGACAAAAGATGACAGCCCAATATTTATTACGATTGTAGAAAGTAGCGTCGTTTTTAACAGCCAAGCGACCACGCGGTAAAAAATAACGCGCCCGCACTGTTTAACCAATAAGAAAAAGCGTCAGTTAAGCGCGCGTGAAAATAACGAGACAGGAATGGAGAATTTCAAATTCACCGGGGAATATTTCAAACCCTGGCCAATGAATGTGTCTTCAACTAGTAAGGTAGTGATGGAATCAATAGCAAAACTATAAAAAGAGAGACGCAGGGAGTTATTTTTTTTAAGTAAATTCCAAGATAAGCAACCAAAATCTGCGTCACTCTACAAGACTTTCAGTAATGTAGCGGAACGTCATAATAGTTTGTTATTTAACCACATAAATTAGCTCACTAATTATAAATCGAGAAGTAAAACGTTAAAATATCAAGAAGAGTATTTATTAGTGCGTGTAAAGTACGTAAAGGAAGAATATTTCATAAGTGCGGAAAGTACGTAAAGAAGATATTTCAGATGTGCGCGAAGTTGAGTTGAAAAGTACTGTATACTTATTATGTGCGTGACGTAAGTACAACGCGAGCGTGTGGTTCAAATTTAAGAAGTGATAATCGATCATATGTAGTGAAAGTGAAGTGTAATAAGCGACGAAGTGCAGCTAAGCAAAGTCTGGAATCCTGCAACAAGTAACATATAAAATCTTAACAATTCAGATTTCTAATTAATAAACATAAAATTTCATCTACTATAGTATAATCCATCTCATTCTAAGAAGACCCACACAAGTTCAGATACTAACAATGCAATTTGTGTAATATGACATACTAGAAAGGTAATATTAGTAACCATTGTACTATTAAGGGAATAAATTGAAATATCATAGTAATAGCATTTGAATACGAGTCAAGTACTGTAGATAAAGGATTATTAAGAAAAGTAATGTTAGTTAAGGAATATTATGCGATGTGTTAGTTAAATATTGAATATATATACATATATATGTCAGATAAATAGAGTATAATATTGCGGCTCGTTAATGGAGAATACGAAATAATAGTAATCGTAAAGAATCATAATACTTTGAAGTTAGTAATAAATGTGTATTTACATATCAATAATGTTCTATTAAATATCATAATGTGTATGACAAAATGTCAATGCCTTAGTTGTAATAAAATCAAATAATATAGTATCTGAACTGAACGAGTTTTTCTTTCTTAGTAAACTCTGGGATACTCTGCTCTGGCGCCCAACTGAATTAATGAATTACATAATAATGAGTAGACGTATTTCGTAACTGAGATTACGAAATTAAATCATAAATCATATAAATGTTTAATATATTGACAAATACATAACAAATAAAAGAATAAAACAAAAGTTATATTTGTCGCACCAACAACGTGGGCTAGTCTCTATAAAGTTACAAGATCCCTGTTGTTTTTGAAATTGACCCCCCCCCCCAAGTAAGTGGGGCAAGAATATGAGGGAGTCAAAATTGTCAAAAATCGGAAAAATCTGAATATAGTGTTGGGTTTGGGGAATTAAATAATTTTAGGACACCAGGGCCTTAAGAAGGGATTGAAAATGTAAAAAAATTGTAATAATCCAGCCGGATGTCAGACTAAATCCAAATTCGATTCGAATGTAGCGTTTTCTATTAAAATTTGTTAACTTTAGGGGCTTCAAGGGCCAACATTTTGAGAAAACTGAAAGTTTATACGCGAGATCAAAAATAATTTTATTCAAAATAGAAACTTGGTATCTGCAATAATGTGACAGAATTATTTCTCGACACTCCTTGCAAATTTTATTTTGGATCGCCTTACCTAGTTGTGTGTGTGTTTAAAAGAATATTATATAGGCCTATAGAAATCTATACACAGTTAAATTATTTGAAGGCATTAAGGAATTTAACTAAAAAATGAATGCAGAAATTTATCTAACTAAATAACAGTTATACTCTACTTCGTTCAAAATAGTGAGTAAATTTATCTAACTAAATAACAGTTATACTCATACTTCCTTCAAAATAGTGAGTAAGTTCTGCAGCTCAATTAAAAAAATATGTACAGCGTGGTGTCTACACCGTGTCTGTCTGTGTTTAGTCCTCTTTTGATTGAGCGCAATACTAGGTGCCTATAACTGAGTAGACTATGCTGTTTGTATTTTGTAAGGTACGCATATAGTGTAGGCCTATATTTACTACGTTTCCTAAAATTACCAGTCCCAGCAATCATTCGATAACTTTCGTTCCAGATTATCATTCGATAATCTTCAATAATCATTCGATCATTATTCAAGATTAAAAAAAAATTATCTTTACATGAATAAAACAAACACAAATTTAAATTTTTATTATTTTCCATAATTATCTTGTTGATCCATCCTCTTCGTTCACTTTATAAACTATTATTATTATACATATATATATATATATATATATATATATAAACTTTCACAACATGAACTTACTTTCTTTATCACTTTCCCAAACCTCAGCGCCAATTCCCTCCCACCATCAACCCCCACCACACACACCTAAGTCCATAACCGTTATTCTGTTAACTGACAATCAGTATTTACTCCCACTGAGGAAGAGGCACATCACCTCGAAACGTTTGGGAAAGTGATAAAGAAAGTAAGTTCATATTGTGAAAGTTTATATATATAATAATATTTTGCATAGTTTTCTAATATGCAAGTATGTAATTATTTCATATAGTTTGATATTACACAACAGCTTTTGTTCATCCAGTTTAAGATTGTAACGGTTAGGCGTAAACAACGAACCCCAGACTTCTTTTCCGTAGAGAGAGCACGAATAATACCAGTGCGTTTCTATTCTGACACTCTCGCCAATGGGGTAGTGTAGGTTCACACACTCGTTTAAACTTAACTCGATTACAACTTTGATTAGCTTTTTCGTGTTCATATCTATTCTGGATTCGATGAGCTCACAGATTCTCTGTCTCTCTCTCTCTCTCTCTCTCTCTCTCTCTCTCTCTCTCTCTCTCTCTCTCTCTCTCTCTCTCTCTCTCTCTAGGTATCTACTTATGTAGCTCTGTCTTAGTTCTCTTCAGCGTTCGGCGTTTTTCTGTCCTAGTTGTTCTTCTTTTTTTCTTAATTATGAGTTAACTGGGAACTGGGTACCTAGCATGCAGCTATAGCCGTGCAACTTAGGTCAGACATCCAGTCACACACGGTTCAAAATATATGTCCTTTTTCAGTTCATGCAGTATTCCTAGCGTTAAACACCGATACTCCCACTTACGTTCCAAAACCGTATAAATCTCAAACTGAAAATAATACTTCTGTATTCAAATAATTCAGCATTAAAGTCAGTATCAAATAATTCAGAGGTTACTATCAAAAAAGTACCAGTCTCCACGATACGCTAAATACTATAAAAAAATTATGTTACTTTACATTGCCAACGTGCAAATCCTTAAAATTTGAAATTTCTGATCCTATTATATTATAGACACCTGATACATTGCTTCGACAAAAGCGGACCAACAGCAAAGCAAACAACATTGAAAAATATGTTACTACAATCTACTATACCAAAATAGACCACTTCAAAATGTTAAATACATAATTTTAAATATCCGTATGGAGAACCATACATGACTTCCATATTCTAAGATTTATATTTAAAATCATTTTCACCCAAACAGCCAGGCTGTGTCTTACCTGCCTTTTTATTGCTGTATTAAATGAAAAAATTATAATTTTATTGCCTGGCAACAAAATTATTTTATTTTTAACAATTACCATTGTTTCAAAAAGTTTAAATAAATTTTCAAGTACTTTACTCTTGTTAAAACGTAAAAGGTTGCAGGTAAACTACCCCTTCCCCTTAACCGATCTTCACCAAAATCGAAACTCATTGAGACCTCTACAATTCAGGGACGTATGCAAACAATTATTTGATTCTGTTTGAATTTGCGGCTGTTATCGTTTGCCATAGAAAATACGCTTGATAAAAAAACGTTGCAGGTAAACTACCCCTTCCCCTTAACCGATCTTCACCAAAAACAATAGGTCTTGAGTACTCTACAAATCAGGGCTGTATGCAAAACATTATTTGATTCTGTTTGAATTTGCGGCTGTTATCGTTTGCCATAGAAAATACCCTTGTTAAAAAAACGTTGCAGGTAAACTACCCCTTTCCCTCAACCGATCTTCACCAAAAACAATAGGTCTTGAGAACTCTACAATTTAGGGCTGTATGCAAATAATCTTTTGATTCTGTTTGAATTTGCGGCTGTTATCGTTTGCCATAGGAAATACCCTTGTTAAAACATGAAACGTTACAGGTAAACTACCCCTTTCCCTTAACCGATCTTCACCAAAAACAATAGGTCTTGAGTACTCTACAAATCAGGGCTGTATGCAAAACATTATTTGATTCTGTTTGAATTTGCGGCTGTTATCGTTTGCCATAGAAAATACCCTTGTTAAAAAAACGTTGCTGGTAAACTACCCCTTTCCCTCAACCGATCTTCACCAAAAACAATAGGTCTTGAGAACTCTACAATTTAGGGCTGTATGCAAATAATCTTTTGATTCTGTTTGAATTTGCGGCTGTTATCGTTTGCCATAGGAAATACCCTTGTTAAAACATAAAACGTTACAGGTAAACTACCCCTTTCCCTTAACCGATCTTCACTAAAATCAACAGATCTTGAGAACTCTACAATTCAGGACTGTATGCGAAACATTATTTGATTCTGTTTGAATTTGCGGCTGTTATCGTTTGCCAAACAAACAAAATTACCCTTGCTAAAAAAAACCCGTTGCCGGTAAACTACCCCTTTCCCTCAACCGATCTTCACCAAAAACAATAGGTCGCGAGTACTCTGCAAATCAGGGCTGCATGCAAAAAATTATTTGATTCTGTTTGAATTTGCGGCAGTTATCGTTTGCCATAGAAAAAAAATCTACAGACAGACAGACACACAGACAGACACACAGACAGACAGACACACACACAGACACTTTTCGGAAAACGACTTTTTTTCATGTTTTGAGTGTAGTAGAATCAGAATCTGCAATAATCTCGAGCACGATTTTTTTTGCCATCACCATACTTCCATTCCTTAAGGAATATGGAAGTAAAAAGTAAGCATAATTAATATATTCACGAACAATAAAGTACACAGAACATCAAAAAAGTGACTGACGACTGATTTGAAAAAGTCTTCTAAGCTCAGCTTACTGCGTTTTCGGTCTCTGTTTTCGGCTTCTGATTCGAACATTAGAAAGATATGCTTCTTTTTTAACCACAGAAATCCATAAACAGTCTCAGTAACTGCGGTCAGCGACGCTAAGGTGGCAGAATGACAAATAATAAGGAAGGCACGAAGTGTGTTAGTGGAAATTAGAGGTTCTCGGCCAACAAATGCTATTCTTGAAGAACAGAATATGTAGATAAAGCGTACGAAAGTGGATGAAAGGTACGTGAGAAATGGCGAGGGGGAGAAACAGTTGCACATAAATAGTGAGAGCGAAAGAAAACTGTTCATGATCTTTAGACTCGTGCGGGCGTAGAAATAACAGAAGAAAAGGACTACAAATAGTTTCAGTCTTAGGTCACAGTACAGAATGGAGTTCATAGGATGATCCCTTTCCTTGGAAGATCCCTTTCCTACTTCATTTTATTTGATTTGTTATTGAATAGTGCTTAGCCGAAAGTGCATTAAGGACGAGTTATGCCCAATCTGACCAAACATGTATACGCTGAAACAAATCCATGTGTTATTTTAACGAGAAACTACGATATTTTGTTTAATGCCAAATGACTAAAGTACAGCGGAGTCCTACACGAAATTTACAAAATTAATTTTACTGGTGAATGCACTTTTCTGTGGACACACCAGAAGAATGAATGCTACCAGAAAGGCTAGCAAACAAGATCTAGATCTATGAGGAATCAGGGCGTGTGGATCAGAGAAGTGATCAGAAAGACAACTGCGGAGGTAAGACATCCGACGAGAAACCAAGAAGAGGAGATAAGACACCCGACGAGAAACCAAGAAGAACCAACGGAGTCCTGTCGGGGTGAGTTTCAAAAATAATTTTGAGTTTTGATGTTTCTGAACAATTCTCTCGCTTACACCATGCAGCTATCGCCAATCATAAAAAAAAATATCGGTATGGAGAACCATACATGACTTCCATATTCTAAGATTTATATTTAAAATCATTTTCAGCCAAACAGCCAGGCTGTGTCTTACCTGCCTTTTTATTGCTGTATTAAATGAAAAATATTATATTACATTAAAATGAAAAAATTATAATTTTATTGCCTGGCAACAAAATTATTTTATTTTTAACAATTACCATTGTTTCAACAAGTTTAAATAAATTTTCAAGTACTTTACTCTTGTTAAAACGTATAAGGTTGCAGGTAAACTACCCCTTCCCCTTAACCGATCTTCACCAAAATCGAAAGTCATTGAGACCTCTACAATTCAGGGACGTATGCAAAAAATTATTTGATTCTGTTTGAATTTGCGGCTGTTATCGTTTGCCATAGAAAATACGCTTGATAAAAAAACGTTGCAGGTAAACTACCCCTTCCCCTTAACCGATCTTCACCAAAAACAATAGGTCTTGAGTACTCTACAAATCAGGACTGTATGCAAAACATTATTTGATTCTGTTTGAATTTGCGGCTGTTATCGTTTGCCATAGAAAATACCCTTGTTAAAAAAACGTTGCAGGTAAACTACCCCTTTCCCTCAACCGATCTTCACCAAAAACAATAGGTCTTGAGAAATCTACAATTCAGGGCTGTATGCGAAACATTATTTGATTCTGTTTGAATTTGCGGCTATCGTTTGCCAAAAAAAAAAATTTCCCTTGATAAAAAAAACCGTAGCAGGTAAACTACCCCTTCCCCTCAACCGATCTTCACCAAAAACAATAGGTCGCGAGTACTCTACAAACCAGGGCTGTATGCAAAACATTATTTGATTCTGTTTGAATTTGCGGCAGTTGTCGTTTGCCATAGAAAATACGCATGATAAAAAACGTTGCTGGTAAACTACCCCTTCCCCTCAACCGATCTTCACCAAAAACAATAGGTCTTGAGTACTCTACAAATCAGGGCTGTATGCAGAAAATTATTTGATTCTGTTTGAATTTGCGGCTGTTATCGTTTGCCATAGAAAATACCCTTGTTAAAAAAACGTTGTAGGTAAACTACCCCTTTCCTTTAACCGATCTTCACCAAAAACAAAAGGTATTGAGAACTCTACAATTTAGGGCTGTATGCAAATAATCTTTTCATTCTGTTTGAATTTGCGGCTGTTATCGTTTGCCATAGGAAATACCCTTGTTAAAACATAAAACGTTACAGGTAAACTACCCCTTTCCCTTAACCGATCTTCACCAAAAACAATAGGTCTTGAGAACTCTACAATTCAGGGCTGTATGCGAAACATTATTTGATTCTGTTTGAATTTGCGGCTGTTATCGTTTGCCAAACAAACAAAATTACCCTTGCTAAAAAAAAACCGTTGCAGGTAAACTACCCCTTTCCCTCAACCGATCTTCACCAAAAACAATAGGTCGCGAGAACTCTGCAAAACCGGGCTGTATGCAAAAAATTATTTGATTCTGTTTGAATTTGCGGCAGTTATCGTTTGCCATAGAAAAAAAATCTACAGACAGACAGACAGACACACAGACACACAGACACACAGACACTTTTCGGAAAACGACTTTTTTTCATGTTTTGAGTGTAGTAGAATAAGAATCTGCAATAATCTCGAACACGATTTTTTTTGCCATCACCATACTTCCATTCCTTAAGGAATATGGAAGTAAAAAAACAATTCCTCGCTGACTGACTTTTGCCTTCAATAAAAGACCTGAGCGGATTGTAATAAAATATTTTTCTTTTTTTTTCAGTTAATACATTAATGTAATTTAATGGCACCTTGGTCTGGCCAACAGCTACACAAAAATAATTTCATTTAAGTGTACGTATGACATACGAGATATGGCGAGTTAAGTTTCTATAAACTAAAACGCCTGTTTTTCTCAGCACAGCATTATATTTGTAATTGTACATTTTCTTTTAATAATCCAAAAGACGTAAAATAATATACGTATGAATTTTGTAAGTATTTTGAAGTATTTCACATGTGTGTGTGTAAAACAAGATACAGTACATGGAGGGTACAGGTATTAAGAAGCAAGGGGTGCACGCGAACAACTGGCAGAGCGCTGCATTAAGCACTCACCCTTGTGAAAATGAATGACAAGACTAACCCCATCTCGCACTTGATGTTGGACAAGTCCTCTTTTTCAGTGTGGTGCATCAGGCGCTCATAGCACAGTAGCACTAAGTATTTCGAATGTTGCTAGTTCCTATATTAATTAATAAGTGATTGTACAAAGCCTCTCTGAGAGATACTCAGTATTAACAAAAAAATAAACAAAACAGTATTTCTACACTGTTACACTGTTAAAAAGTAGCACTGTTACATTCTAGACTGTTTGGAAATGACTGGTGCCAAATGCAGTACATTAAACAACAGCAAAATTCTACGTTAAACGCAGAACGAAGGAGACAATTCCCATATGGCGGTAGACATAACACCTTTTCGGTTTAACATACGTCGTTTTATTTCTTTTAAAAACAAGTAAAAGCGTTTAAAAGAAATAATACGACGCGTGTTAAACCTATAAAAATTGTTATTCACGAAAACCACAAAACTTTACTAGCGACACTGGGGACATGTGGTTGTTATCGTGTTTAAAACAAGAGATAAAGGAATGCTGCCATAAATGTGGACTTCGAAATCATGAAAATAAAATATTTAATCGGTTAATGAAATACAGGATAGAAACTATTTTAAAGCAGGCCTAATTTAAAAAAAGACGCGTTGTTCGTGATCGGTAGGCCCTAATAGCGATGGCCTATAAGTGGTTAAATACATGTGAAAATGTTAGCAACGTAGACGGCGCATTGTTTCTTCTACACATTTATCTACGATATAGAATATTAATTTTGTTGACATTACTTACTTTGGTTTTTTAAATTTGTTTGAAGGGAAGTTAAAAATGTCAAAAAAAAATGCCAAATGTGACTGTTTTTGACATTTACTGATTAAGACGGCCGGTAGGTATAAGGGAATTCAGGGTAATATGCGCAATGTGGGGAATATGAGCAGAATTAACACTTAACCATATTTTGTCAAAGACGGAAAATTATTTTCCCCTAGTTTTGTGTTGGTGACGCTACTTGGACTGTTATTGTGCAGTGCTGAAAGTGGCGCCACGCTATCTTGAACAGTGAAAAGGGTTTCTCGGAAGCTACTTTTTACGGCTCATGACTGAAAAAAATTAAAATTTGATATGAAATTTTATTTTTTATTTGTTATCACAAGGGTATTATTAAAGTGAAATAACATGTACATCATGTATGTGGTCAGGACTGCATGTAAAAGAAAAACGATCGCTAAAGAGGAAGAACGTCTTGCGTAAGGACAGTTTATATTTTATACGTACAAAGTGTGCGATGGTTTCATTACGTTTTTTATTTTTACCGACTCATATTTTTTTTTGCTAAATTTATTAAAAATATACCAAAATGTGAAGAATTAAATTACTCTTACTACTGTGTACATTTTGTAGACTATTTTTACTTCATTTTTATCGACCCAGGTTTTCAAGTCGCGTAATAGTAGCGAACCCATAAGCGCAATAGATGTATTTCTCTATCTCGCCCATTGTCTCATCCGACTGTGGAACCAGGAATAGGTGTATTTTGTAATAAGATATCATCGATGTAAGTTATACTCAGGTCTACACGCGCGCGTTAATCATACGTATGTACGCTTAGGTATAATTACTAATCTACCAAATTTTATTATCATGCCAAAAACACAGAAACAAAGGGTGTCAAAGGCTGTTTTAATACACCGTTTTAATATTATTGATGTAGGCCTAAATGTACCCAGCAACATGGGACTTGACTTTCATGAATGGAATTATGTTTACTCAGTATATATGTTTACTCGGAATCCTGCAAACGTATGAATTTAAAGCTGCTGGTATTTAAAATTCTTACTTATGTAGTGTATGGTTTATAGCAGAGAACGTATTTGGCTGATGTTCTGTACAATTATTGGATAGTAGTGCGAATCTTCTGATAAGCTGATACATACGGCTTTGCACGCTACAAGTCTGTTTATCTTCCTTCCACCTTTCTTTTTCCTCTTTTCTTCTCTTTTACCGCTATAAATTAATTGGCAGCAACGTTAGACTTTCCTCGACTTACATACTTTTTTATTCTTTCTTAAACCGTTTTTTAATGGTAATGAGATACAGCCATGAACTAGGCGCTGCCAGCTTTACAGATAAATTGCGAACTACACAGATTACGAAACAAGCGAATCTGTTGATATAACAATAAATATTTGTGACGTTTGCTATTTGTTAATGGAATTAAACACAGGAAAGCGGTCTGATGAACCTGTTTATTAGTTAAGAAAACGTACTTTTACGTCCATCAGAAATTATTCAGATTCTAAAGAGACCAAATCTTGTTACTGACCAATAGACCAATCAGAAATTTAAATTAATTATTTAAGTTAACGTGTTCCGTTAACTTAGAAATATAACGTTTCTTCGTTTTAAATCAAAGAGAAAGATAGGAGAAGGTAACATGATGGAGAAAGGAAGTACGCACACGCACACAGAGAGACATACTGAAAATCATATGCTCCCAAAGGAACTGAGGGAAGTGAAATTTTATTATATCCGTAAACGAAATTAGGGATAATTTACGAACAGTTTTGTAAAATAATTAACGAATACGCAGCTACGTTTCTGTAGACAACGATACCATGATGGTACTTGGCAGAAGAGAGTTTATAAAAATTGTTGTAAAAATGATACGCATATTCCGGATGTAGAAGAGTTGTAAATGTTTTTGTAAAGTTATAAATGTAGTCTGTGATGTTTTTTACACAATAGCTTATCAATAAAAAAGTAAAAAATTCACGAAAGGACAAATGGTAGCATGAAATATGATGCTACAGTTGCTTTCCCGGCCGTCACTAATCCGTTATATCCGTGGCTTCGTTTAGTGTCCGTAATACGTTTGTTTGTTTAGTGGCAGCGTAGTGTCCGTATCTAGGGAGTGCAGCCGTTGTTTGTCATCTTCCATGAGAAAAAAGTAACAGGAGACTAATACATCCTAGAAAACCTCTTAGTCTTCTCACTCTTAACATTAATGTTTACTCAATTTACATACCATGCAGCCAGCCTCTTCTATTTACATACCATGCAGCCAGCCTCTTCTAATGAGGTGTCGCGATGTTAACCCCTTTTTTCAGCTTTCCCTTTACATGTTTCTACTCGACGTTTACGTAATCCCTTAACCCCTACGAAAGGAATAAACATTTTATAAGAATTGGTTATAAAGATAATTTTGTTATATTTATTATGTTAATTATTTGTAAAGATTATTGTTTCTGTATATTATTAAATGAAAAATGTTTGTTAGGTGTCTGGCTAAGAGGTTTTTCATTTCAGTTTCAGTTTTTTTGTGTGTTCAAACTAATTGTAATTGTAAAAGTAATTTTAAACTAATGGCTTTAATAGTGTCTTTAAATCATGTCGTGTAGCAGATCTGTTTGTCAGCCGAACTGACTAGAGCGCCGCATCAATGCAAAACTGATCGCGGTGTTTTAGTCCACGTATAATCACTGTATCTGGCGTATAAGCACTGTATCTAAGCAAAACATTTTTCCATGTAGCTGGTTTTACGCCTAAGTAGCTGGATTTCGACACTTGTGGCTGTAAAGATAGAGCCAAGTTTGGCAAAGTTAAGAAATACACTTGATGTCGAGAGTGACTTAATACTGAAATCATCAAACATTAAACCTATTATTGCAAAGCTAATTGTTCAAAAGCAGCTTCATTGTTCATATTTAACTATGTTTGATATTACTATATTATAATTTGCAAGTTAAGAGAATTTTGATTTTAATACATTTTAATTCAAATGTAAGAGTATGTATATCATATTTACTGTTTGTTTTATTTCAGAAATCAGACGGGGTCCGTGAAACTTTTAATTTTTTTAGAGGGTCCGTAGACTGAAAAGTTTGGGAACCACTGCTGTATACTGTTTGTCTCATTTCCTATAATTTCTTTTCTGGGCCGCTATGCCCATTTGTTCCCTAATGTGAGCAATTTTTATTATCTGCCTTTATTAAGTTTATTTTGTAATCGTATATCATAATACGTTTCTTCCAAATTATTCTGCCTAAGCATTTATCGTACTATCTGCCTAACCATGGTTACCGTGGAGACGGTCATGGGTTGATTCATTTTTATTGTTTACAGACAGTACAAGACTATCAGCATACATAATTTGATTCATTAATTCATTTCACTCTTTTCATTTCTGGTTGGACTCCCTTTATAAACATTTCACACGTTCCGTATACTAATTTATTATTAAAATAAATTTTGTTATATTATTTTGTTTAGTATTTGTTTACTGTTTACTATCTGGTAATGGACGTAGCAGAAAAGTATGATGCAATTAAACTTTTTAAATTTTTTGCTATAGGCTACTTTAATCGTATTCAAACAAGCAAAAAATAAACAACCTGACTAAAATCTAATAAACCTAAAAATCTGATACCATAAGTCATTAAAAATTGTTATAATTCGTTATTTTTAATTGATTTTACTTGTTATAACCTAATCAAGCAATTCCTGTCAAAATTGTACTTAGCGCAAGATTTCAACTTAGCAGCAGCAATTCATCGTACGATAAATAAAAAATTAAAATTTTATAATAATATTTGTACCAATGAATTTAGCTCATAGCCGAACCTGAACCATGTTGTAGTTGTCCGTTGCCTTCAACCGTCAGTAGTTTCCATTCTGCGACCTCCGGTACTGCACCAAATGCGTGGATCATAGCGTCTATTCACAGCTGCTTGTCCAGAGAAGACGTTCCTGAGTCGCCACAGAAAGAAAATTTGATAGCAGACCTTTTATCTTTCGCTTGCTCCCCCACCCCACGTCAACCTCCCCCCCCGTGATTTGGCATTAGCCATCTTTGCAATGCTGTCAACAACTTGGTTATAGAGGCTCTTTAGACAAGCCTCTATAAAAGACTTGCTCAGTTGTAATGGTTAAGAAAGGAAAGAAACGGTGATATCAATTTTTGATATGACCAAAAAAAAAATGGAAACGAAGATCCAAAACAGGCTTAGCAGCTTTTTATAATCTCAGGGATAGCGGTTTATTTTCAATATGCATTGAGCCAATTGAAGAAGAGAAATGTCTCCTGAGTTGTGATGCACACCGTAATACCGATGCTGAAAAATCATATCTTGGAGAGCTAAACAGATCTTGAAAACAGCAACAAGAAACTTAAAATGAATTGGAAGCAACAAAGGATTCATCTGAAAGTAGAAGACTTTGGTATAGTGTATACTTTTTTGCAATATGTATTTTCATTAACTCAATTTAAATTTCTCGAAAACTTTCTTTTCAGAAAATATTAAAGACAGACTTCTCAGATTTTTGTAGCTTGTAATTGGCGTAGAAACAGTTGTAACCGAAAATTCGGGTATTGTAAAACATAATGAGTTATTAGCTAAACACAAAGACAAAGACGATTATAAACAATATTATGATTTTTGCGGCTGTAATATAAGTTACATACTTTAAAAGTATAGTAATTGTTTCATACTTCAGTAACATCTTTAGGTCCTTTTCTAAAGGTTCTTTCCTCGAGACTATGGCCATGTTATAAAAGTCAGCGTTACACACCAAAGACGTAATACGTAATTAAAATGTCATATTTCAATGTTCCACAGATTCTGTGAGGAGTGAGCAACAAGTCAACATCATACATTAAGAATAATAAAACATGAACGTTTTCTTCTATAGGTCCACCATATGAGAAACATTTTTGTTAGTTTTTTTTTTTAAGTAATTACTTCCACGTTCCGTAAGGAAATGGAAGTATGGTGATTGCGAAAAAAAATCGTGTTCGAGATAAGGGCTGATTCTGATTGTACTACCCTCAAGACGTGAAGAAAAGTCATTTTCCTAAAAAAGTGTGTGTGTGTGTGCAGAATTTTTCCGATGGCGAATGATAACTGCTGTAACCCTTCTTTCAACTTTTAGACTTTATAAAAAAAACTTTTGTTTTTGTTTTTGTTTTTTTTTATTTTATTTTTTTTTTGAAAGAGGGGCCACTAGTTATTTAAAACTAGGCCAGAGCCTAGGGAAGCCAAAACTGCGCTGGGTCCAGTATGACGGGACTTGCAATTAAACTCGTTGTTAAGCAACAATAACAATTTTATTCACTATTTCAAATAACATGCAAGTATCACTCCCTGTCATTACACTCCTCTGAAAATATGCACGTATCATCTCATCAAATTATAAAGCATGTAAACATCAGCATAATAGTATCTCCCAAATATAAACAAATATAACATCAATCAATATAAATACATAAATACACATAAATAAATAGTTACATAAATACACATAGCGCACACATATCGATATACACACATATATATACTACACACATGTTCACCTGGCAGGCAGCTCATAGACATTTAACCATGCCGCCGAAGAATACCATCTTCAGTATCAGTGACCTAGATCCCCATCCCAAACTACTGCAAAAGGGGTAAAGTGCCCAGCCTCCATAAAAAAACTTTCATAAACCAATCCATTAACCTGTCCGGTTATGACTGCTTGCAACCAATGAAATTATCACAAGAATTCAAAATTTTAGAAAGGTTCCCCCCCAGATAGGACTGTGCCATGGCCAGGTCAACATGGCTGCACGGCCGTACGAATGTATAACAGAATTTATGATTGGATGTAAGAATCAATAGTATACTCATATTAACAACTGAACTAGTAGTACACTGGCTGTGGAAGTAAAAGAACTGAATGAAATTTCACTTATATTGAATTATTACTAGTTAAGATAATTTTTATAAAATATATATAATACGGTTTATGATTGAACCAATAGTGTGCTCATATTAACAACTGAACTAGTAGTACACTGGCTATGGCAGTAAAAGAACTGAATGAAATTTCACTTATTCTGAATTATTACTGAATTAAGATAATTTTTATAAAATATATATATAATGACAATTTTAATTAAAAAAAAACTTTATAACATCAGCCCCTAATAAACACATTTGAGGTGTTCCTACAGAATTGGCTTGGCCACAGGCGAGGCCATGAGCACCACCAGATCCAGCAACCTAAAACATGCTATAGACCTGTTACTAACGGCACCTACGGGTGACGTCCACAGGTTACAGCACCTCCCCAAAGCTTTAAATCAACAAAAAAAACGAAACGCATATAGCTATGAATACCCTTAATCAATGCAAGCATAATTCCCCCCCCTTCCCCCCGATAAATCAGTAATCTTAAGTCACACACACTTTTACCCTTAAAGAAAATTTCGCAGCAAAATTCGGTAACGCATGACCCCGTCCGGGCTCACACTTACTCAGGGGTGCTTAAGCCTTAGTAAATACAGTGACAAAATTTACAAGCACTAATTGTCTCGCTGGACTTGTGTCCCAACAACTTTAACTGGAGATGTTCCAGGAAGAGAATAAGATGTTCTACATTGTAGAGGCCAAAATATATATATATAAATGGGTTAAATGTCACCTGGTAAAATCCGGCACAAAACCTGATGTATTGTCCATTTCTTCCTCCCGACGGCACAGACGGAGAATCACTCGTGTAATACCATTGGTGGCAGATGTTCGGTCACCCGCTGAAGTGAATCGGGATTCGTCTTAGGTCGGGAACCCTGAACAATTATATATATTGACAATTACCCAAATGTTACCCAATTCACGATCCCCCTAATATTCATGACTCCAGCATAATTCACACACTACCACATGCTCAGATTAAAAGAAAATTTTGAAATTTTAAGAAAGCACAGAAATTACCTTCAGTAAAAAAATTTAGAATTAAATGACTAGTATTTATAGACAGTTCGTCAACTAAATAAACCCTTATTACAATTTCGAGATGAGTTGCAAACTTAAACAGGTTCATAACACATATACAGTTTCATATACCCCTACATTTAGTTAATAAAACATTCTCTTACGCCCCCCTTTGATTATAATGAAATTATTATGATATAATTAGGAAAAATACACAGCCATAATTACTTTATAAATGCTTTAGCTCAGCCAGTGTTAACTTTCAAGACATGCATACACAGAATTTAACCCGCGCTTGCCACGTGGTGACTTTCGTATCTATATCGCATTGCATCGGCATCAATTTAAACTAAATTACAATTTTTTATTAAATAATAAGTAAGTTACCTTGGACAGACTTACCGAAGAGTCGCGTAGTCGATTATCTAGTCATGATAGATTTTAGCAGACCCAAAAAAAAATCAAACTGGTGGCCGCCGGAAGAGAGAATGGTTGCTGCGTCGCGTTCGGCTGCCTGGTGAGTACTGCTCAGAGCAGTGACAAGTAAAACGCTGCGTATCACTCCCCATAGAGCGCGCACGGATCGGCAACAAAGCATGCAGATAACAGCGTATACTCCGCTCAAATAATTAATTCACAAACCCCCGCAATGACCGTCACATAATTAACTGGGAAAAGGGCCGAGTATTCCAAAACTCGGCACACTGCCGCAAATTCAAACATAATCAAATAATTTTTTGCACGTGTCCCCGAGTCGTAGAGGACTCAAGGTCTATTGATTTTGGTGAAGATCGTTTATGGGGAGGGGTAGTTACCCGCAACGTTTTACGTTTTAACACGAGTAAAGTACTTAATTTGATAAATAAAGTATCCTGAAAAGAAGATCATAATAATCCACTGTAAAAGGTAGATGAACTACCTATAAATGGAAAGAGTATTTGCAAATGGAGGGGGTAATTTTTTACGTTTGATATTGACTTAATGAGTTTGACGAAATTAAATAAAAATGCATTTCAATAATGCACTGTAATTGTCAAAAATAAATTAATTTTGTTGGCAGGCAATAAAATTATAATTTTTTCTTTTAATTTAAATCATCTATGCGTGAAGATCCGTTAACCGCACAAATAATTTGTGGTCACATAATTACATAATTATATAAATATGTAATTAATGCGTGATTGTCTGCGTAGTTCAGTTTCTTTATAAGAATGAAGTACCGTACCTAATTTTTGTAGATAAAGTGACTCGAAAATAACATTATATTAAACGACTACCTCATAATAACAGAAATATCTATAAGTAGTGAAAATAGTTTGAGGGTGGGAGATATTTGTTTAGAAATTATCGAACCGTATGAAGTAAATGATTTTAAATATAAATCTTAGAACATGGAAGTCATGTATGGTTCTTCATACCGATTTTTTTATTTTTGTTTTTAAAATCTTCCATTAGTAACGAATATCACCTATAGGTAACACCGTATCGCATGGGTTAGCTAGTTAGTGATTTCATAGAACTTAATCTTTCATAAATCATTTCAGATTGTTATTGCGTGTTATGAGACAAAAATGTTTGGCCGTATTTATGTGAGGTCCTTCAATTCCTCTATTATTCTTTTGCCTGTTTGTTACTGTGTAGGTAACTACATCCTTTGCCTCATGAATTAAAGGCATACATCTCACGAGCAGTATTACAGGAAATTGATTTTAAACTGCTACTATCACTGTTAGCAACTAGAGTTATCATAAACTGAGCCACTAAACGACAATCTTTAATTGTTTCTTTAATTTAGAGAAACTTTTGTAACCTGGCCCTGAGCGATAAGGCCGAATAATTTTTATCTGTCTCTTCAATACCTAAATATCGTATTAGATTCTTCTTTAAGATCGCAGAATAATTTTTACCTGTCTCTTCAATACCTAAATATCGTATTAGATTCTTCTTTAAGATCGCAGAAGAAGCGTTTTCACAACAAATGTCTAAATAAATGAATAGGCATACATACAAACGTGTGTAAGTGTAGATGGTTTCATTGTCACATACCAATAGAGGAATAAGAGTAAATAGACTCCATGAAGAGAGCCCATTGTTCACTACTATCGAGGCACGGGTGCTTCCGAGCTTATTTGAAAAAATTCAGTTTTCATGAGAAGAATTTAGTTTATCCGCACTTGTGATTGCGGATATAAAACATGTGGTCTGCAAATTTCGTTTCAGCGACGAACGATGAATAGTTCAGGTACTATTCCTATAGCAACCACTGAATCCCGAAAGTAGTAGGCCTATAGGATGAACGCTGGCATCTAAAGACGTAAGAACGCAGAGTATGACTTTGCTGCAGTTGTGATTAAAGAGGTGAATTAAGAGCTCCGCTGTGCCGAAAGGCACGAAGGAGTCTTTAACGGAGTGAGTGCCATTACAGTGAGATGCCTTCACGTCATTCTTCAAAGTCCTGTCGATGCAGGAGCCAAAGAACTTCCCCTGAAACCTACCTCCGCGAAGTAATGCCTAGCTGTAGTTCCGCGGGGTTAGCATAGTTAGCGTCTCTATGTTAAGGAGGACATTTTTATTGGGTAAATCGACACCTGGGGAATCCCACTTGATTGAAGTACTGCAACTGTGCATGCAAAAAGCATCTTTCTATCTCTTTCAGTGAAACACGCGCACGCTTGTTTCGAATATGGTATTCTGACTTTAACCGAAATCGACAACGTATAACCACAAAAGCTCAATGAGCTTGGATAGAATAACTACACTAGATACATTAGATACAGAATACACTAGATAAATTTCAGTTTAGTAGATAACGATTTAATTATCAGAGAAATTACTAAAGCCGCAGTTACTCAACTTCTTTTTGTAAAATAACAATTTTAAACCAATCACTATTACTTTTATTATTATGAAAAGGAATTCACCTTTTATTACTATGAACACAGTAAACACTGAACATTTTGACTACGGCATTGTTTTTTTTTTTAATTTATAACTGTAAAGCATAAACGACAAATTCCTAGTTTTAGCGTTTATGTGTTCCATAGGCTTCTGTTTGCATAGACGTATCTAATACTTTTCACAAATATAGGCCTACATAAATGATAATGTGTAAATTTTTGTGTAAACAAAGCAGAAAGTGGTGTTATAAATTGTAAAATTAAAATCACTTGATAACGACTACGATTTTATACTCTCCTAGGTACTCGGTCCTGGTTTTGGGGCAGCCGCCAACCAGCCTAATAACGAACGTATAAGTATTTCATATCCCCCCTCCAAAAATGCCTGCTGGACCCGCCCCTGTTTGCGAGTAGTAGGTGTGTGTGTGTGTGTGTGTGTTACAAATTACTATATGCAGTGACGATATGTAGTTAGTCTCTTGCTTTACCAGAAGGCTTGTTACTGAGACCGCTCTTCCACTCAGCTTTAACAACTAAATTTTTTTCAGTAAGACAGTTCAAACAATCCATGTAACCTACAACTCAACTCCGAGCGCAAAATTGCTTATTCAGTGATTAATCAATTACTTCATATTTTGTTTACTATTACTAAAGAAAATCAATGTTGTCTTGGATTCAAAAGGACATCCCATTTCAACTGAATATGTAGTGAAAAGAACGTGGAAATTTTCCAACTATAGTGATAACACTTAACGATATAAAACTTAAAATCGCCGTCGTCATCATCGTAACCACTAACGCTTGTCTGTGCACTGTCGAACGAAACCTTAACAATAGTTCACGATTTTTTTGATTCCAGAATATATTTTTCTTGGTTTTCAACTATCTTTAATAAATTAAAAGTGTATTTTTATGCCTACGGTGTAATGGTCTCCTGTTACATATTGTCGACAAGGCAGGCGAGTACCAAGCACACATACTAAGTCGAGGATGTGCACTATCCTGCTTGTTGGATGGTGTGGTGGTTTTCATTATTAAAAAACAGCTCGTTCAAGTCTTATCATATTCAGGTGAGCCACTGAGATGAAAGCTTAGTAGTAGTGGACGAAACGTTTGAACTTCAGTAAACAGAAAAGTAGCATAAATTAGTGTATCTGCTCATACGTATGTTTGTTTGCACTATTGGAAAATTGCCCGTACAATTTATAAGGACCATTCTATTTATAGGATTCGCTACTGGAACATATGAAAATCTTTAATAATTGGAATATTCACTTGATTTTTTTTTGTAACTTGTATTAGTGCAAATTAATTAAACAAACATATATTTTAAATAATTTTTTTACAATAAAAATTTTTTGTTGTTGAAAGATGTTAACGTTACTTAATATGATAGTCCTAAACAACTATAGGTCCAATTTTGGTAAACTTGGTCTTGAATGAAAGCTAAAGAGATGCTCTAAAATCTCTTGTATAACCACATATATACATAAAGGGGATCTATGAAAAAACGTTATGTAAATAAAAGTGTTTGCAAATTAAAAATATTTATTAAAAAATTTTTTTTGTACAGACAATATTTTATTGAAATCACTTTAAAATTCATGCATATTTAAATAAAACTATAGAGAACAATCACAAAAAATTCAGCATCCTGGCACTCCTGCTTCTGAAGTTATATCAAATTGTGTACCTGAAAACACACAAATTCATTACTTTCGGGAAATGGCTGCCAAAGTTTTACAACAGTTCTAAAGCAGGATAACGTCATAACCAAACAACTCTCCACGTTTCTTAGTAACAACTCTTTTTATATGGATTAATAATTATCTGCTGTTGAACTTGACCAAGAAAAAGTTGTAAAAATTATATCTGATTGCAAATATAAGTCTATGATAACTATTGCATGTATTACTGTAGTCTGCAAGAAACGAATATATACATTTAGGCCTACCTCTTTTAAAATTAGTTCCTACTTTTTCTTTCCTTCTTTTCTTCTTGTTGTAGTACTGCAATCTTTTTCTTTTTCAGAATTAGTTGATATTTTTTGTCACTCTTTTTCTCTGCAATCCGCAATCTAATTTTGTCAAATCTATTGGCTATTTTTGTTGTGTTAGTTCCTGGACTTGTAATAAGGCCACAGAGAGAAAGAGGCTTTATTATGAGAAAGAGGCTTTCATTTTTTGCAATGGCCCGTTGATAGAAACACCATGACTCGTTACCTGTCGTACAGCGATTATGCAGTGGTTAACTGGCAATGATCAAGAGTTGCAAATATTGCTTTTTTCATGTTAGCTACACTGCCAATATTGTTTTGGATGGCATTGCGATAATATCGTGTGAGTTTGTTTATGGTGCTGTCTTTTAGGCTAATGTGTTTTTTGCCTCCTAAAGGATTTTTGGTATTGGTATTCTCTTGAAAAACCTTTTTAAGGGCTGTTCATAACTTTTTAGCAACATGATTGATGCACTCAACCTTTTCAATGTCTTTATCATACAATTTCAAAAAGTTCAGATGAGTATGCGTTTTTGAATCACCGTCAGATATCCTGCTTGTGTACCTGAATCCGTACTGCGATGAACGCCTCCAAATTCTTTCTGCTGCCTCAACCTCCATCATTGGGGAAGATCCTTCATAATTACATTCACAGTTTGGTTTGTGACTTTCTTTCCAATCTTCAAGCTGCTGCGGCTGATTTTTAACTTTTCCTTCATTGTTTCGCATAAACGACAGCACTTTGATAGGACTTCAAAATCAATTATCAAACCTGTTGTCACTTGTATGCAGCAGCCTACACCATACTTTAATGTAAAGCCCCTTTTGTGCCAGCTCCCATCATAACTGACAGTAAGGTCTATTATAGGAGTATCATCATCTGATTCATCAAGAGATTCTAAAACCTCATACACTTTGCGAACCTCAACACGAGCCTGTTCCAATTTACGTTGAACGTTCGCTTCAACAATTTTACAAAGAGGTTTTTTATGTAAAGTATATGCCTTGCTTTGCATAGGTTTCATGTTGAAGTGCATACTAAATGTTTCTAAGTCTCTGTGGCCTTTTCCCAAAGCATCGAAAGAGTAAACAAACCGACAATTCACAACATACGGAGGAGGCTTTGGGGAATTTTTGTCCTGAGATGTGCGTGGCGATGTCTCAAACGGCGTAGAAAATTCACAATGAGAACATGAAATGGTGATAGTATTGGCATATCCCTTTACATTACCATCGATTAGTGTCATGCTTTTTTCAGATAAGCAGTCAGTGCAAGCAAACAGACCTACAAGATTTGTTAGCTGGCTTTTATCGACTGAAAATATTTTAGCGCAATTTCATCAGACGGTACTTTTTAATTATAACTTTTGTACAAAGCATATCCAGTTTTCTTCACTTGTCTTGTATTTTTCTAAATAGTGTTACTGGTAGAAAGTACACTATCATTTACATCAACAGATATACCTCACTCACACCGAATTCAACATCATCAGTAGGCCTACTTCCACTAGCTTCTGGTTCTCAGTTATTGTTTTTATTGTTTTTCGTGCTAAAAGACTTTTCACATTTCTCTTAGATATAGATAACTTACACTTCTTAATTCTTCCCATTTTACTTCAATAATCACCATCAACACAAATTCCACTGTAAATAAGCACTTTGTAAAGAAATCAAGTCAGCTGTTTATTGTTCTGCTGGTAGTCAGCTGATTATATTATCATATGTTATACTGTTGTATGAACTATGACTTACAAGACGTAGATGTATTTATAGGCTACATTCTCATATATTGTTTTTATGTAGGGCTATGTATAATTGTAAATAGGTATTATCATGTGAAAAAAAGTCATAGTAAAAACATGCACACTAGCTAAATTGGCAAACTTAGGTTTATTTATGCTCGCAACAAAAATTATTTTTACACCATACAAATATTGACAAAAAATATATATATTTGTTTTCAGAAATTAATGGTAAACATTATAAAATAATACAAAAAAATTGTCAAAAAATTACATTTTTGACTATTTTCCTGTAGCGAATCCCCTTTGCGAGTATGTGTGTGTGTGTGTGTGTGTGTGTGTGTGTGTGTGTTACAAATTACTACCTGCACTGACGATATGTAGTCTCTTCCTTTACCAAAAGACTTGTTACAGAGACCGCTCTTCCACTCAGCTTTAACAACTAAATTTTTTTCAGTAAGACAGTTCAAACAATCCATGTAACCTACAACTCAACTCGGAGCGCAAAATTGCTTATTCAGTGATTACTCAATTACTTTATATTTTGTTTACTATTACTACAGAAAATCAATGTTGTCTTGGATTCAAAAGGACATCCCATTTCAACTGAATATGTAGTGAAAAGAGCGTGGAAACTTTCCAACTATAGTGATAACACTTAATGATATAAAACTTAAAATCGCCGTCGTCATCATCGTAACCACTAACGCTTGTCTGTGCACTGTCGAACGAAATCTTAACAATAGTTCACGATTTTTTTGATTCCAGAATATATATTTCTTGGTTTTCAACCAGCTTTATTAAATTAAAAGTGTATTTTTATGCCTACGGTGTAATGGTCTCCTGTTACATTGTGTCGACAAGGCAGGCGAGTACCAGCTCACATACTAAGTCGAGGATGTGCACTATCCTGCTTGTTGGATGGTGTGGTGGTTTTCATTATTAAAAAACAGCTCGTTCAAGTCTTATCATATTCAGGTGAGCCACTGAGATGAAAGCGTAGTAGTAGTGGACGAAACGTTTGAACTTCAGTAAACAGAAAAGTAGCATAAATTAGTGTATCTGCTCATACGTATGTTTGTTTGCACTATTGGAAAATTGCCCGTACAATTTATAAGGACCATTCTATTTATAGGATTCGCTACTGGAACATATGAAAATCTTTAATAATTGGAATATTCACTTGATTTTTTTTTGTAACTTGTATTAGTGCAAATTAATTAAACAAACATATATTTTAAATAATTTTTTTACAATAAAAATTTTTTGTTGTTGAAAGATGTTAACGTTACTTAATATGATAGTCCTAAACAACTATAGGTCCAATTTTGGTAAACTTGGTCTTGAATGAAAGCTAAAGAGATGCTCTAAAATCTCTTGTATAACCACATATATACATAAAGGGGATCTATGAAAAAACGTTATGTAAATAAAAGTGTTTGCAAATTAAAAATATTTATTAAAAAATTTTTTTTGTACAGACAATATTTTATTGAAATCACTTTAAAATTCATGCATATTTAAATAAAACTATAGAGAACAATCACAAAAAATTCAGCATCCTGGCACTCCTGCTTCTGGAGTTATATCAAATTGTGTACCTGAAAACACACAAATTCATTACTTTCGGGAAATGGCTGCCAAAGTTTTACAACAGTTCTAAAGCAGAATAACTTCATAACCAAACAACTCTCCACGTTTCTTAGTAACAACTCTTTTTATATGGATTAATAATTATCTGCTGTTGAACTTGGCCAAGAAAAAGTTGTAAAAATTATATCTGATTGCAAATATAAGTCTATGATAACTATTGCATGTATTACTGTAGTCTGCAAGAAACGAATATATACATTTAGGCCTACCTCTTTTAAAATTAGTTCCTACTTTTTCTTTCCTTCTTTTTTTCTTGTTGTAGTACTGCAATCTTTTTCTTTTTCAGAATTAGTTGATATTTTTTGTCACTCTTTTTCTCTGCAATCCGCATTCCAATTTTGTCAAATCTATTGGCTATTTTTGTTGTGTTAGTTCCTGGACTTGTAATAAGGCCACAGAGAGAAAGAGGCTTTATTATGAGATAGAGGCTTTCATTTTTTGCAATGGCCCGTTGATAGAAACACCATGACTCGTTACCTGTCGTACAGCGATTATGCAGTGGTTAACTGGCAATGATCAAGAGTTGCAAATATTGCTTTTTTCATGTTAGCTACACTGCCAATATTGTTTTGGATGGCATTGCGATAATATCGTGTGAGATTGTTTATGGTGCTGTCTTTTAGGCTAATGTGTTTTTTGCCTCCTAAAGGATTTTTGGTATTGGTATTCTCTTGAAAAACCTTTTTAAGGGCTGTTCATAACTTTTTAGCAACATGATTGATGCACTCAACCTTTTCAATGTCTTTATCATACAATTTCAAAAAGTTCAGATGAGTATGCGTTTTTGAATCACCGTCAGATATCCTGCTTGTGTACCTGAATCCGTACTGCGATGAACGCCTCCAAATTCTTTCTGCTGCCTCAACCTCCATCATTGGGGAAGATCCTTCATAATTACATTCACAGTTTGGTTTGTGACTTTCTTTCCAATCTTCAAGCTGCTGCGGCTGATTTTTAACTTTTCCTTCATTGTTTCGCATAAACGACAGCACTTTGATAGGACTTCAAAATCAATTATCAAACCTGTTGTCACTTGTATGCAGCAGCCTACACCATACTTTAATGTAAAGCCCCTTTTGTGCCAGCTCCCATCATAACTGACAGTAAGGTCTATTATAGGAGTATCATCATCTGATTCATCAAGAGATTCTAAAACCTCATACACTTTGCGAACCTCAACACGAGCCTGTTCCAATTTACGTTGAACGTTCGCTTCAACAATTTTACAAAGAGGTTTTTTATGTAAAGTATATGCCTTGTTTGCATAGGTTTCATGTTGAAGTGCATACTAAATGTTTCTAAGTCTCTGTGGCCTTTTCCCAAAGCATCGAAAGAGTAAACAAACCGACAATTCACAACATACGGAGGAGGCTTTGGGGAATTTTTGTCCTGAGATGTGCGTGGCGATGTCTCAAACGGCGTAGAAAATTCACAATGAGAACATGAAATGGTGATAGTATTGGCATATCCCTTTACATTACCATCGATTAGTGTCATGCTTTTTTCAGATAAGCAGTCAGTGCAAGCAAACAGACCTACAAGATTTGTTAGCTGGCTTTTATCGACTGAAAATATTTTAGCGCAATTTCATCAGACGGTACTTTTTAATTATAACTTTTGTACAAAGCATATCCAGTTTTCTTCACTTGTCTTGTATTTTTCTAAATAGTGTTACTGGTAGAAAGTACACTATCATTTACATCAACAGATATACCTCACTCACACCGAATTCAACATCATCAGTAGGCCTACTTCCACTAGCTTCTGGTTCTCAGTTATTGTTTTTATTGTTTTTCGTGCTAAAAGACTTTTCACATTTCTCTTAGATATAGATAACTTACACTTCTTAATTCTTCCCATTTTACTTCAATAATCACCATCAACACAAATTCCACTGTAAATAAGCACTTTGTAAAGAAATCAAGTCAGCTGTTTATTGTTCTGCTGGTAGTCAGCTGATTATATTATCATATGTTATACTGTTGTATGAACTATGACTTACAAGACGTAGATGTATTTATAGGCTACATTCTCATATATTGTTTTTATGTAGGGCTATGTATAATTGTAAATAGGTATTATCATGTGAAAAAAAGTCATAGTAAAAACATGCACACTAGCTAAATTGGCAAACTTAGGTTTATTTATGCTCGCAACAAAAATTATTTTTACACCATACAAATATTGACAAAAAATATATATATTTGTTTTCAGAAATTAATGGTAAACATTATAAAATAATACAAAAAAATTGTCAAAAAATTACATTTTTGACTATTTTCCTGTAGCGAATCCCCTTTGCGAGTATGTGTGTGTGTGTGTGTGTTACAAATTACTACCTGCACTGACGATATGTAGTCTCTTCCTTTACCAAAAGACTTGTTACAGAGACCGCTCTTCCACTCAGCTTTAACAACAAAATTTTTTTCAGTAAGACAGTTCAAACAATCCATGTAACCTACAACTCAACTCGGAGCGCAAAATTGCTTATTCAGTGATTACTCAATTACTTTATATTTTGTTTACTATTACTACAGAAAATCAATGTTGTCTTGGATTCAAAAGGACATCCCATTTCAACTGAATATGTAGTGAAAAGAGCGTGGAAACTTTCCAACTATAGTGATAACACTTAATGATATAAAACTTAAAATCGCCGTCGTCATCATCGTAACCACTAACGCTTGTCTGTGCACTGTCGAACGAAATCTTAACAATAGTTCACGATTTTTTTGATTCCAGAATATATATTTCTTGGTTTTCAACCAGCTTTATTAAATTAAAAGTGTATTTTTATGCCTACGGTGTAATGGTCTCCTGTTACATTGTGTTGACAAGGCAGGCGAGTACCAAGCTCACATACTAAGTCGAGGATGTGCACTATCCTGCTTGTTGGATGGTGTGGTGGTTTTCATTATTAAAAAACAGCTCGTTCAAGTCTTATCATATTCAGGTGAGCCACTGAGATGAAAGCGTAGTAGTAGTGGACGAAACGTTTGAACTTCAGTAAACAGAAAAGTAGCATAAATTAGTGTATCTGCTCATACGTATGTTTGTTTGCACTATTGGAAAATTGCCCGTACAATTTATAAGGACCATTCTATTTATAGGATTCGCTACTGGAACATATGAAAATCTTTAATAATTGGAATATTCACTTGATTTTTTTTTTGTAACTTGTATTAGTGCAAATTAATTAAACAAACATATATTTTAAATAATTTTTTTACAATAAAAATTTTTTGTTGTTGAAAGATGTTAACGTTACTTAATATGATATTCCTAAACAACTATAGGTCCAATTTTGGTAAACTTGGTCTTGAATGAAAGCTAAAGAGATGCTCTAAAATCTCTTGTATAACCACATATATACATAAAGGGGATCTATGAAAAAACGTTATGTAAATAAAAGTGTTTGCAAATTAAAAATATTTATTAAAAAATTTTTTTTGTACAGACAATATTTTATTGAAATCACTTTAAAATTCATGCATATTTAAATAAAACTATAGAGAACAATCACAAAAAATTCAGCATCCTGGCACTCCTGCTTCTGGAGTTATATCAAATTGTGTACCTGAAAACACACAAATTCATTACTTTCGGGAAATGGCTGCCAAAGTTTTACAACAGTTCTAAAGCAGAATAACTTCATAACCAAACAACTCTCCACGTTTCTTAGTAACAACTCTTTTTATATGGATTAATAATTATCTGCTGTTGAACTTGGCCAAGAAAAAGTTGTAAAAATTATATCTGATTGCAAATATAAGTCTATGATAACTATTGCATGTATTACTGTAGTCTGCAAGAAACGAATATATACATTTAGGCCTACCTCTTTTAAAATTAGTTCCTACTTTTTCTTTCCTTCTTTTTTTCTTGTTGTAGTACTGCAATCTTTTTCTTTTTCAGAATTAGTTGATATTTTTTGTCACTCTTTTTCTCTGCAATCCGCAATCTAATTTTGTCAAATCTATTGGCTATTTTTGTTGTGTTAGTTCCTGGACTTGTAATAAGGCCACAGAGAGAAAGAGGCTTTATTATGAGATAGAGGCTTTCATTTTTTGCAATGGCCCGTTGATAGAAACACCATGACTCGTTACCTGTCGTACAGCGATTATGCAGTGGTTAACTGGCAATGATCAAGAGTTGCAAATATTGCTTTTTCCATGTTAGCTACACTGCCAATATTGTTTTGGATGGCATTGCGATAATATCGTGTGAGTTTGTTTATGGTGCTGTCTTTTAGGCTAATGTGTTTTTTGCCTCCTAAAGGATTTTTGGAATTGGTATTCTCTTGAAAAACCTTTTTAAGGGCTGTTCATAACTTTTTAGCAACATGATTGATGCACTCAACCTTTTCAATGTCTTTATCATACAATTTCAAAAAGTTCAGATGAGTATGCGTTTTTGAATCACCGTCAGATATCCTGCTTGTGTACCTGAATCCGTACTGCGATGAACGCCTCCAAATTCTTTCTGCTGCCTCAACCTCCATCATTGGGGAAGATCCTTCATAATTACATTCACAGTTTGGTTTGTGACTTTCTTTCCAATCTTCAAGCTGCTGCGGCTGATTTTTAACTTTTCCTTCATTGTTTCGCATAAACGACAGCACTTTGATAGGACTTCAAAATCAATTATCAAACCTGTTGTCACTTGTATGCAGCAGCCTACACCATACTTTAATGTAAAGCCCCTTTTGTGCCAGCTCCCATCATAACTGACAGTAAGGTCTATTATAGGAGTATCATCATCTGATTCATCAAGAGATTCTAAAACCTCATACACTTTGCGAACCTCAACACGAGCCTGTTCCAATTTACGTTGAACGTTCGCTTCAACAATTTTACAAAGAGGTTTTTTATGTAAAGTATATGCCTTGTTTGCATAGGTTTCATGTTGAAGTGCATACTAAATGTTTCTAAGTCTCTGTGGCCTTTTCCCAAAGCATCGAAAGAGTAAACAAACCGACAATTCACAACATACGGAGGAGGCTTTGGGGAATTTTTGTCCTGAGATGTGCGTGGCGATGTCTCAAACGGCGTAGAAAATTCACAATGAGAACATGAAATGGTGATAGTATTGGCATATCCCTTTACATTACCATCGATTAGTGTCATGCTTTTTTCAGATAAGCAGTCAATGCAAGCAAACAGACCTACAAGATTTGTTAGCTGGCTTTTATCGACTGAAAATATTTTAGCGCAATTTCATCAGACGGTACTTTTTAATTATAACTTTTGTACAAAGCATATCCAGTTTTCTTCACTTGTCTTGTATTTTTCTAAATAGTGTTACTGGTAGAAAGTACACTATCATTTACATCAACAGATATACCTCACTCACACCGAATTCAACATCATCAGTAGGCCTACTTCCACTAGCTTCTGGTTCTCAGTTATTGTTTTTATTGTTTTTCGTGCTAAAAGACTTTTCACATTTCTCTTAGATATAGATAACTTACACTTCTTAATTCTTCCCATTTTACTTCATTAATCACCATCAACACAAATTCCACTGTAAATAAGCACTTTGTAAAGAAATCAAGTCAGCTGTTTATTGTTCTGCTGGTAGTCAGCTGATTATATTATCATATGTTATACTGTTGTATGAACTATGACTTACAAGACGTAGATGTATTTATAGGCTACATTCTCATATATTGTTTTTATGTAGGGCTATGTATAATTGTAAATAGGTATTATCATGTGAAAAAAAGTCATAGTAAAAACATGCACACTAGCTAAATTGGCAAACTTAGGTTTATTTATGCTCGCAACAAAAATTATTTTTACACCATACAAATATTGACAAAAAATATATATATTTGTTTTCAGAAATTAATGGTAAACATTATAAAATAATACAAAAAAATTGTCAAAAAATTACATTTTTGACTATTTTCCTGTAGCGAATCCCCTTTGCGAGTATGTGTGTGTGTGTGTGTGTGTGTGTGTGTGTGTGTTACAAATTACTACCTGCACTGACGATATGTAGTCTCTTCCTTTACCAAAAGACTTGTTACAGAGACCGCTCTTCCACTCAGCTTTAACAACAAAATTTTTTTCAGTAAGACAGTTCAAACAATCCATGTAACCTACAACTCAACTCGGAGCGCAAAATTGCTTATTCAGTGATTACTCAATTACTTTATATTTTGTTTACTATTACTACAGAAAATCAATGTTGTCTTGGATTCAAAAGGACATCCCATTTCAACTGAATATGTAGTGAAAAGAGCGTGGAAACTTTCCAACTATAGTGATAACACTTAATGATATAAAACTTAAAATCGCCGTCGTCATCATCGTAACCACTAACGCTTGTCTGTGCACTGTCGAACGAAATCTTAACAATAGTTCACGATTTTTTTGATTCCAGAATATATATTTCTTGGTTTTCAACCAGCTTTATTAAATTAAAAGTGTATTTTTATGCCTACGGTGTAATGGTCTCCTGTTACATTGTGTCGACAAGGCAGGCGAGTACCAAGCTCACATACTAAGTCGAGGATGTGCACTATCCTGCTTGTTGGATGGTGTGGTGGTTTTCATTATTAAAAAACAGCTCGTTCAAGTCTTATCATATTCAGGTGAGCCACTGAGATGAAAGCGTAGTAGTAGTGGACGAAACGTTTGAACTTCAGTAAACAGAAAAGTAGCATAAATTAGTGTATCTGCTCATACGTATGTTTGTTTGCACTATTGGAAAATTGCCCGTACAATTTATAAGGACCATTCTATTTATAGGATTCGCTACTGGAACATATGAAAATCTTTAATAATTGGAATATTCACTTGATTTTTTTTTGTAACTTGTATTAGTGCAAATTAATTAAACAAACATATATTTTAAATAATTTTTTTACAATAAAAATTTTTTGTTGTTGAAAGATGTTAACGTTACTTAATATGATATTCCTAAACAACTATAGGTCCAATTTTGGTAAACTTGGTCTTGAATGAAAGCTAAAGAGATGCTCTAAAATCTCTTGTATAACCACATATATACATAAAGGGGATCTATGAAAAAACGTTATGTAAATAAAAGTGTTTGCAAATTAAAAATATTTATTAAAAAATTTTTTTTGTACAGACAATATTTTATTGAAATCACTTTAAAATTCATGCATATTTAAATAAAACTATAGAGAACAATCACAAAAAATTCAGCATCCTGGCACTCCTGCTTCTGGAGTTATATCAAATTGTGTACCTGAAAACACACAAATTCATTACTTTCGGGAAATGGCTGCCAAAGTTTTACAACAGTTCTAAAGCAGAATAACTTCATAACCAAACAACTCTCCACGTTTCTTAGTAACAACTCTTTTTATATGGATTAATAATTATCTGCTGTTGAACTTGGCCAAGAAAAAGTTGTAAAAATTATATCTGATTGCAAATATAAGTCTATGATAACTATTGCATGTATTACTGTAGTCTGCAAGAAACGAATATATACATTTAGGCCTACCTCTTTTAAAATTAGTTCCTACTTTTTCTTTCCTTCTTTTTTTCTTGTTGTAGTACTGCAATCTTTTTCTTTTTCAGAATTAGTTGATATTTTTTGTCACTCTTTTTCTCTGCAATCCGCAATCTAATTTTGTCAAATCTATTGGCTATTTTTGTTGTGTTAGTTCCTGGACTTGTAATAAGGCCACAGAGAGAAAGAGGCTTTATTATGAGATAGAGGCTTTCATTTTTTGCAATGGCCCGTTGATAGAAACACCATGACTCGTTACCTGTCGTACAGCGATTATGCAGTGGTTAACTGGCAATGATCAAGAGTTGCAAATATTGCTTTTTCCATGTTAGCTACACTGCCAATATTGTTTTGGATGGCATTGCGATAATATCGTGTGAGTTTGTTTATGGTGCTGTCTTTTAGGCTAATGTGTTTTTTGCCTCCTAAAGGATTTTTGGAATTGGTATTCTCTTGAAAAACCTTTTTAAGGGCTGTTCATAACTTTTTAGCAACATGATTGATGCACTCAACCTTTTCAATGTCTTTATCATACAATTTCAAAAAGTTCAGATGAGTATGCGTTTTTGAATCACCGTCAGATATCCTGCTTGTGTACCTGAATCCGTACTGCGATGAACGCCTCCAAATTCTTTCTGCTGCCTCAACCTCCATCATTGGGGAAGATCCTTCATAATTACATTCACAGTTTGGTTTGTGACTTTCTTTCCAATCTTCAAGCTGCTGCGGCTGATTTTTAACTTTTCCTTCATTGTTTCGCATAAACGACAGCACTTTGATAGGACTTCAAAATCAATTATCAAACCTGTTGTCACTTGTATGCAGCAGCCTACACCATACTTTAATGTAAAGCCCCTTTTGTGCCAGCTCCCATCATAACTGACAGTAAGGTCTATTATAGGAGTATCATCATCTGATTCATCAAGAGATTCTAAAACCTCATACACTTTGCGAACCTCAACACGAGCCTGTTCCAATTTACGTTGAACGTTCGCTTCAACAATTTTACAAAGAGGTTTTTTATGTAAAGTATATGCCTTGCTTTGCATAGGTTTCATGTTGAAGTGCATACTAAATGTTTCTAAGTCTCTGTGGCCTTTTCCCAAAGCATCGAAAGAGTAAACAAACCGACAATTCACAACATACGGAGGAGGCTTTGGGGAATTTTTGTCCTGAGATGTGCGTGGCGATGTCTCAAACGGCGTAGAAAATTCACAATGAGAACATGAAATGGTGATAGTATTGGCATATCCCTTTACATTACCATCGATTAGTGTCATGCTTTTTTCAGATAAGCAGTCAATGCAAGCAAACAGACCTACAAGATTTGTTAGCTGGCTTTTATCGACTGAAAATATTTTAGCGCAATTTCATCAGACGGTACTTTTTAATTATAACTTTTGTACAAAGCATATCCAGTTTTCTTCACTTGTCTTGTATTTTTCTAAATAGTGTTACTGGTAGAAAGTACACTATCATTTACATCAACAGATATACCTCACTCACACCGAATTCAACATCATCAGTAGGCCTACTTCCACTAGCTTCTGGTTCTCAGTTATTGTTTTTATTGTTTTTCGTGCTAAAAGACTTTTCACATTTCTCTTAGATATAGATAACTTACACTTCTTAATTCTTCCCATTTTACTTCAATAATCACCATCAACACAAATTCCACTGTAAATAAGCACTTTGTAAAAAAATCAAGTCAGCTGTTTATTGTTCTGCTGGTAGTCAGCTGATTATATTATCATATGTTATACTGTTGTATGAACTATGACTTACAAGACGTAGATGTATTTATAGGCTACATTCTCATATATTGTTTTTATGTAGGGCTATGTATAATTGTAAATAGGTATTATCATGTGAAAAAAAGTCATAGTAAAAACATGCACACTAGCTAAATTGGCAAACTTAGGTTTATTTATGCTCGCAACAAAAATTATTTTTACACCATACAAATATTGACAAAAAATATATATATTTGTTTTCAGAAATTAATGGTAAACATTATAAAATAATACAAAAAAATTGTCAAAAAATTACATTTTTGACTATTTTCCTGTAGCGAATCCCCTTTGCGAGTATGTGTGTGTGTGTGTGTGTTACAAATTACTACCTGCACTGACGATATGTAGTCTCTTCCTTTACCAAAAGACTTGTTACAGAGACCGCTCTTCCACTCAGCTTTAACAACTAAATTTTTTTCAGTAAGACAGTTCAAACAATCCATGTAACCTACAACTCAACTCGGAGCGCAAAATTGCTTATGCAGTGATTACTCAATTACTTTATATTTTGTTTACTATTACTACAGAAAATCAATGTTGTCTTGGATTCAAAAGGACATCCCATTTCAACTGAATATGTAGTGAAAAGAGCGTGGAAACTTTCCAACTATAGTGATAACACTTAATGATATAAAACTTAAAATCGCCGTCGTCATCATCGTAACCACTAACGCTTGTCTGTGCACTGTCGAACGAAATCTTAACAATAGTTCACGATTTTTTTGATTCCAGAATATATATTTCTTGGTTTTCAACCAGCTTTATTAAATTAAAAGTGTATTTTTATGCCTACGGTGTAATGGTCTCCTGTTACATTGTGTCGACAAGGCAGGCGAGTACCAAGCTCACATACTAAGTCGAGGATGTGCACTATCCTGCTTGTTGGATGGTGTGGTGGTTTTCATTATTAAAAAACAGCTCGTTCAAGTCTTATCATATTCAGGTGAGCCACTGAGATGAAAGCGTAGTAGTAGTGGACGAAACGTTTGAACTTCAGTAAACAGAAAAGTAGCATAAATTAGTGTATCTGCTCATACGTATGTTTGTTTGCACTATTGGAAAATTGCCCGTACAATTTATAAGGACCATTCTATTTATAGGATTCGCTACTGGAACATATGAAAATCTTTAATAATTGGAATATTCACTTGATTTTTTTTGTAACTTGTATTAGTGCAAATTAATTAAACAAACATATATTTTAAATAATTTTTTTACAATAAAAATTTTTTGTTGTTGAAAGATGTTAACGTTACTTAATATGATATTCCTAAACAACTATAGGTCCAATTTTGGTAAACTTGGTCTTGAATGAAAGCTAAAGAGATGCTCTAAAATCTCTTGTATAACCACATATATACATAAAGGGGATCTATGAAAAAACGTTATGTAAATAAAAGTGTTTGCAAATTAAAAATATTTATTAAAAAATTTTTTTTGTACAGACAATATTTTATTGAAATCACTTTAAAATTCATGCATATTTAAATAAAACTATAGAGAACAATCACAAAAAATTCAGCATCCTGGCACTCCTGCTTCTGGAGTTATATCAAATTGTGTACCTGAAAACACACAAATTCATTACTTTTGGGAAATGGCTGCCAAGTTTTACAGCAGTTCTAAAGCAGAATAACTTCATAACCAAACAACTCTCCACGTTTCTTAGTAACAACTGTTCTTTATATGGATTAATAATTATCAGCTGTTGAACTTGGCCAAGAAAAAGTTATAAAAATTATATCTGATTGCAAATATAAGTCTATGATAACTATTGCATATATTACTGTACTATGCAAGAAACAAATATATACATTTAGGCCTACCTCTTTTAAAATTAGTTCCTACTTTTTCTTTCCTTCTTTTTTTCTTGTTGTAGCACTGCAATCTTTTACTTCTTCAGAAATAGTTGATATTTTTTGGCTCTCTTTTTCTCTGCAATCCGCAATCTAATTTTGTCAAATCTATTGGCTATTTTTGTTGTGTTAGTTCCTGGACTTGTAATAAGGCCACTGGCTTCTTGAGTTTAATAAATAAATTGTTTTTAAATAACCAGTATTGTACACACAAATCCCTTCCCTTATTCTCATTGTGAGGTTACTTTTAAATACGAATAACGTTTTTTGGGGCACTTAGACCAAATTAGACTGTGCAGAGCTTCGTTAGCGTTCTGGGTTTTTCCTTCCACACACCTTGACAACAAGGAGTCTGATCACATTCTTTGGTATATAGGCACAATTTTGGAAACAACATTTGGCCTTAGAGGAGTTATGAGGGCCACTGTTTGTGAAAGAGGCTTTCATTTTTTGCAATGGCCCGTTGATAGAAACACCATGACTCGTTACCTGTCGTACAGCGATTATGCAGTGGGTAACTGGCAATGATCAAGAGTTGCAGATATTGCTTTTTTCATGTTAGCTACACTGCCAATATTGTTTTGGATGGCATTGCGATAATATCATGTGAGTTTGTTTATGGTGCTGTCTTTTAGGCTACCGTGTTTTTTGCCTCCTAAAGGATTTTTGGTATTGGTATTCTCTTGAAAAACCTTTTTAAGGGCTGTTCATAACTTTTTAGCAACATGATTGATGCACTCAACCTTTTCAATGCCTTTATCATACAATTTCAAAAAGTTCAGATGAGTATGCGTTTTTGAATCACCGTCAGATATCATGCTTGTGTACCTGAATCCGTACTGCGATGAACGCCTCCAAATTCTTTGTGCTACCTCAACCTCCATCATTGGGGAAGATCCTTCATAATTACATTCACAGTTTGGTTTGTGACTTTCTTTCCAATCTTCAAGCTGCTGCGGCTGATTTTTAACTTTTCCTTCATTGTTTCGCATAAACGACAGCACTTTGATAGGACTTCAAAATCAATTATCAAACCTGTTGTCACTTGTATGCAGCAGCCTACACCATACTTTAATGTAAAGCCCCTTTTGTGCCAGCTCCCATCATAACTGACAGTAAGGTCTATTATAGGAGTATCATCATCTGATTCATCAAGAGATTCTAAAACCTCATACACTTTGCGAACCTCAACACGAGCCTGTTCCAATTTACGTTGAACGTTCGCTTCAACAATTTTACAAAGAGGTTTTTTATGTAAAGTATATGCCTTGCTTTGCATAGGTTTCATGTTGAAGTGCATACTAAATGTTTCTAAGTCTCTGTGGCCTTTCCCAAAGCATCGAAAGAGTAAACAAACCGAAAATTCACATCATACGGAGGAGGCTTTGGGGAATTTTTGTCCTGACATGTGTGTGGCGATGTCTCAAACGGCGTAGAAAATTCACAATGAGAACATGAAATGGTGATAGTATTGGCATATCCCTTTACATTACCATCGATTAGTGTCATGCTTTTTTCCAGATAAGCAGTCAGTGCAAGCAAACAGACCTACAAGATTTGTTAGCTGGCTTTTATCGACTGAAAATATTTTAGCGCAATTTCATCAGACGGCACTTTTTAATTATAACTTTTGTACAAAGCATATCCAGTTTTCTTCACTTGTCTTGTATTTTTCTAAATAGTGTTACTGGTAGAAAGTACACTATCATTTACATCAACAGATATACCTCACTCACACCGAATTCAACATCATCAGTAGGCCTACTTCCACTAGCTTCTGGTTCTCAGTTATTGTTTTTATTGTTTTTCGTGCTAAAAGACTTTTCACATTTCTCTTAGATATAGATAACTTACACTTCTTAATTCTTCCCATTTTACTTCAATAATCACCATCAACACAAATTCCACTGTAAATAAGCACTTTGTAAAGAAATCAAGTCAACTGTTTATTGTTCTGCTGGTAGTCAGCTGATTATATTATAATATACGTTATACTGTTGTATGAACTATGACCTACAAGACGTAGATGTATTTATAGGCTACATTCTCATATATTATTTGTATGTAGGGCTATGTATAATTGTAAGTAGGTATTATGATGTGAAGAAAAAAGTCATAGTAAAAACATGCACACTACCCAAATTGGCAAACTTAGGTTTATTTATGCTCGCAACAAAAATTATTTTTACACTATACAAATATTGACAAAAAATATATATATTTGTTTTCAGAAATTAATGGTAAACATTATAAAATAATACAAAAAAATTGTCAAAAAATTACATTTTTGACTATTTTCCTGTAGCGAATCCCCTTTGCGAGTATGTGTGTGTGTGTGTGTGTTACAAATTACTACCTGCACTGACGATATGTAGTCTCTTCCTTTACCAAAAGACTTGTTACTGAGACCGCTCTTCCACTCAGCTTTAACAACTAAATTTTTTTCAGTAAGACAGTTCAAACAATCCATGTAACCTACAACTCAACTCGGAGCGCAAAACTGCCTATTCAGTGATTAATCAATTACTTTATATTTTGTTTACTATTACTAAAGAAAATCAATGTTGTCTTGGATTCAAAAGGACATCCCATTTCAACTGAATATGTAGTGAGAAGAGCCAACTTATTCAATCCATCTCCTTTATTATTCTACACTTTGATGTTCTCCTCCTCTACTCCTTCAAGTGTCTGATAATTCACACTTATTCTGGATGATTTCATCATATTTCTTGGTTTTGTGAGGGGTATAAAATATTTGATAGTTAAATAACATTTTTCTTTCTTATCTTCTTTCCTTTATAATAGCCATCTCTCTAATTACTCACTGTGGTGTTCTTTTCCTCTACTCCTTCAAATGATAGTTGTTTAAATCATTTATTCTGGATGATTACATTTTTTCTATTGTTTTAAAATTAATCACTTGAAGAGTCAGAGTAACATTACATCAAAATTTTACATACATTTTCGTTATACAATATATTTTTGTTTTATACAATACAATAGACATTTTTTCTTTATCATTTGATATGATAAACATTTTTCTTATTATAAAATCATTTAGTTTATAATGAACATTTTTCCCTATCATTTAATATGACAAACATGGTTCTTATCTAATACATAATAGATATTTTTGGTACATATACCTATAATACACATTCTTATTTATGATACAATATGATAAACATTCTGGTTATGTGCAATTAGATACTTTCAATACATTGAATATAATAAATGATTTTCTTGATCATTAATTTCACCTTTTCATGGTAGACACTTGTATGATATTTGATATAATAAACACTCTTGTTAGAATCACAGTATGATAACATTATTCATTCCTTTATAATAATAAGTCCATTAATAGTCTATATGTTGGGGTTCTCATGGGCTTCACCATTCTGTTGGGTTCATTATGGGCCAATTACGTTTTCACAGATCCATTTTTTATAGCTGTTTATAGTACAACATATTTCATGATATTTAACATCTTACAATACATTTTATAACAAATTTCCTTATACATAATACTTCTTACAATATTCTTTAAATGGTTTTATTAGTTCTGATTTTTTTTTCATTTTCTTTACCTTTTGTAGCTCCTCTAGGTTATCTTTATATCTGTCCTTTTTCTTCAGTGATTGATGGTTTCTAATGTTTAACCATAGTCCTTCATATTCGGTGTGTTTGTCGGTTGGATCATTTTTACGTTCAGGCTTCTTTCATCCCTTGTCGCGTACCTCACTATCATTCGGCTCTTCCATTTTGCTGCGATCAAATCTTCAGCTACCTTATGTCCTTTCGTTTTCTTCTCCCCATTATCTTTGTTGCCCAGGTGTCTGGTGTCCTCCTGGTTTTTGTTATAATCACCTCCTGGTGTCTCTTCTAACTCTGGGTTGTTGTCTCCTGTCTTCTGGCTGGAGTTCTCCGTCAACTGGTTCCTTCCTGCCGCAATTTTCTTATTGCTTGGGCGTATCCATCGATGATCCGGTCCATCTGTTTCTGGTAGTTTTCCTTCTTCCTGCAATGCATCCTTCTCCTAGGGGTATTTACTCTAAATGCCTCATTGTTTGTAACCTTCTCCGTCATAACATGGTCATTGGTATTTAACCTTGCGTTAATCGTTCCGTCATTTGGATTATTAATAAAATATTTTAATGGTCGGTTATTCTTTGAAGAATCCACTGACCTTGTCTGATGTATTTCACTTGTTGGCATTTTTAATTTAATCATATTTTTATTTAAGTTTTTATTCACGGTTTTATGATGATTTACTTTTAATATTTTCATGAAGTTCTGTTCATACTTCTTACCGCTGATTCTTGCTCTATGATCACTACTCGGGTCGTACCTGACGTTAATTAAACCACTCCTGGTCATCTCTAATATTTCCTGTATAGTTCTCACTCTCTTCGGACGTATCATGCTTCGTTCTTCCTTTTTCTTAGTTATTCGGATCTTCTCTACACCTTCGGCGTCGATCTCCATGCAATGAATATCTTCTGTGCTTCTGTCGAGCCTGTCTTCAGATGGTAACGTCTTTGCGTCTTGTTGCTTTTCTGCTTGTTCACCATTATTTTTAGTTCGTAAATTTGGTTGTTCTGCAATTTCATCACTTGATGTTTCTGCGGTTGTTGGTCCGTCATTATTTTTCATTTCTTTCCTCCATTGTTGGATGATTTCTTCTCTCCATAGTCTGACATCGTTTATCATTTCCTCTCTTGCCCTCTCAAAGCTATTCTCTACGGGTTGGGGAAACTGTTCCCTCCTACATTTCACCATCATCTCCTGGAAACTTAGCAGCTCTGTTGGTTCTGGTTCCTTAGGTTGGTTTTCTACGGTGTCACCTGCGGTAATCTCTCCTTCAGGCGTTTTCGTGTCTTTACTCATGGTTTCATTGGGTTCATTTAGAGATTCAAGTATTTCATTATTGTCATCCTCCATTATTGTTTCGATTAATGGGTCGGTATCTGCTATTTCCTCCTACTAGTTCTTCTTATTGCCCTCTTGGTCTTGGGTATCCTTATCTATATTTTCTGGTAGTGGTTCCGTGCAATCTTTCTGGCTATGGTCGTTTTCAAATTCTTCGTTAATGTGATTCTCGTTTTCCTCGGTATTCTCTTTATTTTTCATTAAATCTTCATTCATCGATTTTTTCTCGTTTAGTAATTTCTTAGCTCTTTTCAATTCTTCTTCGAAATCTTCTCTTCGCATCCGCTCATCTTCTCGTCTCTGGTTCTGATAGCTCATTTCCTCTTCGTCCCGTTGTGCTGCTTAGCTGTAGAACATTTCTTCATTTCGTCTTATTTTGTTGTATCTCAATTCCTCTTCGAATGCTTCTTTTCTTCTACGCTCGTCTTCCCATCTCTGGTAACGGTAGTCCCTCTTCTCTTCGTTTCGCCATGCTGGTTGGTTATTATACCATCTTGTATTCCGGTTCCTCCTTGTTTGTGGGGTTTCCCATTCGTGGAGTCTTGCAAAGCCTTCTTCCATCTTACGTCTTAATTGGTCTGACTCCTCTTTCATCCATCTCTTCTCCTCTTCCATTTTTCGGTTCATCTCTTCACCATCTATTTTCAATATTCTGTATATTTGGTCCCAGTCTACTCTCTCCCTTCTCCTTCTATTTCTCCGGTACATCTTTGTTTTGGTTGACTTTGTATATATTATTGTCTGTGTACGTAAAGCGTGATTGTTCTCTTGTATTTGCCGGGCTTAATATTAATATTAAAATTTGTTCACTTAATATTTTTACAGCCTCACGTTGCTGGTTGCCAATTTGTATCTTAACTCGGTTACACTGTTTTAATAAATTTATATTTAGTATTGAAAATTAAAGTTAAGTTATGAATCGATTAGTAAGTTACAATTTAAAAATAATGAACTCTTTTCTAAAATAATTGCAGTAATAATTAATAAATACTGTTTGATTAGTAATGGTTGATCAATTTAGTGAATAAAGCGTTAATCGCTGGTCGACTGATGAAGGTAGCCGTAGCGTCGATCTGACAGCGAAACTCCTCTTCCAGATTAATTGTCGTCAAAGTACGTAATGTTAAGTCTCGTCTGGACAACAAAAATTTATAATAATATACTTTCACGTACCTGATTGTGATACTAGAAGTTCTGAAGTTCACTTATAATAATTAATAAGCTGCCAAAAAGGTATTTAATACCAGCTTGCTTTATTGACAAGGTTAGATCACTCCTTGGTTGATAAGGGCGCCACACGGGTTTATTTCGGGAAAATCCAATGAAAAACCAATTAATGAGATTTAATCTTTGATAATTTTCTTTAGAATTTGTATTAATGCTTATTGCTTTTACCGCAATTCAAATCTAACCAAATACAACCTCTATTCAGAGTTATTTTTGTATTCAAAGTTAATTATTAATTCACTCTTTGAAATAAATGGGGTCAAGGTTTATGCTGATAACAAACGGGTTTTATTCTTACCCTTGAGAATAAATTCAAACAATTACAAGTATAATGGATACATTAATATAAAATTGCAATTACTTCGTACTTTTACCCTACGAACTAGCTCGGATAGAACAAATCAACTCTCATGGTTATTACCAGATTAACTTTTAATTAAATATTATTTTATATCTCATGCGTAGGCTCTTTTAAATACAAGAAAGAACTACTTTATGCATATACAGACGTTAATGACAATATTTACTAATTCGGCCTCTTTTTTTTTTTAAATCGTACCTATTTCTAGGTTAGCGTTGGTCACGCTGACTTAATTATTAACAAATATTTTGATCACTTAAGACTAATACAAATCTTACGTGGGATTAACAAATCCGCTAAATAAATTTGATCACAGTGTAACAGATAGAAAGTTTTGATGTTTTTGCGTCAGTACAATTTTGTGTTGAAGAATTACAAGTGCACACAGATTAATAAAATGAATTGTCACAATGTTACCTTTCTTATTTTAATCTTATAGATTAAAATTTATTTTAAACTCTCCAGTGGTCGGATTATAGTGACCCTGGTTAATTACACTGGAAGAGGACTATTCCTCTTCTAACTAAATTCGGACTAAGTTAAATACTGGTTAATAATCTTTCTTTCGTTCTAAATATCGCGCACAAAATAAAAATAATTACTTCACATCGATGCACTTCCTGTTGATAAATTGTTGTGTAGTTATCTGTCTTGAAGAAACGGTTAAATGGATTCACTGTTTACATTATACGCTAAGTCATTAAAAATTTTGGGGTGACGAGCGACACCTTCTCGCTCTCGATGTTGACAATAAAGTGTAACGAATTTGCTCTGTCTTTGATTATATACCCCCTCATTTCACGGGGCTTAGGTGATGAATTCGTTTAATAAGCTACTTTTTGATTGGCTCCGACAGCCGTTACAAAAATGACGCATTGTGTTCCAACCGTCGTTTGACAAACGTCTTTGACAACTTTCGTTGTTGTTAGTGTTAACCAAACAATTTCTCACTTTATAATTACAAATGATGCTAACTCACGCTACGCACTTATTACAGTTGCGATCGCGAGTTTATTACTATCAAATTAAAGAATAGTTCATGAGCTTTAATTTGATATGACTTAACACTGGTTTTAATAGCACTTTCTCTGACATTGCTAATAAATAATGTTCAGAAACATGGTTTCGCACTGTCTTCTGCTAGCGAAGCCAAATACGATTATTCCTATCTATTTATATTTAGTGTTTCACATCGCGTTTTTCTTTTAAACGTCTTTGTCGGAACACTAACACATTTGTCGTTATACTTAATATCTATTTATTGAATACAATTATTAAATCTTAGCTTAACTATGGTGATACATTATTATGAAGAATCCTTATTTCCTAATTACATTTTGTTTGGCCTACTCAACTTAATGTTACTCATTAATAATTGAGTGGTGATATTCACTATTACATTTATTTATATTGATTGTTCAGTAAACCTTATGTACACTAGTAGTCCTTTCTACTTATTAATTCACTGACAAGCGTTTGTTTAGGCGTAGCCTAGGCATACCTTTAACATCGGTTTATGCCTTAAGAATGGTCATTAGTTACATTTGGTATAATGAGGAAGTTACTTATTCATATAAGCTTTCCTCTTACAAGTATTCTTACTTCTTAATATTACATTTGGGGTTTGCAATGCTAGTTTTAATTTTACATTGTGGCCATAGCTAGTCTTAGTCATAGGCATTGTTATTTACTGGTCATGGTTCATTTATTTTCAGCCAAATGCTGTTGCTGATATTACATTATTCTTGTCATTCTTTAATTAATTTTATAAACATGTGACTTTACATTTATGTCATTGACTGGCTTGTTTGACAGCTTATAGTGAACTTGGCTTGTCCATTAGTTAGAGTCAGTCATAGTATTTGTTGTAGCGTCATGCAGTGTATTACTTACTGCTTCTTGTGGTCCTTCTTCTTCTTTCTTCTTCGTTGGTCCTTCTCTTCTTTGCTACTTTCATCATAAATTATTCACTTATATTACTTCCGTGTACTTATTTATTCTTCTGGTATACGTCTAGGTTATGTAACATTTTGTTGTAAAATTATTTTTACACCATAAAAATATTGACAAAAAATATATATATTTGTTTTCAGAAATTAATGGTAAACATTATAAAAAAATAAAAAAAAATTGACAAAAAATTACATTTTTGACCATTTTCCTGTAGCGAATCCCCTTTGCGAGTATGTGTGTGTGTGTGTGTGTGTGTGTGTGTGTTACAAATTACTACCTGCACTGACGATATGTAGTCTCTTCCTTTACCAAAAGACTTGTTACTGAGACCGCTTTTCCACTCAGCTTTAACAACTAAATTTTTTTCAGTAAGACATTTCAAACAATCCTTGTAACCTACAACTCAACTCGGAGCGCAAAATTGCTTATTCAGTGATTAATCAATTACTTTATATTTTGTTTACTATTACTAAAGAAAATCAATTTTGTCTTGGATTCAAAAGGACATCCCATTTCAACTGAATATGTAGTTATAAGAGCGTGGAAATTTTCCAACTATAGTGATAACACTGAACTATATAAAACTTAAAATCGCCGTCGTCATCATCGTAACCACTAACGCTCCTCTGTGCACTGTCGAACGAAATCTTAACCATAGTTCACGATTTTTTTGATACCAGAATATATTTTTCTTGGTTTTCATCTATCGTTAATAAATTAGTAGAGTATTGTTATGCCTACGCTGTGATGGTCTCCTTTTACATATTGTCGAAAAGGCAGGCGAGTACCAAGCATACATACTAAGTCGAGGATGTGCACTCTCCAGCTTGTTGGATGGTGTGGTGGTTTTCATTATTAAAAAACAGCTCGTTCCAGTCTTTTCATATTCAGGTGAGCCACTGAGATGAAAGCGTAGTAGTAGTGGACGAAACGTTCGAACTTCAGTAAACAGAAAAGTAGCATAAATCAGTGTATCTGCTCATACGTATGTTTGTTTGCACTATTGGAAAATTGCCCGCACAATTTACAAGGACCATTCTATTTATAGGATTCGCTACTGGAACATATGAAAATCTTTAATAATTGGAATATTCACTTGATTTTTGTTGTAAATTGTATTAGTGCAACTTAATTAAACTAACATATATTTTAAAATAAAAATTGTTTGTTGTTGAAAGATGTTAACGTTACTTAATATGATATTCCTAAATAACTATAGGTCCAATTTTGGTAAACTTGGCCTTGAATGAAAGCTAAAGAGATCATCTAAAATCTCTTGTATAACCACGTATATACATAGAGGGAATCTATGACAAAACGTTATGTAAATAAAAATGTTTGCAAATTAAAAATATATATAAAAAATTATTTTTTTTTTCACAGACAATATCTTGTTGAAATCACTTTAAAATGTATGAATATTTAAATAATACTATAGAGAACAATCACAAAAAATTCAGCATCCTGGCACTTCTGCTTCTGGAGTTATATCAAATTGTGTACCTGAAAACACACAAATTCATTACTTTTGGGAAATGGCTGCTAAAGTTTTACAGCAGTTCTAAAGCAGAATAACTTCATAACCAAACAACTCTCCACGTTTCTTAGTAACAACTCTTTTTTATATGGATTAATAATTATCTGCTGTTGAACTTGGCCAAGAAAAAGTTGTAAAAATTATATCTGATTGCAAATATAAGTCTATGATAACTATAGCATGTATTACTGTAGTATGCAAGAAACGAATATATACATTTAGGCCTACCTCTTTTAAAATTAGTTCCTACTTTTTCTTTCCTTCTTTTCTTCTTGTTGTAGTACTGCAATCTTTTTCTTTTTCAGAAATAGTTGATATTTTTTGTCCCTCTTTTTCACTGCAATCCGCAATCTAATTTTGTCAAATCTATTGGCTATTTTTGTTGTGTTAGTTCCTGGACTTGTAATAAGGCCACTGGCTTGTTGAGTTTAATAAATTGTTTTTAAATAACCAGTATTGTACTCACAAATCCCTTCACTTATTCTCTTTGTGAGGGTACTTGTAAATACGAATAAGGTTTTTTGGGGCACTTAGACCAAATTAGACTGTGCAGAGCTTCGTTAGCGTTCTGGGTTTTTCCTTCCACACACCTTGACAGCAAGGAGTCTGATCCCAATCTTTGGTATATAGGTACAATTTTGGAAACAACAGTTGGCCTTAGAGGAGTTATGATGGCCACTGTATGAGAAAGAGGCTTTTCATTTTTTGCAATGGCCCGTTGATAGAAACACCATGACTCGTTACCTGTCGTACAACGATTATGCAGTGGTTAACTGGCAATGATCAAGATAGTTGCAAATATTGCTTTTTTCATGTTAGCTACACTGCCAATATTGATTTGGATGGCATTGCGATAATATCATGTGAGTTTGTTTATGGTGCTGTCTTTTAGGCTACCGTGTTTTTTGCCTCCTAAAGGATTTTTGGTATTGGTATTCTCTTGAAAAACCTTTTTAAGGGCTGTGCCTAACTTTTTAGCAACATGATTGATGCACTCAAACTTTTCAATGTCTTTATCATACAATTTCAAAGAGTTCAGATGAGTATGCGTTTTTGAAGCACCGTCAGATATCATGCTTGTGTACCTGAATCCGTACTGCGATGAACGCCTCCAAATTCTTTCTGCTGCCACCACCTTCCATCATTGGGGAAGGTCCTTCATAATTACATTCACAGTTTGGTTTGTGACTTTCTTTCCAATCTTCAAGCTGCTGCGGCTGATTTTTAACTTTTCCTTCATTGTTTCGCATATACTTTGATAGGACTTCAAAATCAATTATCAAACCTGTTGTCACTTGTATGCAGCAGCCTACACCATACTTTAATGTAAAGCCCCTTTTGTGCCAGCTCCCATCATAACTGACAGTAACGTCTATTATAGGAGTATCATCATCTGATTCATCAAGAGATTCTAAAACCTCGTACACTTTGCGAACCTCAACACGAGCCTGTTCCAATTTACGTTGAACGTTCGCTTCAACAATTTTACAAAGAGGTTTTTATGTAAAATATATGCCTTGCTTTGCATAGGTTTCATGTTGAAGTGCATACTAAATGTTTCTAAGTCTCTGTGGCCTGTTCCCAAAGCATCGAAAGAGTAAACAAACCGACTATTCACATCATACGGAGGAGGCTTTGGAGAATTTTTGTCCTGAGATATGCGTGGCGATGTCTCAAACGGCGTAGAAAATTCACAATGAGAACATGAAAAGGTGAAAGTATTAGCATATCCCTTTACATTACCATCAATTAGTGTCATGTTTTTTTCAGATAAGCAGTCAGGGCAAGCAAACAGACATACTAGATTTGTTAGCTGGCTTTTATCGACTAAAAGATATTTTAGCGCATTTTCATCAGATGGTATTTGTTCATTATAACTTTTGTTCAAAGCATATCCAGTTTTCTTCACTTGTCTTGTATTTTTCTAAATGGTGTTACTGGTAGAAAGTACGCTATCATTTACATCAACAGATATACCTCACTCACACCGAATTCAACATCATCAGTAGGCGTACTTCCACTAGCTTCTGGTTCTCAGTTATTGTTTTTATTCCATCGTGCTAAAACACTTTTCACATTTCTCTTAGATATAGATAACTTACACTTCTTAATTCTTCCCATTTTACTTCAATAATCACCATCAACACAAATTCCACTGTACATAAGCACTTTGTAAAGAAATCAAGTAAGCTGTTAATTGTTCTGCTGGTAGTCAGCTGTTTAAATTACCATATGTTATACTGTTGTATGAACTATGACCTACAAGACGTAGATGTATTTATAGGCTACATTCTCATATATTGTTTTTATGTAAGGCTATGTATAATTGTAAATATGTATTATCATGTGAAGAAAAAAGTCATAGTAAAAACATGCACACTACCTAAATTGGCAAACTTAGGTTTATTTATGCTCGCAACAAAAATTATTTTTACACCATAAAAATATTGACAAAAAATATATATATCTGTGTTCAGAAATTAATTGGAAACATTATAAAATAATAAAAAAAATTGTCAAAAAATTACATTTTTGACAATTTTCCTGTAGCGAATCCCCTTGCGATTATGTGTGTGTGTGTGTGTGTGTGTGTGTGTGTGTGTGTGTGTGTGTGTGTGTGTGTGTGTGTGTGTGTGTGTGTGTGTGTTACAAATTACTACCTGCACTGACGATAGTTAGTCTCTTTCTTTACCAAAAACTTGTTACTGAGACTGCTCTTCCACTCAGCGTTAACAACTAAATTTTTTTCAGTAAGACAGTTCAAACAATCCATGTAACCTACAACTCAACTCGGAGCGCAAAATTGCTTATTCAGTGATTAATCAATTACTTCATATTTTGTTTACTATTACTAAAGAAAATCAATGTTGTCTTGGCTTCAAAAGGACATCCCATTTCAACTGAATATGTAGTGAAAAGAGCGTGGAAATTTTCCATCTATAGTGATAAAACTTAACGATATAAAACTTAAAATCGCCGTCGTCATCATCGTAACCACTAACGCTTGTCTGTGCACTATCGAGCGAAATCTTAACCATAGTTCACGATTTTTTTGATTCCAGAATATATTTTTTCTTTGTTTTCAAGTATCGTTATTAAAATAGAAGAGCATTGTTATGCCTACGCTGTGATGGTCTCCTGTTACATTGTGTCGACAAGGCAGGCGAGTACCAAGCACATACTACTTAAGTCGAGGATTTGCACTATCCAGTGGTTTTCATTATTAAGAAACAGCTCGATCCAGTCTTTTCATATTGAGGTGAGCCACTGAGATGAAAGCGTAGTAGTAGTGGACGAAACGTTCGAACTTCAGTAAACAGAAAAGTAGCATAAATTAGTGTATCTGCTCATACGTATGTATGTTTGTTTGCTCTATTGGAAAATTGCCCGTACAATTTATAAGGACCATTCTATTTATAGGATTCGCAACTGGAACATATGAAAACCTTTAATAATTGGAGTATTCACTTGATTTTTTTTGTAACTTGTATTAGTGCAATTTAATTAAACAAACATATATTTTAAATAATTTTTTTCAATAAACATTTTTTGTTGTTGAAAGATGTTAACGTTACTTAATATGATATTCCTAAACAACTATAGGTCCAATTTTAGTAAACTTGGTCTTGAATGAAAGCTAAAGAGATGCTCTAAAATCTCTTTTACAATCACGTATACATAAAGGGGATCTATGAAAAAACGTTATGTAAATAAAAATGTTTGCAAATTAAAAATATTTATTAAAAATTATTTTTTTTTCACAGAGAATATTTTGTTGAAATCACTTTAAAATTCATGAATATTTAAATAATACTATAGAGAACAATCACAAAAAAATCAGCATCCTGGCACTCCTGCTTCTGGAGTTATATCAAATAGTGTACCAGAAAACACACAAATTCATTACTTTTGGGAAATGGCTGCCAAAGTTTTACAGCAGTTCTAAAGCAGAATAACTTCATAACCAAACAACTCTCCACGTTTCTTAGTAACAACTCTTTTTTATATGGATTAATAATTATCTGCTGTTGAATTTGGGCAAGAAAAAGTTGTAAAAATTATATCTGATTGCAAATATAAGTCTATGATAACTATTTCATGTATTACTGTAGTATGCAAGAAACGAATATATACATTTAGGCCTACCTCTTTTAAAATTAGTTCCTACTTTTTCTTTCCTTCTTTTCTTCTTGTTGTAGTACTGCAATCTTTTTCTTTTTCAGAAATAGTTGATATTTTTTGTCCCCCTTTTTCTCTGCAATCAGCAATCTAATTTTGTCAAATCTATTGGCTATTTTTGTTGTGTTAGTTCCTGGACTTGTAATAAGGCCACTGGCTTGTTGAGTTTAATAAATAAATTGTTTTTAAATAACCAGTATTGTACACACAAATCCCTTCACTTATTCTCATTGTGAGGGTACTTTTAAATACGAATAAGGTTTTTTGGGGCACTTAGACCAAATTAGACTGTGCAGAGCTTCGTTAGCGTTCTGGGTTTTTCCTTCCACACACCTTGACAGCAAGGAGTCTGATCCCAATCTTTGGTATATAGGCACAATTTTGGAAACAACATGTTTTTTAACTTTTCCTTCATTGTTTCGCATAAACGACAGTACTTTGATAGGACTTCAAAATCAATTATCAAACCTGTTGTCACTTGTATGCAGCAGCCTACACCATACTTTAATGTAAAGCCCCTTTTGTGCCAGCTCCCATCATAACTGACAGTAAGGTCTATTATAGGAGTATCATCATCTGATTCATCAAGAGATTCTAAAACCTCGTACACTTTGCGAACCTCAACACGAGCCTGTTCCAAGTTACGTTGAACGTTCGCTTCAACAATTTTACAAAGAGGTTTCTCATGTAAAATATATGCCTTGCTTTGCATAGGTTTCATATTGAAGTGCATACTAAATGTTTCTAAGTCTCTGTGGCCTTTTCCCAAAGCATCGAAAGAGTAAACAAACCGAAAATTCACATCATACGGAGGAGGCTTTGGGGAATTTTTGTCCTGAGATATGCCTCAAACGGCGTAGAAAATTCACAGTGAGAACATGAAATGGTGAAAGTATTGGCATATCCCTTTACATTACCATCAATTAGTGTCATGCTTTTTTCAGATAAGCAGTCAGGACAAGCAAACAGACCTACTAGATTTGTCAGTTGGCTTTTTTCGGCTAAAAGATATTTTAGCGCATTTTCATTATAACTTTTGTACAAAGCAAATCCAGTTTTTTTCACTTGTCTTGTATTTTTCTGAATAGTGTTACTGGTAGAATGTACACTATCATTTACATCAAGAGAACTACCTCACTCACTCCCAATTGAACATCATCAGTAGGCCTACTTACACTAGCTTCTGGTTCTCAGTTATTGTTTTTATTCCATCGTGCTAAAACACTTTTCACATTTCTCTTAGATATAGATAACTTACACATCTTAATTCTTCCCATTTTACTTCAATAATCACCATCAACACAAATTCCACTGTAAATTAGCACTTTGTAAACAAATCAATTTCTGCTGGTAGTCAGCTGATTATATTATCATATGTTATACTGTTGTATAAACTATGACCTACAAGACGTAGATGTATTTATAGGCTACATTATCATATATTGTTTTTATGGAGGTCTATGTATTATTGTAAATATGTATTATCATGTGAAAAAAAAATCATAGTAACAACATGCACACTACCTAAATTGGCAAATCGCGAGCATGCAATGAAAAAAATTATTTTTACCCCATAAAAATAGTGCCAAGTATGGAAAATGACAATCAGAATTATTACTGTTGCACACCACTGTAGAAAAATTATTCCGTTTTGCGCTTTCAAGCTTCACAGCTCATCGTCAATGCCGATCTGGCGATGAGCTGTGATGTTTGAAAGCGCAAATCGGAATAATTTTTCTATAGGGGTGTGGAACAGTAATAATTCTAAATATGGAAAAATATATATATTTGTGTTCAGAAAATAATGGGGAGCATTATTAAATAATTAAAAAAAATTACATTTTTGACCATTTTCCTGTAGCGAATCTCCTTTGCGAGTGTGTGTGTGTGTTACAAATTACTACCTGCACTGACGATATGTAGTCTCTTGGTTTACCAAAAGACTTGTTACTGAGACCGCTCTTCCATTCAGCTTTAACAACTAAATTGTTTCAGTAAGACATTTCCAACAATGCATGTAACCGACAACTCAACTCCGAGCGCAAAATTGCTTATTCAGTGATTAATCAATTACTTCATATTTTCTTTACTATTACTAAAAAAAATCAATTTTGTCTTGTCTTCAAAAGGACATCCCATTTCAACTGAATATGTAGTGAAAAGAGCGTGGAAATTTCCCAACTATAGTGATAACACTTAACGATATAAAACTTAAAATCGCCGTCGTCATCATCGTAACCACTAACGCTTGTCTGTGCACTGTCGAACGAAATCTTAACCATCGTTCTCGATTTATTTGACTACAGAATATATCTTTTCTTGGTTTTCAACTATCGTTATTAAATTAGTACAGTATTGTTATGCCTACGCTGTGATGGTCTCCTGTTACCTTGTGTCGACAAGGCAGGCTAGTACCAAACACACATACCAACCAAGTGAAGGATGTGCACTCTCCAGCTTGTTGGATGGTGTGGTGGTTTTCATTATTAAAAAACAGCTCGTTCCAGTCTTTTCATACTCAGGTGAGCCACTGAGATGATACCGTAGTAATAGTGGACGAAACGTTTGAACTTCAGTAAACAGAAAAGTAGCATAAATTAGTGTATCTGTTCATACGTATGTTTGTTTGCACTATTGGAAAATTTCCCGTACAATGTATAGTTTAATTTGTTCTTTTTAGGCTACAACCGTTTGATCAGTATCAGTTTGATTTGTTTACACTCTATCTAATTGATAGGTTAAGGTGATTCATAAAGTATAACACACAACACGTTCTATCATTATCTACGTAACATATATAAAAACGTGTCATATAAGTAACAACGTGAAAACAATTTAAAGGACAGATAATATGGCCATATTTATATCATAAATTTTAAGTCTTTATAAATTTACAACAAAAAGATAATTTATATATGTATATACAAACACTTTTTGCTACAGTCCGTTTCCTGATGTATATATTATATTTAATTTTTATAATGAATTTTCTTCAAGATATTTCTTTCCTTATTAGGAACATGTTTCGAGAACCCCTGTGTTCTCATCCTCAGCCTTCGTGATCTTGCGTCTGGTGAAGTATTTGTGTGTTGACTGGACGCTATTTTGGTTTCTTGTTGGTCCCTGGTATTTTAAAGTGGTATTATTGTGTGTGATTGTGGTGTATGTATTAGTATTTTGTGTATTTTCGATGTTGAGTGCTTTGAAAATTGTGTCATGTTTTGTATTGATTTGTATTTGTTCAGTTATTATTATTTTTTGTGTTCTTACAACATATAGACACCAAAATACAAAATATTATAAAATCTTTTGATCCAAATGGCATTTGGATAAGATATGTAGACGATGGGCTATATATATATATATATATATATATATATATATATATATAGTAACATTACATAACCAGTGCTCAGTACTGATAAGAAATAAAGGAGTATTTGTATAATAATAAGAATAAAAAAGTCAGTAGGTACCCATTCCAAAAGTCAGAAATGAGGGATTAAGTATCATGCTATGAAAACATTTGTACCATAAAACACTGTAGCATTTAAAAAAAAAAAAACAATGTACTAAGTGTTACCATAAAAGTGCGGTGTGTACAAAGTGCAACATAGTATGATATGTGGAAATGTTAAAAACTGAAAAGGACATCAATCACAAATAGTGAAGATGCAGTACTATAGTAATAAACTATAAGTTTAATAATAAGTTGTTGTAGTTTTGTGTTGTTAGGCCACAAAGGCAATATCAATGTAATTAAAATATTATTTTGTTTATGTTTAAAGGATCCAGGGTTATATAAGAAATTAATAATGGCTAATTAATATAAAATAAAGAGATGGGGGGAAAATAAAATAGTGCCTAGGGTAATAATACATTAACAGAAATATAAGTCAGAAATAAACCAAGTTAAAAATCATTAAATTATAAAATACAAGTAGCTAAGTTTAAGTAAAGATGTGAAGAAAAACCTTATATAAATTAAATTTAATTATTGTATCAAAATAAAAAATTTTCGTTCGTTTACCAAAATAAAAATTTGTTTACCAAAAATAAAAAATTTTGGTGTTTTTGAAAAATATTGTTTTTACTGTTTTTGTATTTAGTATTTAGTAAATAATTTTCGTAATTGATTCGTGTAAAAATTTAACTCTTTTATTTCTGTTTCTGTTAATTGTATCACTTTGCGTTTTTTTTTAATTAACTTCTGCGTTAATTGTGTTATCGCCAGCACTAATCGATAGACGGTTCTTCTTCTTAACTAGGTATTCTCCTTCCACTTTGGTAAAAGCCGCCTTTCGGATAGTCCGTGATCTCCAATTTATTTTATTTTAATTCTATTTATTAATTTTATAAATAAATAGAAACCAATTTGCAGAAATTTTAGATTTATTAACAATTTTTTATTATAAATCGAGTGTTAATCGATTATTCAACAGTAGTGTCGACTCGTTTCTCAGAGCTGTCGATTAATTTTTACATCAGTATTTTATATTAATTATTAGGTTCTTTGAACGGTTATTTTATATAGTCAGAGAAGGGTAAGGTCAGGAAAGTATAACACTTACATGTAAAAACCTTAATAATTAAAAATTACAACGTTATTATTTAATATATAATGTTTATTAAAGATAAAATTTCGAACCATTGATGTCTGGACGATCGTATAGGCAAAGCACGCTTTGAATTGTGGGAGTCAAGATGGCGGCTTCCGTACTGCTTCTGTTAAAGCGAAGTCGGCTCGACGAAATTTTCTTCCAATAAATGTTGCCTTTTCAATGTTTCCTTGTCTCCGCAGCTGAGATTATTCCTGTTGGTGTTAGTGGAGTGGTCTTGGTTAAGTGTTTTGTGATTCACTTCGATAAAATATGTGTGCTAATGTTTAAATTCACTTCGGTCAATTAGGTCGAAACTCGTACTACTCGTCTCTTTATTAAGAATTGTTTTATAGGTTTAATTTATTATTTCATGATAATAAAATGATAAAATATTTATATACAATGTCATAAAAAAAAAATTAACCAAAACATATTATGTGAATTAAATTAGTAAATAAACCGGAATGGAAGGGAATTATTTTTCCATAAATAAAATATAAATTTATAATAATCACAAACTGCCTACATAATAAAAATACTATGTGTTACTAAGAGTGATGAAAAATAACAAGTATTGTTAAGAAGATATAAAAATTTTGACCTGAACCAGAGTTGTTGAAGAAACGATGCGACAAAAATTATAAAAAAATAACTTTTTTTTGGACGTTGGAGGAGGCGAAATTCACGCAAGAGTAATAAACAAAGTGAATACTAACTAATCATACCTGAGGAATCCAAATTAAATGGTGATATACATTAAAAACCAGTGGATGAAAACATTCTGAGGATCCAATATAGTTCGGCCTACTTCTAGTAGACAATCAGAAAATACTCGAAATGAAAAGGAAATAATAACGCAAGACGTACCTCATCACAGAATAAAACTTCAATCCAGTAAGGACAACACGGAGCGAGGTAATATAAACATTTTTCGTAATAAATCCAGAAGAAAACTCGTTTTTTAATAGTGAAATAGAACAAAAAATATTCATTTTATCATATGTTTCTTTCAAAAGTAAACAAATACATGCTGCTCTCTTACGGCAATTCCGGAAACTACGTAACATGTGAAAAATAAACAAAATTATTTATTAATTTTTGATATTTGTAAAGCGTAGCAATTAGCCATTTCTGACACTCTCATAACACAAAGGATTCACCCTGAACCCTGGGGAATTAATAAGAATTATGTAATAACTGATGTATTTTATTATAGCGTAATATTGGTTAAATAACAACATATATGTTTTGTTCTTTAGACAGATCTATGTTTACTCGGTAAAGTCGAGATGATGTTTTCTTTTTAAAAAGATTAATTGTGATACCTATACTTTGGTGGCTGGAGACAAAAGTCAATAATCAATAAAGCCATATTATTGAAAATTAATATTGAATTATAACGTGTTATAATTTATTGTAGTGGGTAGTTAATGAAAATTTCAGCACAACATACAGAAGGAATCGTCACAACAGAGGGGCAATAATGATACTTACTCTCTCTTCTGCATAAGGCTGAACAAATTACCTCCTTGACCCCAAATCACACACTCTCGATTTCTTTTAGATTGAGTAAAACAAGATAAACAAAATCCTTTATTTATACCGTTTAAAACGTCAGTTAGTATAATTCAAAAGTGACGCATACTGCATGAGGCATACAATATAACTCTACTACACCTCACGAAAAAAGCGGTACGTTACAGAATTGGCGTACAACTGTGGGGTGGAATTAACAAAGCTTGTAATTGCAATATACTCGTAAGTGGTAAAGTGCCTCTAAAAAGCGGTACGTTACAATATATATATATATATATATATATATATATATATATATATATTGTTACGTCTAGCGAGTAAACCTTTCTTCCGCGACCTTTATCGTATAATAACTACGTTAGTTTATACTCTGATAGTGTTATTTATTTTTTAATCTGGTGTGTGTGATTCTTTATTTAATTCACATAATATGTTTTGGTTAATTTTTTTTTTATGACATTGTATATAAATATTTTATCATTTTATTATCATTAAATAAATTTATATATTATTTATTTAGTCTCGAATAGTGTTCATACCCGGTACTACTTCCTGTTGTCATTTCCTTCATAGGATTATTGTAATTTTATATTATCTTTGGTAGTTAAAATTTTTATGTCTTTTAAAATTAACCCTGGGTTTTCTTATAATCTAACACAATTATTTGAAAAAATATAATATTAACTTGGGTATAACAATTTGTGGTTCATACAATATAAATTACAATAAATAAATAAAATTACAAAAATCAATTAGTATTATTACATACTACTTCCATAGTTTTATCCTATCCAAAACATACAGCACAGTTTAGTAATACATTAATTTCACTTTGGTTTTTCACCTCAATGGGTACACTAGAACTCACTTCGCACTATATACCACTCGAATTGTTTATTATGTGGAGTGATATAATTAAATTATGAGCGAGCTTTAGTTCTACCCATTTCTGACTTTTATTCTCATGATTTACTTTATTGGGGCCGGGTTATGTACCGTTACATAAAGCCCCCCCCACTAGAACAAATTTATTTTAGTTCAACTTGTTGATAGAAATAAATTGTTGATTTGTTCAAGTCTCCTAATGGTCTTGACTTTGTTTTCATAATAGTGTTTCATTTCCGACTGCTTATACACTCTGGTAATTCCGACTGGTGGTAATTGCTATTTTCTTACTTTACTCTCTCTCTCTTGGAGGCAAATTCATCAATTATTTCTCTGGGTAGTGGTACTTCCACATTTTATTTGATAAGGACTGGTCACACTAATCACATTAAACTTGTTTTAACACTCATTTCTATTTACTTTTATATATTCTCTTTATCAATTAAGCTTCTGTCTGCTACCTTCCTTCTATTTTCTTCATTTATACTTCTGGAATCTAATATCAATCTATACAGCTATTTTATAATTATTATCCCTTATATATTCAATTTCCCTAACATTTTTCCCTATCCTGTGCGGTGGTTCCAGTCGGGTGGCCACTCTGGGTCCATACACCGCTGTCCATCCTTACACCTTCTGAGACCAGGGGAACATCATCCCTGCTCATAAAAATTATTGCCGGAACATTTCTACGGTCAATACATAAAAATAAAAAACTTATAAGTAGTAGTCAATTAGCGACTAGTACCAAACACTTTTGGGATTCTTCATACTGTAGCTGTTTGTATTTATTTATATATTTCTTCTTCTCCTTGATTCCTTCTTTTTTATCATTAATTAATAGCATATAACATCATTGATAGGCCATATGTTAAAATTCTTTTGACTTTACTTCTTGTGACATATTTCTCCGTATCATTTCTTCTTAATTAATCTTCAATTCCGAGAAATTCTAATTATAGTATTAATTATCATCCTCCTTCAGTTTCATTGGAGTCATTAAATTATTCTTTGTTCTTCTTATTTGACTTTCTTAACTGAGCACATTACCATCAATTGTTTATTTATATATTCTTCTTTTGTTACCATTACTTACTTTTTCCTATTATTTCAGTTTAAATCAGTTATTTATAATTAAATTATATAATCTGTTCTTACATTTTCTTAGTGGTTTGTCTTTTTATTTTAAATTATATGGTTTCGAAATATCTTAAGTAATATGTTCTTACATACTTTTTATTAATTCTAATGGTTGCAAAATATCTTAAGTAAGTTGTACTTACACACTTTTTGAATTTTGGGGTTTTTTTAGTTTCTTCATTTTAAATTATATTGTTCCGAAATAAATTAAATAAGTTGTCCTTACGTCTTTTGGAATTTTGGGGTTTTTATTTACAATGGGTTGCTTGGTCCTGTATCCATAAAATCCGTCCCTTTTTTCTGGTTTGTTTGGAGTCTGTTTACCCGTGGTCCATTATTTCAGGTACTCCATGTTCTCGGATTGCTGGGGTGTTCGTAATTAATTCTCTCCTTGATAATCTTCTTACCATCCGGCTCTCCCACTTTGCTGCTATAAAACTTTCACTTAAGTACCGGTCTTCCGTTATAATTCGTTCCTTTTTAACTAACCAGTATTGTACCTCCTCAAACATAACATAGTTGCTCATATTTAATCTCATTTCATTCCCTTTTACCTCTGGATTATTTGCCCAATATTTGCATGTTGTCTTCCGTCTTGAAGATACGGCTGATATTGTCTGATACACTTCCATTGTCGACCTATTTAATTGATATCTAAACTTAATTAACACCCTTTGTTCGTTAATTGGAAGGTTGAATACCCATAATTAATCCACCTGTAATCATCTCCCATTCTTCCTTGGTATTTATTATTCTCTTCCTACCTGTTTTTATTATTTTCTTGGTCTTCTTTTCCACGGTTTGAATATCCTTTTTGTTGTGGCTATTTTTATTTTCAGATGGCATTACACCTTGGTATTCTATAATTTCTATTTCCTTCCTCCTCTCTTCTATATTCGGCCTTACTTTAATACCTTCTAAAGTGCTGTCCAATGTTTCATCCAAATTATTGGAACTATGGTCCATTTGTTTATTTGTCTCTTCTTGGTATGTATCTGCTTTTTGGACATGCGTATTAACATTTTCAAACTTCTCTCCGAAAGTTTTCCATATCTCCTTATTGAAATTCTCCATTTTACACTCAAATTGTTTTAAATTCCTATTATTCTCTTCAAATTTTGCATTCATCTCTTCTCTTTGCCCTTCAACCGCTTCCTTCAGTTCATGGTATCGTTCATTCATAGTTTGTTTTAAGTTTTCCTCCTGTTTCTTAAAATTCTCCTTATTTTCCTCATTGGTTTGTTTCAAGGCTTCCTCCTGTTTTCTAAAATTTTCATCTATTTTGTCAAATTTTTCCTCCTGTCTCCTAAAATTTTCTTTATTTTCCTCATTGGTTCGCTTATTATCTTCCTTCTGTTCCTTAAATTGTTCTGCCATAAATTTCATCATGTCTTGCCAATTAGGTTCTTCTCTGGCTACCGCTTTGTCTGGTTGGTCCCCTTGGGCATCCTCTTCTATTATTTCCGTTTCCGTATCCATAACTACTTCGGTTTCTTCTTTATCACCTGTCTGTTGGTCCATTTCACTGTCCGTGACTAACTCTATTTCTTGTTCCTGTCCACCTTCTTCAGTCTCCTTTTCTTCTGCCCTCTTCTTCGATTTTCCTCGGGTATTAGGCATTTCTTGTTTTCTCATAACTGCCAACGATAATTAGATTTTTTGATATATATTTTTATTAAATATCAAAATTCTTTTCTAATTACCGCCCTTTTACGTTGAGCGCCAATTCTGTAACGTACCGCTTTTTCACGAGGCGTTATTTAGCGAAACGTCAGTCTGAGTCAAGCCCCAAATGTTGGGTTCGCCAATTCTGTAACGTACCGCTTTTTAGAGGCACTTTACCACTTACGAGTATATTGCAATTACAAGCTTTGTTAATTCCGCCCCACAGTTGTACGCCAATTCTGTAACGTACCGCTTTTTCCGTGAGGTGTAGTAGAGTTATATTGTATGCCTCATGCAGTATGCGTCACTTTTGAATTATACTAACTGACGTTTTAAACGGTATAAATAAAGGATTCTGTTTATCTTGTTTTACTCAATCTAAAAGAAATCGAGAGTGTGTGATTTGGGGTCAAGGAGGTAATTTGTTCAGCCTTATGCAGAAGAGAGAGTAAGTATCATTATTGCCCCTCTGTTGTGACGATTCCTTCTGTATGTTGTGCTGAAATTTTCATTAACTACCTACTACAATAAATTATAACACGTTATAATTCAATATTAATTTTCAATAATATGGCTTTATTGATTATTGACTTTTGTCTCCAGCCACCAAAGTATAGGTATCACAATTAATCTTTTTAAAAAGAAAACATCATCTCGACTTTACCGAGTAAACATAGATCTGTCTAAAGAACAAAACATATATGTTGTTATTTAACCAATATTACGTTATAATAAAATACATCAGTTATTACATAATTCTTATTAATTCCCCAGGGTTCAGGGTGAATTCTTTGTGTTATGAGAGTGTCAGAAATGGCTAATTGCTACGCTTTACAAATATCAAAAATTAATAAATAATTTTGTTTATTTTTCACATGTTACGTAGTTTCCAGAATTGCCGTAAGAGAGCAGCATGTATTTGTTTACTTTTGAAAGAAACATATGATAAAATGAATATTTTTTGTTCTATTTCACTATTAAAAAACGAGTTTTCTTCTGGATTTATTACGAAAAATGTTTATATTACCTCGCTCCGTGTTGTCCTTACTGGATTGAAGTTTTATTCTGTGATGAGGTACGTCTTGCGTTATTATTTCCTTTTCATTTCGAGTATTTTCTGATTGTCTACTAGAAGTAGGCCGAACTATATTGGATCCTCAGAATGTTTTCATCCACTGGTTTTTAATGTATATCACCATTTAATTTGGATTCCTCAGGTATGATTAGTTAGTATTCACTTTGTTTATTACTCTTGCGTGAATTTCGCCTCCTCCAACGTCCAAAAAAAAGTTATTTTTTTATAATTTTTGTCGCATCGTTTCTTCAACAACTCTGGTTCAGGTCAAAATTTTTATATCTTCTTAACAATACTTGTTATTTTTCATCACTCTTAGTAACACATAGTATTTTTATTATGTAGGCAGTTTGTGATTATTATAAATTTATATTTTATTTATGGAAAAATAATTCCCTTCCATTCCGGTTTATTTACTAATTTAATTCACATAATATGTTTTGGTTAATTTTTTTTTTATGACATTGTATATAAATATTTTATCATTTTATTATCATTAAATAAATTTATATATTATTTATTTAGTCTCGAATAGTGTTCATACCCGGTACTACTTCCTGTTGTCATTTCCTTCATAGGATTATTGTAATTTTATATTATGTTTGGTAGTTAAAATTTTTATGTCTTTTAAAATTAACCCTGGGTTTTCTTATAATCTAACACAATTATTTGAAAAAATATAATATTAACTTGGGTATAACAATTTGTGGTTCATACAATATAAATTACAATAAATAAATAAAATTACAAAAATCAATTAGTATTATTACATACTACTTCCATAGTTTTATCCTATCCAAAACATACAGCACAGTTTAGTAATACATTAATTTCACTTTGGTTTTTCACCTCAATGGGTACACTAGAACTCACTTCGCACTATATACCACTCGAATTGTTTATTATGTGGAGTGATATAATTAAATTTTGAGCGAGCTTTAGTTCTACCCATTTCTGACTTTTATTCTCATGATTTACTTTATTGGGACCGGGTTATGTACCGTCACAATATATATATATATATTACTTTAATATTTATAACTAAATTTACCTCAAGATATACTTTTTTCCTATTAGGAACATGTTTCGAGAGTTCCTGTACTCTCATCTTCAGCCTTCGCCATCTTGTTTCTTGTGAAGTATTTGTGTGTTGGCTTCTGGATGTTATTAAGGTAGTTTGTTGGTCTTTGGTCTATTAAAGTTGCATTATTGTGTGTGGTTGTGGTATCTGTTTTTGTATTTTGTGTATTTTCGATGTTGAGTGCTTTGAATATTGTGTCATGTTTTGTATTGATTTGTATTTGTTCTGGTATTAGTTTGTTTTGTGTTTTATGTTTGTAAATCTGTAAATTTTCCCAAATGTTCATTATGGTGCCTTTGTGTGGTATATGTTTTATTAGTGTTAGATTGGTTATGTCTGGGAATTCATGTCCTGTGTTTATTGCATGTGTGGCTAAATTGGATTTATATATATTTGGTTTTTTGTATGCATTTAGGTGTTCAAAATAACGTTTTTTCAGCTGTTTTTTTGTTTGTCCTATATAACATTTATTGCAATCTTGGCATTCAATTTTGTATATACCGTTGGTTGTTGTATTATCTTTGTTGTGTGAGCTATTTAGATTTTGTAATTTATTTTTATTAGTTTTGTATGCTATTTTTATATCTGTGTTTTTAAATAGTTTTGTTAGTTTTGTCATTTTATTATTTATATATGTGAATGTGGCCCATTTTTTGTTGTTGTTATTATTTATGTGTTGTTCAGTTTGATTAATTCTTAATTGTTCAGTTTTTATTTTGTATTTGATTTTATTTTCTATTTTGATCATAGTATTTTTATTGTATCCATTTGCATAACCAATTTGGTATATTATATTTCTTTCTTTGTCAGTTTCTTGTTTGTTTAGGGGTATTTTGTACATTCTGTTAAATAACGAATAAAATGCTGCCATTTTATGTTGTGGTGGGTGGTCAGAATGGTTAGGTATAATGATGTTAGTGGAAGTTGGTTTTCTATATATTGCATATTGTATGTGTTTGTTGTATCTTGTGATGGTTATGTCTAAATAGTTGATTTTGTTATGTTTTTTTTCTTCTGTGAATTGTATTTTGGGATGTATGTTATTGATTTGTTTCAGTATGTTCTCTGCATTTGTGTTTTTGTTATTTGATACATATAGTCCATCATCTACATATCTTATCCATATGCCATCTGGGTCATGTGTTTTTATGATATTTTGTATTTTGGTGTCTATGTGTTGTAGGAATATTTCTGCTATTATGCTTGATAATGGTGATCCCATTGCTAAACCTTCTTTCTGTTGATACATTTTGCTATTAAATTCAAAGTAATTTTGTTTTAGTATTAGTTGGAGACTATTTTTTATTTCGGTTATATATTGTTTGTTTTCATTTTGTTCTATAAGTTTGTTTATTATTATGTCAATTGTTTCTTCTACTGGGATATTAGTGTACATGTTTGTTATGTCATATGATGTGAAAAATGTATTTTCATTTATATTTATTATTTTTAGTTTGTCTATTAATTCGTATGTATTTTTTATGTTATGATGGTTATTTGTTAGATGGTTACTTTTTAGTTTTTGTGCTATTATTTTTGCTATTTTGTATGTAGGAGCTTTTTTGAAATTGATTAATGGACGTATTGTGTTGTTTAATTTTTGTGTATTTTTATTAGGCTGTTCATTTTAGGTGGTTCTGGATTGTTGTTTATATATATGTCTATGTTTTTATTGTTGAAAATGTTTTTATTTGTTTTTATTAGTTTTATTGTTTGTTTAAGATAGTTTTCTGTTGGGTTTTTATCTAGTTGTACGCATTTATTATTGTTGATGAAGTCTTCGGTTTTTTTTATGTAGTCTGCTTTATCAATGATTACTGTTGCTTGACTTTTGTCTGCTTTAGTTATTATTAAATTATTGTTCTTTATTTTATTTTTAATTTCTTTTATTGTTTTATTGTTTTTCTTTTGTTTATCTTTGTTTTTCATTTCGCTAGTGATTATTTTTTTAATTATATGTGTTGCTTCTGTTCTTTTTTCTTCTTGTATATTGTCTTTTATTAGGTTAATGGCATATTCTGTTTCTACTATTAAATTTTCTAGATTTTTGTTTGCATTTTGGGTTATGTTAGTTTTTGACATATTGTTTAAATATTCTGTTTCTTTTTTGTTAAATTCTGTATTGCTAAGGTTATATCTTGAGGTAAATTTAGTTATAAATATTAAAGTATTATATACATCAAGAAACGGACTGTAGCAGAAAGTGATTGAAATATATATATATATCAAGTAACAAAAATACAAATGCAGATAACATATTAAAACAACTAACAGTCGTAGGCTATTGAAAGGGACAAGAGAAAGATAAGGTGTGGAGGCGCTAGCGAAAAGATTATTTATATAGGGAGGTGAAAGTAGCACTTTTACTCTCTAAACCCTTTTCCAATCTTTCTTTCATTCCTCGCCTTACACCTTTCCTCATAACTTAAACTACTCTCAACTTTCTCTCATCCCTGCTCTCAGTACGTTACGGGATAAGGACACGCCTGCGTTTCAATTGTGACAGTCGCATAAATAAAAAATTATGCATATGCCTATTTAATGTAAAGTATATTTTCTAAACATGCTGAAAGCGACAGTTTTGTTAATATTATGAAGTTATTGGGGCACTTGAAAACGATTGCTCCTTACTCGAGCTCCTGTCATTTTCCGAATAGGCTATTGCCCTCCCATGTGCTCCACAAGATCACTCAGCCGGATTTCATGTTTACCTTTCTTAATTATAAATTTATATCGCTTTGCTAAAAGATATTCATTAACATGTTTTTTTTTTTAATTTTCAAGCTTCTGACATTCTCTCGCAGAACTTTGGGCCTTCTTTCCGTCTACCACTCATTGTCCTTACTTCATCGTTTTCTATACAAATACTGCTAATGTTCATTGCGGCAGGTAGGTATAATATATTTTTCTCAGTGTTTTGATATGTGTATTTAAGTTTTTCCCATCCAAAACATCTTATTTTGTGATTCCTTGCGTTCATACATTCACCATCATGATTTCTCTACTGAGTTTAGGATCAAACTTCATTTTTTCGTAAATAAACCTCTTCAGCTTATTCTCTTTGCTAATTATAATATGGGTGCTTTTAAACGCGTATATGCTACAGGTTCTCTTACTCCTCTATATGTTGATATTCTAAGACTTGATGAATTCCTAATATTTCTAGAGTTTCACCACAGATTATATGATAGTCTAATCTATTATTAGTTAATTAGTGCACTGTAAAATTTCCAATGTAAAAACGTCCGTATTCATAAATAAACATTAGCGAAATGTCGTACATAAATCTCTACTGGAATATAACATCCATCCTCCCTTACCCTGCACCTCTGAGTGCCTCGTGTTACAAACAGAATCAAGAATGTTAGTAACGACTTAGTAAATGTAAATAAATAATTTGAAATTAAAAAATAATTGAAGAATTAATCATGAATTAAGTTTAAAATATTCTCTAACGTAACTAAAATTTTATTTTATAATTTTCCTATACACCGGGTTCAGCATCCAGATTCATATGACACACTGTATCTGTCACATTATTTTTGTCCTTAGATTCATTACATCGGTGTAAAATCCCTACAATTCATTGTTAACTTGTTGTCCTAATATTTGTTTAAGGAGTGCCAACGTTTACGAGTCCACTGAATTTAGGCGGGTAAAGGTGTTTTGCCACACCGTTTTAGTTTTAGTATCTAGAAAAATATTCGAACTGGCGCACCCTCAAGCAGGTGAGAAAAGGATCAGCTCGCAAACGATGAACGTGAGCTTTGTCATACCAAAACCGGTGGCGGGAGTTAAATGACCTTGAGAACTGATATCTGTTGACAACTAATAAAGTAAACTCTTCTCTTATGAGCTGTCTCATATATTGGTTTCCCAATGTAGAATTTCTGAGGCTACTTGTTTGATAATGTTTGAATGGACATTTGATATAATTCGGTAAAAAGAATATTGGTGCAGTAAAAACTTCATTTGTTAGCATATCTGGAAAAGAAATGTATTTTAGTTTTTTGTTGGGTTAGATTGAAAGTTCTTAAAAACCTGAATAATTTACAAAATAATTATTAATCAGCTTCACTGACTTTTGGATACAAAAAATAATACTTTGTGTGCGTACAGAAATTACAATCGAATATATATAAAATTGTATGGTAAGAATCCTGAGTTTCTCATTTTCGTGAGGAAGATAAGGGGGTACAGCCTTGAAGCTAGTCTTATTCCCTCCTCCACTAGGAACAGATCCTAGTTACGCCACTGTGTCTTATATCCATGACTGTTTTTTTACGAATATTAGACTACTTAGTATGACTTTTTATGTGTTTAAGTTATTGAAACCCTTCAAATCTTGACGTACTGCAAAACTTATTACACAACAGCAATGACCTTTTCAAATACTTCCCAGTTTAAAATACTAACTTTTGAAGTTTTCCGCATGGAATACGATGGTACTATCAGCTTTTGACGTTTGTCAACCGAGGCACTAAACCGAAGGAAACGTTTTAGCAGGATAGACTTATTGTAATATCTAAAACTAAATCAGGTGACAACTCTTTTGAAAGGCCCGTAACGGTAGTATAACTCAAACAGCAAATAGTGTCAGTCCAAGGTCTATTATCTTCCTACGCGATCGTGGTGTGAGCCGGTGTACTCAAGAGTTCACTTGCGAAGAAACCCCTTTCCTACTTAGTTGGCCGGTGTCCCAAATCGCCGATATGTTTAGATTCTTGAAACTGTGTGACAGTTTACCTCCACGCAATATGGACAACGGTAGGTTCTCTCATTCTGTTCTCGTATTATGTTTTCTATAAATCTGTCATAGAAATATATCACGCCAGTGATAACTCAACATTCTGGACCTTTTGTTTCAGGCCCCTACCACCTTAATATGTCGACTACGTAGCCGCGACATGTTAAGTCTTTTCACTAATAAATTGAAGTTCAAATGGAACAGGGCCTGTACGTAAGCGGAGTATGTAGCCGTTTTCCATTCATATACGAATAGTTGAAGATTCGTATCCGTTTCAGGGAGAATTGATTGTCACCTTATCCAGCCAGAGTCTGATATCACCGAGTCCTAGACCGCCTCTCATCATCAATGTGAGAACTTAAGTTAGGACTAAAAGTGTGCCGTGCGTACTAAAAATTTGTTGCAGAATTTGTACGGAAAAGGAAAAGGCATAAAATATTTTATCGGCAAATAAACAAACATTTAGGTACGCTTAGTGATGTACCACTAAGACTCTGAGTTGTCTTAGGTGATGTACCTACTGAAACTGAGTCTAACTTGAACTGGTGACTACAACTACTTCCAAAGTGTTTGTGGAATCATTTTGCATGTGATATCTCTTTTTTTCTACTTCATCTCTACTGTAGCTTTTCAAAAACCATGATGACATTATAATGGTGTTACGGACAAATCATGTAAGGTCAGTGTATACAATCGGATTGGCATTAAGACACCTTAGTAATGTAACTGGTATAACGAAAATGTCAATTCTTAAGGGCGACTCAAAAATGATTGAATCTGGATTGTGATTTGTGTTATTCCTACTCCACGGTAGTCTCCTAATAGTTTCAACAAAGCAGTAACCATTCCGCTCATATGCACACATTTTTTGTTTGCACCGTTTGCACACAGCACGCACGCACGTCCGTTCACACTTTCTTCACAGTTTCTCTTCTGAAACACGTGTTTTAGAAACCATTATTTATTTTAGAAGATTATTAATTTTAACCATGAAATTCGTTTTTGATAGAAATTGTTTGCCTGGAATTCTACATGTTAACACAGGCCGTTCGGTAGTTTACACTAAATTAGTTTGATTTATACGACGCTGACAGAAAGTGAGGGTTGTAAAATAAAAAAAAATGATTGGTTATTATTATATATTATGTAACGTGACCTACGGTAGCACAAGGTTTACAAGTATCAATAAGTGAAGAAAAGCTGTATAATAAAAATTATTAAATAGGAAATGATAGAACAACACCATTAACTGAAGTTGACGTAGACAAGGAAATGACGATGACGAGACCCAATAGATTGGAAAAGGTGATCCAGAGAAAATAGTTAAAGTCATAATATAAAAAATACCCTACTGTTAAAAAGAATCATATATATTGTAACATTACATTTGGAACAACTTAATATCGTACCTGATTTAATGAAGACTTTGGTTAAGAAGCTAAACAAGGAGAACATTATCTTCCAAGATGATAGTGAAGAGGAATGACTAACCATTTTAGACTGACTAGTAAGACAACTGACCGTACACAAAATTAATGATTTAGGCTAAGTGATGCAAAATACATTACAACCCCGATTATGACATGAACTTTCAATAATGGCCAAATAAAGAATTATAAAGACAGACGGCTTATGAACCAGTACTATAAAGAATCAAATGGTTTCATTCAAAGTATCATAATATCAAGATAATTAAAATACAAATTGAGGGATAATAGGCCCAAACATGTAATATTATGTAAAAGAAATATTAGTAAATGATTAATTTAATTGACGTAATGAAATTATAACACACCTTATTATAAATACATGAACCATACAACTAATTGTAACAAATAGTGTCCATAAGATTGTCCAGAAAACAACAAATAATAACTTGTTCACAATAACATTTTTATAACAAGAGTGAAGTCCTTTTAATGACAATAAAATGTAAAACCCTATAAAACCCAATAAGTATGTTTATAAATACAACCTATTAAGTGTTAAGTGAATCGGGTAAACGACAAACATAGTGACAAGTAATGTGAAGCATAACATAGACAGTGTCAGAGTAATTAATGAATTAACTGACAAAAGACTAATTAATTAGTGCAGAATTTATTTTATAAAAATGTGCATGTTATTATGTTTTAGCACATTGTTTTATTATCATGGTATTTGTGTTGTTTTTTGTATGTAGCAGGTGAAACAGTTGTTTTAAAAGAATATCAATTAAATGATATTAATTTCATTTTTTTATGTTAACAAATATAACCATAGAACTGGTGTTAAACAGTGATAAATTGATTGGCAAAGCAAAATAGACTATAAAAAGATGTTATTGCTAAGTGTCAAACAATAGTATAGTTTGAGTAAAAAAAACAGTTTATTTGTGCAAAGGTTCAGTAAAATCATAGCCATGTGGGCATGAATTTAAACTAATAGAATAGTATATCTTTTGTTTTGTTAAAATAATGTTATGTGTTAAACAGTTTTTATGATTGTTAAAAGATAATTTAACTGTTAAAGGTTTTAAACATGGTGATGAAAATAACACCAGTACATAGGCCAGGTGAAACCAACTTTTGTAAATTTCAGATAATAATGTTAGAGATTTTGTAAAACAAATGTGGAAGGATAAATATATTTATAGTTAATAGTGTACACAACGAATATAGAAACAAAATAATACATCTCAAGTTATTTAAGAACTAAAAATTAACTAAGGATTAAAAAGAATTTAAGATCCCACAGCGCTGGTCTCGATTGTATTTCACATATAAATTTTTCAGTATAAAACGTGTAAGACCTTCTCAGGATCGGAACAACGTTCTCACCTTGTAAAGTATTTGAGACTGGTTACAAAAATACAAAATAAAATGCAAAATACAAATAAAATAACTATAGAATAATAATAATAAAACAAAAATAAAATACAAACAACAGGCGAGAGTGACAAAAAATGCTCCTCAAGGAACTGTGAACGGCAATTAATTGTTGACTAGGGATGAGCATCGATAGCCGATGGTCGAAAAACATCAATGCTTAACATTTGATGTTTGATGTTTTTACAATCGATGGTTTCGTTTCTATATTTTTCCTTTGAACATTTTTAACAAATTTGTAATAAAAACTTAGATTTATTGTTAAATTTTGTTTATTTTACATCGACAAATTTTTATTTTAGATATTAGTGGTAGATCCTAGGTAGTTGGCTAGTTGGTAAATACTGTAGTAAGTACCATGTACATGGAGTTACGTGGTTAAACTAAAAATAGAACAAAACCGTTTCAAAGGAGACCGTTACATATGTTTTAACAGTTTCAAAGTTAGCTTGCAAACTTACGGAATAACGGTTTCCCTTTACGTTAGTAGTATTTGGTTTTCATTCAGATTTAGTTTTGTCTTTTACAGTTATTTTTAATTCTAGTTTCTCTTTTAATTGTGATTGTGTTACAATATAATTCAAATAGTTTATATTTGCATTCTTAATATCATCGTCATCGTTCATAATTATCCACCCGTTAATCACGCCACCCAAAAGTAAATTATGGAAACATTTTGTCAAAAATAGTGACAATAAAAGTGCAGTTTTCAATATCGGCTTGAAAACATCGATGTAGTCTGCTCGATATTAATATCGATGTTAAACATCGATGGTTTTTTTGGCGATGCTCATCCTGTGTTGACTTGGTGGCGACGTCTGGTCGCGCCTCGTGTGAAGGAACTGGTAAGATAGAAGGGAACGACCTGGTGGCGCCACCAACTTGGTGGCTTGAAAAATCGCAGCATGTCCACTCGCAGTCAGCTGGTGGCGCTGCCAAAACTGGTGGCACGGCCTCGTGTGAAAGAGCTCATTTGAACTTACGTGTTCACGTGGTGGCGCGGCCATGGTGGCCTCGTGTGAAGGCACCCTTAAACATTATTTTGTACCATGTCCGTCTGTCTCTCTCTCTCTCTCTCTCTCTCTCTCTCTCTCTCTCTCTCTCTCTCTCTCATTTTTGCAAACCCATCTTGTATAACTTGTCCTCGCCGTCTCCACCACGTCCTGTGAATTAACATTAACTATTTTTTCAACACTTATTTTTTATTTTAGGTTATTATGCAGTTTTTGATTTGAATAATTCCTTAACGAAGATGTGTAACTATTTTCTGTTTGTTTCTAGCCACACTGTGTTTTAACAAAAAATCCATTCCGAATGGATTTTATAAAAATCATTATTAACAGATTTGTATGTTCTTGAGAATTCAAAATGCGTTTTGACAAATAGGTAGAAGTTAGTATTATTACTCAAAGTTGTTGTATGTAATTAAAAGTCACTGTCAGGAGAATCTAAAAAAAGCTATAGTTGGCTACCTCCCTCAAGCTTTCTTTACCTACCAGTTTTCTCCTCTTCACTCTCACTTCACTAGACAATGTAAGACTAACTCTAAAATTAGGGGTGTTATGCTTTCAGCTTATTATTTAGAACATTTGTACTTCAGTGTATTTTGCAAATGTAGACAATCAATTTAACCTGAAGGGTACATTTAAAATCTTACAAAGGCTAGTGGCTGGCATGTGCCCCGTTATTATACTGTTAGTAAGTGAACTAAAAGAAAATTCTTTTTGTGTTCCTGAGCCCCACTCAGCACACCTCCGCACGCGTACCGCGGGTTGGGCACCATTGCTCTAGTCTGTCTTAATGAACATCACACAGTATTAAGAATTACCTTACGTTGACACAGTCAGATAAAAAATACACATAATATAATTATTAAAAAGAAACCATTTTATTAAAACCTTTACGGACATTTAGTGAATGTAAAGTGAAAGGTGGACGATAAACAAAATCTAAATGGCAGCAGGAGGGATAAAGCTACACGAGAAAAGCGTGAGAAGTAATAAAAGTAAATAAGAACACAGTGGTGGGGCAGAAGGTGGATGGAATTAGAAAGGACTGAGAGCATTTTGAGATAACAGTCGTAGGCTATTGAAAGGGACAAGAGAAAGATAAGGTGTGGAGGCGCTAGCGAAAAGATTATTTATATAGGGAGGTGAAAGTAGCACTTTTACTCTCTAAACCCTTTTCCAATCTTTCTTTCATTCCTCGCCTTACACCTTTCCTCATAACTTAAACTACTCTCAACTTTCTCTCATCCCTGCTCTCAGTCCGTTACGGGATAAGGACACGCCTGCGTTTCAATTGTGACAGTCGCATAAATAAAAAATTATGCATATGCCTATTTAATGTAAAGTATATTTTCTAAACATGCTGAAAGCGACAGTTTTGTTAATATTATGAAGTTATTGGGGCACTTGAAAACGATTGCTCCTTACTCGAGCTCCTGTCATTTTCCGAATAGGCTATTGCCCTCCCATGTGCTCCACAAGATCACTCAGCCGGATTTCATGTTTACCTTTCTTAATTATAAATTTATATCGCTTTGCTAAAAGATATTCATTAACATGTTTTTTTTTTTAATTTTCAAGCTTCTGACATTCTCTCGCAGAACTTTGGGCCTTCTTTCCGTCTACCACTCATTGTCCTTACTTCATCGTTTTCTATACAAATACTGCTAATGTTCATTGCGGCAGGTAGGTATAATATATTTTTCTCAGTGTTTTGATATGTGTATTTAAGTTTTTCCCATCCAAAACATCTTATTTTGTGATTCCTTGCGTTCATACATTCACCATCATGATTTCTCTACTGAGTTTAGGATCAAACTTCATTTTTTCGTAAATAAACCTCTTCAGCTTATTCTCTTTGCTAATTATAATATGGGTGCTTTTAAACGCGTATATGCTACAGGTTCTCTTACTCCTCTATATGTTGATATTCTAAGACTTGATGAATTCCTAATATTTCTAGAGTTTCACCACAGATTATATGATAGTCTAATCTATTATTAGTTAATTAGTGCACTGTAAAATTTCCAATGTAAAAACGTCCGTATTCATAAATAAACATTAGCGAAATGTCGTACATAAATCTCTACTGGAATATAACATCCATCCTCCCTTACCCTGCACCTCTGAGTGCCTCGTGTTACAAACAGAATCAAGAATGTTAGTAACGACTTAGTAAATGTAAATAAATAATTTGAAATTAAAAAATAATTGAAGAATTAATCATGAATTAAGTTTAAAATATTCTCTAACGTAACTAAAATTTTATTTTATAATTTTCCTATACACCGGGTTCAGCATCCAGATTCATATGACACACTGTATCTGTCACATTATTTTTGTCCTTAGATTCATTACATCGGTGTAAAATCCCTACAATTCATTGTTAACTTGTTGTCCTAATATTTGTTTAAGGAGTGCCAACGTTTACGAGTCCACTGAATTTAGGCGGGTAAAGGTGTTTTGCCACACCGTTTTAGTTTTAGTATCTAGAAAAATATTCGAACTGGCGCACCCTCAAGCAGGTGAGAAAAGGATCAGCTCGCAAACGATGAACGTGAGCTTTGTCATACCAAAACCGGTGGCGGGAGTTAAATGACCTTGAGAACTGATATCTGTTGACAACTAATAAAGTAAACTCTTCTCTTATGAGCTGTCTCATACATTGGTTTCCCAATGTAGAATTTCTGAGGCTACTTGTTTGATAATGTTTGAATGGACATTTGATATAATTCGGTAAAAAGAATATTGGTGCAGTAAAAACTTCATTTGTTAGCATATCTGGAAAAGAAATGTATTTTAGTTTTTTGTTGGGTTAGATTGAAAGTTCTTAAAAACCTGAATAATTTACAAAATAATTATTAATCAGCTTCACTGACTTTTGGATACAAAAAATAATACTTTGTGTGCGTACAGAAATTACAATCGAATATATATAAAATTGTATGGTAAGAATCCTGAGTTTCTCATTTTCGTGAGGAAGATAAGGGGATACAGCCTTGAAGCTAGTCTTATTCCCTCCTCCACTAGGAACAGATCCTAGTTACGCCACTGTGTCTTATATCCATGACTGTTTTTTTACGAATATTAGACTACTTAGTATGACTTTTTATGTGTTTAAGTTATTGAAACCCTTCAAATCTTGACGTACTGCAAAACTTATTACACAACAGCAATGACCTTTTCAAATACTTCCCAGTTTAAAATACTAACTTTTGAAGTTTTCCGCATGGAATACGATGGTACTATCAGCTTTTGACGTTTGTCAACCGAGGCACTAAACCGAAGGAAACGTTTTAGCAGGATAGACTTATTGTAATATCTAAAACTAAATCAGGTGACAACTCTTTTGAAAGGCCCGTAACGGTAGTATAACTCAAACAGCAAATAGTGTCAGTCCAAGGTCTATTATCTTCCTACGCGATCGTGGTGTGAGCCGGTGTACTCAAGAGTTCACTTGCGAAGAAACCCCTTTCCTACTTAGTTGGCCGGTGTCCCAAATCGCCGATATGTTTAGATTCTTGAAACTGTGTGACAGTTTACCTCCACGCAATATGGACAACGGTAGGTTCTCTCATTCTGTTCTCGTATTATGTTTTCTATAAATCTGTCATAGAAATATATCACGCCAGTGATAACTCAACATTCTGGACCTTTTGTTTCAGGCCCCTACCACCTTAATATGTCGACTACGTAGCCGCGACATGTTAAGTCTTTTCACTAATAAATTGAAGTTCAAATGGAACAGGGCCTGTACGTAAGCGGAGTATGTAGCCGTTTTCCATTCATATACGAATAGTTGAAGATTCGTATCCGTTTCAGGGAGAATTGATTGTCACCTTATCCAGCCAGAGTCTGATATCACCGAGTCCTAGACCGCCTCTCATCATCAATGTGAGAACTTAAGTTAGGACTAAAAGTGTGCCGTGCGTACTAAAAATTTGTTGCAGAATTTGTACGGAAAAGGAAAAGGCATAAAATATTTTATCGGCAAATAAACAAACATTTAGGTACGCTTAGTGATGTACCACTAAGACTCTGAGTTGTCTTAGGTGATGTACCTACTGAAACTGAGTCTAACTTGAACTGGTGACTACAACTACTTCCAAAGTGTTTGTGGAATCATTTTGCATGTGATATCTCTTTTTTTCTACTTCATCTCTACTGTAGCTTTTCAAAAACCATGATGACATTATAATGGTGTTACGGACAAATCATGTAAGGTCAGTGTATACAATCGGATTGGCATTAAGACACCTTAGTAATGTAACTGGTATAACGAAAATGTCAATTCTTAAGGGCGACTCAAAAATGATTGAATCAGGATTGTGTTTTGTGTTATTCCTACTCCACTTTAGTCTCATAATAGTTTCAACAAAGCAGTAACCATTCCGCTCATATGCACACATTTTTTGTTTGCACCGTTTGCACACAGCACGCACGCACGTCCGTTCACACTTTCTTCACAGTTTCTCTTCTGAAACACGTGTTTTAGAAACCATTATTTATTTTAGAAGATTATTAATTTTAACCATGAAATTCGTTTTTGATAGAAATTGTTTGCCTGGAATTCTACATGTTAACACAGGCCGTTCGGTAGTTTACACTAAATTAGTTTGATTTATACGACGCTGACAGAAAGTGAGGGTTGTAAAATAAAAAAAAATGATTGGTTATTATTATATATTATGTAACGTGACCTACGGTAGCACAAGGTTTACAAGTATCAATAAGTGAAGAAAAGCTGTATAATAAAAATTATTAAATAGGAAATGATAGAACAACACCATTAACTGAAGTTGACGTAGACAAGGAAATGACGATGACGAGACCCAATAGATTGGAAAAGGTGATCCAGAGAAAATAGTTAAAGTCATAATATAAAAAATACCCTACTGTTAAAAAGAATCATATATATTGTAACATTAAATTTGGAACAACTTAATATCGTACCTGATTTAATGAAGACTTTGGTTAAGAAGCTAAACAAGGAGAACATTATCTTCCAAGATGATAGTGAAGAGGAATGACTAACCATTTTAGACTGACTAGTAAGACAACTGACCGTACACAAAATTAATGATTTAGGCTAAGTGATGCAAAATACATTACAACCCCGATTATGACATGAACTTTCAATAATGGCCAAATAAAGAATTATAAAGACAGACGGCTTATGAACCAGTACTATAAAGAATCAAATGGTTTCATTCAAAGTATCATAATATCAAGATAATTAAAATACAAATTGAGGGATAATAGGCCCAAACATGTAATATTATGTAAAAGAAATATTAGTAAATGATTAATTTAATTGACGTAATGAAATTATAACACACCTTATTATAAATACATGAACCATACAACTAATTGTAACAAATAGTGTCCACAAGATTGTCCAGAAAACAACAAATAATAACTTGTTCACAATAACATTTTTATAACAAGAGTGAAGTCCTTTTAATGACAATAAAATGTAAAACCCTATAAAACCCAATAAGTATGTTTATAAATACAACCTATTAAGTGTTAAGTGAATCGGGTAAACGACAAACATAGTGACAAGTAATGTGAAGCATAACATAGACAGTGTCAGAGTAATTAATGAATTAACTGACAAAAGACTAATTAATTAGTGCAGAATTTATTTTATAAAAATGTGCATGTTATTATGTTTTAGCACATTGTTTTATTATCATGGTATTTGTGTTGTTTTTTGTATGTAGCAGGTGAAACAGTTGTTTTAAAAGAATATCAATTAAATGATATTAATTTCATTTTTTTATGTTAACAAATATAACCATAGAACTGGTGTTAAACAGTGATAAATTGATTGGCAAAGCAAAATAGACTATAAAAAGATGTTATTGCTAAGTGTCAAACAATAGTATAGTTTGAGTAAAAAAAACAGTTTATTTGTGCAAAGGTTCAGTAAAATCATAGCCATGTGGGCATGAATTTAAACTAATAGAATAGTATATCTTTTGTTTTGTTAAAATAATGTTATGTGTTAAACAGTTTTTATGATTGTTAAAAGATAATTTAACTGTTAAAGGTTTTAAACATGGTGATGAAAATAACACCAGTACATAGGCCAGGTGAAACCAACTTTTGTAAATTTCAGATAATAATGTTAGAGATTTTGTAAAACAAATGTGGAAGGATAAATATATTTATAGTTAATAGTGTACACAACGAATATAGAAACAAAATAATACATCTCAAGTTATTTAAGAACTAAAAATTAACTAAGGATTAAAAAGAATTTAAGATCCCACAGCGCTGGTCTCGATTGTATTTCACATATAAATTTTTCAGTATAAAACGTGTAAGACCTTCTCAGGATCGGAACAACGTTCTCACCTTGTAAAGTATTTGAGACTGGTTACAAAAATACAAAATAAAATGCAAAATACAAATAAAATAACTATAGAATAATAATAATAAAACAAAAATAAAATACAAACAACAGGCGAGAGTGACAAAAAATGCTCCTCAAGGAACTGTGAACGGCAATTAATTGTTGACTAGGGATGAGCATCGATAGCCGATGGTCGAAAAACATCAATGCTTAACATTTGATGTTTGATGTTTTTACAATCGATGGTTTCGTTTCTATATTTTTCCTTTGAACATTTTTAACAAATTTGTAATAAAAACTTAGATTTATTGTTAAATTTTGTTTATTTTACATCGACAAATTTTTATTTTAGATATTAGTGGTAGATCCTAGGTAGTTGGCTAGTTGGTAAATACTGTAGTAAGTACCATGTACATGGAGTTACGTGGTTAAACTAAAAATAGAACAAAACCGTTTCAAAGGAGACCGTTACATATGTTTTAACAGTTTCAAAGTTAGCTTGCAAACTTACGGAATAACGGTTTCCCTTTACGTTAGTAGTATTTGGTTTTCATTCAGATTTAGTTTTGTCTTTTACAGTTATTTTTAATTCTAGTTTCTCTTTTAATTGTGATTGTGTTACAATATAATTCAAATAGTTTATATTTGCATTCTTAATATCATCGTCATCGTTCATAATTATCCACCCGTTAATCACGCCACCCAAAAGTAAATTATGGAAACATTTTGTCAAAAATAGTGACAATAAAAGTGCAGTTTTCAATATCGGCTTGAAAACATCGATGTAGTCTGCTCGATATTAATATCGATGTTAAACATCGATGGTTTTTTTGGCGATGCTCATCCTGTGTTGACTTGGTGGCGACGTCTGGTCGCGCCTCGTGTGAAGGAACTGGTAAGATAGAAGGGAACGACCTGGTGGCGCCACCAACTTGGTGGCTTGAAAAATCGCAGCATGTCCACTCGCAGTCAGCTGGTGGCGCTGCCAAAACTGGTGGCACGGCCTCGTGTGAAAGAGCTCATTTGAACTTACGTGTTCACGTGGTGGCGCGGCCATGGTGGCCTCGTGTGAAGGCACCCTTAAACATTATTTTGTACCATGTCCGTCTGTCTCTCTCTCTCTCTCTCTCTCTCTCTCTCTCTCTCTCTCTCATTTTTGCAAACCCATCTTGTATAACTTGTCCTCGCCGTCTCCACCACGTCCTGTGAATTAACATTAACTATTTTTTCAACACTTATTTTTTATTTTAGGTTATTATGCAGTTTTTGATTTGAATAATTCCTTAACGAAGATGTGTAACTATTTTCTGTTTGTTTCTAGCCACACTGTGTTTTAACAAAAAATCCATTCCGAATGGATTTTATAAAAATCATTATTAACAGATTTGTATGTTCTTGAGAATTCAAAATGCGTTTTGACAAATAGGTAGAAGTTAGTATTATTACTCAAAGTTGTTGTATGTAATTAAAAGTCACTGTCAGGAGAATCTAAAAAAAGCTATAGTTGGCTACCTCCCTCAAGCTTTCTTTACCTACCAGTTTTCTCCTCTTCACTCTCACTTCACTAGACAATGTAAGACTAACTCTAAAATTAGGGGTGTTATGCTTTCAGCTTATTATTTAGAACATTTGTACTTCAGTGTATTTTGCAAATGTAGACAATCAATTTAACCTGAAGGGTACATTTAAAATCTTACAAAGGCTAGTGGCTGGCATGTGCCCCGTTATTATACTGTTAGTAAGTGAACTAAAAGAAAATTCTTTTTGTGTTCCTGAGCCCCACTCAGCACACCTCCGCACGCGTACCGCGGGTTGGGCACCATTGCTCTAGTCTGTCTTAATGAACATCACACAGTATTAAGAATTACCTTACGTTGACACAGTCAGATAAAAAATACACATAATATAATTATTAAAAAGAAACCATTTTATTAAAACCTTTACGGACATTTAGTGAATGTAAAGTGAAAGGTGGACGATAAACAAAATCTAAATGGCAGCAGGAGGGATAAAGCTACACGAGAAAAGCGTGAGAAGTAATAAAAGTAAATAAGAACACAGTGGTGGGGCAGAAGGTGGATGGAATTAGAAAGGACTGAGAGCATTTTGAGATAACAGTCGTAGGCTATTGAAAGGGACAAGAGAAAGATAAGGTGTGGAGGCGCTAGCGAAAAGATTATTTATATAGGGAGGTGAAAGTAGCACTTTTACTCTCTAAACCCTTTTCCAATCTTTCTTTCATTCCTCGCCTTACACCTTTCCTCATAACTTAAACTACTCTCAACTTTCTCTCATCCCTGCTCTCAGTCCGTTACGGGATAAGGACACGCCTGCGTTTCAATTGTGACAGTAGCATAAATAAAAAATTATGCATATGCCTATTTAATGTAAAGTATATTTTCTAAACATGCTGAAAGCGACAGTTTTGTTAATATTATGAAGTTATTGGGGCACTTGAAAACGATTGCTCCTTACTCGAGCTCCTGTCATTTTCCGAATAGGCTATTGCCCTCCCATGTGCTCCACAAGATCACTCAGCCGGATTTCATGTTTACCTTTCTTAATTATAAATTTATATCGCTTTGCTAAAAGATATTCATTAACATGTTTTTTTTTTTAATTTTCAAGCTTCTGACATTCTCTCGCAGAACTTTGGGCCTTCTTTCCGTCTACCACTCATTGTCCTTACTTCATCGTTTTCTATACAAATACTGCTAATGTTCATTGCGGCAGGTAGGTATAATATATTTTTCTCAGTGTTTTGATATGTGTATTTAAGTTTTTCCCATCCAAAACATCTTATTTTGTGATTCCTTGCGTTCATACATTCACCATCATGATTTCTCTACTGAGTTTAGGATCAAACTTCATTTTTTCGTAAATAAACCTCTTCAGCTTATTCTCTTTGCTAATTATAATATGGGTGCTTTTAAACGCGTATATGCTACAGGTTCTCTTACTCCTCTATATGTTGATATTCTAAGACTTGATGAATTCCTAATATTTCTAGAGTTTCACCACAGATTATATGATAGTCTAATCTATTATTAGTTAATTAGTGCACTGTAAAATTTCCAATGTAAAAACGTCCGTATTCATAAATAAACATTAGCGAAATGTCGTACATAAATCTCTACTGGAATATAACATCCATCCTCCCTTACCCTGCACCTCTGAGTGCCTCGTGTTACAAACAGAATCAAGAATGTTAGTAACGACTTAGTAAATGTAAATAAATAATTTGAAATTAAAAAATAATTGAAGAATTAATCATGAATTAAGTTTAAAATATTCTCTAACGTAACTAAAATTTTATTTTATAATTTTCCTATACACCGGGTTCAGCATCCAGATTCATATGACACACTGTATCTGTCACATTATTTTTGTCCTTAGATTCATTACATCGGTGTAAAATCCCTACAATTCATTGTTAACTTGTTGTCCTAATATTTGTTTAAGGAGTGCCAACGTTTACGAGTCCACTGAATTTAGGCGGGTAAAGGTGTTTTGCCACACCGTTTTAGTTTTAGTATCTAGAAAAATATTCGAACTGGCGCACCCTCAAGCAGGTGAGAAAAGGATCAGCTCGCAAACGATGAACGTGAGCTTTGTCATACCAAAACCGGTGGCGGGAGTTAAATGACCTTGAGAACTGATATCTGTTGACAACTAATAAAGTAAACTCTTCTCTTATGAGCTGTCTCATACATTGGTTTCCCAATGTAGAATTTCTGAGGCTACTTGTTTGATAATGTTTGAATGGACATTTGATATAATTCGGTAAAAAGAATATTGGTGCAGTAAAAACTTCATTTGTTAGCATATCTGGAAAAGAAATGTATTTTAGTTTTTTGTTGGGTTAGATTGAAAGTTCTTAAAAACCTGAATAATTTACAAAATAATTATTAATCAGCTTCACTGACTTTTGGATACAAAAAATAATACTTTGTGTGCGTACAGAAATTACAATCGAATATATATAAAATTGTATGGTAAGAATCCTGAGTTTCTCATTTTCGTGAGGAAGATAAGGGGATACAGCCTTGAAGCTAGTCTTATTCCCTCCTCCACTAGGAACAGATCCTAGTTACGCCACTGTGTCTTATATCCATGACTGTTTTTTTACGAATATTAGACTACTTAGTATGACTTTTTATGTGTTTAAGTTATTGAAACCCTTCAAATCTTGACGTACTGCAAAACTTATTACACAACAGCAATGACCTTTTCAAATACTTCCCAGTTTAAAATACTAACTTTTGAAGTTTTCCGCATGGAATACGATGGTACTATCAGCTTTTGACGTTTGTCAACCGAGGCACTAAACCGAAGGAAACGTTTTAGCAGGATAGACTTATTGTAATATCTAAAACTAAATCAGGTGACAACTCTTTTGAAAGGCCCGTAACGGTAGTATAACTCAAACAGCAAATAGTGTCAGTCCAAGGTCTATTATCTTCCTACGCGATCGTGGTGTGAGCCGGTGTACTCAAGAGTTCACTTGCGAAGAAACCCCTTTCCTACTTAGTTGGCCGGTGTCCCAAATCGCCGATATGTTTAGATTCTTGAAACTGTGTGACAGTTTACCTCCACGCAATATGGACAACGGTAGGTTCTCTCATTCTGTTCTCGTATTATGTTTTCTATAAATCTGTCATAGAAATATATCACGCCAGTGATAACTCAACATTAGTGATAACTCAACATTCTGGACCTTTTGTTTCAGGCCCCTACCACCTTAATATGTCGACTACGTAGCCGCGACATGTTAAGTCTTTTCACTAATAAATTGAAGTTCAAATGGAACAGGGCCTGTACGTAAGCGGAGTATGTAGCCGTTTTCCATTCATATACGAATAGTTGAAGATTCGTATCCGTTTCAGGGAGAATTGATTGTCACCTTATCCAGCCAGAGTCTGATATCACCGAGTCCTAGACCGCCTCTCATCATCAATGTGAGAACTTAAGTTAGGACTAAAAGTGTGCCGTGCGTACTAAAAATTTGTTGCAGAATTTGTACGGAAAAGGAAAAGGCATAAAATATTTTATCGGCAAATAAACAAACATTTAGGTACGCTTAGTGATGTACCACTAAGACTCTGAGTTGTCTTAGGTGATGTACCTACTGAAACTGAGTCTAACTTGAACTGGTGACTACAACTACTTCCAAAGTGTTTGTGGAATCATTTTGCATGTGATATCTCTTTTTTTCTACTTCATCTCTACTGTAGCTTTTCAAAAACCATGATGACATTATAATGGTGTTACGGACAAATCATGTAAGGTCAGTGTATACAATCGGATTGGCATTAAGACACCTTAGTAATGTAACTGGTATAACGAAAATGTCAATTCTTAAGGGCGACTCAAAAATGATTGAATCTGGATTGTGATTTGTGTTATTCCTACTCCACGGTAGTCTCCTAATAGTTTCAACAAAGCAGTAACCATTCCGCTCATATGCACACATTTTTTGTTTGCACCGTTTGCACACAGCACGCACGCACGTCCGTTCACACTTTCTTCACAGTTTCTCTTCTGAAACACGTGTTTTAGAAACCATTATTTATTTTAGAAGATTATTAATTTTAACCATGAAATTCGTTTTTGATAGAAATTGTTTGCCTGGAATTCTACATGTTAACACAGGCCGTTCGGTAGTTTACACTAAATTAGTTTGATTTATACGACGCTGACAGAAAGTGAGGGTTGTAAAATAAAAAAAAATGATTGGTTATTATTATATATTATGTAACGTGACCTACGGTAGCACAAGGTTTACAAGTATCAATAAGTGAAGAAAAGCTGTATAATAAAAATTATTAAATAGGAAATGATAGAACAACACCATTAACTGAAGTTGACGTAGACAAGGAAATGACGATGACGAGACCCAATAGATTGGAAAAGGTGATCCAGAGAAAATAGTTAAAGTCATAATATAAAAAATACCCTACTGTTAAAAAGAATCATATATATTGTAACATTACATTTGGAACAACTTAATATCGTACCTGATTTAATGAAGACTTTGGTTAAGAAGCTAAACAAGGAGAACATTATCTTCCAAGATGATAGTGAAGAGGAATGACTAACCATTTTAGACTGACTAGTAAGACAACTGACCGTACACAAAATTAATGATTTAGGCTAAGTGATGCAAAATACATTACAACCCCGATTATGACATGAACTTTCAATAATGGCCAAATAAAGAATTATAAAGACAGACGGCTTATGAACCAGTACTATAAAGAATCAAATGGTTTCATTCAAAGTATCATAATATCAAGATAATTAAAATACAAATTGAGGGATAATAGGCCCAAACATGTAATATTATGTAAAAGAAATATTAGTAAATGATTAATTTAATTGACGTAATGAAATTATAACACACCTTATTATAAATACATGAACCATACAACTAATTGTAACAAATAGTGTCCATAAGATTGTCCAGAAAACAACAAATAATAACTTGTTCACAATAACATTTTTATAACAAGAGTGAAGTCCTTTTAATGACAATAAAATGTAAAACCCTATAAAACCCAATAAGTATGTTTATAAATACAACCTATTAAGTGTTAAGTGAATCGGGTAAACGACAAACATAGTGACAAGTAATGTGAAGCATAACATAGACAGTGTCAGAGTAATTAATGAATTAACTGACAAAAGACTAATTAATTAGTGCAGAATTTATTTTATAAAAATGTGCATGTTATTATGTTTTAGCACATTGTTTTATTATCATGGTATTTGTGTTGTTTTTTGTATGTAGCAGGTGAAACAGTTGTTTTAAAAGAATATCAATTAAATGATATTAATTTCATTTTTTTATGTTAACAAATATAACCATAGAACTGGTGTTAAACAGTGATAAATTGATTGGCAAAGCAAAATAGACTATAAAAAGATGTTATTGCTAAGTGTCAAACAATAGTATAGTTTGAGTAAAAAAAACAGTTTATTTGTGCAAAGGTTCAGTAAAATCATAGCCATGTGGGCATGAATTTAAACTAATAGAATAGTATATCTTTTGTTTTGTTAAAATAATGTTATGTGTTAAACAGTTTTTATGATTGTTAAAAGATAATTTAACTGTTAAAGGTTTTAAACATGGTGATGAAAATAACACCAGTACATAGGCCAGGTGAAACCAACTTTTGTAAATTTCAGATAATAATGTTAGAGATTTTGTAAAACAAATGTGGAAGGATAAATATATTTATAGTTAATAGTGTACACAACGAATATAGAAACAAAATAATACATCTCAAGTTATTTAAGAAAATTTCAAATAACAAAATTGTAACATCTGTAGTTTTTAAGTAAAAGTAGGCATGTTTAGTGTCTATGTGTCACAAATGTAAAGATCAAAATAATGCTGATAATGGTTTTAAATTCCCAACCAGTACAGAAAAGTTATGTTAATTTAAAGATTTTGAACAAATTTAGATTTTGAAATAATGAAAGTATATGACAATTTATATCCGAATTAACCAACCAGATTCCAAGTTTACCCTTAGCAACCAGAAATTTCGAATAAATAAAATGAGACTTCTTTGACAACGATCTTAGCGGATAGACGCGTTTGTAAAACGTCCTACATAATATAGAATAAACAGTGAAAAAACGATACAAACATATTAATACAGTTAGAAGTACATAACATGAACTTTTTACACCAAGAGAAGAACAACCATTATATGAAATAGAAGACCCAAGAACCCGGGAGAAGATCTGAAGTGAACGTGGGGCGTGTAATTTAATATAAATTAAATTATAATTTGTAAACAAACAAACAAAAAATAAACAAAATGAGGAAGCGAGGAGTATCACGCAAAAGAGCGGCCGAAACCGAGAAGGTAGACGAGTTAAACATGGAAGACAAAGAAGCGACACCGATTGAGGAAATAGAAATTATAACACGGAAGGATCCGGAGAAACAACCAGAAGAAACCACACAAACGGAAGGCGAGAAGACGCAAGAAATGTTCAAATGTATGATGGAATTAATGCAGGAAACTAGTAAGAGAACGGAGGAGAGTAATAAGAAGAACTTAGAAAAATTGAAGGAGGAATTAAAAAAGGACAGTAAACAGTCTATGGAGGAGAGTAATAAGAAACTAATGGACGAAATAAAGAGTGATAATAAACAAACAAAGGAGGAATTGAGCCGAGAATTGAAGGAGAATAGCAGTAAAATGGAGGAGAAAATAGACGAAAATAATAGAGCATTGAGGGAAGAATTGAAGGAAAATTACCAAGAGACCATGAAAAAATTGGATGAACACAAAGAGTCATTAAAATAGGAGTGGAATAACAAGATGGAAATTAATAACCGGCAATTGCAGGAAGAATGGGACAAGAAGCTGGAAAAACAGGTGACTGAAATTAAAAGGGTAGAATCCGAGACCAAGGAAAAGTGTGAGCGGATGAACCAAGAGATACTGAGCGTCCGGGAAGAAACGAATGGACGAGTTGAAAATATAAGAACCAACCAAGCAGTGATGGGAGGAAGGTTAGAAGGTATGAGTACTAGTCTCAATCGAGTACAAGACCAAACAACTGCCCATAGAGATGAAATTAATTCACTAAAAAACAGACAATGTACCGGTGCCCATACAACATGCGAGGAAAATCGAGAAGTTATCAATTTCCAAAATTATAGAAGGAACCCCATGCTATTCTTAGAACGAGTAGAAGAGAAAATAGCCAAAACCGGAGAAGACAGATGGTTTGTGATCAGGAGCATGCTGGACGAAATGTTCCGAAAGGTCTATGACAATTGGTGGACGGCGATGCGGCCGAGTATACAAAACTTCCAAGAATTTAAAAAACAATTCAAATCTAAATATTGGTCTGATGCCACGCAACACATGATAAGAAGTGACATAGGATTGGGCCGATATGACCTGCACGGCAAGCAAACTCCAACCGCATATTTTCTTGGGAAAATAAACATAGCCAGACATTTAGAGCCTGCAATTCCAACATTATGTTTAGTGAGGCTATTAGCTTACCACTATGGTGGAGAAATTACAAGAGGCCGTATAAACGGACGCATACAAACCATCGAGGAGATGTCAACATTATTAGCGGAGATGGAACCAGAGAAGAACTTCCTCCAGTACAGACGAAGGAACGATGAAATAAATAGAAATAATGGTCGCCGCGACGCCCAATATGAAAACAACGGGCAACGACCGAACAATAGTTACAACAACAACGGTAACCACTATCAACGCGGTTACCAAAACCAGAATAACAATAACAACTATCCACGAAATAATGCGGCAAATAACAACAACCACTACTACCGTAACGGTAGTATGTGTTAATGTTATGTGTTAAACAGTTTTTATGATTGTTAAAAGATAATTTAACTGTTAAAGGTTTTAAACATGGTGATGAAAATAACACCAGTACATAGGCCAGGTGAAACCAACTTTTGTAAATTTCAGATAATAATGTTAGAGATTTTGTAAAACAAATGTGGAAGGATAAATATATTTATAGTTAATAGTGTACACAACGAATATAGAAACAAAATAATACATCTCAAGTTATTTAAGAAAATTTCAAATAACAAAATTGTAACATCTGTAGTTTTTAAGTAAAAGTAGGCATGTTTAGTGTCTATGTGTCACAAATGTAAAGATCAAAATAATGCTGATAATGGTTTTAAATTCCCAACCAGTACAGAAAAGTTATGTTAATTTAAAGATTTTGAACAAATTTAGATTTTGAAATAATGAAAGTATATGACAATTTATATCCGAATTAACCAACCAGATTCCAAGTTTACCCTTAGCAACCAGAAATTTCGGATAAATAAAATGAGACTTCTTTGACAACGATCTTAGCGGATAGACGCGTTTGTAAAACGTCCTACATAATATAGAATAAACAGTGAAAAAACGATACAAACATATTAATACAGTTAGAGGTACATAACATGAACTTTTTACACCAAGAGAAGAACAACCATTATTTGAAATAGAAGACCCAAGAACCAGGGAGAAGATCTGAAGTGGACGAGGGCCCTGTATTCGACAAGAACCATACAAATACAAAGAAGAGGATTTGGTGATTTTGACATATTATTATATTGTGCATCAACACCCACATTTGTATACACGACTTTTTAAATACTAATCAACTATAACATGTAGTTACTTACTATTAACTACATGTAAATACTACTACAAAACTACAGACACCATATCACACCAACACTAAGAACACTCACTAATAACACGATTTGAGATTGACACCTTTTCAAACACCACAAGAACCTTTCATTTACATAATAATTATTATACGCCTAAACTGGACATAACCTATTAGAACTGGTAACCACTATCCGACTGCCTGTGTGCACGTTACACTCTAACATTGTAATATCCTTTAATTGTAAAACTTGTATTTTGATTTATAGAATAATATTTTGTTTAAATGTAATCCCCGAACCATATACGCCCTGAGATACTTTATTATTAATAGAACCATTAACGAAAGCATTCATTTGGTCTGAAAAAAATACTGAATGTTGGCTACTACTGCCAACTGGTAAAAAGAAGACTTATAATTTGCGCCACAATTGTGATTGTCATAATCAAATTTAAGAACAATTAACCAGTGTTTTTCTGAATAAAGGATTCCTATAAGGATATATGTTTGATGTTATATTTGTGTCGTTATTATTGCTGTTCCATTTAGGAAATAAATTCACAAATTACAGCGGACACCTCGATAGTTGGCAATGTTGAGTGACGTCACGGAAACGAGCGGTATAGTGGGAGCAAGCGGCAAATTACAAAACCATTCGCCGTTCAACATAACATATTAATAATTACAAATTGACGACTCCAGTGCGAGTTAGTCGCTACATTATTTATCTATGTTACAAATTGACACTTCCAACGGGCGGTGTATGTAATTCAAGTGCACACAACATAAAATACAAGTAACTTATTCCTAATAACATTATACGTAACGAATAATTTGGGTTACAAATTGACGAATACAACGTGGAGTTTGGTCAACCACGAAACCTACGATAAACTTTATTGATCAACACATCCCATTAAATGGTATATTACAATATATATAAAAGTACAAAATTAAGTATGAAAATAAATAGTATGTAAACAGTAGGAAATGTAAAAAGAAAATGAAATTTGTGAACAAATATACTGATAATATATAGAAAGAATGGTAATAAGTAAACTATCAAAGGACAATATTATAAAATAAACTTAAATAGTTAAGTAGGAATGTGGTGATAATTAATGAACCTATCCTAGTAGGCTATATATTATATTATATTATATATATATTATACCCTAGTAGAAAAACAGTGATCAACGGGGCTGCATAGCTTGCGCTGATTCCCGCTAGGTTACTCTGTAACCAACAGCAAGAACAGCAAACTAGAACAAAGTCTTCACGTGCTGAAAACAACAGAGTGAGTCGAATTCGTTTCGTTGCAAAACGTAATGTGTGTTTTGAAGCTATATCTGTTGTTTATAGTTCATCTGTTATTTTTGGTACGTTTATCGATTTACACTGTAAAGTGAAAAATTGTCAAGACACGTTTCTTTTGGTTTTCAACTGTACGGTATACCTTATTTTTGTAACAACTAACAAGGTACATCTAACACTATTATATTATACACTAGTAATGTTCAGATACGGAGATACGCAACAAATCTTTTGTGTTTGTTGAGTAGTTTTCATTAAAGCTCAGTTTCCAACTAAACGATTAGGCTATTATAAAATTATCAAAAGGGTATAAAAACTTATTAAGAACAAATTGTATTACAATTGGCAACAATCTTGTTACCGTTCTGAGTAGCATCGATGTTTCACTCAGTTTTGTTAGGTTTAGGTTACCGACAATCGGCGAAAAAAAATAAACCGAAAGAACTTAGGAAGAAACATGGAAAAACTCAAAGCGGTTAGAAGATCTTTTTATAGACTAACTGCTGTCTGCTCGTATTTTACTTGATTTGCCAACATGATAAAGTTATCTCCTCGACCCAACCTCAACATGCCTATTATTTATATATGAAACATGATAACACCTTTTAAAGTACTTTTTATTGTAATTTTTTTTACCACATTCAAAACACTCCAAGTGTTGGGCGTAAATGTTTATTGTTGGGAAACCTCAACAGCACTATTTTAATTATTATACCTAACGAGCCGTCTAGTTTCATGGAACCGTCTTGATAATTATTGCGTTATTCAATTCCTAAATTTTTAGTTTTGTTTTTACAGATGAAATAAAATAAGAGTTAAATTTATACATACTATGTGGGGTAATTCTGAATTAGTTGGTACTTGCGTCCTTTTGGAAATTTTTTTCCTAAACTGTCTAAAATAGTCCTAAATTTAAAAAATGATTTTTTTTGGCGCTCACACCGTTTTCCCGGAGTGATAGTGAAGTGTGAAAACGATACTTGAAGTGGATAGTAAAAAATTGTAATTTTTCCGATTTTCCGCTCTATTTCCGTTCACTATTTTAGACAGTTTAGGAAAAACAATTTCAAAAAAGTACCAGTACCAACTAATTCAGAATTACCCGTATGTAGTATTAATAAAAATTTACGACTATAGGATATTGTTTTCTTGTGTGTGTTTCAGGTTTCAGGTTCATAAAATAGAAGAAAAAAATGAAACGATCATATCACTCCGGATCAGCAAAAAGAAAAGAAAAGAGAGAAAAGTTAATGCGTGAAGAACGAGGAACAAGAACGCTTCATGGGTTTTCAAAGTAAATTCTAGCCAATCCGAATCTCCAAGCAACCTCATTTGCACTTCGATTACTGAGGTTGGTTGTAATTAGCAATTAAATCGACGCGCGGACCTGTTCAATTTTGTCCAAACAGTTTCCAACAGGAATGGAACGACGGCAGGAGTATAAAACCCCAGCGAGCGACACACGCTTTCTCAGATCATTAACAGACACTACGTGAAATCCACGCATCTCGCAACCGCGAATTTTATAAAGTTAAGTAATGTTTTAAACTGTATTACGTAACTTGAAGTGCGATGGAACCGGCAGTATGTCGGTGGAAGTAGTAGTGAAACACGATTTATTTAGAAAGACTATAATATCATAATCTACGAGGAATCGTAACGTCGATGAACTTCAAGAAGTCCACGTAGAACTTCGAGACATCCACGAGGGACAAGACGAGGAGAGGAGAGGAGAGGAACCAGAGCAAAATACTAGAGGACGCAGGGACAGCCACATGCAGCTACATCCAGCCGTACATCATCACGACCAGAGGTCCACGTCTGAACTCAGCATCCAGTAGACGGAGAGAGTAAGTTCAACGACGCAGAGACAGAGAACGTGATACCGAAGAGGATCCAAAAACTCGAGAGTCCAGATGACGGTAACGACACAGTTAAATGGTTGCAGAAATATGCAGGTGAAGTCAGACATTTATTTAATATTATAAATGACCCTGAGGTCTAGCAAAAGAAGGCTCTAGATTCCATATACAAGTTTACATAAACATTATTATATTTTTATTTTTCATAATGAATAATCAATAAATGTTCAAAGAATAATAATTGATAACAGAGAATAAAACTTTATTCATCTCATAAATAAATGGTCAGTATAGAAACCTTATTTTTTTTATATTTTTATATTTTACTAGATAATTAAATTCAAGTATGAGAGTTACTTAAATTGAAGATTGTTAATTAATTGAGACATTAGTAATATTTAGGACTATTTTAGACAGTTTAGGAAAAAAATTTCCAAAAGGACGCAAGTACCAACTAATTCAGAATTACCCCACATAGTATGTATAAATTTAACTCTTATTTTATTTCATCTGTAAAAACAAAACTAAAAATTTAGGAATTGAATAACGCAATAATTATCAAGACGGTTCCATGAAACTAGACGGCTCGTTAGGTATAATAATTAAAATAGTGCTGTTGAGGTTTCCCAACAATAAACATTTACGCCCAACACTTGGAGTGTTTTGAATGTGGTAAAAAAAATTACAATAAAAAGTACTTTAAAAGGTGTTATCATGTTTCATATATAAATAATAGGCATGTTGAGGTTGGGTCGAGGAGATAACTTTATCATGTTGGCAAATCAAGTAAAATACGAGCAGACAGCAGTTAGTCTATAAAAAGATCTTCTAACCGCTTTGAGTTTTTCCATGTTTCTTCCTAAGTTCTTTCGGTTTATTTTTTTTCGCCGATTGTCGGTAACCTAAACCTAACAAAACTGAGTGAAACATCGATGCTACTCAGAACGGTAACAAGATTGTTGCCAATTGTAATACAATTTGTTCTTAATAAGTTTTTATACCCTTTTGATAATTTTATAATAGCCTAATCGTTTAGTTGGAAACTGAGCTTTAATGAAAACTACTCAACAAACACAAAAGATTTGTTGCGTATCTCCGTATCTGAACATTACTAGTGTATAATATAATAGTGTTAGATGTACCTTGTTAGTTGTTACAAAAATAAGGTATACCGTACAGTTGAAAACCAAAAGAAACGTGTCTTGACAATTTTTCACTTTACAGTGTAAATCGATAAACGTACCAAAAATAACAGATGAACTATAAACAACAGATATAGCTTCAAAACACACATTACGTTTTGCAACGAAACGAATTCGACTCACTCTGTTGTTTTCAGCACGTGAAGACTTTGTTCTAGTTTGCTGTTCTTGCTGTTGGTTACAGAGTAACCTAGCGGGAATCAGCGCAAGCTATGCAGCCCCGTTGATCACTGTTTTTCTACTAGGGTATAATATATATATAATATAATATAATATATAGCCTACTAGGATAGGTTCATTAATTATCACCACATTCCTACTTAACTATTTAAGTTTATTTTATAATATTGTCCTTTGATAGTTTACTTATTACCATTCTTTATATATATTATCAGTATATTTGTTCACAAATTTCATTTTCTTTTTACTTTTCCTACTGTTTACATACTATTTATTTTCATACTTAATTTTGTACTTTTATATATATTGTAATATACCATTTAATGGGATGTGTTGATCAATAAAGTTTATCGTAGGTTTCGTGGTTGACCAAACTCCACGTTGTATTCGTCAATTTGTAACCCAAATTATTCGTTACGTATAATGTTATTAGGAATAAGTTACTTGTATTTTATGTTGTGTGCACTTGAATTACATACACCGCCCGTTGGAAGTGTCAATTTGTAACATAGATAAATAATGTAGCGACTAACTCGCACTGGAGTCGTCAATTTGTAATTATTAATATGTTATGTTGAACGGCGAATGGTTTTGTAATTTGCCGCTTGCTCCCACTATACCGCTCGTTTCCGTGACGTCACTCAACATTGCCAACTATCGAGGTGTCCGCTGTAATTTGTGAATTTATTTCCTAAATGGAACAGCAATAATAACGACACAAATATAACATCAAACATATATCCTTATAGGAATCCTTTATTCAGAAAAACACTGGTTAATTGTTCTTAAATTTGATTATGACAATCACAATTGTGGCGCAAATTATAAGTCTTCTTTTTACCAGTTGGCAGTAGTAGCCAACATTCAGTATTTTTTTCAGACCAAATGAATGCTTTCGTTAATGGTTCTATTAATAATAAAGTATCTCAGGGCGTATATGGTTCGGGGATTACATTTAAACAAAATATTATTCTATAAATCAAAATACAAGTTTTACAATTAAAGGATATTACAATGTTAGAGTGTAACGTGCACACAGGCAGTCGGATAGTGGTTACCAGTTCTAATAGGTTATGTCCAGTTTAGGCGTATAATAATTATTATGTAAATGAAAGGTTCTTGTGGTGTTTGAAAAGGTGTCAATCTCAAATCGTGTTATTAGTGAGTGTTCTTAGTGTTGGTGTGATATGGTGTCTGTAGTTTTGTAGTAGTATTTACATGTAGTTAATAGTAAGTAACTACATGTTATAGTTGATTAGTATTTAAAAAGTCGTGTATACAAATGTGGGTGTTGATGCACAATATAATAATATGTCAAAATCACCAAATCCTCTTCTTTGTATTTGTATGGTTCTTGTCGAATACAGGGCCCTCGTCCACTTCAGATCTTCTCCCTGGTTCTTGGGTCTTCTATTTCAAATAATGGTTGTTCTTCTCTTGGTGTAAAAAGTTCATGTTATGTACCTCTAACTGTATTAATATGTTTGTATCGTTTTTTCACTGTTTATTCTATATTATGTAGGACGTTTTACAAACGCGTCTATCCGCTAAGATCGTTGTCAAAGAAGTCTCATTTTATTTATCCGAAATTTCTGGTTGCTAAGGGTAAACTTGGAATCTGGTTGGTTAATTCGGATATAAATTGTCATATACTTTCATTATTTCAAAATCTAAATTTGTTCAAAATCTTTAAATTAACATAACTTTTCTGTACTGGTTGGGAATTTAAAACCATTATCAGCATTATTTTGATCTTTACATTTGTGACACATAGACACTAAACATGCCTACTTTTACTTAAAAACTACAGATGTTACAATTTTGTTATTTGAAATTTTCTTAAATAACTTGAGATGTATTATTTTGTTTCTATATTCGTTGTGTACACTATTAACTATAAATATATTTATCCTTCCACATTTGTTTTACAAAATCTCTAACATTATTATCTGAAATTTACAAAAGTTGGTTTCACCTGGCCTATGTACTGGTGTTATTTTCATCACCATGTTTAAAACCTTTAACAGTTAAATTATCTTTTAACAATCATAAAAACTGTTTAACACATAACATTAACACATACTACCGTTACGGTAGTAGTGGTTGTTGTTATTTGCCGCATTATTTCGTGGATAGTTGTTATTGTTATTCTGGTTTTGGTAACCGCGTTGATAGTGGTTACCGTTGTTGTTGTAACTATTGTTCGGTCGTTGCCCGTTGTTTTCATATTGGGCGTCGCGGCGACCATTATTTCTATTTATTTCATCGTTCCTTCGTCTGTACTGGAGGAAGTTCTTCTCTGGTTCCATCTCCGCTAATAATGTTGACATCTCCTCGATGGTTTGTATGCGTCCGTTTATACGGCCTCTTGTAATTTCTCCACCATAGTGGTAAGCTAATAGCCTCACTAAACATAATGTTGGAATTGCAGGCTCTAAATGTCTGGCTATGTTTATTTTCCCAAGAAAATATGCGGTTGGAGTTTGCTTGCCGTGCAGGTCATATCGGCCCAATCCTATGTCACTTCTTATCATGTGTTGCGTGGCATCAGACCAATATTTAGATTTGAATTGTTTTTTAAATTCTTGGAAGTTTTGTATACTCGGCCGCATCGCCGTCCACCAATTGTCATAGACCTTTCGGAACATTTCGTCCAGCATGCTCCTGATCACAAACCATCTGTCTTCTCCGGTTTTGGCTATTTTCTCTTCTACTCGTTCTAAGAATAGCATGGGGTTCCTTCTATAATTTTGGAAATTGATAACTTCTCGATTTTCCTCGCATGTTGTATGGGCACCGGTACATTGTCTGTTTTTTAGTGAATTAATTTCATCTCTATGGGCAGTTGTTTGGTCTTGTACTCGATTGAGACTAGTACTCATACCTTCTAACCTTCCTCCCATCACTGCTTGGTTGGTTCTTATATTTTCAACTCGTCCATTCGTTTCTTCCCGGACGCTCAGTATCTCTTGGTTCATCCGCTCACACTTTTCCTTGGTCTCGGATTCTACCCTTTTAATTTCAGTCACCTGTTTTTCCAGCTTCTTGTCCCATTCTTCCTGCAATTGCCGGTTATTAATTTCCATCTTGTTATTCCACTCCTATTTTAATGACTCTTTGTGTTCATCCAATTTTTTCATGGTCTCTTGGTAATTTTCCTTCAATTCTTCCCTCAATGCTCTATTATTTTCGTCTATTTTCTCCTCCATTTTACTGCTATTCTCCTTCAATTCTCGGCTCAATTCCTCCTTTGTTTGTTTATTATCACTCTTTATTTCGTCCATTAGTTTCTTATTACTCTCCTCCATAGACTGTTTACTGTCCTTTTTTAATTCCTCCTTCAATTTTTCTAAGTTCTTCTTATTACTCTCCTCCGTTCTCTTACTAGTTTCCTGCATTAATTCCATCATACATTTGAACATTTCTTGCGTCTTCTCGCCTTCCGTTTGTGTGGTTTCTTCTGGTTGTTTCTCCGGATCCTTCCGTGTTATAATTTCTATTTCCTCAATCGGTGTCGCTTCTTTGTCTTCCATGTTTAACTCGTCTACCTTCTCGGTTTCGGCCGCTCTTTTGCGTGATACTCCTCGCTTCCTCATTTTGTTTATTTTTTGTTTGTTTGTTTACAAATTATAATTTAATTTATATTAAATTACACGCCCCACGTTCACTTCAGATCTTCTCCCGGGTTCTTGGGTCTTCTATTTCATATAATGGTTGTTCTTCTCTTGGTGTAAAAAGTTCATGTTATGTACTTCTAACTGTATTAATATGTTTGTATCGTTTTTTCACTGTTTATTCTATATTATGTAGGACGTTTTACAAACGCGTCTATCCGCTAAGATCGTTGTCAAAGAAGTCTCATTTTATTTATCCGAAATTTCTGGTTGCTAAGGGTAAACTTGGAATCTGGTTGGTTAATTCGGATATAAATTGTCATATACTTTCATTATTTCAAAATCTAAATTTGTTCAAAATCTTTAAATTAACATAACTTTTCTGTACTGGTTGGGAATTTAAAACCATTATCAGCATTATTTTGATCTTTACATTTGTGACACATAGACACTAAACATGCCTACTTTTACTTAAAAACTACAGATGTTACAATTTTGTTATTTGAAATTTTCTTAAATAACTTGAGATGTATTATTTTGTTTCTATATTCGTTGTGTACACTATTAACTATAAATATATTTATCCTTCCACATTTGTTTTACAAAATCTCTAACATTATTATCTGAAATTTACAAAAGTTGGTTTCACCTGGCCTATGTACTGGTGTTATTTTCATCACCATGTTTAAAACCTTTAACAGTTAAATTATCTTTTAACAATCATAAAAACTGTTTAACACATAACATTATTTTAACAAAACAAAAGATATACTATTCTATTAGTTTAAATTCATGCCCACATGGCTATGATTTTACTGAACCTTTGCACAAATAAACTGTTTTTTTTACTCAAACTATACTATTGTTTGACACTTAGCAATAACATCTTTTTATAGTCTATTTTGCTTTGCCAATCAATTTATCACTGTTTAACACCAGTTCTATGGTTATATTTGTTAACATAAAAAAATGAAATTAATATCATTTAATTGATATTCTTTTAAAACAACTGTTTCACCTGCTACATACAAAAAACAACACAAATACCATGATAATAAAACAATGTGCTAAAACATAATAACATGCACATTTTTATAAAATAAATTCTGCACTAATTAATTAGTCTTTTGTCAGTTAATTCATTAATTACTCTGACACTGTCTATGTTATGCTTCACATTACTTGTCACTATGTTTGTCGTTTACCCGATTCACTTAACACTTAATAGGTTGTATTTATAAACATACTTATTGGGTTTTATAGGGTTTTACATTTTATTGTCATTAAAAGGACTTCACTCTTGTTATAAAAATGTTATTGTGAACAAGTTATTATTTGTTGTTTTCTGGACAATCTTATGGACACTATTTGTTACAATTAGTTGTATGGTTCATGTATTTATAATAAGGTGTGTTATAATTTCATTACGTCAATTAAATTAATCATTTACTAATATTTCTTTTACATAATATTACATGTTTGGGCCTATTATCCCTCAATTTGTATTTTAATTATCTTGATATTATGATACTTTGAATGAAACCATTTGATTCTTTATAGTACTGGTTCATAAGCCGTCTGTCTTTATAATTCTTTATTTGGCCATTATTGAAAGTTCATGTCATAATCGGGGTTGTAATGTATTTTGCATCACTTAGCCTAAATCATTAATTTTGTGTACGGTCAGTTGTCTTACTAGTCAGTCTAAAATGGTTAGTCATTCCTCTTCACTATCATCTTGGAAGATAATGTTCTCCTTGTTTAGCTTCTTAACCAAAGTCTTCATTAAATCAGGTACGATATTAAGTTGTTCCAAATGTAATGTTACAATATATATGATTCTTTTTAACAGTAGGGTATTTTTTATATTATGACTTTAACTATTTTCTCTGGATCACCTTTTCCAATCTATTGGGTCTCGTCATCGTCATTTCCTTGTCTACGTCAACTTCAGTTAATGGTGTTGTTCTATCATTTCCTATTTAATAATTTTTATTATACAGCTTTTCTTCACTTATTGATACTTGTAAACCTTGTGCTACCGTAGGTCACGTTACATAATATATAATAATAACCAATCATTTTTTTTTATTTTACAACCCTCACTTTCTGTCAGCGTCGTATAAATCAAACTAATTTAGTGTAAACTACCGAACGGCCTGTGTTAACATGTAGAATTCCAGGCAAACAATTTCTATCAAAAACGAATTTCATGGTTAAAATTAATAATCTTCTAAAATAAATAATGGTTTCTAAAACACGTGTTTCAGAAGAGAAACTGTGAAGAAAGTGTGAACGGACGTGCGTGCGTGCTGTGTGCAAACGGTGCAAACAAAAAATGTGTGCATATGAGCGGAATGGTTACTGCTTTGTTGAAACTATTATGAGACTAAAGTGGAGTAGGAATAACACAAAACACAATCCTGATTCAATCATTTTTGAGTCGCCCTTAAGAATTGACATTTTCGTTATACCAGTTACATTACTAAGGTGTCTTAATGCCAATCCGATTGTATACACTGACCTTACATGATTTGTCCGTAACACCATTATAATGTCATCATGGTTTTTGAAAAGCTACAGTAGAGATGAAGTAGAAAAAAAGAGATATCACATGCAAAATGATTCCACAAACACTTTGGAAGTAGTTGTAGTCACCAGTTCAAGTTAGACTCAGTTTCAGTAGGTACATCACCTAAGACAACTCAGAGTCTTAGTGGTACATCACTAAGCGTACCTAAATGTTTGTTTATTTGCCGATAAAATATTTTATGCCTTTTCCTTTTCCGTACAAATTCTGCAACAAATTTTTAGTACGCACGGCACACTTTTAGTCCTAACTTAAGTTCTCACATTGATGATGAGAGGCGGTCTAGGACTCGGTGATATCAGACTCTGGCTGGATAAGGTGACAATCAATTCTCCCTGAAACGGATACGAATCTTCAACTATTCGTATATGAATGGAAAACGGCTACATACTCCGCTTACGTACAGGCCCTGTTCCATTTGAACTTCAATTTATTAGTGAAAAGACTTAACATGTCGCGGCTACGTAGTCGACATATTAAGGTGGTAGGGGCCTGAAACAAAAGGTCCAGAATGTTGAGTTATCACTAATGTTGAGTTATCACTGGCGTGATATATTTCTATGACAGATTTATAGAAAACATAATACGAGAACAGAATGAGAGAACCTACCGTTGTCCATATTGCGTGGAGGTAAACTGTCACACAGTTTCAAGAATCTAAACATATCGGCGATTTGGGACACCGGCCAACTAAGTAGGAAAGGGGTTTCTTCGCAAGTGAACTCTTGAGTACACCGGCTCACACCACGATCGCGTAGGAAGATAATAGACCTTGGACTGACACTATTTGCTGTTTGAGTTATACTACCGTTACGGGCCTTTCAAAAGAGTTGTCACCTGATTTAGTTTTAGATATTACAATAAGTCTATCCTGCTAAAACGTTTCCTTCGGTTTAGTGCCTCGGTTGACAAACGTCAAAAGCTGATAGTACCATCGTATTCCATGCGGAAAACTTCAAAAGTTAGTATTTTAAACTGGGAAGTATTTGAAAAGGTCATTGCTGTTGTGTAATAAGTTTTGCAGTACGTCAAGATTTGAAGGGTTTCAATAACTTAAACACATAAAAAGTCATACTAAGTAGTCTAATATTCGTAAAAAAACAGTCATGGATATAAGACACAGTGGCGTAACTAGGATCTGTTCCTAGTGGAGGAGGGAATAAGACTAGCTTCAAGGCTGTATCCCCTTATCTTCCTCACGAAAATGAGAAACTCAGGATTCTTACCATACAATTTTATATATATTCGATTGTAATTTCTGTACGCACACAAAGTATTATTTTTTGTATCCAAAAGTCAGTGAAGCTGATTAATAATTATTTTGTAAATTATTCAGGTTTTTAAGAACTTTCAATCTAACCCAACAAAAAACTAAAATACATTTCTTTTCCAGATATGCTAACAAATGAAGTTTTTACTGCACCAATATTCTTTTTACCGAATTATATCAAATGTCCATTCAAACATTATCAAACAAGTAGCCTCAGAAATTCTACATTGGGAAACCAATGTATGAGACAGCTCATAAGAGAAGAGTTTACTTTATTAGTTGTCAACAGATATCAGTTCTCAAGGTCATTTAACTCCCGCCACCGGTTTTGGTATGACAAAGCTCACGTTCATCGTTTGCGAGCTGATCCTTTTCTCACCTGCTTGAGGGTGCGCCAGTTCGAATATTTTTCTAGATACTAAAACTAAAACGGTGTGGCAAAACACCTTTACCCGCCTAAATTCAGTGGACTCGTAAACGTTGGCACTCCTTAAACAAATATTAGGACAACAAGTTAACAATGAATTGTAGGGATTTTACACCGATGTAATGAATCTAAGGACAAAAATAATGTGACAGATACAGTGTGTCATATGAATCTGGATGCTGAACCCGGTGTATAGGAAAATTATAAAATAAAATTTTAGTTACGTTAGAGAATATTTTAAACTTAATTCATGATTAATTCTTCAATTATTTTTTAATTTCAAATTATTTATTTACATTTACTAAGTCGTTACTAACATTCTTGATTCTGTTTGTAACACGAGGCACTCAGAGGTGCAGGGTAAGGGAGGATGGATGTTATATTCCAGTAGAGATTTATGTACGACATTTCGCTAATGTTTATTTATGAATACGGACGTTTTTACATTGGAAATTTTACAGTGCACTAATTAACTAATAATAGATTAGACTATCATATAATCTGTGGTGAAACTCTAGAAATATTAGGAATTCATCAAGTCTTAGAATATCAACATAAGAGAACCTGTAGCATATACGCGTTTAAAAGCACCCATATTATAATTAGCAAAGAGAATAAGCTGAAGAGGTTTATTTACGAAAAAATGAAGTTTGATCCTAAACTCAGTAGAGAAATCATGATGGTGAATGTATGAACGCAAGGAATCACAAAATAAGATGTTTTGGATGGGAAAAACTTAAATACACATATCAAAACACTGAGAAAAATATATTATACCTACCTGCCGCAATGAACATTAGCAGTATTTGTATAGAAAACGATGAAGTAAGGACAATGAGTGGTAGACGGAAAGAAGGCCCAAAGTTCTGCGAGAGAATGTCAGAAGCTTGAAAATTAAAAAAAAAAACATGTTAATGAATATCTTTTAGCAAAGCGATATAAATTTATAATTAAGAAAGGTAAACATGAAATCCGGCTGAGTGATCTTGTGGAGCACATGGGAGGGCAATAGCCTATTCGGAAAATGACAGGAGCTCGAGTAAGGAGCAATCGTTTTCAAGTGCCCCAATAACTTCATAATATTAACAAAACTGTCGCTTTCAGCATGTTTAGAAAATATACTTTACATTAAATAGGCATATGCATAATTTTTTATTTATGCGACTGTCACAATTGAAACGCAGGCGTGTCCTTATCCCGTAACGGACTGAGAGCAGGGATGAGAGAAAGTTGAGAGTAGTTTAAGTTATGAGGAAAGGTGTAAGGCGAGGAATGAAAGAAAGATTGGAAAAGGGTTTAGAGAGTAAAAGTGCTACTTTCACCTCCCTATATAAATAATCTTTTCGCTAGCGCCTCCACACCTTATCTTTCTCTTGTCCCTTTCAATAGCCTACGACTGTTATCTCAAAATGCTCTCAGTCCTTTCTAATTCCATCCACCTTCTGCCCCACCACTGTGTTCTTATTTACTTTTATTACTTCTCACGCTTTTCTCGTGTAGCTTTATCCCTCCTGCTGCCATTTAGATTTTGTTTATCGTCCACCTTTCACTTTACATTCACTAAATGTCCGTAAAGGTTTTAATAAAATGGTTTCTTTTTAATAATTATATTATGTGTATTTTTTATCTGACTGTGTCAACGTAAGGTAATTCTTAATACTGTGTGATGTTCATTAAGACAGACTAGAGCAATGGTGCCCAACCCGCGGTACGCGTGCGGAGGTGTGCTGAGTGGGGCTCAGGAACACAAAAAGAATTTTCTTTTAGTTCACTTACTAACAGTATAATAACGGGGCACATGCCAGCCACTAGCCTTTGTAAGATTTTAAATGTACCCTTCAGGTTAAATTGATTGTCTACATTTGCAAAATACACTGAAGTACAAATGTTCTAAATAATAAGCTGAAAGCATAACACCCCTAATTTTAGAGTTAGTCTTACATTGTCTAGTGAAGTGAGAGTGAAGAGGAGAAAACTGGTAGGTAAAGAAAGCTTGAGGGAGGTAGCCAACTATAGCTTTTTTTAGATTCTCCTGACAGTGACTTTTAATTACATACAACAACTTTGAGTAATAATACTAACTTCTACCTATTTGTCAAAACGCATTTTGAATTCTCAAGAACATACAAATCTGTTAATAATGATTTTTATAAAATCCATTCGGAATGGATTTTTTGTTAAAACACAGTGTGGCTAGAAACAAACAGAAAATAGTTACACATCTTCGTTAAGGAATTATTCAAATCAAAAACTGCATAATAACCTAAAATAAAAAATAAGTGTTGAAAAAATAGTTAATGTTAATTCACAGGACGTGGTGGAGACGGCGAGGACAAGTTATACAAGATGGGTTTGCAAAAATGAGAGAGAGAGAGAGAGAGAGAGAGAGAGAGAGAGAGAGAGAGAGACAGACGGACATGGTACAAAATAATGTTTAAGGGTGCCTTCACACGAGGCCACCATGGCCGCGCCACCACGTGAACACGTAAGTTCAAATGAGCTCTTTCACACGAGGCCGTGCCACCAGTTTTGGCAGCGCCACCAGCTGACTGCGAGTGGACATGCTGCGATTTTTCAAGCCACCAAGTTGGTGGCGCCACCAGGTCGTTCCCTTCTATCTTACCAGTTCCTTCACACGAGGCGCGACCAGACGTCGCCACCAAGTCAACACAGGATGAGCATCGCCAAAAAAACCATCGATGTTTAACATCGATATTAATATCGAGCAGACTACATCGATGTTTTCAAGCCGATATTGAAAACTGCACTTTTATTGTCACTATTTTTGACAAAATGTTTCCATAATTTACTTTTGGGTGGCGTGATTAACGGGTGGATAATTATGAACGATGACGATGATATTAAGAATGCAAATATAAACTATTTGAATTATATTGTAACACAATCACAATTAAAAGAGAAACTAGAATTAAAAATAACTGTAAAAGACAAAACTAAATCTGAATGAAAACCAAATACTACTAACGTAAAGGGAAACCGTTATTCCGTAAGTTTGCAAGCTAACTTTGAAACTGTTAAAACATATGTAACGGTCTCCTTTGAAACGGTTTTGTTCTATTTTTAGTTTAACCACGTAACTCCATGTACATGGTACTTACTACAGTATTTACCAACTAGCCAACTACCTAGGATCTACCACTAATATCTAAAATAAAAATTTGTCGATGTAAAATAAACAAAATTTAACAATAAATCTAAGTTTTTATTACAAATTTGTTAAAAATGTTCAAAGGAAAAATATAGAAACGAAACCATCGATTGTAAAAACATCAAACATCAAATGTTAAGCATTGATGTTTTTCGACCATCGGCTATCGATGCTCATCCCTAGTCAACAATTAATTGCCGTTCACAGTTCCTTGAGGAGCATTTTTTGTCACTCTCGCCTGTTGTTTGTATTTTATTTTTGTTTTATTATTATTATTCTATAGTTATTTTATTTGTATTTTGCATTTTATTTTGTATTTTTGTAACCAGTCTCAAATACTTTACAAGGTGAGAACGTTGTTCCGATCCTGAGAAGGTCTTACACGTTTTATACTGAAAAATTTATATGTGAAATACAATCGAGACCAGCGCTGTGGGATCTGACGTAAAACGAATATGATATGACGACACGTTAGTGTCCATACCAGTCAGACCATCCTTTAAATGTAAAACCAGTTCGTCAAAAGATGCTATAGATATTCTTGTATAGTTAAAAAATTTTCCTCGTTCTTTTGAAGATCATTGAACAAAAGGCAAAATATCCCTTTAGAAGATCGATCCTGTAAGAGTGGGTTAATCCAAAAATGTCTTACTATCTTGCGCTGTTTTCGCGACTTTATGTAAGTGTACACAAAATATTGAGGCTGCTATTTCTCCAACTCCATTTCAAGACTGAAGCTCTCTTGATCGCTTTCTTGGTGGCAGGGACAAAAAGATCACGCCACCAGTGGTGGCGCCACCAGCATCTGTGGTGGCGCCACCATGGTGGCCTCGTGTGAAGGCGCCCTAAATGTTTAATTGTACGTAGAGTTTGCTATAGTATTGATTTGTTCGTATTTCTAATTGTTATTACTATTATGTGATAGTCTCCTGTTACATCATCTCATAAAAGACGACGACGACGACGACGACGAGATAAACAGCTACGGTATTTTTTGCGCGCGCGTGTGTGTGCTTTTTTTTCAGTTGAAAATATTTCATGTATCTATCTGCTTATATTATAGCAGTATGGTGCAGAATCACTGTGCTCGGACTGCTCTCACACCTGTGTGTGATCTTTGTTGTGTATCTGTCATTACACCATCACTTAAGCACGAAGGGCTTCGCGAATCTCCTATGCACATGTACGTCAGATTTTTTTCTTTATTCACAACCGCTTCCCCACATTTTCTCAGCCGGTATACCAAAATATCAGCCGGCTTTACTGAGTAACGGAGTGTGTAAACATATAGTATCTAGTTTGGATGTCGATTGGTTCAAGTCAGTGATATACATGTATCTACCTCAAATTCTAATCTGCATCCACTTGATCGGTATTTCAGAGTAGTTAGTCTCCAAAATATTTTCTGTATTTATGTAATCAGCCTCATTCCAGAAACGTCATTCCATCTTAAAAATACTCTTCGTCCATCTAGCTGTGGAATTATTCAAAGCAGTATCGAAATTTTAAAATTTACATATTAAAAAGTTTCTTTAAAAATATACAGGGCTATACCTAAAAAGTGCAAAACCCGTTATTTCCATCTCCATTATAATAACATAGATCAATTGATTTGTTTATTTGCTTACATAATAAAGTATTTTTGCATGCCGTCTTCGGCTTTCGCCAGATGAAAGGAAAAGATGATTTCAAAAAACAAGCAATGATCCATCTTTTATGACAATTACGATGCGACCGATAGAAATAACACAATTGCTATCAATGTACACAGCTAATTAATCCGTTTTCTATGATTTTAATATTCGTTGTCATCAAACTGTTAGTTGCTGTTCTGTATTCTGTATACCAGAAATTTTCCATATATTCAGTTTTTAGTGTTTGAGCGTGTGTAAATTTTAGTTTACTTATCTTGTTAAGATCCCCATTTTCCATTTCAGACTGCACGTCTATACACTTAAACGATAAATACAATTTAGTGGTTAAGTCTAACTGTTGTTAAACTTGTGTTGCTATACCACTAATACTCACGACCACTAATTTTAGTTTAGGTTTGTAAATGTGTGCTCTCAATTTTAATAACATATAAAATATTTTTTATCGATTAATGACTAAAAACGAACATCACGCAAACATCATTGCAAAAATCAAGTAACTTAAATCAAATAAACATTTAAGACACTCAGATGCTTTCTACTGAGGTGTCAGACGCTGTTGTCTGGTAAATAATAGTTACAACCAAAATTTAAAAGAAATTCCAATGACTTTTATAATATTTTGGGTATCGGTCAGACGTACTTGGTGTAATGAATCAACAACGTATTGCATGCATGTGTGCAACGCGACTTTGTCTCGCGTCCACTTTGGTCTTGCCATCTTTTAGGAACCGAAGTATTAGGAGATTAGGAGTTAGGAGACATTGAATTCTAAACTGCAGCAATGCTCAATGGACCGTCAAATCTTCCTTACACTCGCTGACGATGACCCAAAGTTTTTATCAAATAATATATCAAACAATAGAAAATAGTATCATTTATTGCATACAATGAATTTAAATCGGGTTTGTTACATCAAAACCCTCAGAAATTGTATTTAATTGGATTTTTGCACTCTTGTTAGTTTTCAGTCCGATATAGACTGACTACATAAATTTTGTTTTCTGAAGCGAAGTACAATTTTTGTTTAGTTTCTTCTGCCTTACAAGGATTCCAGTATGCATCAATTGTCGCATTTGTCCAGTAGTAAAACGCAAAATAGACGCGGTGCGGTGTTTTGTTTAGTTTTTCGCTGGTCTTGTTTAGTCGTCTTAAGAGCTTAAAAAGCCTTTAATTAATTAATTAATTCACTTTTGTTCAGTTCTTCCAGTGTCTGATGAGTCTAAGGGCGGCTGTTATTTTGACGGTTCTGACATAAAGATCCAACCAACATAAACGGATGCAATTTTTAAACAAGCATAAGCTGATCTTGCTTTTAAATTTTTTATGTTTCAGTAGAGGATTCAGAGGTCTGTGAAAAGTCATAGGTTTTGATTAATATTTTCATTAACGAGCGGAGAATGAATTCTGATGATTATTTTTGTAAGCATATTTTAAAAATTTCACGTACGCGGATTGTGAAAACGATTCGTGAAACATTCTTAAAAACGAGTCCCTCAACCGTGCCACCATCCCACATGTTAAGTTCATGGTAGAAATCGTCTTTTCCCAGAAAATACGTTTTTTACTCTCTCTCTCTCTGTGTGTGTGTGTGTGTGTGTGTGTGTTTGTTACTAATGTTACTATTGCCATCTTTTCGGACACAAACTATTAGGCGACTATGCAGATTTAGGAGCTACTGGATTTCCACAAATTCTGCCGTTACATTTAGACAGAAAAACTTCACTACAGGCCAAAAAAAATTTCTGTTGAAGTAAAACTGATTTGTATTACCTCTGAAATCGTAGAATCCGCGTCATAGTCAGTGCTTTAACTGAATTATCCTTGTTTCATACAGGAGGGCATAAAACAACGAGAATGCGTTTAAATCGTATTTTTACAATATTACATTTTCCATTATCTTTATTACAATGAAGCAAAAAATGATGACCACATTCACATATGTACCTAAATTAACAAAACACATAATTCCAGTTCGTAGCAATCAGAAATCCATTGTGGAGTTCATACGACATTGTCGAGTCGTTTCTGCTCGCGCTGTAGGAGTGTCCAAGTAAATGGCATGTGCGTATCAGCAAATTCAGTAACAATAAAGTGCTGTACACATTTCGTTAATTTTGTTTAATTTCATTCTTTTGAATCGTTTTGGATTTTATCTTTAAGGTTAAACTTGCGATTAGGTTTAAATACAAATATGACATAAAAGCAAATTTTTTACTCTAATTTTGTTTGGGTTAGCGATATCATGTTTTAATAGCAATCGTATCGTCTTCAACTGCAACGCTGTGAAACATCGTGTTGTAACTCTACAGACAGGAACAACTGAACTTCGATTGAACGTCAAGACTACTTTTGGGGGAACAAGGTGTCGGATTTGCCAACGATTAGATTTTGATTTCATTAATAATGCCTTTTTCAGAAGTAGAGAAAGATTTCAATGAAACGGATATTGATGAAACTAAAAACTTTAAGGGAATTATGAATATGATTAAAGACGTTAGGTCATACTATAAGGATAACATTCTGTATTATCTGTGTGGCTTTATTGTAAAAAAAATTATTTCGAAGTTAAGGTGTGAAGAGTGCATTCATTTACTGATAACAGATGACAATAACTTGAGCGTTTACACTCATTTTACTGACTTTGTGTGTCAGAAAATTAATTAGAGCGTCATCAGACGTTTTAAAGATTGTAAAATATATGTATAATTTATTGATTATATCTGACAGTAAACTTAATACCAAAAGAATGATTATATCAGCTTGCAAAAACTTTGCCGGCACAGTGTTTAGAAAACATATTTCACACAATGATTTTTCTGAAGACAGCCATGAAGTAAAACTTATCAAATTAATAGGGACATTATTTTATAAAATCTTGTGCTATGATATTGCTAAGGAAAGAACCGCTGCAGCTACCTTCTCCGCCAAAAATTAAATTGTATTTTTTAGTAATGTTTAATGTAAACAATTTTTATACAGTTAATACGTAGCTAATTAAATAAAATAAAATAAATTTAATGTAAATTAGCATCGCTTATTGAACACTTTAACGACCATGGCAGGCGTGTACGCCACCTTTTTTTACGCAATAAACATTTTAAAGTTTACGGTTCACGTCTTTTATTCTTTGTTTCCCTTATTCTTATCTTTATTCGTCTGGCTTCAACATTAAATATTCATAAATAAGAGCGCAACAGAACTTAGCGACAAACTGAAATAATGTGTCAGAGTACTTAAATCTTACAGTGAAACAAATGTCTTTAGTTTGGAAAAGAACTTATTAAAAACCTCTCACTTTGGAGTCATTAATTGTTAAAATGACATAGCCGTACCATTTAACGCAAAATATGCTCCGCTAAAACAACAAAAACTATAACAAAGCAGAAAAGTCAGACTTTGTACATGTACAGTATATAGCATACACAGTTTCTTGCCTCTCACTGTTGCAGCGGTCGGACCGAATTCAGTGAATGCATCACGCGATCCATATAGTATACATCGATGAGTAAAACTGACCTTACGTGATCATATAATCAAGTGTAAAGTGAGTGGCTACGTCGACGCTTCCGACACAACACTAACCTTTCACAATCGACTTTGCAAGAATACGCAAGCTATGTACCGTATCCACATGTGCCATTGTATTGTTCTGGATGCCGTATGGACTATTGGACTTTTCTCATCATAAACAACTACTATTATAGTACTAATGCTTTTGTCACTTCCATATTCCATAAGGAAATAGAAGTATGGTGACCGTGAAAAAAATCGTGTTCGAGATAAGGGCAGATACTGATTGTACTACCCTCAAAACATAAAGAAAAGTATTTTCCGAAAAGTGTCTGTGTGTCTATGTGTAGAATTTTTTCTATGGCGAACGATAACTGGCGCAAATTCAAACAGAATTGAATGAATACTTTTTTGCATATGTGCCCGAGTTGTAGAGGACTCAAGGCCAATTGATTTTGGTGAAGATCGGTTAAGGGAAAGGGGTAGTTTACCTTGCAACGTAACTTTTACGTTTTAACAAGAGTAAAGTACTTAATTTTGATAAATAAATTATCCTGAAAAGAAGGGAATAATCTACTGTAGAAAGGATAATGAAATATCTATAAATAAAAAGGGCAGTTGAAGGGGGAGAGGGTAAATTTTTTGTATTGATGTTATAAATTTATTCGACCGAAAACTTAAAAATTGCAATAAAATATTATCAATTGATATTGTTCCATGCTATGCAACCACGGATACGTAAACAAAATATTTTTTCGTTTTTAGAAATTCACAGATAAACGCCAGGCTGTATTCGCTTTCTTTCGTGTTGTTTAAATAAAAGATAATTTAATTCTTTATTTTTAAAATACAGTATTAACAAATATTAATAGGTACAATTCGTATTCTGATTATCTTTCTCATCGTTTTCACCAAAAGCATGCTGATATATTTGGTTTCGTTCTGAGTTCACATATAAAAATAATTTTATAATTAATTAGAACGTGGAAGTCATGTATGGTTCTCCATGCCGATTTTTTCGTTTTGGAAGTGTATGATACCTTGTCTGTGTTACTGTAATCGTAAATAAAGTCTTGAGCATAGTTTTTGCCAACCTTTATCAGCGCTAACCCGTTGTCTTGTCTTGTCTTGTTAGGCATGAAGTAAGCGTCTTTCTTAATACAATACGGTAATATCGTGTGTGATGTTTTAGACATGTATCCACGATAGACACATATTACAATAACACTACTAATACGATTAGTGTGATTTCTATACCCTAACAAATAAATCAGAATCTGTGTTTTAAGTGACTTTGTGCGTTATTATTTCACAATTTACACATATTCTTGTGCAGTCCTTCAGATATTATAACTGTTGGCCTACATTCGATTTTATAAATGTACATTTTTCCATTCACATTCGTCAAAAAAGACAGAACATTGTGAACAAATAATAATAAATTTATCAGTCTTTGCAGAATTGAAGTAAACCTTACTTATAAACCAGTTTTCTATTTAAGATGTACTATAAAGAAACAAAAATTATTCTTAATAAACATGAACTGGGAAAATTTAATCTAGAAAACTAAAAATATAAAGAAAACGTTGTAGGAAATTCCATAGGTTTTTGTGTTTATTTATAATTATCAGTAATAGCGTTAGTGAAAACATTATGTATCAGTTCCCCGCAGAAATAAAGACACCGTCCAAAAGTGTTTTGTGTCTAATAAGTATTACTAATTTAATTTGATAGGTGAATTTGTTGAAGATATTGGCGAGACCGTTTGTTTGTCAATTCCTATGATGCGCGACAGACCGCATTAAGTAGTATTTATTGATCCGGAAAGCGGACCCCATTTCAACGGGAAACGTTAAGAAGGAAGAAGAACAACAACCTTGTTTAAGCTGTACTAGTGCAATATATGTTAAAACAAAACAAAATAAAAGTAAAGTTTGCTACACATTGTGAAACTGTAATCGTGAATTAACGCTGATTAATATTTACGATTTGTTCGCTATATACATGTTTAGTAGCTTCAATAACTAGTCAATCTGCCAGTTAATTTTTCAACCAGTTAGCGTTTAACAGAAATATACTGAACAAAATTAAATTATAAATAAATATAGATGCCCAAGGATGTCAGGAAAAACCCATGAAGCGAGGACAGGTGCTATCTGGACTTACGAAAGGAGGGAGAGAGATCGATCAAGAATGAAGCAGATATGGGGGAGGAGGATGTGTGAGGAGAAGAAGGGAGGAACCTGTTGAATCAAACGTAGTCCGCAGTGGCTCATACGAAAAAAAATACAGAATATTCCTTTTTATTTCGAAATACGATTATTAACTGAGCGGATTATGTAGGGTTACTATCGTAGTTGTTGTTATAACCTCGGTTGTTCTGGTATTGGTGGTCTCTGTCATTGGCACGCTGGTATCCATTATTGTTATTATTTGTAGGAGAGTTACGGTAGTAGTGGTTGTTGTTATTTGCCGCATTATTTCGTGGATAGTTGTTATTGTTATTCTGGTTTTGGTAACCGCGTTGATAGTGGTTACCGTTGTTGTTGTAACTATTGTTCGGTCGTTGCCCGTTGTTTTCATATTGGGCGTCGCGGCGACCATTATTTCTATTTATTTCATCGTTCCTTCGTCTGTACTGGAGGAAGTTCTTCTCTGGTTCCATCTCCGCTAATAATGTTGACATCTCCTCGATGGTTTGTATGCGTCCGTTTATACGGCCTCTTGTAATTTCTCCACCATAGTGGTAAGCTAATAGCCTCACTAAACATAATGTTGGAATTGCAGGCTCTAAATGTCTGGCTATGTTTATTTTCCCAAGAAAATATGCGGTTGGAGTTTGCTTGCCGTGCAGGTCATATCGGCCCAATCCTATGTCACTTCTTATCATGTGTTGCGTGGCATCAGACCAATATTTAGATTTGAATTGTTTTTTAAATTCTTGGAAGTTTTGTATACTCGGCCGCATCGCCGTCCACCAATTGTCATAGACCTTTCGGAACATTTCGTCCAGCATGCTCCTGATCACAAACCATCTGTCTTCTCCGGTTTTGGCTATTTTCTCTTCTACTCGTTCTAAGAATAGCATGGGGTTCCTTCTATAATTTTGGAAATCGATAACTTCTCGATTTTCCTCGCATGTTGTATGGGCACCGGTACATTGTCTGTTTTTTAGGGAATTAATTTCATCTCTATGGGCAGTTGTTTGGTCTTGTACTCGATTGAGACTAGTAGTCATACCTTCTAACCTTTCTCCCATCACTGCTTGGTTGGTTCTTATATTTTCAACTCGTCCATTCGTTTCTTCCCGGACGCTCAGTATCTCTTGGTTCATCCGCTCACACTTTTCCTTGGTCTCGGATTCTACCCTTTTAATTTCAGTCACCTGTTTTTCCAGCTTCTTGTCCCATTCTTCCTGCAATTGCCGGTTATTAATTTCCATCTTGTTATTCCACTCCTCTTTTAATGACTCTTTGTGTTCATCCAATTTTTTCATGGTCTCTTGGTAATTTTCCTTCAATTCTTCCCTCAATGCTCTATTATTTTCGTCTATTTTCTCCTCCATTTTACTGCTATTCTCCTTCAATTCTCGGCTCAATTCCTCCTTTGTTTGTTTATCATCACTCTTTATTTCGTCCATTAGTTTCTTATTACTCTCCTCCATAGACTGTTTACTGTCCTTTTTTAATTCCTCCTTCAATTTTTCTAAGTTCTTCTTATTACTCTCCTCCGTTCTCTTACTAGTTTCCTGCATTAATTCCATCATACATTTGAACATTTCTTGCGTCTTCTCGCCTTCCGTTTGTGTGGTTTCTTCTGGTTGTTTCTCCGGATCCTTCCTTGTTATAATTTCTATTTCCTCAATCGGTGTCGCTTCTTTGTCTTCCATGTTTAACTCGTCTACCTTCTCGGTTTCGGCCGCTCTTTTGCGTGATACTTCTCGCTTCCTCATTTTGTTTATTTTTTGTTTGTTTGTTTACAAATTATAATTTAATTTATATTAAATTACACGCCCCACGTTCACTTCAGATCTTCTCCCGGGTTCTTGGGTCTTCTATTTCATATAATGGTTGTTCTTCTCTTGGTGTAAAAAGTTCATGTTATGTAACTCTAACTGTATTAATATGTTTGTATCGTTTTTTCACTGTTTATTCTATATTATGTAGGACGTTTTACAAACGCGTCTATCCGCTAAGATCGTTGTCAAAGAAGTCTCATTTTATTTATCCGAAATTTCTGGTTGCTAAGGGTAAACTTGGAATCTGGTTGGTTAATTCGGATATACATTGTCATATACTTTCATTATTTCAAAATCTAAATTTGTTCAAAATCTTTAAATTAACATAACTTTTCTGTACTGGTTGGGAATTTAAAACCATTATCAGCATTATTTTGATCTTTACATTTGTGACACATAGACACTAAACATGCCTACTTTTACTTAAAAACTACAGATGTTACAATTTTGTTATTTGAAATTTTCTTAAATAACTTGAGGTGTATTATTTTGTTTCTATATTCGTTGTGTACACTATTAACTATAAATATATTTATCCTTCCACATTTGTTTTACAAAATCTCTAACATTATTATCTGAAATTTACAAAAGTTGGTTTCACCTGGCCTATGTACTGGTGTTATTTTCATCACCATGTTTAAAACCTTTAACAGTTAAATTATCTTTTAACAATCATAAAAACTGTTTAACACATAACATTATTTTAACAAAACAAAAGATATACTATTCTATTAGTTTAAATTCATGCCCACATGGCTATGATTTTACTGAACCTTTGCACAAATAAACTGTTTTTTTTACTCAAACTGTACTATTGTTTGACACTTAGCAATAACATCTTTTTATAGTCTATTTTGCTTTGCCAATCAATTTATCACTGTTTAACACCAGTTCTATGGTTATATTTGTTAACATAAAAAAATGAAATTAATATCATTTAATTGATATTCTTTTAAAACAACTGTTTCACCTGCTACATACAAAAAACAACACAAATACCATGAAAATAAAACAATGTGCTCAAACATAATAACATGCACATTTTTATAAAATAAATTCTGCACTAATTAATTAGTCTTTTGTCAGTTAATTCATTAATTTTTCTGACACTGTCTATGTTATGCTTCACATTACTTGTCACTATGTTTGTCGTTTACCCGATTCACTTAACACTTAATAGGTTGTATTTATAAACATACTTATTGGGTTTTATAGGGTTTTACATTTTATTGTCAATAAAAGGACTTCACTCTTGTTATAAAAATGTTATTGTGAACAAGTTATTATTTGTTGTTTTCTGGACAATCTTATGGACACTATTTGTTACAATTAGTTGTATGGTTCATGTATTTATAATAAGGTGTGTTATAATTTCATTACATCAATTAACTTAATCATTTACTAATATTTCTTTTACATAATATTACATATTTGGGCCTATTATCCCTCAATTTGTATTTTGATTATCTTGATATTATGATACTTTGAATGAAACCATTTGATTCTTTATAGTACTGGTTCATAAGCCGTCTGTCTTTATAATTCTTTATTTGGCCATTATTGAAAGTTCATGTCATAATCGGGGTTGTAATGTATTTTGCATCACTTAGCCTAAATCATTAATTTTGGGTACGGTCAGTTGTCTTACTAGTCAGTCTAAAATGGTTAGTCATTCCTCTTCACTATCATCTTGGAAGATAATGTTCTCCTTGTTTAGCTTCTTAACCAAAGTCTTCATTATATCAGGTTCGATATTAAGTTGTTCCAAATGTAATGTTACAATATATATGATTCTTTTTAACAGTAGGGTATTTTTTATATTATGACTTTAACTATTTTCTCTGGATCACCTTTTCCAATCTATTGGGTCTCGTCATCGCCATTTCCTTGTCTACGTCAACTTCAGTTAATGGTGTTGTTCTATCATTTCCTATTTAATAATTTTTATTATACAGCTTTTCTTCACTTATTGATACTTGTAAACCTTGTGCTACCGTAGGTCACGTTACATAATATATAATAATAACCAATCATTTTTTTTTATTTTACACCCCTCACTTTCTGTCAGCGTCGCATAAATCAAACTAATTTAGTGTAAACTACCGAACGGCCTGTGTTAACATGTAGAATTCCAGGCAAACAATTTCTATCAAAAACGAATTTCATGGTTAAAATTAATAATCTTCTAAAATAAATAATGGTTTCTAAAACACGTGTTTCAGAAGAGAAACTGTGAAGAAAGTGTGAACGGACGTGCGTGCGTGCTGTGTGCAAACGGTGCAAACAAAAAATGTGTGCATATGAGCGGAATGGTTACTGCTTTGTTGAAACTATTAGGAGACTACCGTGGAGTAGGAATTACACATATCACAATCCAGATTCAATCATTTTTGAGTCGCCCTTAAGAATTGACATTTCCTTATACCAGTTACATTACTAAGGTGTCTTAATGCCAATCCGATTGTATACACTGACCTTACATGATTTGTCCGTAACACCATTATAATGTCATCATGGTTTTTGAAAAGCTACAGTAGAGATGAAGTAGAAAAAAAGAGATATCACATGCAAAATGATTCCACAAACACTTTGGAAGTAGTTGTAGTCACCAGTTCAAGTTAGACTCAGTTTCAGTAGGTACATCACCTAAGACAACTCAGAGTCTTAGTGGTACATCACTAAGCGTACCTAAATGTTTGTTTATTTGCCGATAAAATATTTTATGCCTTTTCCTTTTCCGTACAAATTCTGCAACAAATTTTTAGTACGCACGGCACACTTTTAGTCCTAACTTAAGTTCTCACATTGATGATGAGAGGCGGTCTAGGACTCGGTGATATCAGACTCTGGCTGGATAAGGTGACAATCAATTCTCCCTGAAACGGATACGAATCTTCAACTATTCGTATATGAATGGAAAACGGCTACATACTCCGCTTACGTACAGGCCCTGTTCCATTTGAACTTCAATTTATTAGTGAAAAGACTTAACATGTCGCGGCTACGTAGTCGACATATTAAGGTGGTAGGGGCCTGAAACAAAAGGTCCAGATTGTTGAGTTATCACTAATGTTGAGTTATCACTGGCGTGATATATTTCTATGACAGATTTATAGAAAACATAATACGAGAACAGAATGAGAGAACCTACTGTTGTCCATATTGCGTGGAGGTAAACTGTCACACAGTTTCAAGAATCTAAACATATCGGCGATTTGGGACACCGGCCAACTAAGTAGGAAAGGGGTTTCTTCGCAAGTGAACTCTTGAGTACACCGGCTCACACCACGATCGCGTAGGAAGATAATAGACCTTGGACTGACACTATTTGCTGTTTGAGTTATACTACCGTTACGGGCCTTTCAAAAGAGTTGTCACCTGATTTAGTTTTAGATATTACAATAAGTCTATCCTGCTAAAACGTTTCCTTCGGTTTAGTGCCTCGGTTGACAAACGTCAAAAGCTGATAGTACCATCGTATTCCATGCGGAAAACTTCAAAAGTTAGTATTTTAAACTGGGAAGTATTTGAAAAGGTCATTGCTGTTGTGTAATAAGTTTTGCAGTACGTCAAGATTTGAAGGGTTTCAATAACTTAAACACATAAAAAGTCATACTAAGTAGTCTAATATTCGTAAAAAAACAGTCATGGATATAAGACACAGTGGCGTAACTAGGATCTGTTCCTAGTGGAGGAGGGAATAAGACTAGCTTCAAGGCTGTATCCCCTTATCTTCCTCACGAAAATGAGAAACTCAGGATTCTTACCATACAATTTTATATATATTCGATTGTAATTTCTGTACGCACACAAAGTATTATTTTTTGTATCCAAAAGTCAGTGAAGCTGATTAATAATTATTTTGTAAATTATTCAGGTTTTTAAGAACTTTCAATCTAACCCAACAAAAAACTAAAATACATTTCTTTTCCAGATATGCTAACAAATGAAGTTTTTACTGCACCAATATTCTTTTTACCGAATTATATCAAATGTCCATTCAAACATTATCAAACAAGTAGCCTCAGAAATTCTACATTGGGAAACCAATGTATGAGACAGCTCATAAGAGAAGAGTTTACTTTATTAGTTGTCAACAGATATCAGTTCTCAAGGTCATTTAACTCCCGCCACCGGTTTTGGTATGACAAAGCTCACGTTCATCGTTTGCGAGCTGATCCTTTTCTCACCTGCTTGAGGGTGCGCCAGTTCGAATATTTTTCTAGATACTAAAACTAAAACGGTGTGGCAAAACACCTTTACCCGCCTAAATTCAGTGGACTCGTAAACGTTGGCACTCCTTAAACAAATATTAGGACAACAAGTTAACAATGAATTGTAGGGATTTTACACCGATGTAATGAATCTAAGGACAAAAATAATGTGACAGATACAGTGTGTCATATGAATCTGGATGCTGAACCCGGTGTATAGGAAAATTATAAAATAAAATTTTAGTTACGTTAGAGAATATTTTAAACTTAATTCATGATTAATTCTTCAATTATTTTTTAATTTCAAATTATTTATTTACATTTACTAAGTCGTTACTAACATTCTTGATTCTGTTTGTAACACGAGGCACTCAGAGGTGCAGGGTAAGGGAGGATGGATGTTATATTCCAGTAGAGATTTATGTACGATATTTCGCTAATGTTTATTTATGAATACGGACGTTTTTACATTGGAAATTTTACAGTGCACTAATTAACTAATAATAGATTAGACTATCATATAATCTGTGGTGAAACTCTAGAAATATTAGGAATTCATCAAGTCTTAGAATATCAACATATAGAGGAGTAAGAGAACCTGTAGCATATACGCGTTTAAAAGCACCCATATTATAATTAGCAAAGAGAATAAGCTGAAGAGGTTTATTTACGAAAAAATGAAGTTTGATCCTAAACTCAGTAGAGAAATCATGATGGTGAATGTATGAACGCAAGGAATCACAAAATAAGATGTTTTGGATGGGAAAAACTTAAATACACATATCAAAACACTGAGAAAAATATATTATACCTACCTGCCGCAATGAACATTAGCAGTATTTGTATAGAAAACGATGAAGTAAGGACAATGAGTGGTAGACGGAAAGAAGGCCCAAAGTTCTGCGAGAGAATGTCAGAAGCTTGAAAATTAAAAAAAAAAACATGTTAATGAATATCTTTTAGCAAAGCGATATAAATTTATAATTAAGAAAGGTAAACATGAAATCCGGCTGAGTGATCTTGTGGAGCACATGGGAGGGCAATAGCCTATTCGGAAAATGACAGGAGCTCGAGTAAGGAGCAATCGTTTTCAAGTGCCCCAATAACTTCATAATATTAACAAAACTGTCGCTTTCAGCATGTTTAGAAAATATACTTTACATTAAATAGGCATATGCATAATTTTTTATTTATGCGACTGTCACAATTGAAACGCAGGCGTGTCCTTATCCCGTAACGGACTGAGAGCAGGGATGAGAGAAAGTTGAGAGTAGTTTAAGTTATGAGGAAAGGTGTAAGGCGAGGAATGAAAGAAAGATTGGAAAAGGGTTTAGAGAGTAAAAGTGCTACTTTCACCTCCCTATATAAATAATCTTTTCGCTAGCGCCTCCACACCTTATCTTTCTCTTGTCCCTTTCAATAGCCTACGACTGTTATCTCAAAATGCTCTCAGTCCTTTCTAATTCCATCCACCTTCTGCCCCACCACTGTGTTCTTATTTACTTTTATTACTTCTCACGCTTTTCTCGTGTAGCTTTATCCCTCCTGCTGCCATTTAGATTTTGTTTATCGTCCACCTTTCACTTTACATTCACTAAATGTCCGTAAAGGTTTTAATAAAATGGTTTCTTTTTAATAATTATATTATGTGTATTTTTTATCTGACTGTGTCAACGTAAGGTAATTCTTAATACTGTGTGATGTTCATTAAGACAGACTAGAGCAATGGTGCCCAACCCGCGGTACGCGTGCGGAGGTGTGCTGAGTGGGGCTCAGGAACACAAAAAGAATTTTCTTTTAGTTCACTTACTAACAGTATAATAACGGGGCACATGCCAGCCACTAGCCTTTGTAAGATTTTAAATGTACCCTTCAGGTTAAATTGATTGTCTACATTTGCAAAATACACTGAAGTACAAATGTTCTAAATAATAAGTTGAAAGCATAACACCCCTAATTTTAGAGTTAGTCTTACATTGTCTAGTGAAGTGAGAGTGAAGAGGAGAAAACTGGTAGGTAAAGAAAGCTTGAGGGAGGTAGCCAACTATAGCTTTTTTTAGATTCTCCTGACAGTGACTTTTAATTACATACAACAACTTTGAGTAATAATACTAACTTCTACCTATTTGTCAAAACGCATTTTGAATTCTCAAGAACATACAAATCTGTTAATAATGATTTTTATAAAATCCATTCGGAATGGATTTTTTGTTAAAACACAGTGTGGCTAGAAACAAACAGAAAATAGTTACACATCTTCGTTAAGGAATTATTCAAATCAAAAACTGCATAATAACCTAAAATAAAAAATAAGTGTTGAAAAAATAGTTAATGTTAATTCACAGGACGTGGTAGAGACGGCGAGGACAAGTTATACAAGATGGGTTTGCAAAAATGAGAGAGAGAGAGAGAGAGAGAGAGACAGACGGACATGGTACAAAATAATGTTTAAGGGTGCCTTCACACGAGGCCACCATGGCCGCGCCACCACGTGAACACGTAAGTTCAAATGAGCTCTTTCACACGAGGCCGTGCCACCAGTTTTGGCAGCGCCACTAGCTGACTGCGAGTGGACATGCTGCGATATTTCAAGCCACCAAGTTGGTGGCTCCACCAGGTCGTTCCCTTCTATCTTACCAGCTCCTTCACACGAGGCGCGACCAGACGTCGCCACCAAGTCAACACAGGATGAGCATCGCCAAAAAAAACCATCGATGTTTAACATCGATATTAATATCGAGCAGACTACATCGATGTTTTCAAGCCGATATTGGAAACTGCACTTTTATTGTCACTATTTTTGACAAAATGTTTCCATAATTTACTTTTGGGTGGCGTGATTAACGGGTGGATAATTATGAACGATGACGATGATATTAAGGATGCAAATATAAACTATTTGAATTATATTGTAACACAATCACAATTAAAAGAGAAACTAGAATTAAAAATAACTGTAAAAGACAAAACTAAATCTGAATGAAAACCAAATACTACTAACGTAAAGGGAAACCGTTATTCCGTAAGTTTGCAAGCTAACTTTGAAACTGTTAAAACATATGTAACGGTCTCCTTTGAAACGGTTTTGTTCTATTTTTAGTTTAACCACGTAACTCCATGTACATGGTACTTACTACAGTATTTACCAACTAGCCAACTACCTAGGATCTACCACTAATATCTAAAATAAAAATTTGTCGATGTAAAATAAACAAAATTTAACAATAAATCTAAGTTTTTATTACAAATTTGTTAAAAATGTTCAAAGGAAAAATATAGAAACGAAACCATCGATTGTAAAAACATCAAACATCAAATGTTAAGCATTGATGTTTTTCGACCATCGGCTATCGATGCTCATCCCTAGTCAACAATTAATTGCCGTTCACAGTTCCTTGAGGAGCATTTTTTGTCACTCTCGCCTGTTGTTTGTATTTTATTTTTGTTTTATTATTATTATTCTATAGTTATTTTATTTGTATTTTGCATTTTATTTTGTATTTTTGTAACCAGTCTCAAATACTTTACAAGGTGAGAACGTTGTTCCGATCCTGAGAAGGTCTTACACGTTTTATACTGAAAAATTTATATGTGAAATACAATCGAGACCAGCGCTGTGGGATCTGACGTAAAACGAATATGATATGACGACACGTTAGTGTCCATACCAGTCAGACCATCCTTTAAATGTAAAACCAGTTCGTCAAAAGATGCTATAGATATTCTTGTATAGTTAAAAAATTTTCCTCGTTCTTTTGAAGATCATTGAACAAAATGCAAAATATCCCTTTAGAAGATCGATCCTGTAAGAGTGGGTTAATCCAAAAATGTCTTACTATCTTGCGCTGTTTTCGCGACTTTATGTAAGTGTACACAAAATATTGAGGCTGCTATTTCTTCCAACTCCATTTCAAGACTGAAGCTCTCTTAATCGCTTTCTTGGTGGCAGGGACAAAAAGATCACGCCACCAGTGGTGGCGCCACCAGCATCTGTGGTGGCGCCACCATAGTGGCCTCGTGTGAAAGCGCCCTAAATGTTTAATTGTACGTAGAGTTTGCTATAGTATTGATTTGTTCGTATTTCTAATTGTTATTACTATTATGTGATAGTCTCCTGTTACATCATCTCATAAAAGACGACGACGACGACGACGACGAGATAAACAGCTACGGTATTTTTTGCGCGCGCGTGTGTGTGCTTTTTTTTCAGTTGAAAATATTTCATGTATCTATCTGCTTATATTATAGCAGTATGGTGCAGAATCACTGTGCTCGGACTGCTCTCACACCTGTGTGTGATCTTTGTTGTGTATCTGTCATTACACCATCACTTAAGCACGAAGGGCTTCGCGAATCTCCTATGCACATGTACGTCAGATTTTTTTCTTTATTCACAACCGCTTCCCCACATTTTCTCAGCCGGTATACCAAAATATCAGCCGGCTTTACTGAGTAACGGAGTGTGTAAACATATAGTATCTAGTTTGGATGTCGATTGGTTCAAGTCAGTGATATACATGTATCTACCTCAAATTCTAATCTGCATCCACTTGATCGGTATTTCAGAGTAGTTAGTCTCCAAAATATTTTCTGTATTTATGTAATCAGCCTCATTCCAGAAACGTCATTCCATCTTAAAAATACTCTTCGTCCATCTAGCTGTGGAATTATTCAAAGCAGTATCGAAATTTTAAAATTTACATATTAAAAAGTTTCTTTAAAAATATACAGGGCTATACCTAAAAAGTGCAAAACCCGTTATTTCCATCTCCATTATAATAACATAGATCAATTGATTTGTTTATTTGCTTACATAATAAAGTATTTTTGCATGCCGTCTTCGGCTTTCGCCAGATGAAAGGAAAAGATGATTTCAAAAAACAAGCAATGATCCATCTTTTATGACAATTACGATGCGACCGATAGAAATAACACAATTGCTATCAATGTACACAGCTAATTAATCCGTTTTCTATGATTTTACTTCCATATTCCTTAAGGAATGGAAGTATGGTGATGGCAAAAAAAATCGTGTTCGAGATTATTGCAGATTCTGATTCTACTACACTCAAAACATGAAAAAAAGTCGTTTTCCGAAAAGTGTCTGTGTGTGTGTCTGTCTGTCTGTAGATTTTTTTTCTATGGCAAACGATAACTGCCGCAAATTAAAACAGAATTAAATAATTTTTTGCATACAGCACTGATTTCTAGAGTACTCGCGACCTATTGTTTTTGGTGAAGATCGGTTGAGGGAAAGGGGTAGTTTACCTGCAACGGTTTTTTTTATCAAGGGAAATTTTTTTTTGGCAAACGATAACAGCCGCAAATTCAAACAGTATTAAATAATGTTTCGTATACAGCCCTGAATTGTAGAGTTCTCAAGACCTATTGTTTTTGGTGAAGATCGGTTAAGGGGAAGGGGTAGTTTACCTGCAACGTTTTTTTATCAAGCGTATTTTCTATGGCAAACGATAACTGCCGCTGAATCAAACAGAATCAAATAATGTTTTGCATACCTACCTGAATTGTAGAGTTCTCAAGACCTATTGTTTTTGGTGAAGATCGGTTGAGGAAAAGGGGTAGTTTACCAGCAACGTTTTTTTAACAAGGGTATTTTCTATGGCAAAAGATAACAGCCGCAAATTCAAACAGAATCAAAAGATTATTTGCATACAGCCCTAAATTGTAGAGTTCTCAAGACCTATTGTTTTTGGTGAAGATCGGTTGAGGAAAAGGGGTAGTTTACCAGCAACGTTTTTTTAACAAGGGTATTTTCTATGGCAAACGATAACAGCCGCAAATTCAAACAGAATCAAATAATGTTTTGCATACAGACCTGATTTGTAGAGTACTCAAGACCTATTGTTTTTGGTGAAGATCGGTTAAGGGGAAGGGGTAGTTTACCTGCAACGTTTTTTTATCAAGCGTATTTTCTATGGCAAACGATAACTGCCGCAGATTCAAACAGAATCAAATAATGTTTTGCATACCTCCCTGAATTGTAGAGGTCTCAAGGACTTTCGATTTTGGTGAAGATCGGTTAAGGGGAAGGGGTAGTTTACCTGCAACCTTTTACGTTTTAACAAGAGTAAAGTACTTGAAAATTTATTTAAACTTTTTCAAACAATGGTAATTGTTAAAAATAAAATAATTTTGTTGCCAGGCAATAAAATTAAAATTTTTTCATTTTAATGTAAATCATGTATAAGAGAAAATATATCGCGCTTGGCAGGCGATATTAAGATTTAAATATAAATCTTAGAATATGGAAGTCATGTATGGTTCTCCATACCGATATTTACTTCCATGTTCCTTAAGGAAATGGAAGTATGGTGACGGCAAAAAAAATCGTGTTCGAGATTATTGCAGAATATGATTGTACTACACTCAAAACATGAAAAAAAGTCATTTTTCGAAAAGTGTGTGTGTGTGTGTGTGTGTGTGTGTGTGTGTGTCTGTGTGTCTGTGTGTGTGTGTCTGTGTGTGTGTGTGTGTGTGTGTGTGTCTGTGTGTGTGTGTCTGTGTGTGTGTCTGAGTGTCTGTAGATTTTTTCTATGGCAAACGATAACAGCCGCAAATTCAAACTGAATCAAATCATGTTTTGCATACAGCCCTGATCTGTAGAGTACTCGCGACCTATTGTTTTTGGTGAAGATCGGTTGTGGGAAAGGGGTAGTTTACCTGCAACGGTTTTTTTTATCAAGGGTAATTTTGTTTGTTTGGCAAACGATAACAGCCGCAAATTCAAACAGAATCAAATAATATTTCGCATACAGCCCTGATGTCTTGAGTACTAAAGACCTATCGTTTTTGGTGAAGATCGTTTCAGGGAAAGGGGTAGTTTACCGACCACGTTTTTTGTTTTATCAAGGGTATTTTGTATGGCAAACAATAACAGCCGCAAATTCAAACAAAATCATATAATATTTTGCATACAGCCCTGAATTGTAGAGTTCTCAAGATCTGTCGTTTTTGGTAAAGATCGGTTTAGGGAAAGGGGTAGTTTACCTGCAACGTTTTTTTATCAAGCGTATTTTCTATGGCAAACGATAACAGCCGCACATTCAAACAGAATCAAATAATGTTATGCATACGTCCCTGAATTATAGAGGTCTCAAGGACTTTCGATTTTGGTGAAGATCGGTTAAGGGGAAGGTGTAGTTTACCTGCAACGTTTTACTTTTTAACAACAGTAAAGTACTTGAAAATTCATTTAAACTTTTTGAAACAATGGTAATTGTTAAAAATAAAATAATTTTGTTGCCAGGCAATAAAATTACAATTTTTTCATTTTAATGTAAATTATGTATGAGTTAATATCTTTATATATATAATTCTTCTGTACGTGTGTATGTCACTGAACTCCTCCATGTATAAAATAATATATCGTTCGTGGCAGGTAAGCATATCTCAGTTATGTAATGTTTACGTTTCCATTTTATTATTATGCCTACAGCAATAAAAAGGCAGGTAACACACACACACACAATTCACGTTATTTCTGGCCTCACTCATGTTTATTTTCTTACATTTGCACGCTTTTTAAATGGAAAGTGCCGAAACCCACACCAACATAACGCGTGCAAGCCGAAAAAATGGACATCAATTTGCTTCCTGTGGATCGCTGGGCAATGTAACTGCACGTGTTTACAGAGGAACGATTCATAGACAGACTTTTCGTCTTTAGGGAATGAACCCTCTGCAAGATGCTGAGGGTCCATGAGTGACATCGGAGCGCTCCTTCTTTTCCGCGTGTTTGTTCTGTGAAACATACACTGTAGATTCGCAGCTTTACTCTAAGCAACGCTCAATAGGAAATGTTGAAAATTGTTGTCTACAGTGTACCCTCATTCACACTAAACCTGCTCTGATGTTTTAATTACGGACATCATAATATTAAAACTTTGGAAACTTGAGCACTACTTAATGGAGATCAATCATTAACTTATACAAGCCATTAATTTTATGCATATATTTTATATATTGTAACGAAACAAAATGTTACAAAAGAATAGTAAATAATAGTGGAATCCGATCCAGAGAGGAAACAAGAAATAATAATTGAAAGCAAATTAAAGGAAAACTATTTGGTTTGACTTATATAATATTATCCAGAAACCCAGAAATAACCCAGTAGAATAGGGCAGTAAACAGAAAAAAGTTAAATAAATAAACCTAGTAGGACTAATCAACTTACCCTGAATAATAATCCAAACCCAATAAAGAGTACCTAATCCATATAATAAAATTGTATTAATTATAATCATATAGGCCTATAATCAAGGAAAGGAAAAGGGACACAAACCTTTAAGTAATGAGTGTGATCATAAGAAATAGCGACACAGACTACCGTTAAACAGTGTAATTATTTTTGATGGAAGTGTTTTGTTATTATTAGACAGAATTTTAGTTTATCATACAGACAATAGTTTAGCAGTATAAATAAACTAAAACTGTCAGAAACAATTATTATTATTAAGAGTTTTGTTATATGTTATAAGATTTTATGTCACCAGTTAATTTATGTAAATATATTTATCTCAGGTAGTCAAAGTAGAAATTACAATCAATCATAACAAATTGTTCTACCACATATCATAGAAATTCAAATTAATAAGGTTTTACAGTTATAAACTGAGGCATCTTTAGTATCAAATTGTTTATAATTATCTAATTAATAATTGTATAAACATTGCATATATAATTAGAGTATAATAATAAAATTATCTATTAAAGGTAATTTATAAAATATAATGTAGGTAATGGGTGTTGATCCTATAACATTTAAACTGTACATAAATGACCAATCAAAATTTAAGAAATTTGTATGAGTTAGGTAACTAAAAGAAAGAAGAAATAACACTTAATTGTTAATTGTGATGGAAAGCAGTTGTATAGTGCGTGTCTAGAGGTAATTAAAAGTATATAAAAATAGATAACCCGTTTGTGGAAGAAGATCTGAAGGACCATCATCGAAGATAATAATACTTCCACTACAATTTTTATGAACAAATAATACACACAATCAAGAAAAATATTCAGAATAGACCAGGAACCCTTCAGCAATATCGTCTAGATGTGTAAAGTATAATTTGACAATATTTTTTTTTTTCAACAAGGAACAACCACTAGACAATATAACAATTTACACTAACACTAATCACTAGGCAACATTTTAAAGTGCAACCAAATTCAATATATAAGCTAACAGTGATTACAAGGAAAACATTTGTTGTACACATTAATAAACTACATTATTTTCTGAGACGGACAAATTGAATATCGTCAAAACTTGTATGTAACTTAATATATAAATTGTGTAAATTTTTAGATTATAAGTAATATATTGTTTGTAAAGGTACTCTCTATTATTAATCAACATGCAAAGGAACTTTTCGTAGCAGCCACAAGAATTCCCACGAAATATATTAAAATTATTTAATATATAAATCCTGAGATAAATATCGACCCTGTGACAACCTTATGTATCGAATGGAATTTTCCAATAATTTGAATTTATGTTACACAGATTAAATCATTATGTTATTAAATCATATCCATGAGTTATTATTCCATTAAGGTAGTATTATAATATATGTGTACAACGTTATCGGCAACAAAGAAGTAGTTTTTGTTGAAATTCCTTCCCGGGATATTTGGCCGTAGTCTAATGTTTTCTACAAAACCAGACGTTTCGGCAATGCCATCGACTTCCATCATCAGTGAAAATCGAGTGCGATAACGTGAGGTGGTATACGTTAGTGACCACAGTACTGTGGTTAAGGCTGAAGCAGTAAGTAGAAAGAAGTAGTTTCTATGGTAATATTTCATTTCGAAAATGATTTAAAATATAAATCTTAGAATATGGAAGTCATGTATGGTTCTCCATACCGATATTTAATATTCGTTGTCATCAAACTGTTAGTTGCTGTTCTGTATTCTGTATACCAGAAATTTTCCATATATTCAGTTTTTAGTGTTTGAGCGTGTGTAAATTTTAGTTTACTTATCTTGTTAAGATCCCCATTTTCCATTTCAGACTGCACGTCTATACACTTAAACGATAAATACAATTTAGTGGTTAAGTCTAACTGTTGCTAAACTTGTGTTGCTATACCACTAATACTCACGACCACTAATTTTAGTTTAGGTTTGTAAATGTGTGCTCTCAATTTTAATAACATATAAAATATTTTTTATCGATTAATGACTAAAAACGAACATCACGCAAACACCATTGCAAAAATCAAGTAACTTAAATCAAATAAACATTTAAGACACTCAGATGCTTTCTACTGAGGTGTCAGACGCTGTTGTCTGGTAAATAATAGTTACAACCAAAATTTAAAAGAAATTCCAATGACTTTTATAATATTTTGGGTATCGGTCAGACGTACTTGCTGTAATGAATCAACAGCGTATTGCATGCATGTGTGCAACGCGACTTTGTCTCGCGTCCACTTTGGTCTTGCCATCTTTTAGGAACCGAAGTATTAGGAGATTAGGAGTTAGGAGACATTGAATTCTAAACTGCAGCAATGCTCAATGGACCGTCAAATCTTCCTTACACTCGCTGACGATGACCCAAAGTTTTTATCAAATAATATATCAAACAATAGAAAATAGTATCATTTATTGCATACAATGAATTTAAATCGGGTTTGTTACACCAAAACCCTCAGAAATCGCATTTAATTGGATTTTTGCACTCTTGTTAGTTTTCAGTCCGATATAGACTGACTACATAAATTTTGTTTTCTGAAGCGAAGTACAATTTTTGTTTAGTTTCTTCTGCCTTACAAGGATTCCAGTATGCATCAATTGTCGCATTTGTCCAGTAGTAAAACGCAAAATAGACGCGGTGCGGTGTTTTGTTTAGTTTTTCGCTGGTCTTGTTTAGTCGTCTTAAGAGCTTAAAAAGCCTTTAATTAATTAATTAATTCACTTTTGTTCAGTTCTTCCAGTGTCTGATGAGTCTAAGGGCGGCTGTTATTTTGACGGTTCTGACATAAAGATCCAACCAACATAAACGGATGCAATTTTTAAACAAGCATAAGCTGATCTTGCTTTTAAATTTTTTATGTTTCAGTAGAGGATTCAGAGGTCTGTGAAAAGTCATAGGTTTTGATTAATATTTTCATTAACGAGCGGAGAATGAATTCTGATGATTATTTTTGTAAGTATATTTTAAAAATTTCACGTACGCGGATTGTGAAAACAATCCGTGAAACATTCTTAAAAACGAGTCCCTCAACCGTGCCACAATCCCACATGTTAAGTTCATGGTAGAAATCGTCTTTTCCCAGAAAATACGTTTTTTACTCTGTGTGTGTGTGTGTGTGTGTTACTAATGTTACTATTGCCATCTTTTCGGACACAAACTATTAGGCGACTATGCAGATTTAGGAGCTACTGGATTTCCACAAATTCTGCCGTTACATTTAGACAGAAAAACTTCACTACAGGCCAAAAAAAATTTCTGTTGAAGTAAAACTGATTTGTATTACCTCTGAAATCGTAGAATCCCCGTCATAGTCAGTGTTTTAACTGAATTATCCTTGTTTCATACAGGAGGGCATAAAACAACGAGAATGCGTTTAAAATCGTATTTTTACAATATTACATTTTCCATTATCTTTATTACAATGAAGCAAAAAATGATGACCACATTCACATATGTACCTAAATTAACAAAACACATAATTGCAGTTCGTAGCAATCAGAAATCCATTGTGGAGTTCATACGACATTGTCGAGTCGTTTCTGCTCGCGCTGTAGGAGTGTCCAAGTAAATGGCATGTGCGTATCAGCAAATTCAGTAACAATAAAGTGCTGTACACATTTCGTTAATTTTTTTTAATTTCATTCTTTTGAATCGTTTTGGATTTTATCTTTAAGGTTAAACTTGCGATTAGGTTTAAATACAAATATGACATAAAAGCAAATTTTTTACTCTAATTTTGTTTGGGTTAGCGATATCATGTTTTAATAGCAATCGTATCGTCTTCAACTGCAACGCTGTGAAACATCGTGTTGTAACTCTACAGACAGGAACAACTGAACTTCGATTGAACGTCGAGACTACTTTTGGGGGAACAAGGTGTCGGATTTGCCAACGATTAGATTTTGATTTCATTAATAATGCCTTTTTCAGAAGTAGAGAAAGATTTCAATGAAACGGATATTGATGAAACTAAAAACTTTAAGGGAATTATGAATATGGTTAAAGACGTTAGGTCATACTATAAGGATAACATTCTGTATTATCTGTGTGGCTTTATTGTAAAAAAAATTATTTCGAAGTTAAGGTGTGAAGAGTGCATTCATTTACTGATAACAGATGACAATAACTTGAGCGTTTACACTCATTTTACTGACTTTGTGTGTCAGAAAATTAATTAGAGCGTCATCAGACGTTTTAAAGATTGTAAAATATATGTATAATTTATTGATTATATCTGACAGTAAACTTAATACCAAAAGAATGATTATATCAGCTTGCAAAAACTTTGCCGGCACAGTGTTTAGAAAACATATTTCACACAATGATTTTTCTGAAGACAGCCATGAAGTAAAACTTATCAAATTAATAGGGACATTATTTTATAAAATCTTGTGCTATGATATTGCTAAGGAAAGAACCGCTGCAGCTACCTTCTCCGCCAAAAATTAAATTGTATTTTTTAGTAATGTTTAATGTAAACAATTTTTATACAGTTAATACGTAGCTAATTAAATAAAATAAAAAAATTTAATGTAAATTAGCATCGCTTATTGAACACTTTAACGACCATGGCAGGCGTGTACGCCACCTTTTTTTACGCAATAAACATTTTAAAGTTTACGGTTCACGTCTTTTATTCTTTGTTTCCCTTATTCTTATCTTTATTCGTCTGGCTTCAACATTAAATATTCATAAATAAGAGCGCAACAGAACTTAGCGACAAACTGAAATAATGTGTCAGAGTACTTAAATCTCACAGTGAAACAAATGTTTTTAGTTTGGAAAAGAACTTATTAAAAACCTCTCACTTTGGAGTCATTAATTGTTAAAATGACATAGCCGTACCATTTAACGCAAAATATGCTCCGCTAAAACAACAAAAACTATAACAAAGCAGAAAAGTCAGACTTTGTACATGTACAGTATATAGCATACGCAGTTTCTTGCCTCTCACTGTTGCAGCGGTCGGACCGAATTCAGTGAATGCATCACGCGATCCATATAGTATACATCGATGAGTAAAACTGACCTTACGTGATCATATAATCAAGTGTAAAGTGAGTGGCTACGTCGACGCTTCCGACACAACACTAACCTTTCACAATCGACTTTGCAAGAATACGCAAGCTATGTACCGTATCCACATGTGCCATTGTATTGTTCTGGATGCCGTATGGACTATTGGACTTTTCTCATCATAAACAACTACTATTATAGTACTAATGCTTTTGTCACTTCCATATTCCATAAGGAAATAGAAGTATGGTGACCGTGAAAAAAATCGTGTTCGAGATAAGGGCAGATACTGATTGTACTACCCTCAAAACATAAAGAAAAGTATTTTCCGAAAAGTGTCTGTGTGTCTATGTGTAGAATTTTTTCTATGGCGAACGATAACTGGCGCAAATTCAAACAGAATTGAATGAATACTTTTTTGCATATGTGCCCGAGTTGTAGAGTACTCAAGGCCAATTGATTTTGGTGAAGATCGGTTAAGGGAAAGGGGTAGTTTACCTTGCAACGTAACTTTTACGTTTTAACAAGAGTAAAGTACTTAATTTTGATAAATAAATTATCCTGAAAAGAAGGGAATAATCTACTGTAGAAAGGATAATGAAATATCTATAAATAAAAAGGGCAGTTGAAGGGGGAGAGGGTAAATTTTTTGTATTGATGTTATAAATTTATGCGACCGAAAACTTAAAAATTGCAATAAAATATTATCAATTGATATTGTTCCATGCTATGCAACCACGGATACGTAAACAAAATATTTTTTCGTTTTTAGAAATTCACAGATAAACGCCAGGCTGTATTCGCTTTCTTTCGTGTTGTTTAAATAAAAGACAATTTAATTCTTTATTTTTAAAATACAGTATTAACAAATATTAATAGTTACAATTCGTATTCTGATTATCTTTCTCATCGTTTTCACCAAAAGCATGCTGATATATTTGGTTTCGTTCTGAGTTCACATATAAAAATAATTTTATAATTAATTAGAACGTGGAAGTCATGTATGGTTCTCCATGCCGATTTTTTCGTTTTGGAAGTGTATGATACCTTGTCTGTGTTACTGTAATCGTAAATAAAGTCTAGTTTTGAGCATAGTTTTTGCCAACCTTTATCAGCGCTAACCCGTTGTCTTGTCTTGTCTTGTTAGGCATGAAGTAAGCGTCTTTCTTAATACAATACGGTAATATCGTGTGTGATGTTTAGACATGTATCCACGATAGACACATATTACAATAACACTACTAATACGATTAGTGTGATTTCTATACCCTAACAAATAAATCAGAATCTGTGTTTTAAGTGACTTTGTGCGTTATTATTTCACAATTTACACATATTCTTGTGCAGTCCTTCAGATATTATAACTGTTGGCCTACATTCGATTTTATAAATGTACATTTTTCCATTCACATTCGTCAAAAAAGACAGAACATTGTGAACAAATAATAATAAATTTATCAGTCTTTGCAGAATTGAAGTAAACCTTACTTATAAACCAGTTTTCTATTTAAGATGTACTATAAAGAAACAAAAATTATTCTTAATAAACATGAACTGGGAAAATTTAATCTAGAAAACTAAAAATATAAAGAAAACGTTGTAGGAAATTCCATAGGTTTTTCTGTTTATTTATAATTATCAGTAATAGCGTTAGTGAAAACATTATGTATCAGTTCCCCGCAGAAATAAAGACACCGTCCAAAAGTGTTTTGTGTCTAATAAGTATTACTAATTTAATTTGATAGGTGAATTTGTTGAAGATATTGGCGAGACCGTTTGTTTGTCAATTCCTATGATGCGCGACAGACCGCATTAAGTAGTATTTATTGATCCGGAAAGCGGACCCCATTTCAACGGGAAACGTTAAGAAGGAAGAAGAACAACAACCTTGTTTAAGCTGTACTAGTGCAATATATGTTAAAACAAAACAAAATAAAAGTAAAGTTTGCTACACATTGTGAAACTGTAATCGTGAATTAACGCTGATTAATATTTACGATTTGTTCGCTATATACATGTTTAGTAGCTTCAATAACTAGTCAATCTGCCAGTTAATTTTTCAACCAGTTAGCGTTTAACAGAAATATACTGAACAAAATTAAATTATAAATAAATATAGATGCCCAAGGATGTCAGGAAAAACCCATGAAGCGAGGACAGGTGCTATCTGGACTTACGAAAGGAAGGAGAGAGATCGATCAAGAATGAAGCAGATATGGGGGAGGAGGAAGTGAGAGGAGAAGAAGGGAGGAACCTGTTGAAACAAACGTAGTCCGCAGTGGCTCATACGAAAAAAAGTACAGAATATTCCTTTTTATTTCGAAATACGATTATTAACTGAGCGGATTATGTAGGGTTACTGACGTGTTGACATCACGTCTGTTGACGGATCACTGATTTGATTATTATGTAAGGTCAGTGTCACTGTAATGAAAGATTAGGGCTATATAATTGACATTGTTTACGTCTAATCGTTGACCCCCCCCACACGGAGGGAGTGTGACCATCGCTCAAGACGTTGCGTACAACAAAAACAACTACTACTACTACAATTACCATTTACTAGCATTACTAGGTCTGTCACTGGTGCTATTACTATATTTATTTACATAGTGTAAATTATCTTAATTATACTTGCATACCATTTAATTCCCTAGATTGGAAATGTTACCAGAGAGACTTTATGTTGGGATAAATTCAAGAAAGTGTAATGCTTGCTTTCAGCAGTGGATCTTACAGCAAACGTACTCTGATGTAAAAGTGAGACTGAAGGTCACCGTTGACAGCTACTTTAGTAAGGTTCAGCTGCAAAGAACAACTAAAAAAGAAAAGAAAAGAAAATAAAAAACAAAAAAAGTCCGAAGCAATTTGTATGGTGAGCAGCTATATCTGACAAAAATGTGTTTTCTTAAAATTAATATTTTATTATTTTTACGTAAATCTTTTTCAGCTGCTGTAAAAGGCGAAGGACACAATTATTTCATGCTAATTGCAGTGTACATTGATTATAAAAACATTAGCTTAGAAAAAGTTTAAATCGATTAAAATTAATAAATATTTTTAAAAGTCAAAAATTTGAGACAATTTTTTGCAATTTTAAACAGTTAAGTGAATACAAAAGGTAATTTGTAATTTAGATGAAATACCTTTACAGAATATTTTGATATGCTACTCCCATTACGTCACCGTGGGCAGGCACTTTGTCATTAGTCTCTCTCTGTGAGAACCAAGTAACAGGAACCCATCACATTACAGGAGGACACCGTTACAAACATTTAGGAAGCAAATACATACTGTATTTCTTTTTGTAAACAGTGAATTAATTAATTTATTAAATTTAATTATTATTTTTTAGTGTTTTTTAATCCTCCAACGCAATTGTTGACCTATGAATATCATCATATTGTATCAAGCGAATTTTGTTCACTGAAATAATAACGGTATTAAATTCGTAGCTGACGTACTTGTAGATTCAAAGGTAAGATATTGAACAATTAATTTTAATTTTGAGGAAAGAATAATTAATAATTATATTTATTTAAATTAATACATATTGTATAGTTACAAATCCAGTCTTTACAAATTTTAATTTATTTATGTATTGTTTAATTCGTTTTGTTTAATTTGTAAAATTGGAAAAATTAGTTTGTAGTGAAAAAGAGCTGTCGACGAATTGTTGTTTGTTCTCTCGCAGTATTTCGTGGTTATCCGTAGGTCGCCGTAGATTCTGTTCCTGCTAAAACAAACACAAGTTACTTACTGTAACTGAAGTTCTCAACGGTTGACCAGTTCGTAAATAATCGGGTCAGCGCTCTACGGTGCCACCTGTGAAAGTATTGCTGAATCTAGCTATTGACAGTACTGTCTAAGTAATAAAAAGTCGTCAACTCTTTTTTCGGATATGAATTATTATTTTTATTTACAATTTGGATAATATTCAATCGTTACGTTTAAAATTTAATACAGGCTGTTTGCCTAATCAATCATTGACTTTACTGCTTTAAAATTGCTCTTGATCTCAGGGTTTTGAACATTATTTAAATTATTGAACATCATTTAAAATGGTTAACATAAAATTTCACAATAATTTTAGAACCTTGGTTCATTATGATTACAGTTCTTCAGTGGTTCCTTTGAGCCTGCAAAATTCAATAAGAACAAGAAAAAATGTCGGCACTGTTTAACATTTAGTAGGCGGCGTTAATTATCATAAAACAATAAAAATATTAAGTGGTTTTTTGAGTCATTACCATTGAATAAAAAATATAGTCGACTATGGTCAATCCCATATTGGTTTTACGCATAATGAAATAATCCTTACAATAACAATTAACCTAAAACGGTCTCAAAATTATGAACATACAGTCGTAGCATTGACTGTGATCAACCTCGGCTTTACTCTAGGCATACTCATTCAAATATTTAAAAATAAAATTACCATTGAACGTTTATATTATAACGAACATGGTTATTAGACTGACTGGTGTCAATGGGGACACAACTTCAGGCATACTGGGTTATAATAAAACATTAATTATAACAAAATCGGGTATCATCTTAATCTAAAACCTCAAAAAAGTTTACATAAGTATAATGAAGAATAATTCATTTAATGTTTGTCAATTATTGTCTATCTTATGTAGCACTCTAGTAGTTCAAACAATTTATAACCTCTCATTAGTAGTTTGTCATTGATTATTTTATTTCGACTGGGTTCGATAACTTGTAATAAATAAATAAAATTCTTATTTATTTCTATAAAAACAAAATTATATTTGGTTCATTAATGTTTGTGAGTGACTACTTGTCAGTTTGTTTGTTCACTATGAACCTCGTTATTCTATTATGGTTGGTTCCATGTTTAAAATTTATAATCTGAAAAATCTCTGTTTTTTCATTAATTATTAATAATAATTAATTCACACTATACTCCCTTTTATTTCACTTCAATTGCCACTTATTTATGCATTGGACAATTGCATTTCGCTATCAATAAGCGTTTTAGTTGAACACACGACACTAAAAAATTTGAAGGTTAGGATGTCCCTTCTGTTTACTATTTACACCGCACAGCTGATCTCTTGAAATCGACTGTATCCGCGCACAGAAATTGGCCGTCGTATCGCTTCGCTAGTCTGATGCAGAATAATAAAATTCTTTGTCTTCTTCGCTGTTCCTATATCGGGAGCACATACCCCCCGGTCACTTTTGATCGATTCCATTGGTTAAAAATGCGGACATTCTATCTCACCCCCTTGTGAATTAATTGAAATTGTCAATGACTTCGGGTTGGAGAGTTCCGTTTGTTGTATTCTCGCATTTTACAAAATAAATATAATTTCTTTAAAATTGGTTTAACGTCCTTGTTATTTGAGTATTACTTAATATGATCACATCATGTTATCACAATTAATCTGTTCTTTAAAATAAGTCCTCACAAGACATGTGTGAGTTTAATAATAAGAAAGTTAATTCCTTACTTATGACTATTATATTTTCATTATATTTTTACATGATTAATTATTAAAATTGACCAAATGATGATTACATTTCATCATATGGTTCCTTTGAAGTTTATTTAGATAATAATTATTACCATGATTGTCTAAGATGAATTAAATTACTATATTTGACCCATGCTTTCTATGGCCTAGAGCATGGTCAGTTAGATTTACTTTATTTATTGACATAATTTGTCCTGTTCACTTTTTTTACAGTGATATAGATATTCTAAAATGTCCATTACAACTTCTGGGCAACTTAGTTTTCATTAGAATACAATTATTTGCTTGTTTTTAAGGTAGCATTTATTGTTCATAGTCTTAGTATGCCAGGTCATTTTGATTTAATTCTGAGTTAATGATATACCCATCTTTATGTGGTTCTTTTAAGTATAAATTGTCTTTACAGTGTAAAGGTTGTTTTGCAATGATTGTTCTTTTATAATTACATGTGATATTGTTAATAATTCACCAATACTTCTTGCAGCTAGTGTGGTCAGACAGTGACCTCAATTTTTCTTAATTCTGGTTAAATTAGGTTTTCATAATAATCATTGTATACTATAATAGTGGTAATACATATTATATTGCATATTTATGACATTGTTCTTTACTGGTTTATATTATTATAGAAATTCTGGTTGTGTTTAACGTGAACACTTTTCTGTCCAATTTCAGTCTGTGTATTTGCATTAAACACCACACATACCACTTTCAATTAATAAAATTGTATCACTAGGTTGGTCTTTATAATGTCTTCTATCATTTTTTCATAACTTACACTAGTTTACATCGTTTTGGTCTTATTTTATACTAATTACAATCTGTTTTACAGCCAAGTTTAGGTTACCTGGGACCCCCCTATAGACAACAATGAACTGTGTTTTGGCTATCTGGTTTCAATGTCTTACAGGTTATTATTTGATACTTTTACACATGTTAATTATTATTTACTATCTCTTTATGATTTCTACCTGTCTACAGGTGGTTACTGGGTTCTTTTTTGTTATTTTATTCGAATTTGCCAGTATTAAATGTATGCCTGGTACACTGTTCTTACTAAGATAATTACTCTATCTTATCATTCATTATTCTCTTTCATGGTTTTGATTTTTTTAATAAATGTTATTCTTTTATTAGAATGAAGAGTTTTTTCTCGTGGTTTGTCTTTGGTACTGTCTGTCTATGTCTGTGTCTCTTTGCTGTTTCTTAATCCTGTAGATTCTTGGCTTTATTAGTTTCATTTTCTGTTGATACATATACTAGGCACATTATTTGGCACATTTGTTAATTCTTCTGTGTTTGTTATCTTGCTTGTGTTTATTAATATTCTTCAGTCTCTTGTTAATGCTGAATGTCATTGTACTTTAGATTTGTCCTCTCTCTTACCATATCTATTGAGTCATTTGGTTAATCACATTACAAAGTTGTCTTCTATACTTTCTTCTTTATCACTACTTATTGTTCTTTGGTTTACTGAGTTAAATTGCATTAATTGTTTTATTGAGTTCTTGAGCCTTGTATAATACTTTGTACAGAGTTACTTAGTTATCATTCCTTTCTTAGGTGTTCTGGTGTTAGTTTATGAGTGCTTCATTCTTTATTTTTCGTTGTAACTTTATTGTGAAGATATGTATTATTACAATATTTGTACATTATTATTATTATTATTATTAATTTAACAGTTTAAGTTTAGTATAATAATAGTACGGTATAGTTTATTATACACTAGCTATTACCCGCAGCTTCGCACGTGAATATTTGACTTTTAATAAGTATTTTAATATAATTTTTATTGTCTATGTCTATATAGCGTTCTGTCAGATCGTATAACAATTTTGTACTCATTAGTCAAATTGTCTCCAAAGCTGTTTTTAACACTTGTACTATTTTAACTTGTAAAAAATTATTATGTCGGTGCATCAGCCTTTGGAGATTTAAAAGTACCCGTTTATAAAGCCTTTGGAGATATTTATAAAGTGCCTGTTAAGTTAAAAACGCTAAATTCTTTATTTTGAGTGTTACTGTGTTAGAAGCATTGTATAACACATTAAACGTTATGTTTTCCTCAACCATTGCTTTTATTTATTTCAGCAGTAAACTAAAAACCAAAAACCGTTGTCACCTAAACTCTTACATGAAAACAACACGTATTTTCACTTTGCATTAAGTAATAGGACAATTTACAATTAGTACACTTCTTCTTTTCCACATCGTAATATATCGGTACAATCGCATATTATATAAAACATCGAAAATGTACTACAGGAATGGATAAATGTACAGTTACGATGCCGCTAAATAGCTTTTGTTTATTTACTTGTTACTATTGTAACCCCTCTTTCCTTTTATGTATCTTTAAGAGTATAAAACAACTTCTTTTATTTTAGTATTTTTTTTGAAAGAGAAGCCACAAGTCAATTAGGACTAGGCCGGAGCCTAGAGAAGCAAAAATTGTGCCGGGTCCAATATGACGGGACTTGCAATGAAACTCAGCTGTAATATAACAATAACGGTTTTTATTGTATGCCAAGAATTAATACGTGTATGCAAACTGTATCACATAGTTATCCCCCCCATGAATCATAAATATCACAAATAAATTAAGCCCTGCTTTAACAGTATTAAAGACAACATGTGTATATCATAACGAGTGTGTATAATATTCAGTAAATATATATAAATATAAAATTCTCCCCCATTTCGTGACTAGCTAGACACAGACAAACATAACAAGACACACTGAAACATAAGGCACATAGACTCACAATTATACATCAATTCTAACACGAATGCCCCTGGAATGCACCCGCCTTGCAGGCAGTGTTAGTACCATACCCAGAACCCAACAGTGATAAAATGTTCGCCCATCAGCAACCCGTTTCTGTAGAATTACTTAAAGCCAAAATCCCAAAAAGGATAATAATTACTCATAACGCATAAGTAAGACCGGACCGCCCATATGTATAGCATCCACAGATCACTGACCCATCATGAGCGTATGAACCTTAAGTTCCTTCCACAGCATTAAATAAAAATTTACGGAAACTACATCACCTGATTTTTAAACAGTTGTTATACAATTCTAAAAGGTTAATTTGCTTCACAAATTCAGAAGGATTCAATAAATCAGTATACTTTACCAGTAGAAAATTAATCAGTCGAGGCTTTACAACATTTTGAAAAGGGAATCAAACAGTATATGTTTTACAAGTAAAAAAATTAATCATTACATGTTCTATAGTTAAAAATATTAATCAGTATGTTTTACAGTTACAAAAAAAATAAATCAGTATATGCTACAAGTGGATAAGGTTGATCATTATATGTTTTACAAGTAAAAGAAAAACAATCAGTCTAGACTTTTGTGAGGTACAAAATCAACTAGTATATGCCCAGAAAAATGTGCAAATTATTTTCTCTTAAAACCCGACTGGCTATATAAATATAAATGAAATGAAAGTACAATAAAACGGTTGTGCCCTAGCAGCTGTGGAAGCGCGCCAGCATGTGGTTGACAAAATTTGACAGGAATCTAACCTGCCTCAGGCTGCACAAACATGTGTCAGACAAAAACTAAGTCCCTTTTTAAACCCCCAGAAAACGGCCAAAAAAAAACACAAGGAAAACCCCCCAGCCCTTAAATGTTAAACCCAAGGTGAATTTAATATTTACTCATTTCTGTTCCAGCCGGAACAGAGTCCATAACATGTTCTATAATTTTTTGTAAAGAGTAATATAATAATGAAATGCAAACGGTAAAATGTCCAAGTGAAAAATATCTCTGGCACGCTCCCCCAGTGCAGCACACAATTACAAGCAATGCACTTAGTGTTAGGTAATTCAGTTATAAAAAGTGTTCTTGAAATTAACTCATGATGATCAGCTGTTCCCATTTATAGCAGACAGTCTGGACACGTGGTCACATGGATTCAAATGAATATTACTGTAAAACAGGTGCACTGCCGGCCCGGCCCCAAAAGAAAAATAAAGAGTGCATATCACCTTAATACTGCTGCCTAAGTGCTACATCGTGAACCGGTCACCAGCTTCCTCTCCGGACAGGATCTTCTCTAATGGTCCATGACTGATGCAGTTGTACGGCAATCAGCAAGCCAAATCTCCGTCTTAATCAAGAACCCTGTTAATTCATATAAATTAGAGAAATGTTCACCAAAAATGTAAGCCCAAGTTCAGGTAATTAACCTCAGAACGGGCCTTCAACCAACTCTCAATAAATGCACAAGTTTCATTAATAAAATCTTTGCAACCAGCTTAAAGGGTAGAAAGTCAGCCATGGAATAAATAAATTTTAATAAAGAAAGACTATATCAAAAGTGGCGTAATGTAAAAGTCATCAGCACCATGTCTACATGCTCCGACAGAAATTAACAGGCTAAGCGCCACGTGGTGACCAATAATCATAATTTGACCAAAAATTTAACTTCAATGCACTCACAGTATTAACAATGTTTTAACATTAATAATATTTCCTCTATGGAAGTTCTCTCAAATAAATTCTCTACTGTAAAGTTAATTAACGAGCTCCCCGACAGTCTGCTGCATGAATGGACACCGTTCACTACCTGATTACGCACTAACTTTTAGCCATTAATTTTTACATTCTACTCCTTTATCATGACAATGACAATTACAATACCTCTCCCACTATTATAGTAATAATAAAAGGAACATGTGCTATATACTGAACATTAAGTAAATTACTGAACAATGAGTTTTCTTTTAATATAAAAACTGTCGGGTCGCACTCACATAATTAGGTCCTTACACGGTTGCATACACCTTGTTATTAAATATCCATTTAATATGAATTACTTTTAAACACATAAAATAATGCAATTCTTACCGGGAGTCGCTTAAGTTTCAGCAAGCCATACAGATGCGGAGAAACTACGCCGTAATTGTTCGGAGAGAGAGAGAGAGCCGATGTATTCGTAGCGGGGCGATGAACTGGACTGCCGTCGCCGGCAGAGCAAACCGACCACTTACTACGAGTTGCGCGCGCAACCGTACCCACTCACGTACACTTCGTAGTGGGCAAGGGTCGTTCCGAATAACCGGCGATATATTTTACAATTAATTTTTCTCGAATATTCAACGGCCGGCAAATACCGGCACATCCCCACCCCGAAAGGGCAACCCGGTTGCCCTACTCTGAAACTCGGGAAAGTACCCTGCAGTGTACCCCCCCTTCTTAAATACTCCGGTGGACATCGTGGGTAAAGTGGCCCGGCGGCACTTGCTCCCAGGAGAACAGAGGCTCAGAAGGGAAAACGAAAGAGACGAAAGAAGACGTGTAGTTGGTAAGTGTGTATGTGCGGCACGCTGACCTGATCAGGGCCAGCCCACCGCAAAGAAGGACAGAGAAGAAAGACGAAAGAAAAGCTCGGGAGCTCCCTGAGTTCCGACCTCCTGAGGCTTGTCCACACAAGCCAGAACACGATAGCCACCTAAACAGGGCATCTGCCCCATATACCTACGGGGTAATTCTGTAATACGACCTCCCCATTTTACACAAAGCATCACGGGACGGGGGAGAAGGGAAAAAGGGAGATGACGGTCTCCATGAAACTATAATCCAAAGGTGTGCCCAGGGTATGCGGTGAACAACGTGGAGTAGCAGGAGCAAACTCGACCCGCCGCTCCACGCTGCCCACCCTCCACTCTCTAACTCCTTTTTTTTTTGCTTTTTCTAGTTTTTTTTTTCTCTAGGTAAGGTTAGGAAAATCGGAAGGTGGATGGTTAAGGATGATTAAACGGTCATGGGCTGGGACTGAAGGTAAGGACATGGCTCCCTCCGGACCTAAGGACAATTGGAGAAAACCAAGGCTCGCGCAGGCAGGGGCGCATCCCTGAAGTAGACGAACCCCACTGGGACTGTGGGAAACATCTACCCGCTACCATATCATTCGCGATACCGCCCCCGGAGCACACCCTCTTAAAACAGACAACCTCCCCACTCGCACAGAGACCACCATCATTCCCCCCCTTCAGCCCGTTTACCCTTTTCTAAATAATTTTAATTTTGATATATGGGCAGTAATCTCTTTAGGATTACTCCCCGGCTCTTCCAACCGCGCCGTCACTGGTGACGTAAAGCCTAGGATACGGTATGGTCCCGACCAACGATAGCACAATTTAGCGGCTCTTTTGTCAGCGGCTGAGCTGATCGGATGGCTCTGGCAGTAGACCCAGTCGCCGGTCTGAAAGGGGTTCGGAATTCGCCCCTGATTGTATCGTCGACGGACCCGCTCGTGCGCTCGCAGCAAATTCTTCCGAGCCTCCCTCCATCTCTCCGCGGTTCCATTATCGGGCTCCCGTGGTAGAAGATCGTCAATATTCCACAAGTTAGTCAACGGGAGTGCGGGCGAGAATCCAAACATGATATCAAAGGGCACGGCCTTATGACTGTCATGCAGGGCCGTCTTAAAAGCTAGCTGCAACCACTTCAAATTCTGGTCCCAGGTGGTCTGTTGTTCCGCATGATAGGCGATGAGTGCGGACCGGAGATTCCTATTGAACCTCTCCGCATGGGACGGCTGTGGGTAATACGGGGAAGTGGTTACATGTTTGATACCGCTGGCGAAACACATCCGCCGGAACTCACTCGAAATGAACTGTGGTCCATTGTCGGAGACAATGATGGTCGGAAGACCGAAATGCTGAAAAACATGGTTCTGAAGCGCGCTTATGGTTAAACGAGCTGTTGCCTGCCGTAAGGGCAGTAGCCAGGCAAACTTCGAAAAAGCATCCACACAGACAAGTAGGTAAGCGTTACCTGACTTGCTACGCGGGAAGGGTCCCACGTAGTCGACGAATAGCTTCTCCATCGGTCTGCTCGCCACGTCTGATGACAACAACCCCAACTTTGTGTTTTGGGCAGGCTTGCTTAAGCCACACAGATGACAACTCTTAACCTTCGTCGCGATGTCCCTGTCCATGCCATTCCAGATGAAGTGTTTCCTAATACCGGAAATGGTCTTCGAAATTCCCTTGTGGCCTCCTACTGGGGAATTGTGATAATAGCTGAAGACCATGGGCACTAACTTGCTAGGCAGCACGATCTTCGGGGCACGTCCCTTTCTTTCTCGACAACACAGGACGCCTTGGACAAGAAGTAAGGGGCCTGCGCGTTACCCTCCTTTATACTCTGGATGATAGGACCCAGCTCTTCATCATTCAACTGATGGGGCAACACATCAGTGAAGGCTAACGGAAAGTCTAGCAGAACAGAACAGGGTTGCTCAGATTGGACTTCACTGGGCTGGGAAAACATGCAAGAAGCCAAGAGAGAGCCTGATTGTCGGTCTCGAGCAGGAACTCAGCGTGTTCCAGAAAACGCCTGAACTTATCTAGAGCGTATACCACAGCTAAACACTCTAGCTCATATACTGATGACTTTCTTTCCTGCTGGGTCAGGGTTCGGGAAATAAAGGTCACAGGCTGCCTAGCACCATCAACGACTTGGGACAGAACCGCCCCGAGCGCCACCGAACTCGCGTCCGTCTGTAAGACAAACGGTTGAGAAAAATCCGGCATCCGCAGCACCGGCGGGGAAATAATAGCTTCCTTCAACGTTTCGAAAGCCTTCTGCTGGCTCTCGCCCCACACAAACTTAGCCCCCTTCTTTCTCAATTCATTTAGGGGTGCAGCTATCTCCGCTGCATTGAGGATAAACCGCCGATAAAAGTTAACCATCCCCACGAACCGGGCGATGCCTTTGGTATCCCTTGGCGGGGGAAAATCCCGGATACCCTGTGTTCTTTCAGGGTCCACTGTAACGCCTTGGTGCGACCCCAGATGCCCCAGAAATGAGATGCTCTCCTGGGCGATTCGCACTTTCTCCGGATTGACCGTGAGGCCCGCGCTTCTCAACCTGCTCATCACCTCCCTGAGATGACACAGATGTTCATCATAGGTTTTGCTGTAGACCAGCAAGTCGTCCAAATAGTTGAAAATGAACTTGAATTTTACATCTTGAAACACTAGATCAATCAGACGCGTGAGCGTTTGGGCGCCCACCGCCAGACCCATAGGGACCCGCGTATACTGATATAAATTCCACGGGACACAGAACGCCGTGTACGGTCTACTTTCCTTGGACAAAGGGATCTGGTGATATGCAGCGTTGAGATCAATCACGGTGAAATACTTGGCCTCACTAAACCAATCGAAAGCTGAGTGGAGATCCGGAAGGGGAACCGAACCCACCTCAATATTAGAATTTAACTTCCGGTAATCTATCACCATACGGTGCTTACCCCCAGGCTTGGGTACCAGGAACGCTGGACTGGCATAACTGGAATTGGAAGGTTCAATTACCCCTTGCTCTAAAAGCTCTTGAACCTTCTCCCTCAGAACGGCCATTTTCGGAGGGGCGAACTTGTATGGGTGCGACCTCACTATCTTAGAGTCCGTCAAACGAATTTTATACTCTAATAAATGTGTGAGTCCCAACTTAGGAGTTAATACGGAGGGAAATTCCTACACAATCGGTCTGAAGCTCTCTGCTGGGCGGGAGTGAGATGATCTCGTGCAGAATCGGGACAAGCGACCTCTTGGATACCTCCCTTAGCTCCCTGGTATCCAAGAAAAGGAATAACAACACCCCGATTAAATTTAAAATAACACTGGTGCCCATGGATGTCCAACACGAGACCACTTTCAGCGATGAAATCAGCACCCACAATACAGTCAACTCCCAGAACCGGAGAAACCAGAAAAGGCCACACCCAAGAAAAGCCATCAATCTTGAACTTAAAGGAAACCACCCGGGAGATGGGCAGAATTTCCCTAGAAGCAGTCCAGCACACCACAGACGACCGATTCGACCCTTTTATTAAGCCCTGTTTCTCAAGGTCCGCGCATACTCGAGATGAGATGATAGATCGGGATGACCCGGAGTCAACTAGCGCTCTGAGTTGACCCCTCTTCACCTCGAGCGACAGGAAGGGGCATACAGAAGCCTTTTGCGGGACGGTAGCAAGGACCTTGATATTAGAAGAGTCAGGACCTATCCTCTGCCTGGAGGCACTTGAATTCCGCAAAGTCTTGTAACGAGGGGAAGACAACCTCCGATTTGTCCCCCACTGGTAATTTAGTTTTTTGAGTACCGGACCCTCGGGGGAAGCGCTGGACGCATACCACCCTCCGGACAATCGCGGGCAACATGCCCCTGTCTGCGACAGCGAAAGCAAACAACGCCTCTCAACTGTCCACCTCGATCGCCGTTATTTCTCTCTGGCCGGGGTTGGGGCTGAACGACCCGTCGTTCCACCACTCGGGACTCGCCCGGACTGGCCCTTACTGGCCCACGGGATTCATCAATTGATTGTATAGCCCGGAATAACAAGCACAGCTTCTCGAGGTCTTCATAATTCCGCGGTCGCTCAGCGAAAGTTAAACGAGATCTCTCCTGGGGAGTAACCCCTTCGAATATCATCTGCACTACTTCATTCTCGGGCAGTCCCAACCCTAAAATCCGGACAGCATCACGGATACTCTGTGCAAACTTCGCAAAATTCTCCCCGTGTGCTTGCACCCGATAACAATGCTTGTGCTGCAGCTGCTCTCGCAATCGGCCAGGCACGCATGCATCCAACACCCCCCGATGGAAAGACGCCACACTGCCGCCATCTCTTATAGTCCGCGCGACCCGCTCAGCCACAGACCCCCGACAATAGGGATACACGAGTTCGAGTAGGGTGCTATCCGACATCCCCGGGAAATCGGACAGCTGAAACAAAATTCGGAAAAAGACCATCAATTTGTCCACGTCTAATCCACCTACAACCGGAAGCTCCTGAATAATGGAAGACAGGGGGTTATGTAATTTATTATAAGAGACTCTCGATCCGCCCGAGAGCGTTGGCAATTGAGCCGCCGGGTTCGGCGTCGGCGCTATGTCCATGTCAGGAGGTTGGGGAGAGCTCATTGAAAGCTGAGACTTCACGGGCTCGAAGTTCCGCAATGCTTTAGCCACCTGTTCCGAAATCAGCTTCAGCGTGGCGCTGACTTCAGCAATTGTAGTTTGTGCGGACAAGTTCTCCAGTCGATGTTGCAGATGTTCCGCCCGCTGACGCACTCTCTGTCTTGCCCTGAGGCTGGAAGGGGCCGACTCAAAATCCTCCATCACCTCCCGCAACTCTCCCCACTTCTCCTGGCACAACTCGAGCTCTGCTGTCACATCAGTGACCTTTACGAGCGACGTCGTCCCTCCGGACGCGAGGGCGTCTCTTAACTGCTTCCTCAAAGAAGCGACATCCCCCTGGGGCCTCCCACCCCGGGACTTAATCTCGAACTCCAACTCGTGCTTCAAAAATAAATCTGGATTTATAACGCTCATGCCGCCAATGCTCTAATTACTTCTCCTACGAACCACAGACAAACATAAAAACACCAATCACTAAACCAGGAAAACCTTGAGTACTGTTCTTCCATCAAGAGGACCCCCGGGTTCTCTAGTGCTGCGGAGACCTGGCCTATTTTGGACCATTCACACCCACGACAGAAGGAGACAAGTGACAACCAACAATACTAAACACACATAACATCAAACAGCAATTCGACACACACGTCGTACCAACACATAACTCACAACAACCAACTAACAATCGAAACTCATAATTCGGGAAATAATACTCCAACATCAACCGGACACAAGTCGGTGCCGGTACCGACTTCCGATCGGGCCATACCGAATCCCGCAATATCACACGCTAAACTCCGACCCTAAATCAACATTCCATCATCCAGGCCACACTTGAGACTCCCCGGCCGTACATGCTATCAAATTTTTCAAACACAAATAACCGCCTCAGTGGTGCGACCCGACTCACAAGTTATACAACCTACAACTAGCCTACACGGGCATATATCTAAGAAAACAATGTCACAATAATCGCCTCAATATTTCCGAGTTTGCAAGCCCCGTCACACACCAGGACCGAAGGGTTCAAGCCTAGAATGAACCACGCTCACTGCTACCATTTGCAGTGTCAGACTTTATAAACCACGCTCAGCTACCATTTGTAACCCCTCTTTCCTTTTATGTATCTTTAAGAGTATAAAACAACTTCTTTTATTTTAATATTTTTTTTGAAAGAGAAGCCACAAGTCAATTAGGACTAGGCCGGAGCCTAGAGAAGCAAAAATTGTGCCGGGTCCAATATGACGGGACTTGCAATGAAACTCAGCTGTAATATAACAATAACGGTTTTTATTGTATGCCAAGAATTAATACATGTAGGCAAACTCTATCACATAGTTATCCCCCCCATGAATCATAAATATCACAAATAAATTAAGCCCTGCTTTAACAGTATTAAAGACAACATGTGTATATCATAACGAGTGTGTATAATATTCAGTAAATATATATAAATATAAAATTCTCCCCCATTTCGTGACTAGCTAGACACAGACAAACATAACAAGACACACTGAAACATAAGGCACATAGACTCACAATTATACATCAATTCTAACACGAATGCCCCTGGAATGCACCCGCCTTGCAGGCAGTGTTAGTACCATACCCAGAACCCAACAGTGATAAAATGTTCGCCCATCAGCAACCCGTTTCTGTAGAATTACTTAAAGCCAAAATCCCAAAAAGGATAATAATTACTCATAACGCATAAGTAAGACCGGACCGCCCATATGTATAGCATTCCACAGATCACTGACCCATCATGAGCGTATGAACCTTAAGTTCCTTCCACAGCATTAAATAAAAATTTACGGAAACTACATCACCTGATTTTTAAACAGTTGTTATACAATTCTAAAATCAGTATACTTTACCAGTAGAAAATTAATCAGTCGAGGCTTTACAACATTTTGAAAAGGGAATCAAACAGTATATGTTTTACAAGTAAAAAAATTAATCATTATATGTTCTATAGTTAAAAATATTAATCAGTATGTTTTACAGTTACAAAAAAAATAAATCAGTATATGCTACAAGTGGATAAGGTTGATCATTATATGTTTTACAAGTAAAAGAAAAACAATCAGTCTAGACTTTTGTGAGGTACAAAATCAACTAGTATATGCCCAGAAAAATGTGGGGAATTATTTGAAGTTCTCTCAAATAAATTCTCTACTGTAAAGTTAATTAACGAGCTCCCCGACAGTCTGCTGCATGAATGGACACCGTTCACTACCTGATTACGCACTAACTTTTAGCCATTAATTTTTACATTCTACTCCTTTATCATGACAATGACAATTACAATACCTCTCCCACTATTATAGTAATAATAAAAGGAACATGTGCTATATACTGAACATTAAGTAAATTACTGAACAATGAGTTTTCTTTTAATATAAAAACTGTCGGGTCGAACTCACATAATTAGGTCCTTACACGGTTGCATACACCTTGTTATTAAATATCCATTTAATATGAATTACTTTTAAACACATAAAATAATGCAATTCTTACCGGGAGTCGCTTAAGTTTCAGCAAGCCATACAGATGCGGAGAAACTACGCCGTAATTGTTCGGAGAGAGAGAGAGAGAGAGCCGATGTATTCGTAGCGGGGCGATGAACTGGACTGCCGTCGCCGGCAGAGCAAACCGACCACTTACTACGAGTTGCGCGCGCAACCGTACCCACTCACGTACACTTCGTAGTGGGCAAGGGTCGTTCCGAATAACCGGCGATATATTTTACAATTAATTTTTCTCGAATATTCAACGGCCGGCAAATACCGGCACACTATGGTAATTAGTTCTGGTCTCCATGGTGTTGTTGACATCTTTTGTAGTAGTATTTAATATATTTCATTACTTATTCATTGCATAATCAGAAAAACGTATGAACATAAATTTTATAATCGTTTGAGACAATTACAAAACATATAGACGTATCTGTATACAAAATTACAAAATATATCGATATAATCGCATATTAAAAACTGCAGGAACGGATAACGGTACAGTTCTGATACCGCTAAATATCATTTGCTTATTTACTTGTTACTTGGTAATTAATTCTGGTCTCCATGGTGTTATTGACATCTTTATACGCGTCAACGAAAAGACAATTAAAGGAACTAAATGTGCGAACGGGGCAAAATATCAAATTCCAAGTTAGACAGTATTATTTGCCTTGTGTCAAAGGTTACCTGTGCAAAATATGGTGGCAATCGGTGTAACGGTGTGGATTTGTATTCAGTACCCATAAATCCTCAGACTTTGAGTTTTATAGTCTATATATAGATAAATATATATTAAGATTTATCTTAATTTAGTTAATGTTAATTTTATTATTAATAACAATACAAATATATTAATGTTATGATAATGGTACCGTTAATCCGTTATTAATTATAAGTGAATACTGTATTGAACACTGGTAATGTAATGTCTGTTGAAAACTATTATAAACTGACTAAGTTCTAGTCGGTCAGAAAAGTCAATTTCAAAAATAATCTAGATCTTTTTTCTAAACAGAATCAGTGATTGAATACGTACATGTTTTCTTATAAAATAGACAATAAACAAACCAGGAATATACGTATGTTTCAGAATGATCATCTTTTTTTTTTTTTTAGAACCTGGTCAGTGTGTTTATAATGTGTACTTGGTGCGTCAATTCGACCAAATGGTACTAACGACTGACGAAAAATTACAGTGTTATAAAATAGGGAATTTAGGACGTTGGTTCCCTGAAGCCAGGCGATACACATATATTCTGCTTGTTCTACTGTCTGAAGTAACTCTGAAACTGTCCCCTTTGTTCACGTATCAGATATTCAGTGTTATTATATTCATGGGGTACAATGACTCTTTTCTTCTCAGTCTCTCCCTCCCTCCACTCTTTCACGTTCTGTGTTCTCCTCCCTCTTTCGTTCTTTTCCGTCTCTGGCTTCGGTTCGTCGACATTCACGTTGGTTGTCAGCAGACCTCGTACTTTTCACATGGTTTTTGTCTCCTCTACTAGGAAATTTGGATACACTAAATTTCGCGTTGCTACCAGCCATTGCACTGTCCGAGCTGTCCGAGGAACTTACGTAAAATTATTGTTTAAAAATGAATAAAACTATGGTGATCAGTGGCGGATTATCCATAACGCTAGGGTATGCTGCAGTACCGAACACCGGGGCCTCAGCTGTCTGAGGGGGCACCATCCAGCCCTAAATCTCAAAAACCTTTTGAAGATAATAAATGTAAAAAAAAAACAAAAAAAAAAAACAAATGTTAACAAATGTTCTCAATCGAAAATCATAAAAATATATGTGCACACTTTTCGACGATCTTCTAATAGGATTGAAGCACTTTGTGCCACGAGTAAAATTGCAAGACAGAAGATATATTTTTCAAATCGTTCGAATGAAGATGATAAATTCCATGATACTACAGCTTCTTCTCAGTCTCTCCCTCCCTCCACTCTTTCACGTTCTGTGTTCTCCCCCCTCTTTCGTTCTTTTCCGTCTCTGGCTTCGGTTCGTCGACATTCACGTTGGTTGTCAGCAGACCTCGTACTTTTCACATGGTTTTTGTCTCCTCTACTAGGAAATTTGGATACACTAAATTTCGCGTTGCTACCAGCCATTGCACTGTCCGAGCTGTCCGAGGAACGTACATAAAATTATTGTTTAAAAATGAATAAAACTATGGTGATCAGTGGCGGATTTTCCATAACGCTAGGGTATGCTGCAGTACCGAACACCGGGGCCTCAGCTGTCTGAGGGGGCACCATCCAGCCCTAAATCTCAAAAACCTTTTGAAGATAATAAATGTAAAAAAAAAAAACAAAAAAAAACAAATGTTAACAAATGTTCTCAATCGAAAATCATAAAAAGATATGTGCACACTTTTCGACGATCTTCTAATAGGATTGAAGCACTTTGTGCCACGAGTAAAATTGCAAGACAGAAGATATATTTTTCAAATCGTTCGAATGAAGATGATAAATTCCATGATACTACAGTTTGTCCGCTCAAAGTATTAAACTGAATTATTGATTGATGTAGGCCTACTTCCGAATGTATACATTGCTTATCGTCTGCTTTTGACGATTCCAATAGCTAACTGCGAGTCTGAAAGATCATTTTCTGTACTAAAACGAATTAAAGATATGTTCAGTTCAACTATGAGAGATTATCTTCGTTAGAACGGTTGAATATTGAAAGCGGGATACTCGAATCGCTCGATATAGGAGAAATTATACAAGACTTCGTTAAGGCAAAATCAAGAATAAATGGATCGATCAGTATTTTTTTTGCTTAAGTAGTACTACGCTCATTGTAATCACTATTTAGCTAAATAATTTTTTGAGTTTAATAACATAATTGTCAACTTTCTAAATTGTGTATGCCATTTATCAGTGTAAATAGTGGATAAAAGTTTCAATCGGGGGGGGGGACCCAGTCTGATGTCAGCATAGGGTACCATGTGCTTCTAATCCGCCCCTGATGGTGGCCAATCAAGTTCTTTATCTTGACGGCCATTTTGTAAACAAATTAAATCAGTGATTAAAACGATGCTACAAACTTTTGTTTGTTCAAAACTTGTTCAACTTGTGGTTACTTTCGCAACTCATAAACTGTGGCGAGGAGTCATATTATCTTATTTACATTACTTTACATCCCTTTTTTAATAATTTTACATGAAATGCTTGTAATTTTCAGTTTTAAAATCATTACTGACTGGCAGCAGCAGCATTTTTGGTTAATGTATTACCACAACAACCATCCAAGCAGTTTAGGGGAAGAAGAATGTTAATTGCCATAAACATAAAATGACGAAAGTGTCGCCAATCGGTTCAATCGACCCCAAAGACTGACGCTTCCAACTAATCACACATTTCACGTAAGCTCCATATTTCTGGAGCAGCTGAAGACAAATACTACTTTAAAATTAATTTGAAATCTTGTTTTATTCCCTCTTATAATGCATCAAAATAGATTATAAGCTAATCTGTATCCATTTAAATACTCAAAAACTTGTGCTCGAATACCAAAATGTGTAATAAATTGTTTACATAGAAATTATTCAATTGAACGAGCGAAAAGAGTTCTCAGTTTTAACTCGACTGTTTGGCATTTGCCTGTCTATCTATTTAGGGTTTGTTTTACGATAACTTTTGCACGCATCAAACGATTTTCATAAAACTTGGTGTGTGTGTCCGTACCTTTAAGCTATTGTTTAGCCCTATTGTTTTTAAACTTGATGCCCCAAAAAATATCGTGTCGGGAAACAAAAATGTGGGGGTCAAAATTATGAAAAATGGGCCAAAATGACCATGGGGTATCAAATTAAAGAGAATATTAACCACAATCTGAATATAATGTTCAGCTTTGAAAATTTCAAAATTTTAGGGCATCAGGGTCCAAAAAATGTAGGTACCAAATTTGGAAAAAATTGCACAAGTAGGTACATTATTCAAATTAAACAGAATTTAAACCACAATCTGAATATAGTGTTGAGGCTTGAAAATTAAAAAAAATATGATTGGACACCGGTAAAATGTTAAAATTTTGGGAATAACTAGCCTATAAATTCATGCCGAACATCAGACTAAAGCGAATGATATTAACCAAAATACGAATCTAATGTGCGCTTTGAATATTTTCATTATTTTTAGGTCCACCACAAACCAAAAATAGCGATTTCTGCAGCTCAGGGAGCTTATTAGTATGAAGTTTTCTATATTGTTGAGGAATAAGTCACTACACTATAAACATAGTAAACCAAATTGGATACACTGAGGGCTGAATAAACATTCGCAGGCTTTCTGTTTCCCCACTCGGTAAGAGGATATAACCTAAAAAATTTGAATAATAATATTAACAATTCCTCAACCACCGGTCAGCTGCTAATATGTGTTGTTTATATGAAGCAACATTGTGCTCTCCAGATGATTATAATGTACATCAATTTAAAACGTTGATAATAACGTAACTAATTATCCTAATAATTTAATTCCATTTATAATCATTACATTTTTACCCCCAATTCCCCAGTCTGAGTCGTCATTGTGAACCTATTTAAAAGGAATAAATCCGAAAATTAGTACCAAGCCACGTGTTGTTTAATCAAATATATTGTAACTTACCGTCTGTGACTTTCTGCAACAATGTCTTCACTCTAACGTTTACATGTTTCGACACACTTGTCCCATCCTCAGAACTTAAAAGTGTGTTCGTATATCATCAAACGATGATATAGTTGTCGAATAATTAAAACATTAAAATCCATATTAAACAAAACCACAATACATAAATGTACAAAGTAGAGCGCGATGGTTAAACGGTGTACACCGTACGGCGACTGACCGCGCACTCGAAGTGTACACCGTTTAACCGTCGCGCTCGACTTTGTACATTTAAGTATTGTGATTTTGTTTAATATGGATTTTAATGTTTTAATTATTCGACAACTATATCATCGTTTGATGATATACGAACACACTTGTAAGTTCTGAGGATGGGACAAGTTTTCCGAAACATGTAAACTTTAGAGTGAAGACATTGTTGCAGAAAGTCACAGACGGTAAGTTACAATATATTTGATTGTGAACCTACACACCTACACTTTCAATTGGCACAACGGGAAACCAAGCATCGTAGCCCAGTATTATAATGGACATTCCCCACTACAGTATTGTTGATCTCCAAGCCCCCAAAATCTATACTGTTTGCATTAATTACTACTATAATATTTAAGTAGTTTTTACCTTATACGGAGATTCCAGAGTATAACAAGAAAATGTACTATCGATCTGATCAAACTAATAATATTTGAAATAAGTAAAAATGTAATAGAATTTTTTCTCCAGCAAACAAATAAATTAAAATGAAATCGTTCGTAAAACAACAGGGGAGTTTCAGATGTTGAGGAACTTAAACAAAGCACAAGTGCATCATACTACTATTTTCTTTTTACAAGTTTTCAAAAACAGTATTTGTCGGTAAGGACAGCTCAAAGGACAACCACTACTACTCGTATTGACGACACTTACTGTTTTAAGATTTAATGCAACTGGAAACTGTCAGGTGATTATAATGTCACAACTGTTCTATGCCTTTTGACAGTGACCTTCTGTCCAGCTTGCAGCTGTATCTGTTAATTAGTTCCACCCCTGCTGTAGTCTTTTCAACATGTTATAGTCATAATTCATTCTGGCGTTTTCATGCCTCTTAGCAAGACACCACTTAAGTGTACTGGCGTGCATCTGCTTGTCGACTAATTTAGTCCTCCCCGTTGCGTTCTTCCTGGAATATCTGGTAGTGCCACTCTCTGGCGTTTTCTATCCTTTTAGTAAGAGTACCCTTTGTTTCTTACTTCGTCCGGATGCGCACATTACGTAAGTTTCTCATGTGTGGCTCTCTTTGTATTCCTAATTGTACTATTAGCCAGTGCGTTAGCCTACGTCATATATTTTCTTAGTAAATTCTCATTGTACTTCGTTCTGGCGAGTGTTTGCCTTTCTTTCAGAACAATCCCTTAATTTCAACATGCTTCTGGCTGCACATGTTAACTTGGTTCACACGCCTCTGTAGTCTTTCCTGGTAAATTTTCTCTCTGCCGAACATCTGCTTTTGTTTAGATTTATGATACTTTTAGACATCTGTACGTCGACGTTGAAGGCTGTTACATCCATTGTATTTTCTCCTTTTATTGTTTCTCACATTCGTCAATGTCATTTCACACTCTGCCAGTGGTCCCATTCTTTCTTTCAAAACAAAATTTTTTTTTACGTTTTGGCGTTACCAAACTTTGGTTCTGAAAAGTGTGTAGAGTGCTGCAGAGATATGCATAGTACGTGTGGACATTTTTTCAACACTAGTGGCAATAGTGGAGATAAGTCTGACGATGGAAAGAAGCTGTGTACTCTCTGCTTCAAAGTAAAAATTCCAACTTAAGAATGAAAAAGGTCAGAATTATTTCTAGAACTTCAGGTAAAGAAGATGAAACCTGATTCTGACAAAAAATTTCCTCCAGCTCCTGTGGACGCGTCTATTCGTGTTCCAATTTCTGAAGTAGACAAGGGGCGGGGAGATCTTCAAAACATCCTAGCCATTGTCGTGAGTGTGACAGAACACGGATTTTAAAAATGAGAACCACTAACGGATTGTTAAAGCAGTTGTACACAAGATCGCAGTTCACTGTATGCCCAAGACCACTAATGGGGGTTGAAGATGTTCCTGAACAAGAAACCGCACTTCGTTCTGCTGCTACTGTCCAATCATCAGGATCCGGACAAGGGTTCGTAAAATGTATGTGGAAGACTAAATGTCAAAATAAAAAATGTAATTGTGTAAAAAATGAAAGAAAGTGTACTTCAAAATATCACAGCTCTCTGTCTTGTTGTAATAAGTAGAGTATATTCCATATATTCAGAATTAATAAAAACCAATAACATCTAATGAATTTTTTAAAACCAGATTGTTTAAAAAACGTTCTTATACAGTATAATTTTAATAAAATATCGGTATGGAGAACCATACATGACTTCCATGTTCTAAGATTTATATTTAAAATCATTTTCGAAATGACATATTACCATAGAAACTACTTCTTTCTACTTACTGCTTCAGCCTTAACCACAGTATTGTGGTCACTAACGTATACCACCTCACGTTATCGCACTCGATTTTCACTGATGATGGAAGTCGATGGCATTGCCGAAACGTCTGGTTTTGTAGAAAACATTGGACTACGGCCAAACATCCCGGGAAGGAATTTTAACAAAAACTATTTCTTTGTTGCCGATAACGTAGTACACACACATATATATTGCAACAAATCACAGGATCATGATAAGCGGGGCAAGCTCATATAATACACAGACTATGAACATTCATGTTTATATTGGTAGATGGTTAGATTTGGTTATGTTATCAGTTGTATTTTAGTATGGATAAGGGTTTAGTTTAGTAAAACTGTGTATGATTTATTTATTGTTATACATGTTGTGCTGAGTCAAAAGGATTCAGCAGATTTCAGTTATCTTACAATTGGAGAGTGGGCTGATATCTAGCGGAAAGACGGCGCGAAACGACATGATATACGAACTGTAGCTGTAGGCAGTACGGGATTACAATGCTGTAATTAGTGCTGCACCCTACCCGTGAAAATATAAGCACTACCGTTTTCTATTCTACACTGCTTGATCGGTGTCGGCACCTGCCGACTGTCCGCGGCAGTATGAAAAATCCAAGTGCTGTTGTCTGGCGAGAAGTACGGGACGCAAACGGAGACGGAGCCGAATTTTCTGAGTAATTTTGTCTGACAAAATACCTCGTGGGTGACGGTCGCCATTATTTTTTCCGGTAGAGAAATGAAGATCTCAACACTTGCTGTTCTTCCGACTATGTCAAGATAATTCTGTAAACGACTGCGGTAAGTCTCAATTACTTTCATATTAATTAACTACAATATTTTACTGGAGAAAACTGTTTTTTTAGTAAGCCTGAGCAAGTTCAATCAGTTCACTTGTTGTATCGTGCATTGTGCAATACGCTAAGTGTTGGTAAAGTTTTATAACTTTATAAAACATTCCATTCAAGTGTCAGAATTTCGGCACTAAAAGGTGAAGTATATTGCATACAAAATATTTAAGTTTAAAATTTATATAACATCGATGTAATGAGATTCGTGGTACACCACTAGTTTATTGCACAATGCGTAGTTAGTTTAAATGGTATACAAATTTTGCTACAATTAACAGTAAAACCTTGTTAATATCTGGTAACTTACTCAGGCACGTTTTGAAAGTAAATAATGTCCAATTCATATTAGTTTCCGTAATAAAAAACTATGTATTTGAATTAACCTTAACCACGTGGTAGCTACATATTCACACTATGTATAAAGTTTATGAGATGGTACAAAACCATAATTAATTGTCAAATCACAAACCAGGTAACTCACATTGTGTGAAGTTAATATTAGGAAGAATTACTGTTATAAAGAATAACTGTTGTAAAGATTTTCAAGTAAGGCATGTTGGCCATATAAAAAAATTACCAAGTTTAATTAAATAGCTCAATAACTATGTTGACTTTATATATGTATTTTGGAGGGTGTGCAAACTTTAGTGGGGCATTTGTGTTGTGGTCTCTGACTAAAAATATAATGTGTAATCAGGGTCTACTGCACAGACGAGAACAAGACCTACTACATGGCTGAACATTTAACATCCTAAGCTCTCCACTTCGCTACCGGATGAATTTGGACGACCACACGAACATCTAAAATGTCGGCCACGAGATGTCGCCTCCATAAAACCCTTCATGGATGAAATCAGGTGATAAATAACCAATTATAATTACACATAGAGTCAACACTCAATCATACCCAGTGACCAGTTATATACATCTGTCAACTACTACATCACAAGTTTTAAACATTCATTTAGATTCCCAATTGATGGGACAGTTTAGTGTGTGGACTGGGTGTTAAATTAATTGTAAATTTCTGTATATTTCTGGTAAAATTGTCACCTCAGAGACTGGCATAATGATTATGCAACATTCAACATAGATTTTCCACTTATTTCATTATTGGGGTTTCTTTACAGATTTTTAAGTCATTTATGCTATTAGTAATTTATCATGTTCAATTCAGTAGTATATGTATATATATTTTCTTAATTTAAAATATCAGTTTAATTCTTTTGTATAAAAAAAAAATTACTGGGGAGGTAGCTGCATTTTCAGCAAGTTTCAACCAGAAGGAATGCAAGTCGAAACACCTTTCAACTTGTTTGTTGAGACAAGTTGAAGGCTGAATCATCAAGATAACATGTCCATCTCTGGGCCAAGTGTTTTTTTTTTCATAGGGTTATAATATTATGCAATATTTCTAATTTTATTATTTGGCAATGTTTCGGTATATATAAATTCTGTAAATTAATTATGATAACTGGGGGGGGGGGGGTTCATTATTTTAAATATTTTTAATTTCTCACTGGAATTAGGCACTTAGCCACTTAGCCACTTAGGCACTTAGTTTTGAATTTTATTATGTCCTGGGGACTACTGTATGCTTAAACATTGTCTTATACACCTGATGTGTAATCAACCCACACCATGAGGGTAATATAATAAAAGTAAATTTCTAATCCTAACTGGGATAATTATAAAGAAAAAGTAAGAATTTATATACACCAGAAGGGTAATATAAGAAGGGCGTGGCAAGAGACCTTTTATGTATATTTTATTGTATACTATTGTATAATGTATTTGTGTCGTGGAACATGTTATGTATGTATATTTGTATGTACATTTTGGGGGTTATAAGTGTTATGCATTTAGTGTATTTTGGTGGGGACTTTGGATATAGGGTTTTTATTTGTGCAATGTCTTTTTATAAAAGAAAGTTAATACATGGAGTCATGTAGTTATCCTTTTCATTTTTTTATAACAGGTATTCTATCTCAATTAATCATTGCGGATCATTTCTTTGAGGAAATAATTTATTTTATTTAACCTTATAACAAGTACATGAATTGTCACCCTTTAAAATTTATTTAATTTGTTTGAGTAATTATTTTGTAATTAATATTAGCAAGGAATCAATGCCATTTATCTTCATTAAGTTATATGAAGCATTCTAACAGGAACATATAAAATAAATTTTATATTTTATTAATATTTTAGTGAAGCTTTATTTCAAGGTTAGTCATGGTTTTAAATTTCAATTCATTGGTAGAGTGACATAGCAAATTATTTTCTTGGTTTCAATAAATATTTTCAGGTGGCCTTGTTGAGAAAGTACACTTTATTTAATTAACTATTTAAGGGGAATTATAGATTACTGTTGGGTTTATTTATTTTATTATTAATTGTTTAATGAGATAGAACAATAAAAAGGATTTGTTAATTGTTTAATTCTTGAGTTTTCATTGCAAGACCCGTCTCACTGGATCCAGCGCATTTTTGGCTTCTCTAGGCCTTAGCCTATTTATAATTAACTTGTGGCCCCTCTTTACAAAAAAAAAAAAAAAAAAATCTTTTTTTATAACTGCTAAAGTCAAAGTGGGGTTACATTTGGTAGCAGAGCGCGGTTACGATTGGGGTCAACCCGTGTATCCTGTGGGTGTGACGGGGCTTGCAAACTTGGGAAACATTTTGGAACTCCCACAATGTTGAGTTCAAGTAGAACTTAGAAAAATTTTAAAAGGCCCTATATCTAAAGTTGAAAATATTTTTGTTAGCTTTAAGGTTTTGAGAAATATGTATATGTACTTGCCCGCCTTGAATAGTTGATAGTGCCACGTGGTGAGAGAATTTAGAAGGGGAAATCCCTGGGGAAACGGGACTTATCGCAGTTCGGTGCTTGGTTGGTTGGAGCATTACCTTGCCCATATTTGGGGAGGTGTTGTTGTTTTTTTTAATTATGCGGTATGGCCCGATCGGCAGTCGGTTTCTTCCGATAAATGGTAGCCGAAGTAACATAAGAAATTGTTAAAATAAATTTTCGTTGGTCGGTGTTTTTTTTGTTTTCGTGTTGTGTGTGTTGTGTGTGTGTCGTGTTCCTTTTGTCTGGTAATCGAGTGAGAGCAGTTCAGGTAGTGGGCTGGTTTCTCGCATCGGTAGGTGGACCCGCAGTCTACTTAATGGAAGATATAGTACTTGAGTTTTTCAGATTCTGGTATTAGTTAGAATTAGTTGTAAAGTTGGGTGTTGAGTGTGCCGACCGCGAAGTGAAGATGAGTACTCTTAATCCTGAGTTGTTTTTGCGGGAGGAACTTGAGTTCGAGCTCCGGGCCCGGGGCAAAGAACCTCGTGGCAATGTACCAATTTTACGGCGGCAGCTCCGAGAAGCGCTGGCCGCGGGTGATGCGCTCTCTAGGGTCACTATTACTGACTCCGAGAGTGAGTGGGAGTGTTGTACGGAGAAGTGGGATGAGCTGCGGGAGTTAGCTCAATCCGTCGAAAGTTTGGAGGAGGGACCGGGATGCTCTCTCGGTGTCCGGCGGATCCGGCAACGTATGCAGCACGTAATTCTTCGGCTGCAGAATTTACAAGCCCAAGGCGGCGAACTTGTGCCGCCATATAACATACCCGAGAGAATTCAAGAGATTACCTCGACCCTCCAGGAGTCACAACCTGTAAGAGCATCCACTCCGGTTCTGGTTGCTGAGGAGTCCGTGGTCTCAGCCGTGAACACTTCTTCGTATAGAGACGTAGATCCTGTGCAAACTGGTTCGGGGGCGGCGACGTACAATAAACTGCCCAACCCACTGGCCCACATTATACAACAACTTCCAGTCGTAGACGGACTGGAGGCGGACAAACTCATACCTTTTTTTAAAACCGTCTTTGAGTTGAAGGACTACCCGGGCATGTTGGAGAGAACGGTGCTCGAGCTCATCTTCCCCTATTGTCGCGGTACCATGGCTGACAGGGTGGCGGAGGTGATGCGACGCAAAGAAGGTGTGGACGAGTTCCACCGGGTGGTGCTGAGGGCGTTCGTCCCTAGTAGACTGATGGAGCAATTGCGCCATCGTCACTTTTATAGAGTCCAGGCGCGGGGCGAAACATTGGCCCAATACGTGCAGCGAATACGCGAACTAGCTCGTATACTGGGAATGGGCATGTCGGAGGAAGAAGTGGTACAACACATTCTCGACGGCGTCTCTGCCGACGACCGTCTGCGACTAGTTTTTGCCCAGCGGCCGCAGTGGTTTGCTGACCTGGACCGGCTCTGCGTTATGACGGAGGCCATACAGATGACCGACCATGCGAGAGGAGATAGTCGAGGAGCCGAACCAAGACCACAGAGATCGGAAGGGTCCAGAGAGCCTATCTTCCCCCGACAGGCCCAGCCAGCTCGAAATCGCGAGCAATCGAAAGCCGTGATTTGCTATAATTGTAACCGCCCGGGACACGTGGCGAGAAATTGCACGCGAGGGCGCGCGCGACCAGCACCGCCTATGTCTAGACCAGCACCAAAAAACTAGGTAGACAGGGGAAGATATTTCGGAGGATGTCTTCCCCCCGTTCTAATTCTGTTCAACTTCCGACGACCTCCAGGCAGTTGTTAAAATCCAAATCTTCTAACATCAAGGTCCAGTCCGCTACCTCGCAACAACTTTCTGTATGCCCCTTTCTGTCGCTCGAGGTAAAGGGGGGTCAGCTCAGAGCCTTAGTTGACTCCGGTTCAGCCCGATCCATCATCTCATCTCGGGTATATGAGGACCTTGAAAAGCAGGGCTTGATTAAGGAGTCGGACTTGTCATCTGCAATATGCTGGACTGCATCCCGGGAAATCTTGCCTATCTCCCGGGTTACTACCTTTAAAATCAAAATCGATGGGTTATCTTGGGTGTGGCCTTTTCTGGTTTCTCCTGCTCTGGGAGTGGATTGTATCATTGGTGCCGATTTCATCGCAAAAAGTGGTCTCGTGCTGGACATCCAAGCGCACCAACGTTTTTTTAAATTCAATCGGGAAGTTTTAATTCCGTTCCTTGGGTACCAGGGCGCTAAGCCGGGTATCCAAGAAGTAGCTTGTCCCGATTCTGCACGAGATCATCTCACTCCATCCCAGCAGACGGCCTTAGACTATTTGTGTGAGGAATTTCCCGAGGTGTTAACTCCTACTTTGGGACTCACACACCTGCTGGAATACAAAATTCGACTTACCGATTCGAAAATAGTAAGGTCACACCCTTACAAGTTTGCTCCTCCAAAAATGACCATTCTGCGAGAGAAGGTTCAAGAATTGTTGCAACAAGGGGTAATTGAACCTTCTCATTCCAGCTATGCCAGTCCAGCATTTTTAGTGCCAAAGCCTGGGGGCAAACAAAGAATGGTGATTGATTACCGGAAGTTGAACGCCAATATAGAGGTGGATTCTGTTCCCCTCCCAGACTTACATTCGGCCTTTGATTGGATCAGTGGGGCCAGATTTTACACTATTATCGATCTGAACGCGGCCTATCATCAGATACCTCTTGCCAAAGAAAGCAGACCATATACGGCTTTTTGTGTACCCTGGAATTTGTACCAGTACACAAGGGTTCCCATGGGTTTGGCTGTGGGAGCCGAGACACTTACTCGCCTTCTCGATACGGTTTTTCACGATGTGAAATTCCGTTTCGTATTTAATTATCTCGACGATCTTTTAATATACAGCGAGACTTTCGAAGATCATCTGGAGCATTTAAGAGAGGTGTTGGGTCGCTTAAGAGAGGCTGACCTCACTGTCAATCCCGAAAAGGTTCGTTTCGCCCAAGAGAGTATTTCTTTCTTGGGCCATTTAGTATCACACAAGGGCGTGACGGTAGACCCAGAGAGGACACAGGGCATCCGTGACTTTCCTCCCCCTAGGGATGCGAAGGGCATAGCGAGATTCGTCGGTATGATAAATTTTTACCGGCGTTTCATACCGAACATCGCTGAAATTGCCGCTCCCTTGAATGAATTTAGAAAGAAGGGCGCAAAGTTTACATGGGGGGAAAACCAACAGAAGGCTTTCGCTACATTAAAGGAAGCCATTATCTCCCCACCGGTGTTGCGGATGCCCGACTTTTCGAAGCCGTTCATACTGCAGACGGACGCGAGTTCGGTTGCGCTCGGAGCGGTTCTCTCCCAAGTTATAGACGACGCTAGGCAGCCTGTGGCTTTTATCTCCCGGACGTTGACCCAGCAAGAACGTAAATTATCCGTTTATGAGCTAGAGTGTTTAGCTGTTGTGTACGCTCTAGACAAGTTCAGGCGTTTCCTGGAACATGCTGAGTTCCTGCTCGAGACCGACAATCAGGCTCTCTCATGGCTTCTGGCTCATCCCCGGCAACTGGGTAAAATTGGTAGATGGGTGGTGAAAATCTCATCATTTAAGTTCACCGTGCAACACATCAGGGGATCTCGGAATGTGGTTGCAGACGCCTTGTCCCGAATGTTTTCCCAACCCAGTGATGCCCAAGCTGAGCAACCCTGTTCCGTTCTTCTAGATTTTCCATTAGCCATCACTGATGTGTTACCCCATCAGTTAAACGATGAAGCGCTGGGTCCAGTCATCCAAAATATCAAGCAGGGTAACGTACAGGCCCCTTATTTCTTGTCCAAGGGGGTCCTTTGTTGTCGAGAGAGAAAAGGACGAGCACCTAAAATCGTGCTGCCTAGCAAATTAGTGCCCATGGTCTTCAGCTATTACCATGATTCCCCAGTCGGAGGCCACAAGGGAATTTCGAAGACCATTTCCAGTATTAGGAAACATTTTATCTGGAAGGGCATGGATAGAGACATCGCGTCAAGGGTTAAGAGCTGTCATCTTTGTGGCTTGAGCAAGCCTGCCCAGAACACCAAACTAGGGTTGTTATCATCTGAGGTGGCGAGCAGACCAATGGAAAAGTTGTTTATTGACTACGTGGGACCGTTCCCCCGTAGCAAGTCAGGTAATGCTTACCTGCTTGTTTGTGTAGATGCTTTTTCAAAGTTTCCCTGGCTACTGCCCTTACGACAGGCAACCGCTCGTTTGACCATCAACGCTCTACAGAACCATGTATTTCAGCATTTCGGTCTTCCGACCATCATTGTTTCGGACAATGGCCCGCAATTTATTTCAAACGAATTCAGGCGTATGTGTTTCGCCAGTGGCATCAAACACGTAACCACTTCCCCTTATTACCCACAACCGTCCCATGCGGAGAGATTCAATCGGAATCTCCGGTCCGCCTTAATTGCTTATCATGCTGAGCAACAGACCACCTGGGATCAGAATTTGAAGTGGTTACAATTAGCTTTCAACACGGCCAGACACGATAGTCATCAGGCCGTGCCCTTTGAAATTCTGTTTGGATTCTCGCCCGCACTCCCGTTGACCAACCTGTGGGATATCGAAGATCTTCTGCCGCGGGAGCCCAATAATAAAACTGCGGAGAGATGGAAAGTGGCTCGGAAGAATTTGCTGCGAGCGCACGAGCGGGTCCGTCGGCGTTATAATCAGGGGCGTATTCCAAACCCCTTCCGGATTGGTGACTGGGTCTATTGCCAAAGCCACCCACTCAGCTCAGCCGCTGACAAACGTGCTGCGAAGCTATGCTACCGTTGGTCGGGGCCATACCGTATCCTAGGATTCACGTCACCGGTGACGGCCCGGCTGGGTGTACCGGGAGACAAACAAAAAATGGTGATAAGCCACATTTCCAAACTGAAACGTTGTCGAGGGCTATCGAAAACGTTCGATGGGGGTTAGTCCCCGTAAAGATAGGGCGGATGTCCTTGTTTAAGGTGGAAGTCGTGTTCCGGCGTTGGTGGGCAAGCCTCAGGAGGTCGGAAGTCTCCGACGTCAAAATCTTCTTTAGTCTTTTGCTGTCTCTCTCTTGTGCTGTATGCGACCCTGATCAGGTCAGCATGCAGCACCTGCACACTCACATAATACATATCTTCTTTCGTCTCTTTCGTTTTCCTTCTGAGAATCTGTTCTCCTGAGAGCAAGCTCTGCTGAGCCAACCTAACCACGACGTCCACCGGTTTGTTTTGGGGAGAGGTACACTGCAGGGTACTCTCCTGGCCTTTAACGTTGGGGCAACTATGTTGCCCTTTTGGGGTGAGGGTGAGCTGAGTCAAAAGGATTCAGCAGATTTCAGTTATCTTACAATTGGAGAGTGGGCTGATATCTAGCGGAAAGACGGCGCGAAACGACATGATATACGAACTGTAGCTATAGGCAGTACGGAATTACAATGCTGTAATTAGTGCTGCACCCTACCCGTGAAAATATAAGCACTACCGATTTCTATTCTACACTGCTTGATCGGTGTCGGCACCTGCCGACTGTCCGCGGCAGTATGAAAAATCCAAGTGCTGTTGTCTGGCGAGAAGTACGGGACGCAAACGGAGACGGAGCCGAATTTTCTGAGTAATTTTGTCTGACAAAATACCTCGTGGGTGACGGTCGCCATTATTTTTTCCGGTAGAGAAATGAAGATCTCAACACTTGCTGTTCTTCCGACTATGTCGAGATAATTCTGTAAACGACTGCGGTAAGTCTCAATTACTTTCATATTAATTAACTACAATATTTTACTGGAGAAAACTGTTTTTTTAGTAAGCCTGAGCAAGTTCAATCAGTTCACTTGTTGTATCGTGCATTGTGCAATACGCTAAGTGTTGGTAAAGTTTTATAACTTTATAAAACTTTCCATTCAAGTGTCAGAATTTCGGCACTAAAAGGTGAAGTATATTGCATACAAAATATTTAAGTTTAAAATTTATATAACATCGATGTAATGAGATTCGTGGTACACCACTAGTTTATTGCACAATGCGTAGTTAGTTTAAATGGTATACAAATTTTGCTACAATTAACAGTAAAACCTTGTTAATATCTGGTAACTTACTCAGGCACGTTTTGAAAGTAAATAATGTCCAATTCATATTAGTTTCCGTAATAAAAACTATGTATTTGAATTAACCTTAACCACGCACGTGGTAGCTACATATTCACACTATGTATAAAGTTTATGAGATGGTACAAAACCATAATTAATTGTCAAATCACAAACCAGGTAACTCACATTGTGTGAAGTTAATATTAGGAAGAATTACTGTTATAAAGAATAACTGTTGTAAAGATTTTCAAGTAAGGCATGTTGGCCATATAAAAAAATTACCAAGTTTAATTAAATAGCTCAGTAACTATGTTGACTTTATATATGTATTTTGGAGGGTGTGCAAACTTTAGTGGGGCATTTGTGTTGTGGTCTCTGACTAAAAATATAATGTGTAATCAGGGTCTACTGCACAGACGAGAACAAGACCTACTACATGGCTGAACATTTAACATCCTAAGCTCTCCACTTCGCTACCGGATGAATTTGGACGACCACACGAACATCTAAAATGTCGGCCACGAGATGTCGCCTCCATAAAACCCTTCATGGATGAAATCAGGTGATAAATAACCAATTATAATTACACATAGAGTCAACACTCAATCATACCCAGTGACCAGTTATATACATCTGTCAACTACTACATCACAAGTTTTAAACATTCATTTAGATTCCCAATTGATGGGACAGTTTAGTGTGTGGACTGGGTGTTAAATTAATTGTAAATTTCTGTATATTTCTGGTAAAATTGTCACCTCAGAGACTGGCATAATGATTATGCAACATTCAACATAGATTTTCCACTTATTTCATTATTGGGGTTTCTTTACAGATTTTTAAGTCATTTATGCTATTAGTAATTTATCATGTTCAATTCAGTAGTATATGTATATATATTTTCTTAATTTAAAATATCAGTTTAATTCTTTTGTATAAAAAAAAAATTACTGGGGAGGTAGCTGCATTTTCAGCAAGTTTCAACCAGAAGGAATGCAAGTCGAAACACCTTTCAACTTGTTTGTTGAGACAAGTTGAAGGCTGAATCATCAAGATAACATGTCCATCTCTGGGCCAAGTGTATTTTTTTCATAGGGTTATAATATTATGCAATATTTCTAATTTTATTATTTGGCAATGTTTCGGTATATATAAATTCTGTAAATTAATTATGATAACTGGGGGGGGGCGTTCATTATTCTAAATATTTTTAATTTCTCACTGGAATTAGGCACTTAGCCACTTAGCCACTTAGGCACTTAGTTTTGAATTTTATTATGTCCTGGGGACTACTGTATGCTTAAACATTGTCTTATACACCTGATGTGTAATCAACCCACACCATGAGGGTAATATAATAAAAGTAAATTTCTAATCCTAACTGGGATAATTATAAAGAAAAAGTAAGAATTTATATACACCAGAAGGGTAATATAAGAAGGGCGTGGCAAGAGACCTTTTATGTATATTTTATTGTATACTGTTGTATAATGTATTTGTGTCGTGGAACATGTTATGTATGTATATTTGTATGTACATTTTGGGGGTTATAAGTGTTATGCATTTAGTGTATTTTGGTGGGGACTTTGGATATAGGGTTTTTATTTGTGCAATGTCTTTTTATAAAAGAAAGTTAATACATGGAGTCATGTAGTTATCCTTTTCATTTTTTTTATAACAGGTATTCTATCTCAATTAATCATTGCGGATCATTTCTTTAAGGAAATAATTTATTTTATTTAACCTTATAACAAGTATATGAATTGTCACCCTTTAAAATTTATTTAATTTGTTTGAGTAATTATTTTGTAATTAATATTAGCAAGGAATCAATGCCATTTATCTTCATTAAGTTATATGAAGCATTCTAACAGGAACATATAAAATAAATTTTATATTTTATTAATATTTTAGTGAAGCTTTATTTCAAGGTTAGTCATGGTTTTAAATTTCAATTCATTGGTAGAGTGACATAGCAAATTATTTTCTTGGTTTCAATAAATATTTTCAGGTGGCCTTGTTGAGAAAGTACACTTTATTTAATTAACTATTTAAGGGGAATTATAGATTACTGTTGGGTTTATTTATTTTATTATTAATTGTTTTATGAGATAGAACAATAAAAAGGATTTGTTAATTGTTTAATTCTTGAGTTTTCATTGCAAGTCCCGTCTCACTGGATCCAGCGCATTTTTGGCTTCTCTAGGCCTTAGGCTAGTTATAATTAACTTGTGGCCCCTCTTTACAAAAAAAAAAAAAAAAAAAATCTTTTTTTATAACTGCTAAAGTCAAAGTGGGGTTACATTTGGTAGCAGAGCGCGGTTACGATTGGGGTCAACCCGTGGATCCTGTGGGTGTGACGGGGCTTGCAAACTTGGGAAACAATTTGGAACTCCCATAATGTTGAGTTCAAGTAGAACTTAGAAAAATTTTAAAAGGCCCTATATCTAAAGTTGAAAATATTTTTGTTAGCTTTAAGGTTTTGAGAAATATGTATATGTACTTGCCCGCCTTGAAAAGTTGATAGTGCCACGTGGTGAGAGAATTTAGAAGGGGAAATCCCTGGGGAAACGGGACTTATCGCAGTTCGGTGCTTGGTTGGTTGGAGTATTACCTTGCCCATATTTGGGGAGGTGTTGTTGTTTTTTTTTAATTATGCGGTATGGCCCGATCGGCAGTCGGTTTCTTCCGATAAATGGTAGCCGAAGTAACATAAGAAATTGTTAAAATAAATTTTCGTTGGTCGGTGTTTTTTTTGTTTTCGTGTTGTGTGTGTGTCGTGTTCCTTTAGTCTGGTAATCGAGTGAGAGCAGTTCAGGTAGTGGGCTGGTTTCTCGCATCGGTAGGTGGACCCGCAGTCTACTTAATGGAAGATATAGTACTTGAGTTTTTCAGATTCTGGTATTAGTTAGAATTAGTTGTAAAGTTGGGTGTTGAGTGTGCCGACCGCGAAGTGAAGATGAGTACTCTTAATCCTGAGTTGTTTTTGCGGGAGGAACTTGAGTTCGAGCTCCGGGCCCGGGGCAAAGAACCTCGTGCAATGTACCAATTTTACGGCGGCAGCTCCGAGAAGCGCTGGCCGCGGGTGATGCGCTCTCTAGGGTCACTATTACTGACCCCGAGAGTGAGTGGGAGTGTTGTACGGAGAAGTGGGATGAGCTGCGGGAGTTAGCTCAATCCGTCGAAAGTTTGGAGGAGGGACCGGGATGCTCTCTCGGTGTCCGGCGGATCCGGCAACGTATGCAGCACGTAATTCTTCGGTTGCAGAATTTACAAGCCCAAGGCGGTGAACTTGTGCCGCCATATAACATACCCGAGAGAATTCAAGAGATTACCTCGACCCTCCAGGGGTCACAACCTGTAAGAGCATCCACTCCGGTTCTGGTTGCTGAGGAGTCCGTGGTCTCAGCCGTGAACACTTCTTCGTATAGAGACGTAGATCCTGTGCAAACTGGTTCGGGGGCGGCGACGTACAATAAACTGCCCAACCCACTGGCCCACATTATACAACAACTTCCAGTCGTAGACGGACTGGAGGCGGACAAACTCATACCTTTTTTTAAAACCGTCTTTGAGTTGAAGGACTACCCGGGCATGTTGGAGAGAACGGTGCTCGAGCTCATCTTCGCCTATTGTCGCGGTACCATGGCTGACAGGGTGGCGGAGGTGATGCGACGCAAAGAAGGTGTGGACGAGTTCCACCGGGTGGTGCTGAGGGCGTTCGTCCCTAGTAGACTGATGGAGCAATTGCGCCATCGTCACTTTTATAGAGTCCAGGCGCGGGGCGAAACATTGGCCCACTACGTGCAGCGAATACGCGAACTAGCTCGTATACTGGGAATGGGCATGTCGGAGGAAGAAGTGGTACAACACATTCTCGACGGCGTCTCTGCCGACGACCGTCTGCGACTAGTTTTTGCCCAGCGGCCGCAGTGGTTTGCTGACCTGGACCGGCTCTGCGTTATGACGGAGGCCATACAGATGACCGACCATGCGAGAGGAGATAGTCGAGGAGCCGAACCAAGACCACAGAGATCGGAAGGGTCCAGAGAGCCTATCTTCCCCCGACAGGCCCAGCCAGCTCGAAATCGCGAGCAATCGAAAGCCGTGATTTGCTATAATTGTAACCGCCCGGGACACGTGGCGAGAAATTGCACGCGAGGGCGCGCGCGACCAGCACCGCCTATGTCTAGACCAGCACCAAAAAACTAGGTAGACAGGGGAAGATATTTCGGAGGATGTCTTCCCCCCGTTCTAATTCTGTTCAACTTCCGACGACCTCCAGGCAGTTGTTAAAATCCAAATCTTCTAACATCAAGGTCCAGTCCGCTACCTCGCAACAACTTTCTGTATGCCCCTTTCTGTCGCTCGAGGTAAAGGGGGGTCAGCTCAGAGCCTTAGTTGACTCCGGTTCAGCCCGATCCATCATCTCATCTCGGGTATATGAGGACCTTGAAAAGCAGGGCTTGATTAAGGAGTCGGACTTGTCATCTGCAATATGCTGGACTGCATCCCGGGAAATCTTGCCTATCTCCCGGGTTACTACCTTTAAAATCAAAATCGATGGGTTATCTTGGGTGTGGCCTTTTCTGGTTTCTCCTGCTCTGGGAGTGGATTGTATCATTGGTGCCGATTTCATCGCAAAAAGTGGTCTCGTGCTGGACATCCAAGCGCACCAATGTTTTTTTAAATTCAATCGGGAAGTTTTAATTCCGTTCCTTGGGTACCAGGGCGCTAAGCCGGGTATCCAAGAAGTAGCTTGTCCCGATTCTGCACGAGATCATCTCACTCCATCCCAGCAGACGGCCTTAGACTATTTGTGTGAGGAATTTCCCGAGGTGTTAACTCCTACTTTGGGACTCACACACCTGCTGGAATACAAAATTCGACTTACCGATTCGAAAATAGTAAGGTCACACCCTTACAAGTTTGCTCCTCCAAAAATGACCATTCTGCGAGAGAAGGTTCAAGAATTGTTGCAACAAGGGGTAATTGAACCTTCTCATTCCAGCTATGCCAGTCCAGCATTTTTAGTGCCAAAGCCTGGGGGCAAACAAAGAATGGTGATTGATTACCGTAAGTTGAACGCCAATATAGAGGTGGATTCTGTTCCCCTCCCAGACTTACATTCGGCCTTTGATTGGTTCAGTGGGGCCAGATTTTACACTATTATCGATCTGAACGCGGCCTATCATCAGATACCTCTTGCCAAAGAAAGCAGACCATATACGGCTTTTTGTGTACCCTGGAATTTGTACCAGTACACAAGGGTTCCCATGGGTTTGGCTGTGGGAGCCCAGACACTTACTCGCCTTCTCGATACGGTTTTTCACGATGTGAAATTCCGTTTCGTATTTAATTATCTCGACGATCTTTTAATATACAGCGAGACTTTCGACGATCATCTGGAGCATTTAAGAGAGGTGTTGGGTCGCTTAAGAGAGGCTGGCCTCACTGTCAATCCCGAAAAGGTTCGTTTCGCCCAAGAGAGTATTTCTTTCTTGGGCCATTTAGTATCACACAAGGGCGTGACGGTAGACCCAGAGAGGACACAGGGCATCCGTGACTTTCCTCCCCCTAGGGATGCGAAGGGCATAGCGAGATTCGTCGGTATGATAAATTTTTACCGGCGTTTCATACCGAACATCGCTGAAATTGCCGCTCCCTTGAATGAATTTAGAAAGAAGGGCGCAAAGTTTACATGGGGGGAAAACCAACAGAAGGCTTTCGCTACATTAAAGGAAGCCATTATCTCCCCACCGGTGTTGCGGATGCCCGACTTTTCGAAGCCGTTCATACTGCAGACGGACGCGAGTTCGGTTGCGCTCGGAGCGGTTCTCTCCCAAGTTATAGACGACGCTAGGCAGCCTGTGGCTTTTATCTCCCGGACGTTGACCCAGCAAGAACGTAAATTATCCGTTTATGAGCTAGAGTGTTTAGCTGTTGTGTACGCTCTAGACAAGTTCAGGCGTTTCCTGGAACATGCTGAGTTTCTGCTCGAGACCGACAATCAGGCTCTCTCATGGCTTCTGGCTCATCTCCGGCATCTGGGTAAAATTGGTAGATGGGTGGTGAAAATCTCATCATTTAAGTTCACCGTGCAACACATCAGGGGATCTCGGAATGTGGTTGCAGACGCCTTGTCCCGAATGTTTTCCCAACCCAGTGATGCCCAAGCTGAGCAACCCTGTTCCGTTCTTCTAGATTTTCCATTAGCCATCACTGATGTGTTACCCCATCAGTTAAACGATGAAGCGCTGGGTCCAGTCATCCAAAATATCAAGCAGGGTAACGTACAGGCCCCTTATTTCTTGTCCAAGGGGGTCCTTTGTTGTCGAGAGAGAAAAGGACGAGCACCTAAAATCGTGCTGCCTAGCAAATTAGTGCCCATGGTCTTCAGCTATTACCATGATTCCCCAGTCGGAGGCCACAAGGGAATTTCGAAGACCATTTCCAGTATTAGGAAACATTTTATCTGGAAGGGCATGGATAGAGACATCGCGTCAAGGGTTAAGAGCTGTCATCTTTGTGGCTTGAGCAAGCCTGCCCAGAACACCAAACTAGGGTTGTTATCATCTGAGGTGGCGAGCAGACCAATGGAAAAGTTGTTTATTGACTACGTGGGACCGTTCCCCCGTAGCAAGTCAGGTAATGCTTACCTGCTTGTTTGTGTAGATGCTTTTTCAAAGTTTGCCTGGCTACTGCCCTTACGACAGGCAACCGCTCGTTTGACCATCAACGCTCTACAGAACCATGTATTTCAGCATTTCGGTCTTCCGACCATCATTGTTTCGGACAATGGCCCGCAATTTATTTCAAACGAATTCAGGCGTATGTGTTTCGCCAGTGGCATCAAACACGTAACCACTTCCCCTTATTACCCACAACCGTCCCATGCGGAGAGATTCAATCGGAATCTCCGGTCCGCCTTAATTGCTTATCATGCTGAGCAACAGACCACCTGGGATCAGAATTTGAAGTGGTTACAATTAGCTTTCAACACGGCCAGACACGATAGTCATCAGGCCGTGCCCTTTGAAATTCTGTTTGGATTCTCGCCCGCACTCCCGTTGACCAACCTGTGGGATATCGAAGATCTTCTGCCGCGGGAGCCCAATAATAAAACTGCGGAGAGATGGAAAGTGGCTCGGAAGAATTTGCTGCGAGCGCACGAGCGGGTCCGTCGGCGTTATAATCAGGGGCGTATTCCAAACCCCTTCCGGATTGGTGACTGGGTCTATTGCCAAAGCCACCCACTCAGCTCAGCCGCTGACAAACGTGCTGCGAAGCTATGCTACCGTTGGTCGGGGCCATACCGTATCCTAGGATTCACGTCACCGGTGACGGCCCGGCTGGGTGTACCGGGAGACAAACAAAAAATGGTGATAAGCCACATTTCCAAACTGAAACGTTGTCGAGGGTTATCGAAAACGTTCGATGGGGGTTAGTCCCCGTAAAGATAGGGCGGATGTCCTTGTTTAAGGTGGAAGTCGTGTTCCGGCGTTGGTGGGCAAGCCTCAGGAGGTCGGAAGTCTCCGACGTCAAAATCTTCTTTAATCTTTTGCTGTCTCTCTCTTGTGCTGTATGCGACCCTGATCAGGTCAGCATGCAGCACCTGCACACTCACATAATACATATCTTCTTTCGTCTCTTTCGTTTTCCTTCTGAGAATCTGTTCTCCTGCGAGCAAGCTCTGCTGAGCCAACCTAACCACGACGTCCACCGGTTTGTTTTGGGGAGAGGTACACTGCAGGGTACTCTCCTGGCCTTTAACGTTGGGGCAACTATGTTGCCCTTTTGGGGTGAGGGTGTGCTGAGTCAAAAGGATTCAGCAGATTTCAGTTATCTTACAATTGGAGAGTGGGCTGATATCTAGCGGAAAGACGGCGCGAAACGACATGATATACGAACTGTAGCTATAGGCAGTACGGAATTACAATGCTGTAATTAGTGCTGCACCCTACCCGTGAAAATATAAGCACTACCGATTTCTATTCTACACTGCTTGATCGGTGTCGGCACCTGCCGACTGTCCGCGGCAGTATGAAAAATCCAAGTGCTGTTGTCTGGCGAGAAGTACGGGACGCAAACGGAGACGGAGCCGAATTTTCTGAGTAATTTTGTCTGACAAAATACCTCGTGGGTGACGGTCGCCATTATTTTTTCCGGTAGAGAAATGAAGATCTCAACACTTGCTGTTCTTCCGACTATGTCGAGATAATTCTGTAAACGACTGCGGTAAGTCTCAATTACTTTCATATTAATTAACTACAATATTTTACTGGAGAAAACTGTTTTTTTAGTAAGCCTGAGCAAGTTCAATCAGTTCACTTGTTGTATCGTGCATTGTGCAATACGCTAAGTGTTGGTAAAGTTTTTATAACTTTATAAAACATTCCATTCAAGTGTCAGAATTTCGGCACTAAAAGGTGAAGTATATTGCATACAAAATATTTAAGTTTAAAATTTATATAACATCGATGTAATGAGATTCGTGGTACACCACTAGTTTATTGCACAATGCGTAGTTAGTTTAAATGGTATACAAATTTTGCTACAATTAACAGTAAAACCTTGTTAATATCTGGTAACTTACTCAGGCACGTTTTGAAAGTAAATAATGTCCAATTCATATTAGTTTCCGTAATAAAAAACTATGTATTTGAATTAACCTTAACCACGTGGTAGCTACATATTCACACTATGTATAAAGTTTATGAGATGGTACAAAACCATAATTAATTGTCAAATCACAAACCAGGTAACTCACATTGTGTGAAGTTACTATTAGGAAGAATTACTGTTATAAAGAATAACTGTTGTAAAGATTTTCAAGTAAGGCATGTTGGCCATATAAAAAAATTACCAAGTTTAATTAAATAGCTCAATAACTATGTTGACTTTATATATGTATTTTGGAGGGTGTGCAAACTTTAGTGGGGCATTTGTGTTGTGGTCTCTGACTAAAAATATAATGTGTAATCAGGGTCTACTGCACAGACGAGAACAAGACCTACTACATGGCTGAACATTTAACATCCTAAGCTCTCCACTTCGCTACCGGATGAATTTGGACGACCACACGAACATCTAAAATGTCGGCCACGAGATGTCGCCTCCATAAAACCCTTCATGGATGAAATCAGGTGATAAATAACCAATTATAATTACACATAGAGTCAACACTCAATCATACCCAGTGACCAGTTATATACATCTGTCAACTACTACATCACAAGTTTTAAACATTCATTTAGATTCCCAATTGATGGGACAGTTTAGTGTGTGGACTGGGTGTTAAATTAATTGTAAATTTCTGTATATTTCTGGTAAAATTGTCACCTCAGAGACTGGCATAATGATTATGCAACATTCAACATAGATTTTCCACTTATTTCATTATTGGGGTTTCTTTACAGATTTTTAAGTCATTTATGCTATTAGTAATTTATCATGTTCAATTCAGTAGTATATATATAGTATTCTGATTACCGCTATTCTGATACATGCTCTTACAAAGTAAATGCACTTTACAGCATGAAAAGTGCATGTCATGGTGTATGTAACCATGTGACTTTCTTCCACCAATAGAATGCTGGAAGGTGGTTGGAAATTTTCTTAAGCCTGTTGTTACACAGGCAGTTCTTCTCAGCCTGCTACCGCGAACGGGACGTACAATTCTTGTTCAAGATTCTGTCGCTTGCAAGAATTTGTTAAGACTATTCGTCGTTAGTAACGCGTGAAGACTCAGAGTTATTCATGTTTTACAACTACATACAATATTATTATTACAGCATTGTGTGCATAATTACGAGAGTTATTCTCTACCCGCTATCACGATCGGGTCACGCAGTTCTTGTACAAGATTCTGTCGCTTGCAAGAATCTGTAAAGACTATTCAGCGATAGTAACGCGTGTGTAGACGCAGAACAGTTGAATATTATCTCTTTACACACGGCATTATTATTAAAGTATTACGTGTGTAAGAAGTGAGTGTAACTGTATCACTGTGTGAGATTTTCTGCAGTGTCGGTAAAATTTAATAGTTACGCAACAGTAAGTTGTTTCATCAGGAAGTTTCCGTGTTAGTGGAAGATTTCCGCACAGGGAGGTATGCTGATCGCGGTAGACCTTGTTATTCGCGTGAACACTTGAAGAGTCTGGAGTGGTATAAGTTCAATATACCGTTATTGATTAAACTCACTGTCACCTGAGATACTTGTTGGTCATAAACTCTATATTAATTTAACGAGTAGTAAGATCCATAGTACCGTTGTGTGTGCGAAGCGTCAGATCCATCGTGGGAATTACAGGACACCAGCCCAGCTATTACAGGACACCAGCCCAGCTGTTACAGGACACCAGCCCAGTTGTTACAGGACACCAGCCCAGCTGTAAGCGTTTCAGGGTGAACATCTGTTACTTATAAGCCACACCTGGCGACCCAACTACACAGCAAAGGCCTGCCCTTCTCTTCAGCAACAGCATCGTGGGAATCTTCTTTATGTAACGTATCACGACATGTGTATGAACAGTATTTAACATTTAAAAAAAAAGAAAGACTCTATATCAAACACTACATTCTGTACATATCAAATATACCATATAAACAATTACTTATGTCTTGTGCAATAAATAATCTTAAACCCTCCAATATAGACTTTTAATTTACGATACACATACTACCATATCCTATGCGCCAATAGTTTAGTAATTTGTGTTGTCGCAATATATATATAAATATGCATAAAATTAATGGCTTGTATAAGTTAATGATTGATCTTTATTAAGTAGTGCTCAAGTTTCCAAAGTTTTAATATTATGATGTGCGTAATTAAAACATCAGAGCAGGTTTAGTGTGTATGAGGGTACACCGTGGACAAAAATTTTCAACATTTCCTATTGAGCGTTGCTTAGAGTAAAGCTGCGAATCTACAGTGTACGTTTCACAGAACAAACACGCGGAAAAGAAGGAGCGCTCCAAAGTCACTCATGGACCCTCAGCATCTTGCAGAGGGTTCATTCCCTAAAGACGAAAAGTCTGTCTATGAATCGTTCCTCTGTAAACACGTGCAGTTACACTGCCCAGCGATCCACAGAAAGCAAATTGGTATCCACGCTGGACACTTTTTCGGCTTGCACGCGTTATGTTGGTGTGTGTTTCGGCACTTACCATTTAAAAAGCGTGCAAATGTAAGAAAATAAACATGAGTGAGGCCAGAAATAACGCGGATTTTGTGTGTGTGTGTGTGTGTGTGTGTCTTCCCTGCCTTTTTATTGCAGTAATCATAATAATAAAATGGAAACGTAAACATTACATAATTGAGATATGCTTGCCTGCCACAACGATATATTTTCACTCATACATGATTTACACTAAAATGAAAAAATTATAATTTTATTGCCTGGCAACAAAATTATTTTATTTTTAACAATTACCATTGTTTGAAAAAGTTTAAATGAATTTTCAAGTACCGGTACTTTACTGTTGTTAAAACGTAAAAGGTTGCAGGTAAACTATCCCTTCCGCTTAACCGATCTTCACCAAAATCAAAAGTCCTTGAGATCTCTACAATTCAGGGACGTATGCAAAACATTACTTGATTCTGTTTGAATTTGCGGCTGTTATCGTTTGCCATAGAAAATACCCTTGTTAAAACATAAAACGTTGCAGGTAAACTACTCCCTTCCCTTAACCGATCTTCACCGAAAACAATAGGTCGTGAGTACTGTACAAATCAAGGCTGTATGCAAAAAATTATTTGATTCTGTTTGAATTTGCGGCTGTTATCGTTTGCAAAAAAAAAAATTACCCTTGATAAAAAAAACCGTTGCCGGTAAACTACCCCTTTCCCTCAACCGATCTTCACCAAAAACAATAGGTCGTGAGTACTCTACAAATCAGAGCTGTATGCAAAAAATTATTTGATTCTGTTTGAATTTGCGGCTGTTATCGTTTGCCATAGAAAAAATCTACAGATAGACAGACAGACAGACACACACACACACACACACACACACACACACACACACACACACTTTTCGAAAAACGACTTTTTTTCATGTTTTGAATGTAGTACAATCAGAATCTGCAATAATCTCGAACACGATTTTTTTTGCCATCACCATACTTCCATTTCCTTAAGGAACATGGAAGTAATAGTATCTGAACATAGTTAAGTAGAGAATAGATAATCTTGAAATGTCATGCAAACTTCTCCTCTGTGTAAAATTAAACAATTATGTGTGATTTTATTATAAAATGTTTTCATTTTGACCGTAGTAAGCTTATTTTACACTTTGCCTAAAGAATCACTGGCATCATATAGAATTCCTAGGCAATGTACAGAATGCCTAGGAAAAGTATAAAAAGACATTTGAAAAGTATTCTATTATATACTTTGCCTAAAAAACTCCAGGCATTGTATGAAATGCCTAGGTATTCTATAGAATGCCTGGATTAGAAACTAGTATCATTTTTTGGATACAGTGAATTTAAATCGGGTTTGTTACACCAAAAACCTCAGAAATTGCGTTTAATTGGATTTGTTAACTCTTGTTAGTTTTCAGTCCGATATAGACTGACTACATCAATTTTGTTTTCAGAAGCGAAGTACAATTTTTGTTTAGTTTCTTCTGCCTTACAAGGTTTCCAGTATACATCAATTGTCGCATTTCTCCAGTGTTACAAAACGCACAGTAGACGCGGTGCGGTGTTTTGTTTAGTTTTTCGCTGGTCTTGTTTAGTCGTCTTAAGAGCTTAAAAAGCCTTTAATTAATTAATTCACTTTTGTTCACTTCTTCCAGTGTCTGATGAGTCTAAGGGCGCCTGTTATTTTTCTTCCTGACGGTTCTGACATGAAGATCCAACCAACATAAATGGATGCAATTTCTAAACAAGCATAAGCTGATCTTGCTTTTAATTTTTTTAGGTTTCAGTAGAGGATTCAGAGGTCTGTGAAGTCATAGGTCTACCTACAGTTTTGATTAATATTTCTTTCATTAACGAGCGGAGAAAGTCTGATGATTATTGTAAGTAAATATTTTAAAAATTTCACGTACGCGGATTGTGAAAACGGTCCGTGAAACATTTTTAAAAACGAGTCCCTCAACCGTGCCATGTTATGGGCATGGTAGAAATCGTTTTTTTTCCAGAAAGTACGTTTCTTACTCTGTGTGTGTAGTCTGCACTTTGGGGGTTTTTATGGAAATTATATTAATTTATGTTAATTAATTAAATTGGTTAATTGATTTAATTATTGGATTGTAATCCAGATATAAATTTAATTCTTGCCACAGGTTGGTGTGCCATTGCAGTATGAATTAATTATGCTGGTAATTAATTAATAAATCAATTTAATTTAGTCTTAAGTGGTGATTTATATCTTCTTAAGTCCCGCGATTGGGAGCCAATCCAACTCAATACTTGTTGTTAAGATAATTATTCCATTTATTTATTTATGATTGCTGTGTGAATTGATATTGAATACGTTTTATCTATCATAAAATACTCATGAATATAATTTTGATACCTTTCATATTATCTTGTGTTTAGATGTCAATCAAAGTATGAAGTAATTAACTAATGAGTTAATCCAAATATTCATATTAGACATCAACTGAATTAGTGTGGTTCACTGTTATCATGATTTCACCTACTTTCATATCTTGCATATTTATTGATCACTATTTGTTATTGTAATAATAAAACTCATACGCATGTCTGGATCTATATGTTACTGTTTATTATCTACTAACAATTAATAATCAACATTCATGATAATACATCTTCATGTTCCTGTAAATAAGACAATGTTACACAATTTATTTGTTAATTAATATTACTATTCTAGTATACAACATAAGTATGTAATAAATTATACCTTACATTTAACATCTCCCTACACTCAATGAGTTCATGCTCCAGACTTGCATCTACTATAGTGATCATTTAGAGGATTTAACTATTATCTGATCATTTATATTCATTTCTACGTGGTTTCTTTGTGAGAAACAGGTCAGTGTATTAGTAACTGCTAACAATAAATAATTTACGTTACTTGTTAATTGATATCCAAATTGTGAAGACTCTCCATCCGGTGTCTCTGTCCTGTACTCTCCAGTACGATTACTTTGCACTTATCACTAGATCACAAATGATCTCACACTTCCGCGACGCATCTCTCGCACTCCGCTTCGGTATGCATCCGGTCTCGTTTGATTTAGATATATACGTGTAATACCAATGATAGATTGTTTATACATTAATTACTTGTTAACCGATAATGTTTCCATTCATTTTAACACCTCAGTTCTTACTATGAGTAGATTGAAACTGTTAATTAACGTATTGCCACCGCGCTTACCGTGTACTATACACTATGTCGTGCTCCGTTGCAGTAGTAAAACTGACATATTATAAAGTTATTACGCGCTAACGTATATAATGACGAGTGTCTAAGTTCAATAATACTATGAGTCTATAATATCGTTGATTGAAAACCGATATTCCGAACTCGTAACATACTAATGTATTTAGTTACCGCACATCTCAATAATATTGAGCAAAGTTTATGTAAGACTGACTAAAGTCTATAAGATACTGACTAACTTATATGATACTGTCGTAAAATTATAATACTCTCGGTAAGATTGTACTACTACTGGTGTAAAATTTATAATACAACTGGCCAAAATTTATAATACAACTGGGCAAAATTTCTAATACCACTGGTGTCTCCTCGTTTTAAACACTCAGTTTTATCATCTCACCTCCCTTCCAACATCTCTTGCTCATCTCTCTACCATCTTCCAACGTCTTTCTCATTGGTTTCTTGTCTCAATTCCTTTGAAGTCTCTACCCAAAAGTCTTGAGTCAAGTTCACGACTCCCTTCTGATTCGTTTACGTCAATCGTTTCCATGGCAACATAGTTCTTGTGTCCAGCCCTGGCCAAACTTTGGTCTCGGATAGGCTGTCTACCCTACTCCAACATACTTTCTGGTGTCATCACCCTTATTTCTTCGAAAAGAGCAATTCCTCCGCCTGTCAATCATCCTTTTGTTCAACTCAAGTTCGAGTTATGTACCTCTGATTTATACCCTGTCACCCTACCGTCCTTTGGTCTCAAGCGTAACGAATTTCAGTATTGTTTTGGTGTATCCGTTCAGTGTTTTTATTACTCACTACTGGTTGATAACTTCTCGGTACAGTACAACTGCATTTCTCCTAGTTCCATTCATGTCCGGAATCGTATACGAACCCCCCGTTGTCGTTACATCGTCTATTTTCTCTCGCAACAAAACCCTTATTGTTCATATGACTAACCTTTACGTAATGTCATTGTAAACCCTTTGTGTCAGAGTGTCGTCTCGGACCTTTCACAGATGGTGTTACGTTGTTCGCCTCTCGTATTCTCGGTAAAGTGCATGTACAAGGCGTCACCTTTTGTCTATTTGTTATGAAGCCGTTTTCTCTCTCCTCACCCTAATTTAACACAGCAATTTAGAATTATTGCCTCCACAAAACAAGACGTCACATTGTCGTGTTCTTGAATACACGTATTGTCCGAATGACGGTTGTATCTCTTCCCTATCCATCACACTCTTGACAGATACTAACTGCCTTCGCGTCGGTTGCGTCCTCTAAAATATTTTAGATATATTTTTAAAAATTTACACTCAAGTCTGACGTGTTGTCTGCATTACTTGCCATCTTTTCGGACACAAACTATCAGGCGACTATGCAGATTTAGGAGCTACTGGATTTCCACAAATTCTGCCCTTACATTTACACAGAAAAAAACCCCTTCACTACAGGCCAAAAAAATTTTCTGTAGAAGTAAAACTGATTTGTAGTACTGTACTTCTGAAATCGCAGAATCCGCGTCATAGTCAGTGCTTTAACTCAATTCTCCTTGTTTAACAGGAGGGCATAACACTACGAGAGTGCCTTTAAAAGCGTATTTTTACAATATACATTTACCATTATCTTTATTACAATGAAGCAAAAAAATGATGACCACATTCACATATGTACCTAAATTAACAAAACACATGATTCCAGTTCGTAGCAATCAGAAGTCCATTGTGGAGTTCATACGACATGACGAGGCTGTCGTTTCTGCTCGCGCTTTACATCAGGTACTGTAGGAGTGTCCAAGTAAATGGCATGTGCGTATTAGCAAATCCACTAACAATAAAGTGCTGTACACACTTCGTTAATTTTTTATATTTCATTCTTTTGAAACTTCGTTTTGGGTTTTATCTTTAAGGTTAAACTTGCGATTAGGTTTAAATACAAATATGATATATCTTGCAAATTTTTTACTTTAAGTTTGTTTTGGTTAGCGATATCATGTTTTAACAGCAATCGTATCGTTTTCAACTGCAACGTTGTGAAACATCGTATTGTAACTCTACAGATATAAACAACTGAACTTCCATCGAACATCGAGACTACTTTTTGGGGATGTTCAGATTTGCCAACGTTCGACGTGGGGAAGGCGGTACAAAATATACGCGTACCTACAGCAGTTGTATGTACTGTAGTTGTAGCATAAAGTGTTCGTCGTAAGACAGAGCCATGTTTCCTTGGTGGGAGTCCACGTGCTACAAGGAGACATAGCTTCACAGTAGTAGTAAACTTGACCTTCTTTGTAGTAAAACCATCGATGTATACTATATGGATCGCGTGCTGCCAGGCAAAGTGAACGGCAGAAAACCTTCCGAAGCACGTACAGCTTCCCCCACCATCGGAGGAATAAAGCGTTTGGCGCTAAGTCATCACGTAAGTACACTAAACGAGTCATTCAGTCAGTAATGCACTTGTTTTTACACCTTACAATTATTATATTTGGGACAGTTCTACTGAAAATTTGTGCTTATGAAGATCTAACAAAAGTAATTGTTTAGGATAACATTCTGTATTATCTATGTGACTTTATTGTAAAAAAAGTTATATCGAAGTTGAGGTGTGAAGAGTGCATTCATTTACTGATAACAGATGACAATAACTTGAGCGTTTACACTCATTTTACTGACTTTGTGTCAAGCGGACAATTAAATAGAGCGTAATCGGACGTTTTAAAGATTTTAAAATATATGTGTAATTTATTGATTATATCTGACAGTAAACTTAATACCAAAAGAATGATTATATCAGCTTGCAAAAACTTTGCCGGCACAGATAAAAACATTTGTTTACAAAAACATTTCACACAATGATAATTCTAAAGACAGCCATGAAGTGAAACTTATCACATTAATAAGGACATTATTGTATAAAATCTTGTGCTATGATATTGCTAAGGAAAGAACCGCTGCAGCTACCTTCTCAGCCAAAAATTAAGTTGTATTATTCAGTAGTGTTTAATGTAAACAATTTTTATACAGTTAATACGTAGCTAATTAAATAAAAAAAATTTTAATGTAAATTAGCATTGCTTATTGAACACTTTAACGACCATGGCGAGCGTGTACGCCACCTTTTTACGCAATAAACGTTTTAAAGTTAACGGCTCACGTCTTTTATTCTTTGTTTCCCTTATTCTTATCTTTATTCGTCTGGCTTCAACATTAAATATTCATAAATAAGAACGCAACAGAACTTAGCGACAAACTGAAATAATGTGTCAGAGTACTTAAATCTTACAGTGAAACAAATGTTTTTATTTTGGTAAAGAGAAACCTCCCACTTTGGAGTCATTAATTGTTAAAATGACATAGCTGTACCATTTAATGCAAAATATGCTCCGCTAAATCAACAAAAACTATAACAAAGTAGAAAAGTCAGACTTTGTACAGGTACAGTATATAGCATACGCAGTTTCTTGCCTCCCACTGTTGCAGCGGTCGGACCGAATTCAGTGAATGCATCACGTGATCCATATAGTATACATCGACGAGTAAAACTGACCTTACGTGATCATATAATCAAGTGTAAAGTCAGTGGCTACGTCGACGCTTCCGACACAACACTAACCTTTCACAATCGACTTTGCAAGAATACGCAAGCTATGTACCGTATCCACATGTGCCATATTGTATTGTTCTGGATGCCGTATGGACTATTGGACTTTTCTCATCATAAACAACTACTATTATAGTACTAATGCTTTTGTCACTTCCATATTCCATAAGGAAATGGAAGTATGGTGAATGCGAAAAAATCGTGTTCGAGATAAGGGCAGATACTGATTGTACTACCCTCAAAACATAAAGAAAAGTATTTTCCGAAAAGTGTTTATGTGTCTATATGTAGAATGTTTTCTATGGCGAACGATAACTGCCGCAAATTCAAACAGAATCGAATACATTTTGCATATGTGCCCGAGTTGTAGAGGACTCAAGGCCTATTGATTTTGGTGAAGATCGGTTAAGGGAAAGGGGTAGTTTACGTTGCAACGTAACTTTTACGTTTTAACAAGAGTAAAGTACTTAATTTTGATAAATAAAGTGTCCTGAAAAGAAGGGAATAATCCACTGTAGAAAGGTTGATGAAATATCTTTAAATAAAAAGAGTAGTTGAAGGGGGAGGTGGTAATTTTTTGTATTGATGTTATAAGTTTATTATTCTACCGAAAACTTAAAAATTTCAATAAAATATTAACAATTGATATTGTTCCATGCTATGCAACCCCGGATACGTAAACAAAATATGTTTTCGTTTTCAGAAATTCACAGATAACAAACGCCGGGCGGTATTCACTTTCTTTCGTGTTGTTTAAATAAAAGATAATTTAATTCTTTATTTTTAAATATTAACAGGTATATTAATAGGTACAATATTCGTATTCTGATTATCTTTCTCATCGTTTTCACCAAAAGCATGCTGATATATTTGGTTTCGTTCTGAGTTCACATATTAAAAATAATTGTATAATTAATTAGAACATGGAAGTCATGTATGGTTCTCCATACCAATTATTTCGTTTTGGAAGTGTATGATACCTTGTCTGTGTATTGTAATCGTAAATAAAGTCTAGTTTTGGGCATAGTTTTTGCCAACCTTTATCAGCGCTAACCCGTTGTCTTGTCTTGTCTTGTTAGGCATGAAGTATGCGTCTTTCTTAATACAATACGGTAATATCGTGTGTGATGTTTCAGACATGGTTGCCTAGTATCAAAAGCCGCCAAATCCATTTTTTGACAAAATAGAGTTATACATTTTTTCTTATAAATTTGACCTCGAGGAATTCAGCAAAAACATTATTTTGGATCAAAAGCTGACACATCCTATTAAAATACGCATTCAAATATGAGGCTTAGTTTCCAAATCTGCCAAATCCAATGGCTGTTTTGGAGTTCAGTTTCAAACTCAGCCAAATCCCTGTCAACCAATGAGAGCTTCCCGTTGTATCACGTGACTTCACAGCATGCACTCATTACATGTTTGTTTACAGCTTCTTCACGCCTCCTTCACATATCACACTGTTTTAACCTTTTTGATTGTGAGTTTGCAGTTATATTCTGTTTTGTTTTGTAAAAATAAGTTTTTGTAATAAATATTATTAAAACTGGTGTTATTTATCATACTTTTGAAATGGAGAGTACTGGGAGCATATTAAAAAGTGGTCTCTGGAAATGAAGCTAGGAAGAAAACACCTAACAAACAGGAATGGAAACGTGACAAAACAGAGAAAGATGTTATTAAAAGAAATAAATTGGAAACTCAGACGCGATTGCACAAACTGAAGGCTAAAGCATTTTACTCAAAATATTCCTTTTTATTTCGAAATACGATTATTATTAACTGAGCGTATTATGTAGGGTTACTGACGTGTTGTCATCACGTCTGTTGACGTATCCACTGATTTGATTATTACGTAAGGTCAGTTTCACTGTAATGAAAGATTAGGGCTATATAATTGGCATTGTTTACGTCTAGTCGTTGACCCCCTCTCACAACCACACGGAGGGAGTGTGACCCTCGCTCAGGACATTGCGTACAACAACAACAAACAACAACTACTACTACTATTACTATTTAGTAAATAGTATTTACTAGCATTACTAGGGCTGCCACTGTTGCTATTACTTTATTTATTTACCTAGTGTAAATTACCCTAATTATAGTTGCATACCATTCAATTCCCTAGATTGGAAAGGTTACCAAAGAGACTTTATGTTGGGATAAATTCAAGAAAGTTGTAATGCTTGCTTTCAGCAGTGCATCTTACAGCAAACGTACTCTGATGTAAAAGTGCGACTGAAGGTCACTGTTGACAGCCTAGGTTCAGCTCCAAAGAACAACTAAAAAAAAGAAAAGAAAAGAAAAAACGAAAAAATCCGAAGTAATTTGTATGGCGTAGCAGCTATATTCATATCTGACAAAAAAAAAGTTTTCTCAAAATTAATATTTAATTATTTTTACGTAAATTTTTCTCAGCTGCTGTAAAAAGCGAAGGACACAATTATTTCATGCTAATTGCAGTGTACACTGATTAGAAAAAGTAAATAAATCTTTAAAAAAGTCCAAAAGTTTAGACACTTTTTTGCACTTTTTTGCACAGAAATTTATTTTAAACACTTAAGTGAATAAAAAGGTAATTTTGTAGTTTAGTTGGAATAATTTACAGAATACTCTCATTACGTACGTCACCGTGGGCAGGCACTTTGTCTTTAGTCTCTCTGAGAGAACCAAGTAACAGGAACCCATCACATAACAGGATGGCACAGTTATAAACATGAAGGAAGCAAATATTTCTTTATAAACAGTGAATTAATTAATTTATTTTATTTTATTATTATTTTTTAGTATTTTTTAATCCTCCAACGCACTTGTTGAGCTATGAATATCATCATATTGTATCAAGCGAATTTTGTTCACTGAAATAATAACGGTATTAAATTCGTAGCTGGCGTACCTGTAGATTCGAAGGTAAGATATTGAACAATTAATATTAATTTTGAGGAAAGAATAATTAATAATTATATTTATTTAAATTAATACATATTATGTACAGTATTATTTTTAAAGTAAAAGTTTAATAATAATTAAATTACTGTAATAATAGTTTAGTATAATAATAGTACGGTTTAGTTTATTACATATAAATATATATTAAGATTTATCTTAATTTAACTAATGTTAATTTTATTATTAATAACAATGTAAAATATTAATGTAATGATATTGGTACCATTAATCCGTTATTAATTGTTAAGTTAATACTGTATTGAACACTGGTAATGTAATGGCTGTTGAAAACTATTATAAACTAAGTTCTAGTCGATCAAAAAAGTCAATTTCGAAAATAATCTAGATTTTTGTTTTAAACAGAATCAGAGATTGAATACATGTTTTCTTACAAACTAGACAATAAACAAACTAGGAATATACGTATGTTTCAGAATTATCAAAATTTTTATTTTTTTTACAACCTGGTCAGTGTGTTTATAATTTGTACTTGGTGCGTTAATTCGACAAATTGTACTTCGACTGACGACATGTTACAGTGTCATAAAATAGGGAATTTAGGACGTTGGTTCGCTGAAGCCAGGCGATACACATATATTCTGCTTGTTTCACTGTCTGAAGTAACTCTGAATCTGTCCCCAATTAGGCTATTGTTTACGTATCAGGTATTCAGTGTTATTATATTTATGCGGTACAATGACTCTTTTCTTCTCAGTCTCTCCCTCCCACCACTCTTTCAGGTTCTGTGTTCTTCCCCCCTCTCACACACTCCCACTATCACTGTCACTTCATTCGTTCTTCTCCATCTCTGTCTTCTGTTCGTCGACATTCACGTTGGTTGTCAGTAGACCTTACTCGCACTTTTGACATAGTTTTTGTCTCCTCTACTAGGAAATTGGGATACACTAAGCATCGCATGGCTACCAGCCATAGCACTGTCCGAGCTGTCCGAGGAACTTATATAAAATTATTGTTTAAAAATGAATAAAACTATGGTGATCAGTGGCGGATTATCCATAACGCTAGGGTATAGCCTACTGCAGTACCGAACACCGAGGCCTCAGCTGTCGGAGGGGACACCATCCAGCCCTGAATTACAAAACCTTTTTGAAGATAATAAATGTGAAAAAAAACAAAAAGATGTCCTCAATCCAAAATCATAAAAAGATGTGTGCACACTTTTCGACGACATTCTAGTCGTCTTAAATTGTAAGAAAGAGAATTTTTCAAATCGTTTGAATGAAGATGATAGATTCCATGACAGTACAGTTTGTCCGCTAAAAGTATTGAACTGGATTATTGATTAATGTATTTCCGAATATATGCATTGCTTATCCTCTGCTTTTGACGATTCCAATTGCTAACTGCGAATCTGAAAGATCGTTTTCTGTACTAAAACGAATTAAATATATGTTGAGTTCAACTATGGGAGATGAGGGATTACCTTCGTTAGCATGGTTGAATATTGAAAGCGGGATACTTGAATCGCTCGATTTAGAAGACATTATAAGAGACTTCGTTAAGGCAAAATCAAGAAAAAAGGGATCGATTAGTATTTTTTAAGCTTAAGTAGTACTACGCTCGTTGTAATCACTATTCAGCTAAATATTTGTTGTAATTTGCGAGTTTAATAACATAATTGTTAACTTTCGAAATTGTGTATGCAATTTATCAGTGTAAATATTGGATAAAAGTTTAAATTTTGAATCGGGAAGTCTGATCACAGCATAGGGTACCACATGCTTCTAATCCTCTACTGTTGGTGACCTACAAAATTCTGTATCTTGACGGCCATTTTGTAAACAAATGAAATCAGTGATTAAAACGATGCTACAAAATTTTTGTATTTTCAAAATTTGTTCAACTTGTAGCTACTTTCGAAACTCATAAATTGTCGCGAGGAAGTCATAGTCTCTTATTTACATTACTTTACATCCCTTTTTTAACCATTTTACATGAAATGTTTCTAACTTCCCTTTTTAAAATCATTACTGACTGGCAGCAGCATTTTTTGTGGTTGTTGTAATACAATACCATCCAAGCAGTTTAGGGGAAGAAGAATAGTTAATTGTCATAAACATAGAATGACGAAAATGTCGCCAATCGGTTCAACCGACCCCAAAGACTGACTCTTACAACTAATCACACGTTCCACTTAAGCTCCACATTTCTGGAGCAGCTGAAGACAAGTACTATTTTAAAATTAATTTGAAACGTTGTTTTATTCCCTCTTGTAATGCATAAAAATAGATTATAAGCTGATCTGTATCCATTTAAATACTCAAACTCTTGTGTTTGAATACCAGAGTGTGTAATTTACATAAAAATTATTCAATTGACTGAGCGATGAGAGGTCTCAGTTTTAACTCGACTGTTTGGAATTTGCATGTCTATCTATCTACCTGTCTGTCTATTTGAGGTTTTTTTTACGATAACTTTTGCACTATCAAACGATTTTCACAAAACGTGGCGTGTGTGTCCATAACTTTAACCTACAGAGCCCTATTGTTTTTGAGGTTGATGCCCCAAAATATCGTGTCAAAATAAATGTGGGGTAAAAATTATGGAAAATAGGGTAACATGACCATGTGGGATATCAAATTAAAGAGAATATTAACCACAATCTGAATATAATGTTCAACTTTGATGATTACAAAATTTTAGGGCATCAGAGTCCAAAAAATGTAGGTACCAAATTTGGAAAAAATTTTACAATTAGGCCTACATTATTCAAATTAAACAGAATTTAAACCACAATCTGAATATAGTGTTGAGGCTTGAAAATTAAAAATAAAATGATTGGACACCAGTTAAAATGTTAAAATATTGGGAATAACCATAAAAATTCATGCCGAACATCAGACTAAAGCGAATGATATTAACCAAAATACGAATTTAATGTGCGGTTTGAATATTTTTATTATTTTTAGGTGACCACAAAACAAAAAGTTAAGCAAAAATTTTGAAACAATTTTAAAATTCTGAGCGAGTTCTGCAGCTCTGGGAGCTTATTAGTATGAAGCTTTCTAAGTTGCTGCGGAATAAGTCACTACACTATAAACATAGTAAACCGAATTGGATACGCTGATGAACATTCGAATGCTTTATGTTTCCCCACTCGGTAAGAGGATATAACCTAAAAATTTTGAATAAAAATATTAACAATTCCTCAACCACCGGTCAGCTGCTAAAGTGTGTTGTTTATATGAAGCAACATTGTGCTCTCCAGATGATTATAATGTACATCAATTTAAAACGTTGATAATAACGTAACTAATTATCCTAATAATTAAATTCCATTTATAATCATTACATTTTTACCCCAATTCCCCAGTCTGAGTCGTCATTGTGAACCTACACACCTACACTTTTAATTGGCACAACGGGAAACCAAGCATCGTAGCCCAGTATTATAATGGACATATTCTCCACTACAGTATTGTTGATCTCCAAGCCCTAAATATCTATACTGTTTGGATTAATTACTACTATAATATTTAAGAAGTTTTTTACCTTATATGGAGATTCCAGAGTATAACAAGAAAAAGTAGTATCGATCTGATCAAACTAATAATATTTGAAATAAGTAAAAATGTATTCGAATTGTTTCTCCAGCAAACAAATAAATTAAAATGAAATCGTTCGTAAGACAAGAGGGGAGTGTCAGATGTTGTTGAGCAACTTAGACAAAACACAAGTGCGTCATACTAGTATTTTCTTTTTACAGGTTTTCAAAAACAGTATTTGTTGGTAAGGACAGCTCAGAGGACAACCACTACCACTCGTAGTGACAACCCTTACTGTTTGAAGATTTAATGGAACTGGAAACTGTCAGGTGATTATAATGTCACAACTGAATATTTGGTTTTTAGTTAGTGGACTACCACTTTATATTGTACTTCCAGTTCTAAAGCAAAGCGTAGACATATCTATACAAAATAAGAATGTTTTTCAGTTCGTGTAGTAAATCATAACACACACACACACTCAGGTGGTTCTTAACATTTGTCCTGTAGGCTACGTGTATATTCGGGAATATGTAAATAGGTATTATTTAGTGTTCTAATCCAAATATACTGTTTACGATAACTGTGTGAATATGAGTACATGATAATTCTTTTAATATAGAATTTTATATTGTAACATGACATATGAGCCCAAAGATTTCAGTAACCTAAAATACTTGCACATGTCAATAATTGAGTCGAAGAGACAAACCAAATAATTTATCTAAAATGCCAAGCATAAAACTACATGAGCTACCCATCACCAAGGATAAACTCACAACAATAAGAGTTAACAAACTGATGGTAACTAGCAAGGGAATGACATTATAAGGAATAGAAGATGCACCAAACAATGATTGTACCACAGGAACCAACAACCCAATATTTTTCCGTCAGTGAAGAACCAATGAAGAAAAGGAAGAAACATACTACGAGAAAGACACCTAACAGCCATGGCATAAAGTATAGTTTCCAAGAGCCAGTCAACTATAGATCAACATCTTACCCGTGTATGCAGTAACTAAACAACTTACAGATTGAAGAGATGGACAAGAACTGACTAACTGAGATGACCGATATGCAACAAATAATGTTATAAATGAATAGGACAAGATATGTTATAAAAAGAATGAAAGTAACAATACTGTTAATTGAATAGAAGCTGTAAATAAAAACGTAGTAACATGTTATGCACAGCACCAATGTAACATAAAGAAGTATTAAATTTGTCTCATAATAATAGCAAATATTAGTCAAATAGTCTAACATTCATGCAAGATAAGAAAAGGAAATAACTAAAGAATTATTAGTTATCATTAATAAAACCAAACTTAAGAAAATAAGGTTAAAAGAATACAAATTTGTATCAACCTAACATACACATTGTTGGCACAAATGATAAAATCACATAACATAAGTTGTAGGTACTGTTCACCTAAATTCACAACTATCAGTAGGAAAAACCTACTCAAACCAAAATGTTTTATGTCTTAAACCAAGTAGAAATAATAATCTTTCTACAGGTACCAATATAAGATACCCAAGATAAGTTTAAATAAGAATATAAGTAAATAAAATGAACCAAAACCAACCAAAATGGAATTCACTAGGTAAAACCTGAATAAAACCATATTATAAAACCAATTAGAAACCAAAGGTTAACGTCTATACCACAAGTAGAGTGTAATACCACTACTGTAATAGTATAAGAAGATTATAAGAAAGGACATAATGTATTATAATAGTAATTAAGAACACCTGTCATGTGACACCAGATGTAAGTAATGTTATTTAATCATATACAATATGGAACAGACTAGTGTACTAAAAACACCAAGCCCATTACAGAGATACTATTATTGTTCGACTATTGTCAACTGAATAATAATGAAAAAAGAGCTAAAAATACCAAATAAGAGTGACAATAAGTATGCATCTCATAATGAAAAATAGAGGCCACTTTATTAACAAGAAATGACAAGGAATACATAATATTCCAGCTAGCAAAGGTTTACAGTAGTTGAAACCATTTATTATTGTCAACTGGAGCCGTACAGAAAGTACATAAATACTTTCTATTATGTAAAATATGTAAATACAAATATAAGGACATAGGCTAAGACAATGGTATCTTAAGTAATGTATTTGTCAGTAGATTTAAGTAACTAGCAACTAAGAAGTGTGAGAGAACTTGGAAGGCATGCCCTCAAGTGGGTATGAGTACCATTAAATAGTGTTAATCAAAAATTAAATATAAATAATAGTGTATAGTGAATTGTGCTAATCACAAACATTAACTTCCTTGATAATGGACCAAAGCACACCATGAGTGGACTCGAAATAAAGAGCCGAGTATTTCCAATATAGTGATACGCTCAGATTTAAAATCTAAGCCATATTAAAAAAGTTATTACAATTATAAGGAATTCGTGTCAAATCGAGCAAACATTTATACCCTTGACACCAAATACCCCACGCCAAACCCAACAATTGAAATAATTCGCCGGGGGGGGGGGGGTATGTGCATCAAATTAAAGATCGTCAACCAATCAAATCCAAGAAATTAACAAAATTTTGGACGATCGCAAAACGGCACGGCAGCGAGAGGTGTGCGTTCTCGTCACTTTTTAATCAATTTCAGAAGGGAACAGACGGCTAAAACCCGGAGCAAAAAATCAGCTGTTCATATGATTCGTGCGCGTCACCGGTGTAAACAGTGCAACCTAACCTCAAATTGTGATAACGTAAATACTTTAGTATCAAAGGTGTTAAGTGTAACAGTGCGTAACAAGGATTGCTCAGTGTATAATCCAGAGCAATTCCGGGATTTAAATTATAAATAAAAGGGAGTACAGTGATTTTTACATTATTAGTTAAGAAATGAGAAACGATATAATCGAAACATTTTCAAACAATGATCCTAGGTTAAGATGTGTTCATGATATCTAATCAACAGTAATGACAATCCTCAGATTATTTTGAATATTCTAATTTTATGAATTTGTTAAACATCCAATTAATTGTTATATACGAATACTTCGTGTGACAAAACCACACGTAATGACAGTTGTCAATTAGTAACTATAAATCAAAATAACCAGTATACACCAATGACTGAGATTTGTCAACTGGATGATCAATTAACGAAAGTTAATAAAAGATTTCAATGTTATTTATGTTTTATAATTTAGGAAAAGAATCTACTATTATAACCATTTAAATGTTTATACTTACTATGAATAATAACCAAGGTTGTTAAGCTACATAATTACTTACAGCCATGCAATTATCTTTATGTAGACCAAACAATGAATCAGATGTTTCACTCATAACACTGCTTCAACATATTATATTATTGTTCACTTTTTAGTTATTTTATCAAGAATTATTTTAACATTAACTAACTTTCTTTCAACCACTTATTGTCAATTGAATTTAATAATTCTGCTAACCTGAAATGTCCAGAGCAGACACATGGTTATTATTTTGTATATTAATTATAAGTGATGACTGAATTGTAGTCAATATCAAACTGCCTAATAACGGTAGAATAATAGTTCTATTCAATGACTTGGTATTCTGTCAGCTCAAATAACCCACTTAGGTATTAAATTATTTAACCAAAAAACCCTTTAGATAAACTAACCTTGTAAACAGTTCTGCCACCCTGAGGCAAATTTTATAAAACCCAGCGTCTCAAGTTACTTATGCTGAATTTAATTATAAACGATACTTCAGATCATTCAAACAGAGCACAGTAACTGAATAAAATATTATTTGACACAAGAAAACGGAGTCAGTTAGTTTATTTCAAAAGACTAAGTTTGAAAACAGGTGAACGAATTTCATTGGTCAGCTCGACAAGCAGCGGCGAATACAAACACGGTAAGTCCGTATACAAGTTGGATTGTGATAGCGACCCTGCAAGATCGACAAGACTCATCACAAGTAAGTGATTGTTCATGCAAAATATTTGTGTTTTCAGTGCGGAACATAAATCACCATTTCAATGAGTCGACGGAAGAACAACCGTATAAATAAACTAACCGAAGTAGAAAATTACATCGATAAATAATCTCAAATGGATCAACCGGATTTATTTAAGTTGGATTCAACGCTAGGTTGAATTGAAATAAATAAATCAATAATAATAAAATATTAAACAAAAGTTATTGCAAATTCTAAACAAAAATAAACGGGCAGTTAGCACCCCAGAACCCCAAAAACGGTTTAGTTACAATATTCATAATACAGTATTCAATATATTCATAATTTTTATGGAATGTGAGCATCATACATAATTAATTTAATACTAACACGATATACATGTATGTAGTAGCTTTTATAATACTTTATGTAACATAGATACACACAAGTTACTTCACTATATAATTAAACATTCACACAATACATATCACTTCACTGTACAATTATTTCTGCATTACCAGTACGCAGTCTTGATAAACACATTAAAAACTGTCAAAATACTTAAAACAAATTAAAAACAATATGTGTTCATTCAACTGACCCACCTTGCTAAACCATTTAGGCCTACCATTTATCGATTTACAATCACAATTATGACAAGGTTTTATGTAGGGTAAGAAAGAAATTATGCATTTGTGCTTCGTACATAATAAGTTAAATCCTGTTTAAGTTATCAGAAAACAATGATTATTTCTAGATGTCAAACATTAAAACATTACTGTATTAATTTTGTGTAAAATGTGTTCCAGTTTTTCTAATTTAATAAGAACAAGTGGGCGACCATGCAGAAAATGTGTGGCTAAGGTTACGAACTTAACAGGGTTCACATAAATGAGAAAGGATGGAACAAGAATGTGAAAAACTGAGGAAGAGGGTTTTATCTCTAGTTGATGGTTAATGATTGATGACGACGATGAAGTATCTGCAGAAAACATAAAATGAACTAAATTAAGTAATGCAGCTTCTAATACCCACTACAATCGTGACACAGAAACCATAATAATTTTAAAAATTCTGTAATCGTGAGAGCATTATAGGTTATGTTACAGGATATAAATCTCAAGAGATACGCTAGTTTCGCCTGCTTTTTCAGACTGACCAGGCTACAACGATACCCTACCAAATGCAAAAACTTAGTAAAGCTGGTAGTGACTAGAGGCGTGCTAAACTAGTATTTTAAAATAACTGGTACGAACGAAACCGTTACAAAAAAGTAACAGGTACAAAATCTGTTATTATATACTTCTTATACCTGTATTATATACGGTAAATTGTTATAAGAAATAAATTGAAACAAAAACTATTAACAGTTTTAATTTACACTGTGACTTTGCTAAGCTTTACACTGTTTAAAAGAAAATAAGAAACAAGAGAATTTATAGGCCTATCTTCCTTTGGGAATACTAATTTAAGTTTTCACTAGGTGTAAAGAAACTGACATAGGTTTAATATTAAATTATTGCCATTTTGGTTAGACAACTGCGAAACTCAGGCAATGAAAGTTAGAGTGCACGTAATAGCGCAACAAATAATGTCAACAAACGTCAGAATCATATAACAAAACGTAACAGTAAGCCACCAGAGTAATCTCATGATTTATGTGAGATGTGCATTAGTTTTTTTAATCATCTCCAACATCACGTTAACAAATAAAAAAGCTTAACCACAACGTGCCTACTACACAACAAATACGGACTAAGTCTTCCTTTAGCTCGGCCATGTATTAGGTACCTATAGCGCAGTAGTAGGTATAAACAATTTATTAGTACTGGTTCTTCTTAATACCGTAAATTGTTACATAGTAGCCTATAAGTACAGAAGAACAGATTAAAACTAAAGAAGTGTAGGATTGATGAATACTTAATTCTTTATATAAAGATTTATTTGCTATCGTAATTGTGTATTCTTATAACCTTACAGAAAGACAGGCACAGTTGTGTTGTTAAATTTTGTACATATTGATATGGAAGATTTATTATTGTCATTTTCTTTTACGGATTTATTTGGTGTTTAAAGCAGAAATTGGAATAATATAAGATGAATTTAATTTTAAATTTTCATAAAATTTGCCTAATATATAGACAAAATTATGTTTTGTTTCACTGGTAGTGTAAGCCAAATGCGGGTAGATTATAGTGTAGCGTCAGGTCTTGTCTTATTCACACGTTTATTTTTAATGAAGATTAAATCCTGGTTCTGACTAAAGACGCCTCGCGGTTAACCGTCCAACACCTATACGACACTTGTGTAGAATATAAACCGTTTATTGCACGATTCGCTCTTCAAAAGATCCATCTGTCGCATACATAGTAAGCTGGAGAACAGGTGTATAACGATGAACTGTATTTGACATTTTAGAGTATGAAAGAAGTAGAACTCCGGTGATATAAATACGTTTCTTGTCGTCGTTAAAAGTTAAGGTAGATTAAATTACAATCTAGGAGGATATTCGATCAGAGCTGGAAATGTGATCGTTAATGGATTGTATAAAGACTGAAGACGGTAAAGCGGAAGAATACATTTAAATAATGCATCTACACAGAATTCCGTTAGAAAACATGCAACATACTATCATTCGGAATCTGACCGTGGGTTGATTGAGGCTAACAGATTAGGATATCTGTGCTATAAGGTTAGAAAGAGAGAACTGTTTTTTGCAATTTACACCAAGTTGAGAGTAGGATAATGCTAATCTGCTGTTACACATGATAACGCTGTGTTATTTTTATGACTATCGAATCTGCGTACCATAGTAAATGTTGGCAAACATTTGGTTAGTATTCACGTAACTTATATATTGAAGTCAAAAATTTATCCATAAAAATATACAAATTAACTCAATTTGTATATAAATACATGTTTATATGTTAGCTTTATAATTTTTCGCTGTGTGTGTGTGTGCGTATGTGTGCCTACGGAATTTATTTTCAAACTGAAATAACCTTTCTACCTACAAAATTTGATAACTTAGTAATTAATATTACTTATTATTATTCTTGTGAAAAAAGAGGGAGCATGTTCGTTCACTCAAGCGCATGATTTCTTCTGGACTCCTTTAGGCGTCGTTGTCTTTGTGAGGCTCGAGTACCAGGAATCCGTCTTCCATATGGAGTCTTTTTCAGTTGTCATTCAAAGTTCTCATGTTTCAAGATCTTGGCGGTTGCCGTCTCTTCTTTATTAGCTGTTCTAAAAGTAAACTAACAGAGGGAAAAGTGTAGGAGATATCTTGACAACAGAATGGTCTACCACCATAAACCAAAGTTGAGAAAATCTGTCGGTAGACCTAGGAAACGCTGAACGTAAGGAAGCCGAAATGGACCACTGGATCATACATGAAAGCGAAGTAGAAAGGTTTTTTTTTTGGAAAGTGGAAACTTGGTTTCATGTCTTGGCGAGATTTCTATACACCCACCTTCACTGAAACACTACTATGTGCTGCTGACTTTCTTCACTATTTTCTTCACGGTTTTTTTGGTGTGACAAGGTATAAACAACAGTGCTATAGTTTTGTGTGGACCAAGTGGACGTTACGTTGTTCATTCACTGACTTGAAGCGAATGAATTAAAAAAAAAAAAAAAATTAAATTAACTTCAGTTTCATTAAAAGAAATTATTAAAAAAAAACAAATGGTTTTACAGCCAGTGAAAAACTTGAGTTACCCATTGCTTGATTGCCCGACAACAAACTCAACAAACGTAGCTGCTTTGCTTGTCCTCTTTTGCCGGAGGAATATATCAGGCAACCACACAGTAGTAGCAACACAATATTTTTGTTGTTTCATTAAAACACTTGGTTTTGTACATAAAGCAGTTATCTCTAAAATATTTAAATCGAATATTATGTGATTCGTTTTACTTCCATATTCCTTAAGGAAATGGAAGTATGGTGATGGCAAAAAAATCGTGTTCGAGATTATTGCAGATTCTGATTGTACTACGTAGTTATGATTATGTACTACATTACTAATTCTGATTTATAGAGTACTCAGGACTTATTGTTTTTGGTGAAGATCGGTTAAGGGGAAGGGGTAGTTTACCTGCAACATTTTTTTATAAAGCGTATTTTCTATGGCAAACGATAACAGCCGCAAATTCAAACAGAATAAAATAATGTTTTGCATACATCCCTGAATTGTAGAGATCTCAAGGACTTTCGATTTTGGTGAAGATCGGTTAAGGCGAAGGGGTAGTTTACCAGCAACCTTTTACGTTTTAACAACAGTAAAGTACTTGAAAATTCATTTAAACTTTTTCAAACAATGGTAATTGTTAAAAATAAAATAATTTTGTTGCCAGGCAATAAAATTATAATTTTTTCATTTTAATGTAAATTATGTATGAGTTAATATACATGTATAAAATAATATACCGTTCGTGGCAGGTAAGCATATCTCAGTTATGTAATGTTTACGTTTCCATTTTATTATTATGACTACAGCAATAAAAAGGCAGGGAAGACACACACACACACACAAAATTCGCGTTATTTCTGGCCTCACTCATGTTTATTTTCTTACATTTGCACGGTTTTTAAGTGGAAAGTGCCGAAACCCACACCAACATAACACGTGCAAGACGAAAAAATGGACATAAATTTGCTTCCTGCGGATCGCTGGGCAGTGTAACTGCACGTGTTTACAGAGGAACGATTCATAGACAGACTTTTCGTCTTTAGGGAATGAACCCTCTGCAAGATGCTGAGGGTCCATGAGTGACTTTGGAGCGCTCCTTCTTTTTCGCGTGTTTGTTCTGTGAAACATACACTGTAGATTCGCAGCTTTACTCTAAGCAACGCTCAATAGGAAATGTTGAAAATTTTAGTCCACGGTGTACCCTCATTCACACTAAACCTGCTCTGATGTTTTAATTACGGACATCATAATATTAAAACTTTGGAAACTTGAGCACTACTTAACGGAGATCAATCATTAACTTATACAAGCCATTAATTTTATGCATATTTTATATATATATATATATATATATATATATATATGTGTGTGTGTGTGTGTGTGTGTGTACAACGTTATCGGCAACAAAGAAGTAGTTTTTGTTAAAATTCCTTCCCGGGATGTTTGGCCGTAGTCCAATGTTTTCTACAAAACCAGACGTTTCGGCAATGCCATCGACTTCCAGCATCAGTGAAAATCGAGTGCAATAACGTGAGGTGGTATATGTTAGTGACCACAGTACTGTGGTTAAGGCTGAAGCAGTAAGTAGAAAGAAGTAATTTCTATGGTAATATTTCATTTCGAAAATGATTTTAAATATAAATCTTAGAATATGGAAGTCATGTATGGTTTTCCATACCGATATTTTTTTTTCAAAATTCACCATGTAAATTTTATTTCAAGAAAATAGCAACGTCCGCCATTTGTTATGAATAATTTATGAATTGCTATAATGTAGAGATCATCATGCGTTAAGTACTTAGGACTTCATCTTGATAGTAAAATCAATTGGAAGGAACGTTTCAGGTGAAAAAGCGTGAGCAGATGGACTTGAGAATGAAATAATAATGTTGGCTACTTCGAAGAAAAACTAAACTCTCGTTACAAAACAAACGCCTTAATAAAAGTATGGAGTTCCTGGAGTTGTGCTAGTAAATTTTGCATTGCCATAACTCAACGTACACAACTGAAAGTTCTTCGTGCAGTAACCATCTAGACCTCCGAATACCAACTGTCGAAGAGGTTATCCAAGAACGAATTAGGAAAAAAATCATTCAAGGTTATAAACGTGCGCCAATCCAGCCACTTGTGCAAGAGCATCTCATTAGAAGATTGTAGAGGAACTGGCCAATACACCTAATATAGGGAAAACGAGGTCTTCTTACAGGAAGTATCACAGTAGAAGAGAAGCTTATCAACTAGTTTTATAAGCCAACAAAATAACTTATAGAAATTATTGTAATTTATGATTCCTACTGTAAATAAATTAGTAAGAAAATCATATTTTTATAAATGTAATTTAGAGGAAAATGCCTAAGACAAACACGGCTTTTATCCATTTAAGAACATAAGACTTCATTTCGACGATTAAATACTGTCAGTAATGATAAAGTATAGGCCTATGAGAGTAAGTAATTGCATTGTGTCTGATTGTAGATATACATCGCAGGAGTAGAACAGGGAGACAGGTGTATTTGGACAAAGTTTGTTGATTCAGTCCAGTTTGTCAGTTCAGTCCACCGGTATAGAAAGTATATGTCCGTAATATTATTATTTAGAAAATTTACTGATCCCCACTAGACGATACACTTAGATGATGTAATAGATGATGTTATACCGTAGTGAATATATAAGGAAAATTGTGACTGCGAGAGTATGGTGTGACAGAAGATGAGCGTAATTAATACACATACAATTAAATTGCAACTTTTAACTTCAATTAATTTTAACATTGATAATGTTTATGAGGACGTTTCGCACATTTGCGGCCGATCGCTGGTGCGTGATCGAAAATGGGAACCGGTGAGTTTCTACAGAAACTATTTCTTTGTTTCAATAACGTAGTACACATATAAAACTTCGCTTATGAATGCGACTACATTTAACTTATAATCTGTACATTGGTAAATGAAGAATAAATTCATTGATTGGTGAATGAAGAATGATTTCTTTGATTGGTGAATGAACATAAATATATATATATATATATATATTGCAACGTATTTATGTGTACAAATTATTATGTACTTTAATTTGTATAGCCCCACGTTCTTTGGGAGCCAAATATGCAACAATACATATACATAAATACATGTACATATACATAAATTTAGCGTGACCGGTCTCACGTTCAAGATTAACAAATTATGTAACAATATAGCATTTAAATTGGGTTTCAGGTGTATCTGCAATAAGAACTCTACGTAACTTGTAACGGTATTTCAAATTTATTTGATATTATTAAAATTTGTGCACATGGCACTGACTTCGATTTAAAACATTCGTTATTATTTGTTATTATGCCGTAAGGCTTATGCTATATACATCCTTACTGACTAAATATTCTATTCTACTAATTATTGTATTAAAGAAAAATCTCATTTCCAGACTACTCAGTCAATTAGTGTGTTTCAAAATATCAATATTTAAATATTTTCTTATATATTGCAATGTAACTCAAAATATCAATAGTTACTGAATTTAACTTTTGTTTCTCAGTACTGATTTATTTTTAACGCTATTTTTTTTGTATTTAAATTCTTTGTATTCGTTTTATTTCAATACTAATTTGAGCTCTTGTTACGTTAATCGTATTTCTAAAACATCTATGATTTTAATTATACTTTAAAATAAACATTGGCTCTTACTTTTAAATAAAACAAGAATGTCTTTAATTGTCTTTGAGTTCATTGTTCGATTAAGATATAAATAAGTTGTTTATCACCTTATTGTCGTCAATCGTACTCGATCATTTGATCCATCTGTAGTCGTCCTCGTCTCGCACTCCAGCTCCTCTTGTCCAGCGTCGAATCACTCCTCTTGTCCAGCGTCGAATCACTCATCTTGTCCAGCGTCGAATCGCCTCTTGTCCAGCGTCGACTCGCTCTTCTTGTCCAGCGTCGAATCACTCTTCTTGTCCAGCGTCGAATCGCTTTCTTGTCCAGCGTCGTATCACTCTCTGGAACTTCTTGTCGTGCTGTTTCTGACGTCAATGGATCTTCTTATGTATATCTTCTTATGAAATTTTGTTATTATTTTGTTATTATTTAAAAGTGATTGTATTTACAACTTAGTTACATAGTTGTATGTAACTGGAAAATTTAAACTATTTACAAAAAAATAAATACGCCGTGCGGACGGGCAGAAGCTCCCGCTGCACCGTGGATGATTTACGAAAGAGAACCACTGTAGCTTGTGTGTCCTATTTATACCCATGTGTTGGTCGACACCTGCAGTGGTACGAAATCGACATGTCAGAAACTGTCTCTGGATTCAGTTCCCCCAACTCTTTGTTAATTTCGCTATTTCTTATATTTCTGCGAATTGCAGAGTCCTGTAAGTATACTCTTATACTTATCTTATAACTATTTTTACAACACATGTTCACTGTAATTTTGGACATTGCAACTTAACCCTTTCGATTTGTACACAGTTATTTCACTATTACACTCGTACGGTGTGTCACTTTCACGTGGTTTTCGTACACAGTATTTAGTAAATTTTATTACATTTTATTGTGTTTTTGGATTTTACTCTTTAATTATAGTTTATGAATAATTACGGGAAAACCGTAATTATGCAATTATTCATCTTGGGGTGGTAAACTCGCCTGCATAGACCTGCGTTCACACACGCTAGCAAAATACTGGTGTACACACTTTCAGTTACATTTGTGTGTGTGTGCACGTCGATTCAGGTCGAAACACATGTTCATATTTTTGTCTGAGCCAAGCTTGCAATCCCTGACATACTTATTTCTAATATATTATTACTTATTTACAGTTTATTAGGTATATTTACATTTTTATATTCAATGCTCTGTACATCACTTATTTGTACTGTCGCAATACATTTTTTTAGATTTATTGAAGCATTTTCAATGCCCTTCTCTGTGCATTGCATTTGTGCAATGCCTGTAAATTTTTTGTGGTAGCCCTTAATTCTCAAGCGTCCTATTTCTCAAGATTGTCAATCACGTAACCCCATCTTCCCTCATGTTACCATATATTGATCTCCTTTTTTCCAATCTAAGGTCATTCCTACTAGCCGTAATCACTATCGATGTTACACCCTGGTAATCAGTGGAGTAATTACAAGGGGGGGTGATCAGAGCGGTCAACCCCCCCAGATCTATTGAAAATTTCAGCAAAATTTTGTAATCACGTAGCGTAAGCCTATTTCTAAGGCAGTTGCATGTGTTAAAATAAGTATTGCAAGTAACAGTAGAAATAAAGGAATTCCAATACTTGTAAATTTATAAAATATAGTTTTCTTAATAACAATAATAACTCAACATTAGGTAGTTAACGGTTAACGTAAATATTTGCAGGCTTAAGAAACAGTTATGCACGCGCCAGGAGACGAAGAAGCCAGAACCTATCAATCTAGCTTTATCTTCTTTCGCCCAGACCCACTTCATAAGTCCTCTAGTCTAATATCTCTGTGGTTTACCGTCGTCTTTGCACAGGTAACTAGTGGTTTCTTGACTTTAATTCAGAAAAACTAAAGATTTTATTACTGCATTTTACATAAAAAGAACGTACTTTAACGTAAACTATAACTTACTTATAAATTCTCGGGACAACATCCTTAAAGTGAAAAGAGATAATAAAAGTGGAATTTTCTAAATATCTTCAGAAATACTCATTTTCAATGATATATTATTAATACCGCTGCTACGCTGTCGGCCCGGGTTCGATTCCCGCCGGAGCCATCTGATTTAGATACGACCGTTCCTTCTCGCAAAGCGGTGGCAAACCAGCGAGAAGTATCCTGCCTAGTATAAACTCTTTCCAACTATGCCGCTCGGATCCGGCATTAAACTGTAGGTCCCATATACCTGTGAGAGACTCCGTAACACACGCACCACGGGTATATGCGGGGAGGGTACAAACCAGTCGAAAGACTGTAGGACCCAATAATAATTATTATTAATACAAATTTAGAACTAAAGTGATTCCTAATGACTTGAGATTTATTACCTTTAATTTGAAAAACAGTTAATCAAGAGAGACTATTTCGAAATCACCGCTTTAACGTATTCTTTTTAAACCTCACACTTCTCCTCGGTTTACTCAAAAACTTTGAGACGTTAAGTTATTTATAGAATTACGTCTATATGGGAAGAGATCCTGATTTCTCATTTATCCTGAGGAAAATGGGAAGACGGGGTCTAACTTCCAAGTAGTCCCTCCCCCAGGAACATCCAGTTTCGCCACTGCTGGTAACGTCTACATTGTTTAATTTGATTCCTGTTTCCTTCTCGTAACAACTGTCTAGCCAATTCCGAGCCCCGCAGTATTTAATGCCTCGAGACATCATTAGACGGACACAGAGCTCGGGGTATTCTGAAAACGTTAACCGGCTAGCGTCTAAGGGATCCGAAAATATGAGGATCCGCAAACCAGTGTGTCATGGTGGGGACAGAGGAGTGCGAACAGGAAGAAGTAGAGTAATATAGTATGAACTATTTCTTATCGTTAACGATTTTTCTTACTATTAAATATTACCCTAACGTAATCTATTCTAATAGAATATTATAATTTCACTTAGAATTAACAGATCCAAGGCAACTGCCTGAATTTCTTCTTTCGTCTCCTTTCTTAAGCGTTATTCTGTTTTTTGTACGGTTGTTGAATGTTGTCTGTTTAATTATGTTAGCGTTTGTTGGAACATTTTTATCGTACGTAACCTGCAATGTTAAAAAACGTGTGAAACATTACAAAAAAGACTCACTGAATCTAGCTGTGGTTACCCGTAGATTTAAATAAACATACCAAGCCCAACACTATTCACATGGGGTCCGTCGGTTCTTAAGTGTGGAATCTTATGGCTCAAGTAAAGTAACAAGAGTTCACGCAATGAAACCTAATTGTTAACATGGAGTATTTTCAAATATTAAGAACCCATTATGTAACACGTATTTGAGGTAAAGTCCAAGCGAACGTGCCCTTACACAGAAATTAGTAAATTAAAGGAAATAATACAAAAAATAGAGAATGAAACATTCTAAATTTTAAGACTTAAATTTTAATACTACATTTCAAAAAATTGTTAATGTCGAGTTACAAAATTTTGTATCCCCTTGACTTAAAAATAGTAAATTATTTTTGGACGTGTAGTGTACTACCATATAAAAAAATTGGTATGAAGAACCATACATGACTTCCATGTTTATAAGATTTATATTTAAAATCGTTTACTTGAATTCGGTTCGATAATCGCTAAAAAAATATCCCTCACCCTCAAACTATTTTCACTATTTACAGATATGTTTGTTATTTTGGGGTAGTCGTTTAATATAATATTATTTTCGAGTCATTTTATCTCTAAAAATTAGGTACTTCATTCTTATAAAGAAATCACAGATAATCACGCATTAATTACATATTTATATTATTATGTAATTATTTGGCGACAAATAATTTTGTGGTCTGCTGGGGCGTGCTTGCGGATCTTCAAGCATAGATGATTTAAATTAACATAAAAAAATGTATTGCCTAGCAACAAAATTATTTAATTTTAACAATTACCATTGTTTGAAGAAGATTAAATGCTATTTTATTTAATTTCGTTAAACTTATTAAAACAATACCAACATGAAAAAATCGGTATTGACTTCATGTTCTAATTAATTATAAAATTATTTTTAATATGTAGGCCTACACTCAGAACAAAACCAAATATATCAGCATGCTTTTGTTAAAAAACGCTGTGAATGATAATCATAATACGAATTGTACCTAGTTGTTAATATGTTAAAAATAAACAATTAATTTGTTTAAATTATCTGTTGTGTAAACAACGCGAAAGAAATACGAAAACTGGCCCGGCGTTTGTTATCTGTGAATTTTTGAAAACCAAAAATAATTTTGTTTACGTATCCGTGGTGATATAGCATGGAACGATGTCAATTGTTAATTTTTTATTGAAATTTTACTTCCATGTTCCATAAGGAAATGCAATTATGGTGATGGCAAAAAAAATCGTATTCAAGATAAGGGCTGATTCTGATTGTACTACCCTCAAAACATGAAGAAAATAATTTTTCGAAAAGTGTCTCTGTGTGTGTCTGTGTGTCTGCTCGTCTGTGTGTATGGTTCTCCATACCGATTTTTTAAGTTTTCGGTTGAATAAACTTATAACATCAATACAGAAATTACCCCCTCGCCATTCAACTAGTCTTTTCATTTGTAGATATTTCATCTACCTTTCTACGGTGGATTATTATGACCTTCTTTTCAGGATACTTTATTTATCAAAATTAAGTACTTTATTCTTACTTTACTCTTATAAAACGTAAAACGTTGGAGGTAAATTACCCCTGCCCCTTAATCGATCTTCACCAAAATAAAAAGCCCTTGAGTCCTCTACAACAAAAACATATATGCAAAAAATTATTTGATTCTGTTTGAAATTGCGGCAGTTATCTTTCGCCATAGGAAAAATTCTACACACACAGACATTTTTCCGGAAAATGACTTTTCTTCACGTTTTGACGGTAGTACAATCAGAATCAGTCCTTATTTCGAACACGATTTTTTTCGCCATCACCATACTTCCATTTCCTTACGGACTTGGAAGTAAAAATGATATGAAATTGAACTTTGTAAAAATGTTTTAATATAAAAATATTGCATATTTGACAATAATGTTTATCATATCTCTTGGACATCAGATTTCCAATATGCATCTACATCATTATCGTATTTATCATCTCTGTCTATCTGTTTTATAACAGACATCAACGGATAGTGATTCTAAGGGTTGTTTAACAGGCACTGAATTGTTTTTCTTAAATATCTTTCTTTTGCTGCATTTACGGTATGGAAAATGAATAGAAATTAATTATATGCATATTGCGAGTTAAAAAGTACTGAATATTTTTTTCGCTACGCCAGTTTCTCTGAGAGGCGATTTGCACTTTTCTGTTAACTGTAGTATATGCAGGAAAGCAGATGATACGACTTCCGAACCACGATAAAATATTTTTGCAATGTAGGAAACATGTTTTAAGAAGTATATTTGTACAGAAATGTTTAGCCTTCTTTCGTCTTCTATTGCTGTAGCCTGGTTTGGTGTTACCAATCAACCGATAACGCTCTGTAAATTCTCCTTGTATTCGTGCTGTATATTCTGCTGATTATTTTTTTGTTTTCTCTACGAGCATGTCACTTCTTGGCTTTTAGTTTGTTGGATAAATAAAAAATACATTCGAACTACTTATCTAGGTATACAGGGTGGAATTCCCAAACTGCAAATTCTCTGCTGTAAGCTAACGTAGTTCCAACGGAATTCTGGGTAGATTCATTATTTAAAAGTATTCTTCCTCTTTACCGTCTTCAGTCTTTAATACAATCCATTAACGATCACATTTACACCTCTGATCGAATATCTTCCTGAGATTGTAATTTAATAATCTACCTTTACTTTTAACGACGCAAAGAAACGTATTTCGATCACCTGAGTTCTACTTATTTCATAGTTAAATTCACTGCTGTATTCAATACAGAAAACGCCATTACTTTCTAAAATATCAATCACAGTTTATCGTACTACATTTGTTCTTCACCTTACCATGTATGTTGTGCGACAGATGGGTCTAAGTTGAATCCCTGTTTACGTAATTTTGTATAGAATTTAGTAAAATGAAGGTTCTAAACATAATATTCCAAAAACTGAGCAGCGAACCGTGCAATATACGGTTTATATTCTGCCCAAGTGTCATATAGGTGTAATACGGTTAACCACGAGGAGTCATTAGTCAGAATCAGGACTTAGTCGTCATTAAAAAGAAATGTGTTAATAAGGTAGCTCTGTCCCTACATTTATAATCTACTCGCATTTGGCTTTTACTGCCAGTGAAACAAAACGTAATTATGTCTAGATATTAGGAAAATTTAATGAGAATTTAAAATAAAATTTAGCTTCTGTAAATTCCAATTTCTGCTTTAAACACGTAATAAATCCGTATGACAATATTGCAGTAATAAATGTTCCATATCAATATATAGGCCTACAATCTCTAACAGTACAACTGCGCCCGTCTTCCTGTAATGTTATAAAATACACAATTAGGATAGCAGAGAAATCTTTATATAAAGAATTCCGTATTAATCCCACACTTCTTTAGTTTTACATCATTATGTTCATTTGTACGTTTTTAAAACAATTTATGGTACCAAGAACAACCTGCCACTAATAAAATTGTGTACACCTACTACTGCGCTATGGGTACCTAATGATCGGTGAGTTAGAGAAAGACTAAGGCCCAAGACTGCGGGCATAAAAATGTTAATGTGGGCAGGCTACAAAAGATATACTAGTAACCCTTGTAGTGACTACCAGCTTTACCATGTTGTTGCGCTTGGTGCGGTACTGATCCAGATTGAAAGTGCAGGAGACATTAGCCTACCAAATAACGAATCTTGAGATTATTGTATTCTGTAACAGTAGCACATATAACCTATAATGCTCTCACGATTACAGAGTTTATAAAATTCTTATTGTTTCTGTTTTACGATTGTAGTGGGTGTTATAAGCTATTTTCTAATCACGGTATTCTCTATGACGTACATAACGTGTACGTCAGTGTAATCATAGTTTTTTGATATCGCGAAATAGTACGACATTCTTGTGTTGCTAACAGACATATCTGTGAAAGATACTTCACCATCGGTCATAATAAAAATCAAACCGCGGCTGAATGGAGAAGAGTTTCTCTTCACGTAAAACTATAGTAGGTTGTAATATATTTATTTGTTTCTTCTTCTTCTCCTTCTTGTTTTCGCTTGAGTCTGTTGAAAATTTATCGACTCCGGCCTTCTGTTGGGTCAGTTAACATCTTCTAGGATTTAAACTTCTTTATAATTAGGAATTGAGTCAGTCTTATAGAATTAGAGATTTAATTCAATCACTGATAATACTCTACTTCTTTCGTTATTTAATACCATTTAACAAACAAAATATTTTTAGTAATAATAATAATAAAAAAATCAATTAATGGATACTACTACTAATAATAATAATAATAATAATAATTATTATTATTATTATTATTATTATTATTAATTGATTTGAACTTACTCTAATTAATCGTAGATAACTTTGTCCATAGAAGAAAGAATATATGTCCAGGAAAAGAGAAAGGTCACAAAATTAAAGTTTTCTATCGCATTAATTATTAATCTTTTTCTCAATTTGTGCCTTCCACCACATTGATTTCTTTAGTTAACAAGTTCTTTTTAGAGTTTTTTGTTACATCCACCCTTTTCAACTGGTTATGGAAAAAATTACCCTTCTTTTTACAGAACTTATTTACTTAAATGTTTTTGTATGGGTATACGCGTATAAACTTTCTGAAAGTAGGTTTATACTGTTATTACGACTTTGTAAGCATCGTTCATCAGAAGTTAACTAGACTATCACCAAATGTTATCGCTAGCAAAATGTTGACTAACGTACTTCAGACTTCCGGTTACAGATGTCGTCATTCGTTACAGGGTTTTCAAATTTGACTGCACGTGGTGAGGGTGGGCGTTGTCTTAATGTGTGTGATACAGATTTGATCGTCGATATAAGCTATTTTTGTTAATACTGTTAACAGAATTTGCCGAGCAACTTCATAGTTGTTAAACCTTCATTGCAACCTCGTAGAGATATATTTGCGACCTCTGACGAACGAGATGATGATTAGCGTTAAACGGGTTTCCTTTCCAGTGAAAGAGACGAATTTCTGGCGTGGCATGGAATATTAACTAACGTAATAATTTAAAAATAAAATTTAACGTACCATTGTTACACTGTGTTTAAAAAGTGTGCAGTAATTTTACGTTAATAATAATCAAGTTTAGAACATTTATAAAATTATTTGTTTTCTTTCCACTGAAAACATGGAGACATTTAAAAACTGTTTCACTGAATATGGAACGGATCATACATTTCGAAGCATATAGTATTTATTTATTCTGTTAATATTTTCATACTTTTACACTCGCGGTGACAGTTCGTTATTCGCGTGGACAAATACTAAAGAATATAAAACAAAAAAAAACAATGGCAGTATATTATTTTATCACTCATTCATTAAGCCTTTAAAAATAACAGAAGTATGAAAACATCCAGAAGTTTACACACGTTACGCCACTATATTGTTTACTATTCTTAGAACCATTATATCTAAAAATTATTGGGCGGAGCCTGATGAGCGTAGCGAAATCAGGCATAGCCCTCTATCTTTGACTCGGTGCACAACTTAGACCGCGAACTCCTCCGAAACTACTCAAACGAATGTTATAACTGTATTGTAGATTTTAGATCCATGTTTTTCGGTATCCAGGCCACTTATAGTATATAATTAGTAAAATAGTTTACCTTTTTCTTGTCCGTCTGGTGGCCTTTTTTCTATATTTAATTCAACGCGTTTCGGGACATATGCCCCATCATCAGGATTATCCCTTGTTGAAGTTCGTCGATCGTTAAAATATTAAAAACACTGTATATACAATTTTACACATAACAATAAATATAATATAAACATAAAAAAACACACATAAAATACCCAATCTTGAGGCACACGCGATATCGGTGGTGCGCACCACGACATGGTATAGTCGACTGCAGTGTTCATGTTGTTATATATCGTGCACTATGGACCTTGTTCTGTATTCTTATCGCTGTCTCGTATAATAGATTTTACTGGAAATTCAACTGATCGTTAAGGATGACTTCTTCTGTTTTTTTATTTTTGTAAGCCTTATATATTTCGTATTCTTCGATAGCATTCATATAATTTCCTTTTCTGCATATATGGAGGGGTTGAAAGTTCGTTGTGAAATCAGTATAACTATGGTTTTTGTCCATCAGATGGCGCGCGTAATTTGACACTGTTTTACTAAATTCCCTTTTAGGTAAATGTTCTCTGAATCGTTTTTTAAAGGGTCTACCAGTTTGGCCAATGTAAAAGCTATCACATTCATTGCATATTATCTTATAAACGCCCGTCCTGTCCTCAACCGATTTTGAATGTTTAGGTAAGAGTATCTTATTAATGTTATTATTAGTTCGGTAAGCCATTTTTAAATTTATCCCACTGAATACTTTGTTTAAAATTTTGGGTAGGGTGTTACCATATTCTGATACTATATACCTAAATTTATCTCTATTATTTTCTTCTAATTCTATGTTGTTTTTCTTTTTTCTGTGTTTCTTGATTAAATTATCCACAATTGAGCTTTTATAACCATTGGCTTTAGCTATGTATTTGATCGTGATCAGTTCTTCGTGAAAATCTTTGTCTTCTAATGGTATGGAAAGTAACCTATGTATTAAACTATGATAAGCTGCCATTTTCTGAGAAATGGGGTGATGTGATTCAGCATTTATAGTGAGATCTGTGGTTGTCGGTTTCCGGTATATGTGATATTGAAATTTGTCATCTAGTCTTGTAATTGTCAGGTCGAGGAAGTTAAGTTTATTATTTATCTCCGTCTCAAGTGTGAACTGTGTGTTTTTATTGACACTATTCGTATAATTTCATATTTTCTATTTGTCGTATTGTGCCATTAAAAATTATAAACGTATCATCAACATAACGTGTATGTGATATTATTTTCTTGGAAAGTTTATTTACGTTATTGAGTAAATATGTATTCTCATAGTGGTTTAAGTATATGTCAGCTAATAAACCAGATAAAGGTGACCCCATGGCTAGGCCCTTTTTTCGGATGTAATAATTGTAGCATGACAGATAATCCACATAAATCAATTACTAAATGATCATTAATAAAACTCAAATATATGGAATATCCAAATGAGAATCAATTAAAAAGCACTATAAATTATTATAATAACAAGAAAAGTAAGCATAAAGAAAAAATCTGCAAATAATATAATAATACTACAAATTAAAAACCCAGAAAACTAAAATTTGAATAACAATATTACCCAGGTAGGATAGAAGCAGGCAATGAAGATACCCAGACCAAATGAACTGACAAAGAAAACAGACCAGAGTAAACAAAAGAATATAAAGCGAAATGGTACTGAAGAACCAAGAACGAAGAAAAAAGAAAAATAGAATGAACCAATATACTGAAGAATAAGAAACCAGTGAAGATCCACTAGAATAAAGGAAGTGAAACGACCAATACCAAATAGAAACCCCATAGGGAGAAAACCAAAAAACCCCCAAAATAAATGAATGCCCCAAAAGAAATCATAACACCCCAAAAAACCATATACTAATGTAAAACTGATAAAAACCAAAAGTGTTTAGAGTATTAAGTAACAGTGCACCCAAAAAAGTTATTGTGTAGTTTATATAGACAAACCTTAACAGTTCCCCCATAGTTAAATATTTCATATTGTAAAACTATAAAAGGACTAGTGATAATATCAATAAATAACCAGGGACAAGTGCAAGTTATTAAATTATAATCAATAAACTTTGAAAAGGTACATGAGTTACCGTGCAAGTAAATAACTTTAAGTGTTTTTGAACAGTGTCATAATAATAGTTACTTAAGTAATATGGTGAAGGATTAAGGAATAATATTTCTAATGAAAATGCCACTGTTTATTAGAACATTCCGTAGAATGAATAATATAAACAGCGAGCTTGGGTTTCATACATAAAGACGGGGAATACATCCTTAAAATTGGGAAGTACAGATAAGACTGTAAATAAATAGTTTAAGAAAGTGTTAACCATTTAATGGAACCAATATGTTATGTTCCTAGTTCCAAACATTAACTAGATAAATAAGATTTAGTATTAAGCAGTATTATAGTTATAAAATATTATTTTGTTATTAATTTAAATTAGGAATGCAATATCTAAATGTAGATACCATTCCTATATTATAAAATGTTTTTATTATGTTACTGTGTGTAATCAGTACACAAAAAAGGTATGATTCAAAGTACCAGATTTTAATAGTAAATAAGTGTTATATTTTAATTGTAAAATCAATATTCAATGTTATAATAGTCAAGGAACAAATTGTTAATAAATTATATAAGAATAGAAGGTCAGAGAAGGGTAGAAACTAACTATATTAGTAAAAATTTTGCAAATAGCAACAGATCAAATCTAGGCCAGATAGTAAATTTAGACTACAGAATAATTGACAAATCTAGTCCTATAAACCAGTTAAACTGATAATATTTATGAAAGATAAACCCAACATATAATAATACCATGTAAATAATACTTTATAAAGATATGGTCAGCAGATAAGTAAAATTATAAATAAAAATGGAATGTACTAACTGACATTATCAGCGGAGGAGTCATAGATAAATGAATTATATTTAAAAACAATCATTAATAAACTAAATTGCAAGAAATTAAGTAAGAATAGACAATTATATCAATTTCAGATTTAATAGAATAATAATTATATCAGAGAAAATGGCTATTATCTGCTTAGAGAACAGGAAATACAAAATTAAGCCTACCTTCCAAAATGTAAGAAATAAAACTTTTTTAAATGAAAACTTTGTAAAACTATATTAACTAGTATCAAAATAAGCAGACTAGAATAAAGAAACGGAATATGTATTTAGTATTTCGTACAGTTAATTAATAACGAAATTATTTTCCGAGTATAATGTATTCAAATAAAATGTATCGGAAGCTAAGATAATTTGAAACAATGTATAATATATATTAAATTGGCTAAGATTGTCAGGAGACGAAGGAAATGACAACAGTTCATTATTATCCGTTGAAGAGTGTACTTAACGAGATTTTTTGCTTGAAATAACCTATAATGGCGAACTATAAGTAAACCGAGTTCGGTGAAAATTTTTATAAATTTTTATTTTGAGTTATTTTTTAGTTGTGAACCGGTGAATTTAAACTATGAACAGTGCATCACCAATAAACAGAACCACACACGCCTAATTAATTAAAATAACACCAATACAATAAAATTTACAGACGAACAATCAAGGTTAAACCCGACACATATAGACAAAGTGAGATAGACATAATCACAACAATTTACACCAAGTGAACTATTAAACAATACACCAGTGACACTCAATTAACTCCAGAACCATTATACACAATTGCTGAGACCATTTAAACGGAGAAAAGACATGTTTATTTAAACAAATATTTCGTCAAGGTTAGACGTTCCACTACGCATGCGCCAGTCGGCCATTTTGACTCGTCATCATACCGTTCCAGCTGTGAAGAAACGAATTTCTGCTGCTTTGGGTTTGAAATAAATATTATATATAAATTTTTATTTATTAACTATAACATTGTATTTGTTAGTATTAAGGCATTTATCATTGTAAGTGTTATACTTTCCTGTCCCTACCCTTCTCTGGCTATTCTTAAATAACCGTTCAAAGAACACTATATTATTATATATAACCAATGTAAACTTTTTTAACGACCGGCCCTGAGTGAGTCGATACTGCTGTGTAATATCGATTCTTATCGATAAATTTAAATAATTTTTTAATAAACTTTCTGTTATGTAATTTGGATTTAATTTTTCTTTGAAATACTTAACGAAGAAATTAATCGAGAACACAGACTAACCGAAAGGCGGTACATACGAAATAACGAACGCATCGAAGAAGAAGAAGAAGAGAACCGTCAGAGCAGAGAATAGTAACATACAGGAGATACTCAGGATAATGATGGAGAGAATGGAAGAAAACTTGCATAAGAAACTGGATTCCACCAAGGAAGACAATAATAAAAGGTTAGAAGATTTGAAGAAGGACATGGAAGAAAACAGCAAGAAGGTGGAAAAGAAAATGGATTCCACCGAAGAAAACTTGCATAAGAAAATGGATTCCACCAAGAAGAAAATAGTAAGGAAAGGAAGGAAGACCAACAGTCCTTGAAGGAAAATTTGAATGAAATAAATAAAAACATAGAATCCACGAAGGAAGAATTAAGGAAGGACAACCAAGCTACAAAGGAAGAATTGGGCCGTAAGATTGAAAGGACCAATAAGAGAATTGAGGAAACCAGTAAGAAGATGGAAAGCAACAACCAGCAATTAAAAGAAGAATTAAGAGAAAATAACAAGAAAATGGAAGAGACGATGGGGGAGAGGTTGGAAGAATTAAGAGAGGATAACCAACTATTACGGGAAGAATTACGGGAAGTTAACCAGGAGAATCTAGACAAGTTAGACGAACGAATGGAACTATTAAGAAAGGAAATGAACAAAGAACTCAAAGATAATAAGAAATCTATGAATGAACGGCTGGACGGAGAAACAATAACTATAAATCAACAGATAAGAGAAGTTGATGAAAGATGTCGGCTGACTGAAGGGGAGGTACAAGAGTTCAAGGGAGTGGTAAACACCAAGGTCACAAATCTTGAAGAATCTAGTCGCAAGAAGGCAGAAGAGAACCGAAAGGAAAGCCAGGAAGAACTCAGTAAAGTACGGACTCAAATTACTGAAAGATGTGACGGAATGGAGGTAGTGATGACTAACATCACTGGTCAAGTGCGGCAGAGCCAGGAGGAAATGGAAGCAATTCGGAATCGACCAACCAGCTTCGCAAATATCCCCATCAACGAAACCAGGGAATGGCTTAACTTCCGCCAATATAAAAGGGAGCCGATGGAATTCCTGGCCCGTGTCGAGGAATATATGACCAAACATAGAAGTAATAGATGGTCAAATAATCGAGAGCTATTGGACGAATCATTCCGTGAAATGACGGACAATTGGTGGATGGCGAACAGGAGCGAGATAAATGATTACCAGCAGTTTAAAAATTTGTTCAAGGCCAAGTATTGGTCGGAGACCACCCAGAATTTAATAAGGGACAACATCTGCCATGGCCGATACAAAACCCAGTTTGGCAATACCATGACCGCGTACTTCCTTGGGAAGGTGTGCCTGGCCAAGCACCTGGAACCAGCCATACCAGAGGAATGCCTGGTGAATAAGCTTTCCTACCATTATGACGAAGAGGTCATAAGAGCACGAAGAGGTAGCCAGATAAAGACCATCCAGGCAATGACGGAGCTTTTGGAAAATTATGAGAATGAGGAGTATTACAGGCAAAGTAGAAGAAGGAATGAGCGGTGAGAGTTCCGAAACAACCCGTCCACGAACAATAGTAATCAACAAAACTACAGTGGGTACCAAGGGAACCGGTATAATCCAAATTACCATAATCAGCACCCTACCAACGGTAATAATAACAACAATGACCACGGCAATGTAAATCCAAACATTAACCGAAATAATAACGGATTCCCTGGTAATAGAAATAATTATTACCCAAATAACAATGTAAATAGCCAGAGAAACCCCAACCATACCAATAATACCGAGCGGTTTTATAATAACAATAGGGGTTACCCAAGTCATAACAATAATAACAACAACAGGTTCTCCCGACCCCGGGTAAATTTTATACGCGCAGAAGGAAACAGCCAACGCAGGTATAACCATCAACGGTGGAACAGTTTCCACGAGTACGAAGATCGACGCAGAAGCCGAGAACGGGACAATTCCAGATATAATCCGCCAAGGCGAAGTACCAGCCTAGATGACCCAGAGCGGCATACAAATAGGGAACAAATATACGAACAGCGAACGGAACGGCTGGAACCTACTCAAGGTTTCCCAACTGACGCCTCTGTTGGTCCAAATAATAACCAGGATGAGGAGAATTTAAACGGGAGGAGGCAGTAATAAATAATAACGACCTTTTGCTGCTTCTGTCGCCTGGGTATATAAGAGAATTGCCAAGAGCAAATAATAACAACAAAATTACTATCATTCGGTGTAACTATTTAAAAAACATTCGAAATGAACTACTGGAGGAGGACGACACTCGCCTCCATAGTATAAATAAGGAGATAATTTATATTAATGCAGAAATAGAAGGAACATTCGCACAGCTAATGATCGATACAGGTGCGAATGTATCTATAATTAACTCAACAGAATTGGAGAGGATCCAAGAGAAATGTGGTAAATTATTGCCGACCTTACCTATCAATAACATAGTATTAATCGGTGCCACTGGTCGCCAAAACAAAACAATAAGAAAGCAAGTGTCGTTGAATGTGATTAGTAAGGGTATAGCTATAAACATGGTCTTCCTAATTGCGGCAGGATTACCTTTCAATATATTAGTGGGATGCGATGTGTTGAGAAAAAACTCTGCTATCATCGATCTACGATCAGAGAAGGTATCGCTGTTTACCGGAGACCTGACCTGGACGGCCGATTTAGTCGGTAGCGAAATAGCACTTCCCAGCAGTATCCACCAGCAAATTCGTAACATTAACTATACGAATAATAACACCATTTCTAACCCAATAGTATGCGACAACACGGACGAAGATTTATGGTCCCAAAAGATACAAGAAATAAGGGATTTCCGGAGCGGAATTACTAGAGAGAAATTGCCCATAACTCAAGCAAATCAGTTGTTAAGGATTTATGAGCTCAGTATTTTCAGATGAGCCAGGCAAGGTGAGAAATTATCAGTGTATCCTTAAGTTCAGAGATACAGTGGAATTTAATAGAAAATCCTACCCTATTGCACATTCACGAAAGGAGGCTGTGAGAGCGGAAATAAACCGAATGATTAATAGCGATATCATAGAACATAGCCAATCCCCATACACCAGCCCTATTGTCGCTATTCCCAAGAAAAACGGCCAAGTCCGGCTTTGCTTGGATGCACGGGAAATAAACAAAAAAAAAAAGAATTAATGCTAGAACATCGCCCGGTGAGATTGAAGAAATCCTGAAACGTTTCCACGGTACCAAGTACTTCAGTACCTGGGATACGGTGTGCGGTTACTGGCAGGTAGAGTTACACCCACGGAGTCGCCAATATCTGGCTTTCATATTCGAGGGACGCAATTACCAATTCAAAAGATTGCCCTTCGGATTGGTAAACTCAGTTGCCATCTTTGTGACCTGCATGGACCAGATATTGGGACAGGAAGCACTTCAGTTTACCACAGTGTATGTAGATGATCTACTAATAACATCCGAAACGTGGGAGGAACACTGCTACCGTGTGGGACACGTGCTTGAGAAATTATCTGTCAGTAACGTCACGCTGAAGTTAGAAAAATCCAAGTTTATTGCCAGAGAAGTGCAATTTTTAGGGTTTAACTTGGACGATCAAGGAATCTCACCGTCGGCAGAAAAGGTGGAAGCAATCCAGAAATTCCCGGCACCCAAAAACAGGAAGCAATTACAGTCGTTCCTGGGACTCTGTAATTACTATAGAAAGTTCCAGGAACAATATTCGGAATTAACCGCAAGGTTTCAACCTCAATTGTCGTCAAAGAATAAATGGGTATGTTGTAGAGAACAGGATATGATTTTCCAACAAATTAAAGACAAATTTCTGGCAACAATAATACTTCGCCACCCAAACTTTAAATTACCATTTTTCATGAATTGCGATGCCAGCAACATCAGTCTGGGAACGACACTGTATCAAGAAGACGAGAAGGGTCAACATCAAGTAATTAGCTTCGCGAGCAGATCTTTGAACCAGTGCGAGAAAAACTACACGGTGACTGAAAAAGAATTACTGAGCGTAGTATTTGCTTGCGGTAAGTTCCGCACTTACATTTTGGGATACCCTGTTACAGTCCGAACAGACCATAAATATATTTCGTTCTTGAAAAGCTGCAAATTGAACCATGGCAGGCTAACGAGGTGGATACTTGCCCTTCAAGAATACCATCTAAAATGGGAATATATACCAGGTAAAAAGAATGTCGTAGCTGATGTGTTATCCCGGGTCAATGTGGAAGAACAAACTTTCGAAGGGGAGAAGGAAAGCGTGCTAAAAATATACCATCTTCTTAGCACCAGAGCTGATTTAACAACAATCTTGACAAATATGAGCACCCACCAACAAGCGGACCCGAAATTGAGAAACCTCAAAACTCGATTAGAAGAAGGAGACGAAACCGTTGCTCAATATTACCAACTAAATAAACAGATCTTGTCCGTTAAAACATCCCTGAAGGAGGAGACCTGGAAGGTGGTTATTCCAACACAGATCGAAAAGGAATTAATAGTAAACTACCACATACGATACGGGCATATGGGCGCCCTCAAGGTAATAAAAGCTCTGGAGGAGAGCTGCCAGATAAAAAACATAAATAGAAAGGTCCGAATGTATATTAAAAGCTGTAAAATCTGTCAGCTTGTAAAAACAAATAATGAGAAGAAGGAAGGTGTTATGATTCCTATCACCTCCCAAGCAAAATTGGAGAAGGTATTCCTAGACATTTGCCGACCATTTCCCCGTAGTGGAGGTTGACACCAATATCGATACCTAACAATCATAATGGACCACTTCACAAAGTATGTTAAGCTATACCCTACTAATCGAGCGACTACCCGGAAAATTCTGGGGATATTAACGGAACAGTATATCCCAAACCTGGGGAAACCATCTTCGATCATCACTGATCATGGAACCCAGTTTAAGGGTAGAAAATGGCGAGATACCTTATTGTCAATGGGCATTCGTACATACAAGACCTCGGTCTACCATCCGAGCCGTAATCCGGCAGAGCGGGTGTTACGAGAAGTGGGGAGGATCCTAAGAACTTATTGTCACCATCAACAAAAAAGGTGGCAAGACTATCTAGAAGCCACGGAGGAATTCCTCAACTTGGCATACCATCCAGCTATAGGGATAACCCCATACTCCGCCATGTACGAAAAACCACCCCCACGAGAGATCGCAGATATCCTCGAGTTCCCCAGCAACAATGTGTACAAATTTGACAAAGCTAAATTCTACAACAAGGTGGCAGAAGACCAGGTAAAACGACAAAATAAGTATCAAAAGGCTAGTGGTAAATTAATAATTTATGAAAAGGGAGAAATAATTTTATTAAAAAATCGTGAACTACCCAGCACACTGGAAGGAATAACGAAGAAGTTATTGCTGTTATACACCGGACCATATGTAATATCCAATGTAAAAAATAATAATACTTATGAAATAAAGGAGATAGATTCAGAAAGGATAAAGGGTGTATATAACCAGGCTTCCATGAAAAAATATTATGAGTAATTGAAAGTATAGAAAATTGAATTTTGTGTTTAAATTTATAAATAAAAAAATTCAAAAACAAGGTAAGCACAACTTACTACCAAATATTTGAAACAACTATTGAAATAATGAAAAAGAAGAGGAATTTAGAAAATTGTCAAAATTCCAAAACAAAGTAAACAAATTACTACCTAATATTTGAAACAACTTTTAGAATTAAACAAGAAGAAAAAGAATTTATATAAATGTGTAAATTCAAAAATAAAGTAAGCACTACTTACTACCCAAATATTTATGAAACTATTTGTGAAAAAACTAGAAGAAAAAGAATTTAGTAAAATACAAATAAATTCAAAAAACCAAAGAAGTACAACTCACTACCAAACATCTACGAAACTCAAATCAGGGAATATAAAGAAAAAGGAAGAATAAGTTCACATTACAAACAATTATATATGGAACCAATAATGAAAAAATTTTGAGAATAAAGAAATGGCAATAAAAACCACTGATACAATTAAAATGAATAAACTTATTGTGAAAGGAAATTAATAAGACTTTTAAGCAAAATAAGCAGAGACAATAACCACATGGAATTAATAATTAAAGAGTGCATTTGGATAAAAAGCAAGAGCAGAATAAAATTTTGAAAAAGAAAGAAATAACTATGTATAAATAAATCCATAAGAAAATATGATCATAAAATAAATGTCAATTATAAGAAGGACAATTAAAGGAGTAATTGCAAGAACATAAACTAGTGGAACGATTCATAAGAATTAAGAAAAAACAAAAATATAATACAAAATACATGTTACCAATGACCAGAAGGAGATTGTAATAACAGTCAAGGTATGACAGAGAACTAAGATAAATAAAAACTTTACACTGAATAACAAGTGATAATTATATTAATCCAGCTTCCAACCATAAGGAGAAATGAAATGCCAGCAGAGCTAACCATTGAGAAAAATAACTGAGATAGAAATTAACTAAGATAGAAATATTAATAGATCTGTTCAAATACGAAGTGAAGTATCCAAAGATATTTAATTTTTTTTTTATAGTCATAAGGTGGACTATTCTTATGTAATTTTTATTAATAACTGTCTGTAGATAAGTCCAGCAGTATTATTATGTATTGATCAGAGATGATTTGCCTCTGTAATCAATAAATGACGTAGTATGGCCAGCAGAGTAGTGTAGCCTACAGTGCCCCTCTGAACTGCCCCAGCTAACGTGTTAGGGAATATTAGGGAATAAATATCCCAAGGATAAAGAACCAAGTTAAGAAGAAAATGGAAAAATAAAAAATAACGAACCTCAGATGACTATTACTATCAAGAAAAATCCAGTTAATAATGAAATATAGATAAGCTCAAAAATAAAGAAGAAAAATTTTAGAAATATGAAGGAAGTAAAGAAATATAATTTAGAATAAAATATCATAAGCAATTATTTCAGACAAACTAAGTATGATATGAACTAATCACTTCTGGAAGAGAGCAATCTGTAGCATGACAGATAATCCACATAAATCAATTACTAAATGATCATTAATAAAACTCAAATATATGGAATATCCAAATGAGAATCAATTAAAAAGCACTATAAATTATTATAATAACAAGAAAAGTAAGCATAAAGAAAAAATCTGCAAATAATATAATAATACTACAAATTAAAAACCCAGAAAACTAAAATTTGAATAACAATATTACCCAGGTAGGATAGAAGCAGGCAATGAAGATACCCAGACCAAATGAACTGACAAAGAAAACAGACCAGAGTAAACAAAAGAATATAAAGCGAAATGGTACTGAAGAACCAAGAACGAAGAAAAAAGAAAAATAGAATGAACCAATATACTGAAGAATAAGAAACCAGTGAAGATCCACTAGAATAAAGGAAGTGAAACGACCAATACCAAATAGAAACCCCATAGGGAGAAAACCAAAAAACCCCCAAAATAAATGAATGCCCCAAAAGAAATCATAACAGCCCAAAAAACCATATACTAATGTAAAACTGATAAAAACCAAAAGTGTTTAGAGTATTAAGTAACAGTGCACCCAAAAAAGTTATTGTGTAGTTTATATAGACAAACCTTAACAGTTCCCCCATAGTTAAATATTTCATATTGTAAAACTATAAAAGGACTAGTGATAATATCAATAAATAACCAGGGACAAGTGCAAGTTATTAAATTATAATCAATAAACTTTGAAAAGGTACATGAGTTACCGTGCAAGTAAATAACTTTAAGTGTTTTTGAACAGTGTCATAATAATAGTTACTTAAGTAATATGGTGAAGGATTAAGGAATAATATTTCTAATGAAAATGCCACTGTTTATTAGAACATTCCGTAGAATGAATAATATAAACAGCGAGCTTGGGTTTCATACATAAAGACGGGGAATACATCCTTAAAATTGGGAAGTACAGATAAGACTGTAAATAAATAGTTTAAGAAAGTGTTAACCATTTAATGGAACCAATATGTTATGTTCCTAGTTCCAAACATTAACTAGATAAATAAGATTTAGTATTAAGCAGTATTATAGTTATAAAATATTATTTTGTTATTAATTTAAATTAGGAATGCAATATCTAAATGTAGATACCATTCCTATATTATAAAATGTTTTTATTATGTTACTGTGTGTAATCAGTACACAAAAAAGGTATGATTCAAAGTACCAGATTTTAATAGTAAATAAGTGTTATATTTTAATTGTAAAATCAATATTCAATGTTATAATAGTCAAGGAACAAATTGTTAATAAATTATATAAGAATAGAAGGTCAGAGAAGGGTAGAAACTAACTATATTAGTAAAAATTTTGCAAATAGCAACAGATCAAATCTAGGCCAGATAGTAAATTTAGACTACAGAATAATTGACAAATCTAGTCCTATAAACCAGTTAAACTGATAATATTTATGAAAGATAAACCCAACATATAATAATACCATGTAAATAATACTTTATAAAGATATGGTCAGCAGATAAGTAAAATTATAAATAAAAATGGAATGTACTAACTGACATTATCAGCGGAGGAGTCATAGATAAATGAATTATATTTAAAAACAATCATTAATAAACTAAATTGCAAGAAATTAAGTAAGAATAGACAATTATATCAATTTCAGATTTAATAGAATAATAATTATATCAGAGAAAATGGCTATTATCTGCTTAGAGAACAGGAAATACAAAATTAAGCCTACCTTCCAAAATGTAAGAAATAAAACTTTTTTAAATGAAAACTTTGTAAAACTATATTAACTAGTATCAAAATAAGCAGACTAGAATAAAGAAACGGAATATGTATTTAGTATTTCGTACAGTTAATTAATAACGAAATTATTTTCCGAGTATAATGTATTCAAATAAAATGTATCGGAAGCTAAGATAATTTGAAACAATGTATAATATATATTAAATTGGCTAAGATTGTCAGGAGACGAAGGAAATGACAACAGTTCATTATTATCCGTTGAAGAGTGTACTTAACGAGATTTTTTGCTTGAAATAACCTATAATGGCGAACTATAAGTAAACCGAGTTCGGTGAAAATTTTTATAAATTTTTATTTTGAGTTATTTTTTAGTTGTGAACCGGTGAATTTAAACTATGAACAGTGCATCACCAATAAACAGAACCACACACGCCTAATTAATTAAAATAACACCAATACAATAAAATTTACAGACGAACAATCAAGGTTAAACCCGACACATATAGACAAAGTGAGATAGACATAATCACAACAATTTACACCAAGTGAACTATTAAACAATACACCAGTGACACTCAATTAACTCCAGAACCATTATACACAATTGCTGAGACCATTTAAACGGAGAAAAGACATGTTTATTTAAACAAATATTTCGTCAAGGTTAGACGTTCCACTACGCATGCGCCAGTCGGCCATTTTGACTCGTCATCATACCGTTCCAGCTGTGAAGAAACGAATTTCTGCTGCTTTGGGTTTGAAATAAATATTATATATAAATTTTTATTTATTAACTATAACATTGTATTTGTTAGTATTAAGGCATTTATCATTGTAAGTGTTATACTTTCCTGTCCCTACCCTTCTCTGGCTATTCTTAAATAACCGTTCAAAGAACACTATATTATTATATATAACCAATGTAAACTTTTTTATCGACCGGCCCTGAGTGAGTCGATACTGCTGTGTAATATCGATTCTTATCGATAAATTTAAATAATTTATTAATAAACTTTCTGTTATGTAATTTGGATTTAATTTTTCTTTGAAATACTTAACGAAGAAATTAATCGAGAACACAGACTAACCGAAAGGCGGTACATACGAAATAACGAACGCATCGAAGAAGAAGAAGAAGAGAACCGTCAGAGCAGAGAATAGTAACATACAGGAGATACTCAGGATAATGATGGAGAGAATGGAAGAAAACTTGCATAAGAAACTGGATTCCACCAAGGAAGACAATAATAAAAGGTTAGAAGATTTGAAAAAGGACATGGAAGAAAACAGCAAGAAGGTGGAAAAGAAAATGGATTCCACCGAAGAAAACTTGCATAAGAAAATGGATTCCACCAAGAAGAAAATAGTAAGGAAAGGAAGGAAGACCAACAGTCCTTGAAGGAAAATTTGAATGAAATAAATAAAAACATAGAATCCACGAAGGAAGAATTAAGGAAGGACAACCAAGCTACAAAGGAAGAATTGGGCCGTAAGATTGAAAGGACCAAAATTTACAGACGAACAATCAAGGTTAAACCCGACACATATAGACAAAGTGAGATAGACATAATCACAACAATTTACACCAAGTGAACTATTAAACAATACACCAGTGACACTCAATTAACTCCAGAACCATTATACACAATTGCTGAGACCATTTAAACGGAGAAAAGACATGTTTATTTAAACAAATATTTCGTCAAGGTTAGACGTTCCACTACGCATGCGCCAGTCGGCCATTTTGACTCGTCATCATACCGTTCCAGCTGTGAAGAAACGAATTTCTGCTGCTTTGGGTTTGAAATAAATATTATATATAAATTTTTATTTATTAACTATAACATTGTATTTGTTAGTATTAAGGCATTTATCATTGTAAGTGTTATACTTTCCTGTCCCTACCCTTCTCTGGCTATTCTTAAATAACCGTTCAAAGAACACTATATTATTATATATAACCAATGTAAACTTTTTTATCGACCGGCCCTGAGTGAGTCGATACTGCTGTGTAATATCGATTCTTATCGATAAATTTAAATAATTTATTAATAAATTTTCTGTTATGTAATTTGGATTTAATTTTTCTTTGAAATACTTAACGAAGAAATTAATCGAGAACACAGACTAACCGAAAGGCGGTACATACGAAATAACGAACGCATCGAAGAAGAAGAAGAAGAAGAAGAGAACCGTCTTTCGACTAGGACTGGAGTTAACCAGATTGTCATTAAGTGAATTTACAGAAAGTGACACTATTACACGAATAAACATAATACCATTCAATTTCTAAACACAAACAATAACCACGATTATTTTTTAAATATTAGGAACATAAATTACACAGAAAATATTTTTTTACAATAACAACAAAATTTTTTTTTTTTAATAAAATTATATTTTTTTATTTTCAAATTTTGTACAACATTAACAAACAGTCATATTTAGTGTATTATTACATAATTATTATTAAATGTAAAATAATTTTGGTCAAGTACAACTTCCAGTAAATTAACTAAATCATTGATTTCTTCAGAGTTACATATTTTGGCGTTAATAAGATTTTCTTTAAGGATAGTGAGAGTTTCTTGAACAGGGACATTCGTATACAAGTCAACAATGTCAAAAGATGCTATTTTATAACTAGGTCGTAATTTAATGCTTTTAAATTTGTTAACAAGGTCAATGTTAATTTTTATACTATGGTTATTACTTATCTTTATACTGTTTTTTATTTTCACTGCAAGTTTTTTGCTGACATTGTAGCTCGGCGCAGTTGTGAAATTTATCAATGACCTAATCGGTATATTGGTCTTATGGATTTTTGGTAGGCCAACAAATTGTGGTGCTTCTGCGTTAATGGGTTTTAGTGCACGGCGTGTGGCGTTATCAAACAGCCGTGTACATAGGTTAATTTTATTATTCAAAACTTTGACGAACTCTGCTGTTGGGTCCGCTTGTATCATTACAATATTATTATTTGATATGAACTCGTTAACCTTTGAAGTGTATTCGTCTCTGTCTATTACGACTACGGTATTCCCCTTATCAGCTTTTGTAATCAGTGCATTGTTATCTATCAATTTAGTTTTTATATGTTTCAAGGTTTTATTTTCTTTCAAGTATCTTTGATTAACTTTACAGAGCTTTTCATTATTTGTTATAGTTTTTAGGCATTTATTCAAGCTATTATTAATTACGGCACGGGTTTCATTTTGTAAAGTCTGGTTTGGTATTGTTTTTACGGCGGCCTCTGCACCGCCTATAAAGGGCTAAATTATAATATTCCTTATATCGGTAAAGATCACATGATTCTAGAAATTATTAGTGCAGTAATTAATAATAGCTTGAATAAATGCCTAAAAACTATAACAAATAATGAAAAGCTCTGTAAAGTTAATCAAAGATACTTGAAAGAAAATAAAACCTTGAAACATATAAAAACTAAATTGATAGATAACAATGCACTGATTACAAAAGCTGATAAGGGGAACACCGTAGTCGTAATAGATAGAGACGAATACACTTCAAAGGTTAACGAGTTGATATCAAATAATAATATTGTAATGATACAAGCGGACCCAACAGCAGAGTTCGTCAAAGTTTTGAATAATAAAATTAACCTATGTACACGGCTGTTTGATAACGCCACACGCCGTGCACTAAAACCCATTAACGCAGAAGCACCACAATTTGTTGGCCTACCAAAAATCCATAAGACCAATATACCGATTAGGCCATTGATAAATTTCACAACTGCGTCGAGCTACAATGTCAGCAAAAAACTTGCAGTGAAAATAAAAAACAGTATAAAGATAAGTAATAACCATAGTATAAAAAATAACATTGACCTTGTTAACAAATTTAAAAGCATTAAATTACGACCTAGTTATAAAATAGCATCTTTTGACATTGTTGACTTGTATACGAATGTCCCTGTTCAAGAAACTCTCACTATCCTTAAAGAAAATCTCATTAACGCCAAAATATGTAACTCTGAAGAAATCAATGATTTAGTTAATTTACTGGTAGTTGTACTTGACCAAAATTATTTTACATTTAATAATAATTATTACATCCAAAAAAAGGGCCTAGCCATGGGGTCACCTTTATCTGGTTTATTAGCTGACATATACTTAAACCACTATGAGAATACATATTTGCTCAATAATGTAAATAAACTTTCAAAGAAAATAATATCATATACACGTTATGTTGATGATACGTTTATAATTTTTAATGGCACAATACGACAAATAGAAAATATGAAATTATACATGAATAGTGTCAATAAAAACACACAGTTCACACTTGAGACGGAGATAAATAATAAACTTAACTTCCTCGACCTGACAATTACAAGACTAGATGACAAATTTCAATATCAAATATACCGAAAACCGACAACCACAGATCTCACGATAAATGCTGAATCACATCACCCCATTTCTCAGAAAATGGCAGCTTATCATAGTTTAATACATAGGTTACTTTCCGTACCATTAGAAGACAAAGATTTTCACGAAGAACTGATCACGATCAAATACATAGCTAAAGCCAATGGTTATAAAAGCTCAATTGTGGATAATTTAATCAAGAAACACAGATAAAAGAAAAACAACATAGAATTAGAAGAAAATAATAGAGATAAAGTTAGGTATATAGTATCAGAATATGGTAACACCCTACCCAAAATTTTAAACAAAGTATTCAGTGGGATAAATTTAAAAATGGCTTACCGAACTAATAATAACATTAATAAGATACTCTTACCTAAACATTCAAAATCGGTTGAGGACAGGACGGGCGTTTATAAGATAATATGCAATGAATGTGATAGCTTTTACATTGGCCAAACTGGTAGACCCTTTAAAAAACGATTCAGAGAACATTTACCTAAAAGGGAATTTAGTAAAACAGTGTCAAATTACGCGCGCCATCTGATGGACAAAACCATAGTTATACTGATTTCACAACGAACTTTCAACCCCTCCATATATGCAGAAAAGTAAATTATATGAATGCTATCGAAGAATACGAAATATATAAGGCTTACAAAAATAAAAAAACAGAAGAAGTCATCCTTAACGATCAGTTGAATTTCCAGTAAAATCTGTTATACGACACAGCGATAAGAATACAGAACAAGGTCCATAGTGAACGATATATAACAACATGAACACTGCAGTCGACTATAGCATGTCGTGGTGCGCACCACCGATATCGCGTGTGCCTCAAGTTTGGATATTTTATGTGTGTTTTTTTATGTTTATATTATATTTATTGTTATGTGTAAAATTGTATATACAGTGTTTTTAATATTTTAACGATCGGCGAACTTCAACAAGGGATAATCCTGATGATGGCGCGTATGTCCCGACACGCGTTGAATTAAATATAGAAAAAAGGCCACCAGACGGACAAGAAAAAGGTAAACTATTTTACTAATTATATGTATTGTAGAGTGCACATATGTAATGTGCATTTCTCTAAGTTATGTAGTTCAAGGGATATTACGATTTTTAAAAATCTTAACTTAAACGTGTGAGAGGAAGAGAGTCAGAGATATCGTGGCCCAGCTACGGTACTCTGTCTCACTCGCACTTACGGGGGGCTTGGCGACTCACCGGTCACCGGCCGATTTCGGCGCTTGCATCCCGGTGCGTGTGCGTGTGCGGCTTCCGCCGCCAGCGCTGGCTGTCGCCCGATAAGATAAGATTTTGCTGTACCAAAATACCGGTGAGTGTGCGTGTGCGGGTCCCGCCATCCGCGCTGGCTGTCGCTCGATAAGATAAAATTTTGCTGTATACACTTTGTATTCATGTCTCACACGTGTTTAATTCAAACAGTAGTAGAACATTTTTCTATGGTGTAGCCAGATGTACGGATTGGACTTAAGTGTTGATTAAGCGTCAATTTTTGGACGAGAATCTGTAGTCGCTGATGCACTCCAACTTTCCATTACATATTGCTACAAACCACAATTCAGGTAAATTTTAATCCAAATTCTATTAAAATTATTATTCTTATACTTCTTATTCAATTTTGTACTTTCTATTTAAGTATTTTTTGTGTTATATGCATATTCTATACATTCTTATTTATCAATTTATATATACGTATTATTTATAGTATGCCTCGACGGGGAAGAAGTCCAAATGTTGGTCGTTTAACTACAAATCAATGACGGATGAGACTGCAACAACTGTTGAAGGGCGTGCAGAACATAACATGAATCATGTGTTATATGATCGAAACAACACAGGATATAGCAATCTTCAGAATGAATTTGAAGATAATTTACGATCTCTAGAATTCTATTTGGCTGCGATGCGAATCTTTTAATGGCTCCTACTGGTGTGGCAGCTAACAATATTGCTGGACAAACAATTCATACAATAAATACTTCAAAGAGAAGGGGAGGAACTTTCAAAGATTTAGAAGGTGAATCCAAAATTGCTTTTGAAGAAGAATTAAAAGATGGGAGGTTCTTTATTATTGATGAAGCCAGTATGTTGGGTTTGAATTTGTTTTTCAAAGTGGATATGCGACTCAAACAAGCAAAGCAGCGTTCTTCAGCTGTTCTTTTTGGTGGCCTTTGCGTGTATTTTATTCGGTGATTGGTCCCAACTTCCACCGGTTTGTGACAGGAGTCTTTAAAATATTGGTAATAATGTTCAAACCATTCAATCGAATCTTTTATATAAACAGTTCAAAAAAGTTTTCTTTTTAGCGGAGATTATGAGACAGCAAGGTGATGATCAAAAAGGTTTCAGAGAGACTTTAAATAGAGTCGCAGATGGAACAATCACTGAACAAAATTATCAGCTCTTATCTAAAAGTTTTTACGTAAACAATATCGGGAGCAATTTCAAAGATACTGTCTGTATAAAGTAGAAAAATTTTGAATCGAACGCTTTAATTATGAAAAACTAGTAAGAAATAAACCACCCGTGGCTTTAATCAATGCAATCCATAATTGCCCAGAAGCCTCTCTAGGAAAATCTGACGATGCTCAGGGATTATTTGCCCAATTACGTTTATATAAAGGTGCTCGAGTTATCCTTAGAAGAAATCTTTGGGTCACAAAAGGACTAACCAACCGTTCAGTTCCGACAGTAACTGATATTATTTATGACCCGGCAGTTGTATGCGAAAATTATAACAAACACATGCCAATATGTATACTCGTATCTTTCGAAAAATATACAGGACCAGTTCTGTACGATAATTCAATAGGCTACCCATTGTACCAGTTGTGGCATCTTTCAAGAAAAATGAAATTTCTTGTACTCGCAAACAATTTCCGTTAATGTTATACATAGATCGCAAGGGATAATATTAGATAAGGCAATTGTTAATTTAGGAAACAGTGAATTTCAGGTTGGTTTAACGTATGTTGCTCTTTCAAGAGTGAAAATATTAGAAGGATTATTATTAAAACCGGCGTTTAATTTTGATAGACTGCTAAAAATTAATAGAAGTCCATCAATGGTTGATCGTACAGATGAGTTGCACAGGTTGTGGAATATATATGTCTAATGACAATTAATGTATATTGTACTATAATGTAGTGTATTCAATAAAAAGTGTGTATATATTTTGTTGATTGTAAGAATATTGATAAATAAATGATTACGAATCTATTTATAAACGGATCGTAGACGGTTGATTGTAAAAATATTGATAAATAAATTATTACGAATATCAAATGCTCCGCCCATTTGTGTCAGAGACACTCCTAGTTATATCTAATTATTATTATACCTATAATAATTATTATAATTATTCATATAATATTATTAATTATAATATTGTGATAATATTGAGATATATATAATATCATATTATATAGAGATAATATTAATATTGATATAATATATTTATTATATCTAAAAATTATCTAAAACAATAGTTTTAAAAATTATCAAAACACACACACACAAACACACACACACACACACACAAACACACACACACACACAAACACACACACACACGCAATCTAACGGCATCACACTACTTTTCGCCAGTCCTCGTCAGAATCGAGCAACAGGAGACAACAACGTAGCAGAAACTGATATTAGTAATCTAATCATTTAATAATCATTGCAATAGAGTGGTTGCAAGTGAAATTAAACAATTATCTTCCATGCCATTAAAACCGCTAAGACTATGTTCGGTGAAAGAGAAGAAGTAAAGAAGGAGAAGGAGAAGAGAAGAAGAAGAAGAAGAAGAAGAAGAAGAAGAAGAAGAAGAAGAAGAAGAAGAAGAAGAAGAAGAAGAAGATTTATTTATTCAGTGATTACTTGGAAATTTTGTGGTTCCACGTCTTGAGTGATCTATTCTTCCATATATGCGTAGTAATTCTTAGTGTACACGTAATCTGAGATCATCATACTACTAGTCATCCTTTGTCAGAAACGAGGAGCAGGAGACACCACCGTAGCAGAAACAATCAGTAATGCGTTCATTTGACGATCAACGGAACAGAATGGTTGTAACTGTGAAATTAAAGAATTATTTTCCTTGCCGTTAAGGACGATGGACATAAGGAACGCCACTTAGGCTATGTTCGGTGAAAGAAAGAAAGTAAAGAAGATGAAGAAGTATTTCTTCAGTGAATACTATGGTATTATACCAATGGATGAATTGTTTATACAAAAGTGAAAAAAAAACTCAAAAAAATATTCAAACGTCTGAGAGACGTTTACTAGACTACTATAATTTACTTGCTATTTTGACATCGCTAAATCGATTGCTGTTTGTTTTGGGGCTACTGTGAGAATCCAACCCATGTCGCGTGTAGCAACAGTCAGTAGTATGCGAGGTAGGCAGAGGCCATGACGCTCTAGCGCTGTGGTTCCTAGCTGGCCTTGAGACGATCGTGGACTACTGAGTTGAGCCATATACGCGTAAAGCGCCGATCTCTCTTCCCCTAAAAAGGCCTTCTCAGGAGAAGAAGAAGTTAGGGCAACAATTTATTTTGTACTATAATATACAATTTCTTAAGAAAAGTAAATTTTACTTAATTTAAATTAAATTTAAATTACTTAAATTATTAAAATAAATTAAAATTAAAATTATATTTGAGGTAACTAGATCGACTGTAATGGTTTTTACAACACAACACAGTGCAAATGCTACCCACACTCTGTTCTCCGTCTGTCTATATCTATCTACCTCTCTCTCCTCGCGCGCGCGCGCGCGCACACAAACAAACACACACGCGCGCGCCATTTTTTATGCCTAGTACTCACTGACTAGTGAAAAAACAGTAATAAGAAGAATTAAAATTAGTATGATATGCAAAGTTGCTTGTTGCTTGCTGTGGCTTTGATACTTTGCTGTTAGTCTTCTTTTCCCTGACCAATGTATCAGGCGGCCATAAAATAGTAGCAACATACATGTTAAGTCGCCCGTACATTGTTTTTAAATTTTTTACATAGAAAACTTTGACTTGCACAAAAATGTTTAAGAATTGAATGTATTTATATTATTAGATTCATATTTTGTTTTTAAATTAACGAATCTCAGTTTAGTTAATTTACTGGAACTAGCTCTCATTACGCGTAGTGTTAACTCCTCTCTTTTGAAAGGGTCACATAATGAAACATACTTATTAAATAATTGACGTGAAGTAAAGTCCAAAAGTGAAAGTGCATTAGTAAAATTCTTTAAGGAAATAATTAAAAAAAAAGCGAGTGAAACATCCTAGGTGATTTAAGTGGTTAATTTTAATACTACATTTTCAAAAATGTTAGTATTGATTTAAACAATTTTTAAGTAACATTTTTATCCCCTTAACGTAAAAATAATAATTTATAATTTTTGGATGTTTTGTGACGAAATTAAAGACGAAAGAGATAAGGATTGCCTTCGTCTTGCGGTCCCACTCTCGCCATATTGAAAGTTTTACGATATTCACGCTCGTAATCAGCGCATTATTTATTACATTTATTTTAATAAGCAGATAATTTATTCTGAAAATATTCGCCTCCTCTTTTTATGAATATGTATGTCCTATTGACCACTATAATATTCCTGCTAAGAACCAGTATTCTGTAAAGAACTGCAAAGTTTCATAAAATTCGAATTTCTAGTGTGGACAGTTGCTTTCTCGAGGAACCAGAAAATGTTTTCACAATTTTTAAAGCAAGAATTCAAAATGCAATCAAAAATGTATTTATCGTTTGCTGCTTTACTTTGTAGTATAAAATTATCTGGGTTTGAGAAATCTATGCAGATTTATTTTGAATTTAATTGTGATAAGAATAATTTGGAAAAATAAATATGATAGAGTTTAGAAATAATTAGATGGAACCTATTTATAAATGTAATGTAAACATAAAAATTTGGTGTTGATTAGCAACGGTTGGTAGATATAAGTCGATAAGTATATAAGTACTGTAGATTCATCCCTCGCTCTCCTCTCTCCCCACCGTCCCAGACCGGCTTGCGCATGCTTGTATCTAATCTCTTAAAGGTACTTAACAAGTGCAAATTTATAATGGAAAAAACTCTTTTACGTACTCACACATCTCACATCTTTTCTTGCTTAGTGCTCGTTGCTGTTTGTCATATTAGGATATTAGGAAATCATGAAAACTTAGTAGGATTTATTTACTAAAAAAGCTTTAATTAAGAATTTTTATGGTACAATTTAGTACAATTTCCATTACACAATGTCATCACACCAGGCATGTTCCCACGCACCCACTTCAGATTACTAAGTACAATGCAGGAATTAATCAATAGGTTTCATACAAAGGTGGAAATTATTATTCAATATTATACCGTTCTTCCGAATAGGCTATTCTAATAACTTCTACATTATATGTTTATGTTTTACACCAAAAAATATTGCAACGATACAAATTAAAACTGCATAAATAGGTTACATTGAAATTATTCAACCAAGTATATATCTGGAGGTAGGAAAATTATATTAAATTAAAACATTAAAATTAACTATTGTCTTATTACTTTATAATGTAACATTGTTTATTAAATAATTGTCTTTCAATAAATGAGTCTTTTGGCTTGTTTTACACATATGTTACTTGTAAGTTGAATTCCACTGTGTGCATAGACTCATAGCTTACACTTCTTGAAGTGTTCTCGCGTAAAGTCAAAACACCACGTTAGGTATTTTGGCCCTAACCCGGAAAATCTTCCACTTTACGCGAAAGAGCACTAGAGAATGATCTATTTAAAAATATTTGAGTTCTATATGCGGTATATGCGGTAATGGTTACGAATAACTCGAACCGTAAACAAGTCCTACGTTTTAACGAAATCGACTTGTCTTGTCACGAAAAACTCGTGACAGCGAGTACGTCGTTCTACGACGAGACTTTAGAAGCAACTGCGCAATGTGCACTCGACAGAGCATCGACTCAAATAATTTTTAGACCTTCTGATTGGTGGAAATTCTATCAACGTCACAGATTTTCTTAGTGATAGCCAGAAATCAGGAGAAACTATGTCCGATTCTGCAAAGGCCTGTCTAGATTTAATCTACTTTCTTGGAGATAACGAAAATAAAAGAACTGATTACATTAAAAAAAAAACATAAAAATTATAGTTGTGGAGAATTGAGTATATGGAAAATGTAGCTTATAACCATGCGAATACCCTATGCAAGTTTCAGAACGAAATGTTAATTTTCAACGAAGTTATTAAATAAAATGTAAATCACACGCGCACTTACACACAAATATTTCACATGACATACAAGAGAATAAAATTGTGATCATTATGACATAATATACTCTTTTAAACATAGCTTGGTTCAAAACTTATGACTACTTTACAAATAAAGAACAAAATCAATTTAAAACATATCTATGGCCGTCAGAAAATGTGTTATAACCTTAGTATTCCACTCATATGAACTTACTATCCTGTGTTCTGTTGCAATATTTATTAGTGTTTTTTACAGAAATATAATACCATATTAATAATTGTTCATATTAATGTATCACAAATATTTACATTATTTATGAAATAATTATTAATTATAAATTGCTATTATTATTAATTATTAATGGTTTAATTATAATTTTTTAATAGACTACATTCTTTTAAATTCTGAACATTTATAAATTATGTGCTTAATTACTACATTTATATTACACGACACGACACGAGAAGTCGACTTGAGACAAAAATAACGTTATAAATTTATATTCCGTTTTTGTTTTATATTCTTACCGCATTTGTCCAACGAATCACGAACTTTGTCCAAGATTGTAAAGTTTAAAAATATTAACAGAATAATTACATCGGAAGGTATGATGTTCCATTTTCACTGAAACAATTTTTTAAATGTCTCAATTTTTCAGCAAAAAAATTATGCAAAATATTTTTTTAATGTACTAAAATTGATTATTATTATTAACATAAAATTACTGCACACCTTTTAAACACATTGTAACAATATTACCTTTTTTTTTTTAATTTAATATTCGTCTAACGTTAATCATCATCTCGTTTAGTGAGAGGTCGTAAAGATATCTATACGAGGTGATAATGAAAGCTCAACATCTATGAAGTTACTCAGGTAATATTGTTAACAGTATTAACAAAAAATAAATAAAAATAAAATAAACCAACTAACAAGTCTGTATCACACTCATTAAGACAACGTCCACCTATGTGCAGTTTCAGTGGAAAACTAGACATTAATAAACTTCATGAAGCCGCACGGATCCTTGTAATGTAGGACGACGTCTGTAGCCGAAACCCTGAAGAACGTTTGCGAACGTTATGCTTGTGATTACATTTGGATATCGTCTTAACATTTGGTGATAGTCTAGTTAAGTTCTGATGTATGATGCTTATAAAATTGGAATAACAGTGAGAACCTACTTTCAGACAATTTATACGCGTACGCCTATACAAAAATATCGGTATGAAGAACCATACATGACTTCCATGTTCTAAGATTTATATTTAAAATCCTTTTAGAAATGAAATATTTCCATAGAAACTACTTCTTTCTTCAGACGTAACCACAGTACTGTGGTCACTAACGTATACCACCTCACGTTAGCATACTCGATTTTCACTGATGATGGCAGTCGATAGCACTGCCGAAACGTCTGGTTTTGTAAAAAACATTGAACCACGGCAAACAGCCCGGGAAGGAATTTTAACAACAAACTACTTCTTTGTTGCCGATAACGTAGTACACATGACATATAAATAAAAATTATCCCCTCACCCTGCAACTATCATTTTCATTTATAGAAAAATAACCCCCACCCGCTTCTACTAGCGTCTTTATGTATAGATATTTCATCTAAGTTTCTACAGTGGATTATTATGATCTTCTTTTCAGGATACTTTTTTATTAAAATTAAGTATACTTTACTCTTAATAAACATAAAACATTGCAGGTAAACTACCCTTTTCTCGTAACTGATCTTCACCAAAATCAATAGATCTTGAGTCCTCTGCAACTCAAGCACATATGCAAAAAATTATATGATTATATTTGAATTTACGGCAGCTATCGTTTGTCATAGAAAAAATTACTCTTGTTAAAACATAAAACGTTGCTGGTAAACTACCCCTTTCCCTTAACCGATCTCCACCAAAATCAATGTGCCTTGAGTCCTTTACAATTCAGGAACGTATACAAAACGTTATTTGATTCTGTTTGAATTTGCGGCTGTTATCGTTTGCAAAAAAAATTTCCACACATAGACACACAGACACACAGACACACACACAGATAGACACACAGAGTCACACAGACACTTTTCGAAAAATGACTTTTCTTCATGTTTTGAGGGTAGTACAATCAGAATCAGCCCTTATCTGGAACATGATTTTCTTCACCACCACCATACTTCAATTTCCTTATGGAACATGGAAGTAAAACATTTACCTAAGTATGGTGTAGTAAAAGCAGGGTTATTTTTTCCATAACCTGATGAAACAGGGTGAATGTTGTAGCATGACAGATTATCCACATTATTCTAATTTAAAAAATGATCATATATAAAATAAAAATAAAATGACATCATAGAAAACCACTATAAAAATTAGTGTAGTGAAATAATAGTTAGGAGAGATAAAATAATTAAAATCAACCATGCAATATTTATAAGAAATTGTGGAAAAATAATGATAGGCCAATGTATAAAGTAATTAGATCCAGGTAGTATAGGAGTAGATCATGAAATGCCCAGTATAGACAAACATCCAAAATAAATGAACAACTGTTAGAAAAACAACCAGAAGTAACAACATTAAAAAACTTCCAAAAAAATATGAATATAAATAGGAAAAGTACAATGCAATAAAATATGAGTAAATGTAAAATATGTTTAAGTAAAGGTTCTAGATATAAATGTAAAAATGTACTAATGCAATTTAACTTTATAATGAAAAGTGAATCCTGATGATCTCATATAAGTGAAATTCTTTATAATACAATACCAGACAAAATGACAAAAAATAATATAAGAGTACACAATAAATAGTGGAGTGATCAAGGGTAAATCCTTATAATAAAACAAAAACAGCAAGGACTGCATGAAAATTAAGTTTAAGGAATAATTTAAATGATGAAAAAACAGATGTGTTTTGTTTACATTAGTAGTTCATTGAACTCAAGGCTTAAATGTTTGAGAATGGATATAATTTTTTTGTTTGTTATAAAATATTTATTATGTTTAATGATGTTAATTAATAATAAACCTTACTGTAATTAGAGGAGTGTAATTTAGTTAAGATTTTATAAGAATATGTCAGAGAGGGTATTAGCAAGCTGGAATAATAATCAACATTGTAAATGAACTAACATAAAATGTAGGCCAAATGGTAAATCTTACAAAACTTGTAATTAGTAATTAAGTAAAGGAAATTAATTAAATTGAAGAAAATTATATAATGTAAATCAATTACTGTATATTATAACTGTAACAATACTTGGTAAAGGTATTGAAAAAAGGTATAAGATATTATTAGAAAAAATAAAAGGGTAATAACACTGGAATATTAGAGGAAAGCCTAAATTAAAGATAATATGTAAACTAATTGACCCAAATCATAAAATTACAAAGAATTAAATGAAAATAACCATTTTATTTCAATTAGGGATCTTGCTCAATGATAACTAGAACATAATAGAAATTGTAAACCATTTGAGGTGACAGGAAGTACAGTTAAGGCCTACATTCTAATATACTGTAAATTTGACTTTTTGAGTTAAAAATACTATAAAGTATATCATGTTTGGTATTAAATAAAGCAGAATTAACTAAGGAAAGTAATTATGTAATTAGTATTTAATAAAATTAAATAATAGTAAAAATGTAATTAATCATGTAATGTAAAAGTCAATTATTTAGGCGGAAATGCCATCTGTTTAAAACTATGTAGACTTAAGATTAATTCAGCCAGAACTGATTGTATAGAGGAAGAAGGAGTTAGTTGATTGTTATACGTTGAGATGGACACTTCGAAATGAGGTCAGACAAATAAATTCATTAATAAAGAGAGAAGAGAATCTTCGGATATAACCAAACCAATAAAAAATAACCCAGAGAAATTGAAAAATATGATTAATCTACAGTGAGTTAACCTGGAATCAACCAAATTAATCTAATTGTGAAGATTTGAAGTAGTCATTCAGATAATTGAACTATATGAACGAGAATTCAAAATAATATCGACACAGAATTGGACATTGTAACGTTTCACCTCCATTGGAACAAGAACACATTTAACACTGATTGCCGTGCCGGACCACTGACCACAACTCCCGAATAATTACTCAGTGATGAAGAATTATTAACCTCTACTACTTGGAAGAGGAATACACAAATAACCAACATTTATTTGGGAGACGCTCCGTTTACATTCATCACGGAGGCGGCCATTTTGGACTATCCCCATAAGGATGTGCGGTGTCGGCAGAACAGCATCACCAGTTTGGGTTCGAGAAATTTATCTTACTAACATTGTCTATTCAATAATATTTTGTATTTTTAGATATTTAAGCAGTTTTTATTGTACGCATTATACTTTTCAGCTTTGCCCTTTTTCTCTGACTATTATAATAACAGTTCAAAGAATCCACAAATTAATATTAATATTTTATATATGGAATTTACTCGCCCTGAGAAACGAGTCTGTAATTTGTCGATTGACTAATCGATTCAAAATCGATCATTTATTATTATGTTAATAAAATCATTGAATTTTATAATTTTGGGTTCTATTTATTTGTAATTATATAAATAGAAGAATATTAAATAATATTTGATACCTGGACTACAAGAAAAGCAGAAATTAACCACGTTAAAGGAGTACACACTTAGAATAACGAAGGACCGCTAATCGATTATTACAGGAGATAATCTTATTAACGCTGAAAAACAATTCTGGTCATTCTAAGCGAATAAATTGATTAAATTAATAATTAAAAGAAATAAAATTTACATGAACACATCAGAAATAATTAATAAATTAATAAATAAAATTTTTGTTTCAACAAAAATTTTTTTATTATATCATAATTTTTTGTAACTTAGAAAACAAATACAAATTTTGCATTTTGTTACAAAATTGGCGTCCAACTTAAGGGGCAGAAGATTAAAAACTGAGGAGGAAAATTTTGATTTAATAAAATAAATAATCCACATTAATTGTAATAAGGCGAATCCTGAATTTTGTTACAATGTAAAAAAAAACCTCTAAAAGGAATTTGTTTTTTAAACAACGTGATTAATTTCAAATGGGAGCAAATCAGTGGCGTAACTACCATTAAATATTGGCCAGTGGCGTAACCCAATATTGTAACGATTTATATCCTCACCGTACATGAAAGAACTATGATAAGATAAGAAAACCATCAATGACCAGTACTAGTATACCTAATAAATAAAAAGATATATAAATAAGTGTGTATTAAGCATAGCATTCAGGCGACAAACTAAACCAACACAGTGAATGAAGAAAAAATAAATGATAAAAAATGAAAAAATAGTAATTATGAAGAAGGTAAGAGAAAAGAAAAGACATAGTAACCTGATAAACTCAATGAACCCAATAGATATGGTAAGTGAGAGGACAAACAAACCAACGGTAAAACTCGATAGAGTAAAATGAATATATAATGAGTAAGCAACAAGACAATGAAATAAACTAGCAACTATACAAGAGTGAGTTGAAGACCACAGTAACTACAGAGTAACATAAATGCGTAGTGAAACTAAAATAAACCCAACGAAACAGACTGAACTAAAAACCTGGTAACCACCAGGGACAATATAAATAAAAATATTAAACAAATAAAATAAATAAAAAACAATAATAATAAAAGAGCTAGGATCAGATAGTAGTTAAACTGGTAGAAAATACAATGCAACAGAATAAATAAGATTAGAAATATGTGTATTAGTTTAAGGAAAAAAGTGTAAAAACCTATATTAAGGGAAGTGAAATGATAAGTGTCAAAAAAGGAAAATAGTGACGATCAGAGATCATGTAATAAACCAGTGGGGAGTGAGAAAGTGAATTAGTGGTCTTGCATATAAACTAATTCTATGAAGAACCAGTAGATGGAATCAATAATTGATAAAAAGTTTTATGTACATGGTGAAGCAATAATTTTGTTATGTTATAATTATTTGTTCAAATGTTTATTAATTGTTCAAAAACAGTAGTTGAAAACTGTTAAAAAGTGTTAATATCATGTACAGGGTAAAATATTATATTATGTAAAAATTATTGTGAAAGAATGGCAAAATACTAAGCCTATAGGCCAAAAGAAAGTAGCTAACTTTAAAACAGAAATAAAATATCTGATATAGTCCTAACCAGATCGAATACTACTAAGTAGAAGCTTCACCTTAATGAAACAGGGAAGGTATTGATAAAATTATATGTAAAAACCCATAATTGTAATAACCAGATGCATACGGAAAGCAATAATAGCACATAAGACAACCCATTGAACTGACATGTTGTCAATATTTTTGTTGTTATAAAGATCTCATTAATAGGTATTTAAAACTGTGATGTTATATGTAGTGAAGAGGTATCAACAATTATTGTTAATAGTAAGGACAACCCTATTAGAACATATTAAAATAGTAAAGATGTCAATAGGAAATTTTAAGAAAAAAAAAACTTAAAATTACAAAGGTGCTAAAATACGTGATACTGGGCCGAAATGAGCCACATAAGGTATCAAAATACTTCAATTTTACTAAAAACAATAACAACGTATAAATCAAATTTAACTTAGTCTAAAAATAATCAGGGAGTAATTTGAGGTGACAGATATAAAATTCAGAGATTTCGAATAATTAACGTCACGTGACCAGGGGTCGGGAAATAAGGACCAATCAGAGCTCAAAAAAGCTTGGTCATAGTCGCTGACTAAACGGAAAAATTCGTTTACTCTATTATTAACTTTCAAACCGAACAGATCAACTTCAGGTAGCAGAGAGTCACATTTTTTTGATGACTAGCCAAAAGTAAATATAAAGAGACGCAAAAAACGAAATAAGAAAATAAGGAAAACCATTAAAAATTACACGAGAAAACAATACTAATAGAAGAAACCGAAAATCGAATGAAAAAATGATGATCTACTCAAACTAGCACATCCCAAGTATAAAAAGCGTAAGGTCGAGTTGGTGAGATTTTGGTAACCTAATAATGAATTCACCATTACACAACACGAGATTCACCAAAAACACTGTGAATTTTAACAAAACTTTATTCAACAACATTGTGGACATTAAATTATAAAAACACTATTTAATTTAATGAAATTAGTCGATGCAGATTTCCGGGCCAATCAGTTGTAGGCCGACGGCCATTTTGAGTGACGATTCCGCCATTTTCAATTGACTTTTGGAACAGAACCGAGAGTAGTAATACATTTGAACTCAAACATTATTTTAATTTTATTAGTTATTAAGAATGTTGTTTAACAAATTGTAATGTATTGTATTTTATCCTTAGCATTTTCTGATCTTTCCTAATAGCTCAAAGAATCCACTACCTGATAAAGAAATAATATTGTAATTGATTTTAAACATTTTTGTGTTCGAGTCGAGTTGGGTGAGCGAGTCGATACGGTCAATATGCCGTTCGATTCACGAGCCGATAAACTGACCCAGGGTTTAAATATTATCAAATAAACTAATTTGTTAACCGAAAAAGCATTTAATTTTTTGAGAGTGAGTTAAGATAAAGGATTTTCAGGTGACATGGAAAAGAGAAATACGACGAGAGTGAAGAACATTGAGAAATTAGGAGACAACACCAGATAACCTACAAGACTGAGTCGAATCAGTAATCGATTGTGGAAAGATAACACAATCTCTTCCACTTTTAAAGATCATTTATTTTGGCAACATTTCAAAACAGTACGGACGCGAACACCGCTCTAATAACAGTATATAAATAAATAATAAGTAAATAACAAAAGAAAAGAAAGACTCGTATCACCACATTAAAAACTTAACATATTGGCGTCCAACGTTTAGGGCTGGAATTAGGAAAAAATTTATTGTATTAGGAAATTATAATTTTAGTACAGGTGACCTGTTTTTAGCTGGCAGCTGCTAGAAGAAACGGAAAATGCAGAAAAGAGCCACGTCAAAGAAACGCGCGGCGGAGGTCGGAAAGGAAATCAATATGGTGAGAAAGAGTTAACATCGGTTGAAGAAGTGGAGACGGGCGATAAGGAGGAAGCTAGAGGAGACCCAAATTTGCTGAAATTTATGGAACAAATGAATGAAAATTTAAACAAATGAATGAGAAAATATACAGTATTAACAGAAATACTAATGAAAACAATAAACAAATAAATGAAAAAATTGACGGTATCAAAGAAGACAATAAACAGACAAATGAGAAAATAGACAGTATGAAGGAAGAAATAAATGAAAATTCAAGGAGACAAAACGAGGTTCTGAGTGAAAACTTAACGAAACAAATGAACAAAAAGTTTGACCGGAGTGATGAGAGTCTAAAACAAATGAAAGAAGATAATAGGCAAACAACTGAACAATTATAAAACAAAATAGACTGTATTAACAGAAATACTGATGAAAATAATAAACAAATAAATGAAAAGATAGACAGTATTAAAGAAAGTACTAGTGAAACTTTAAGGCAAACTATAAATGAAAATAATAAACAAATGAAGGAAGATTTCAGACAAATAAATGAAGAAAACTTAAAACAGATACATGAGAAAATTGAAAATGTCATCCAGACAATTAGCCAAAAGGTAGATAAAAACAATGAAGAAAGAAAACACGGAATAGCCGAATTAAATGAGAAGCTAGAACGAACCAAGGAAACCATTGCACAGGTCAGGGTAGATTTAGATACCAAGATAGGCCAGGTAGAAGAGAGTAGTCGTGCCCAAATGGAATCAATAAGAACGGACTTTGGAAATAAATGTCGGGACATTGATACAGCCGTAAGTGAAGTACGTGGACAGGGGCAACTCAACCAGGAGAAGATTGAGGACATTCAACGATCAATCAATAACCAACCAACCACGATTTCGCATCTCCAAACCATGGACAACCGGGAGGCTATCAACTTTAAATCATATCGAAGAAACCCGATGGAATTCCTGGAACGGGTCAAGGAACAGTTGATGAGGAATCGGGAAAACAGATGGCCAGTGATCCGGAGGTACCTAAATGAACATTTCAAAGAAATCAGCGATAACTGGTGGACGGCTACAAGGCACGACCGCCAAAGTTATGAAGAATTTAAGGCGGCGTTCAAGGGGAAATACTGGTCGGAGGCCACACAGAATATCGTGAAAGATAACATCTGCCACGAGAAATACGACGCTAACAGAGGGACAACACTCACCGCATACTTTCTCGGAAAGGTGTGCTTGGCAAGAAACCTCGAGCCAAAAATCCCGGAGGAAAGCCTCGTCACCAAGCTAGCCTACCACTACGAGGAAGGAGTGTCGAGAGCACGACTGAGCGGACAAGTTAAGAGAGTACAGTCCATGTCAACATTATTGGAAGACTACGAGCGCGAGGGGTACTACGGGAGAAGTCGGCAAAGAAACGACCGGTATGAGAACCGGAATGCTCAGAACAACAACAACCAATATAACAACGGAAATTACCGGCCAAATTACAACAACTGGACAAATAACAATAATAATAATGAGACGTACAACCGACCAAATAACAACGGTCCAGGGACTAACGGGAACAACCACAACAATAGGCCAAGTATTCCGAACAACCAGTATAACCGACCATACAACCCTAACTACCACCAACAAAATAACAACAACCGGAATTATAATAATAACCGCAACCAGAACAACCAAAACCAGAACTACAGGATGGTTAACTACGTTCGAGCCGATGATAATGGTAGAGGGAGATTGTACTACCAAGGACGCCGGAGTTTCAACCGTGATGCACACTGGAACCAGGACGACAATGGTAACGGGAGAGATACCAGGGCCAACGGAGGTAGAAGTCGGAGCTATGAGGGTTACCGACGAAATTACTACGAGGAGGACCATCATCAGCCTGAATCCAGACCGACAGGAAATGAAGACCCACATGTAAATCAAAACGGCAGACAGGATGAAGAGTCCGAGCCGTCTTTATACTCCACGCGGCAGTGAAAACACCAACAGTACCCTCACTGAACCATTCTATTGGGTTTAATATCAAAGAGAATCACGTTATAAACAAGGACAAATTTATAACTATAATACAGAATAATTACTTAAAAAATTTGAGAGAGAAATTGTTAGAAGGAGAAGGCGAAAACTCTAATAAAAATAACAATGAAATCGTATACATAACAGCGGGAATCAACGGTGTACGAACAAAAATAATGATAGACACTGGAGCCAATGTATCATTGATCAACGGGATCGAGTTGAACAAAATACAGGAGGAAGGTAAAACACCCATACTCACGTTACCAATAAGTAACATTATACTCGTATGAGCGACGGGGCGCCAGAACGAAACTGTCCGGAGACAAGTGAGATTAGAGTTAATAAGCAACAGCGAAACAATCCCAATGACGTTCTTAGTAGCCAGTGGCTTACCATTCCAAATGCTAATTGGTTACGATATGTTAAAACAATACTCAGCGGTCATCGACATGAATAGGTCCAAACTATTTCTGAAGACGAATTGCGTAGAATGGACAGCTGACTTAATTGGTAGCGACAGCGCACTTCCAAACCGAATCATATATCACATTCAGGAAACTCTAGATCGAAGAGAGCAGCACAAAATAACGAGATCTTTTACGAGATGGACAGTGAACAGTTATGGAATGAGAAGACTAACGAAATCCGTACTTTCAAGAGGGAGGAAACGAGCGCTAAATTAACTGCAGCACAAATAGAACAGCTTATCGACGTGTACAATCGATATCGACACGTATTTTCGGATATACCGTACCAGGTAAGGTAAGAGGCTACCAATGCAAAATTGAGTTTAGAGAGCCCGTGAATATCAACAAGAGGTCTTACCCGATCGCATACTCGCTGAAGGAAGCCGTGAGGACGGAAATTAACAGATTAATAGACGAGGACATTATTGAACCCAGTTACTCCCCTTACACCAGTCCCATCCTAGCCGTCCCAAAGAAAAATGGAAAGGTGAGAATCTGCCTAGACGCGCGAGAGATCAACAAAGTAATAGTGAATGACCGAACATCCCCGGGAGAGATCGAAGAGATACTGAAGAAGTTCCACGGAACCAGGTTTATTAGCACGTGGGACGCAGTCTGTGGGTATTGCCAAGTCGAACTACATCCAAACAGCCGCAAGTACATGGCGTTTATTTTCGAGGGACGGAATTATCAGTTTAAACGGTTGCCATTCGGACTGGTTAATTCCGTAGCAGTGTTTGTCAAAATCATGGACCAGATTCTCGGACAAGAGGCGCTTCAGTTTACGACAGTCTACGTGGACGATATCCTAATAACATCAATCGATTGGAATGACCATTGTCAACGAGTAGAACATGTGTTGAAAAAACTATCTAACAACAATATTACACTTAAACTAGAGAAGTCAAAATTCACAGCAAACGAGGTACAATTCCTAGGATTTAACCTATCAGAAAATGGGATCACTCCATCCCAAGAAAAAATTCAATCCATCCAGAAATTTCCTACACCAAGGAACAAAAAACAACTCCAATCCTACCTCGGCATATGCAATTACTACCGCAAATTCCAGAAAAACTATTCAGAATTAACGTCGAAATTCGCCCATCAGTTATCATCAAAGGACAAGTGGACGTGGGGAGAAGAACAAGATGTAACACTCCAACTAATCAAAACCAAGTTCTTAGAGTCAGTAATATTACACCACCCCAATTTCAATGAACCGTTCTACATAAACTGCGACGCCAGTGACGTCAGCTTAGGATCCGTTCTATACCAGGAGGATGACGAAGGAAAAAACCGTGTGATTAACTTCGCCAGCCGAGTCCTGAATAGCAGTGAAAGAAATTATAATGTAATTGAAAAAGAACTCCTAAGTTCGTATTCGCCTGTAACCAATTCAGGACATATATCTTGGGATACAGAATTACTGTTAGAACTGACCACAAGTCAATATCTTTCCTTAAGAATTGCAAACTGAACCACGGAAGATTAACCAGATGGAGTCTAACGCTACAGGAGTATAATCTCAATTGGGAATACATCCCCGGTAAGAAGAATGTCGCAGCAGACATCTTATCCCGAATTAACATCAGGGATCAAACATTTGAATGAGAGAAAGAGACCATAATTAAATTATACCACATCATTGGGAGTAGATCCGATCTAGCTAACATCACAAAAGAACTTGGGCAACAACAAAAACAGGACCCCAAATTAAATAAAATCTATCAGAGATTAGTTGAACAAGACGACCGCATAACACCATTCTATTGCATACACCAGCAAATATTATTCATCAAAACACAATATAGGTATAACACATGGAAAATCGCAATACCACGAACCATAGAGAAGGATATAATTATGGATTACCACGTCAGATATGGGCACATGGGGGCGTTGAAAGTAGTAAAGGCACTCCAGGAACACGTCTATATCAAAGATATCAACAGGAAAATACGGAATCACATCAAACATTGTCACATTTTTCAACTCGTAAAAGTCAATAACGATAGAAAAGAGGGTACAATGATGCCCATCACATCATCAAGTAAGCTAGAAAAAGTTTTCGTCGATATCTGCGGCCCATTCCCGCGTAGTGGAGGGAGACACCAGTACAAATACCTTGTCATCATATTCGATCACTATACCAGATTCACAAAACTCTACCCGATAAACCGGGCAACAACGCAGAAAATCCTGAACATAATCTTACAACAATATATCTGTGAAGTAGGAACGCCTAAGTCCATCATTACTGATCATGGGACGCAATTCAAAGGGAGCAAGTGGAAAGACACTCTGCTGGATAATGGAGTGAAGACATACAAAACGTCAATGTACCACCCGAGCAGCAACCCTGCAGAATGAGTTTTAAGAGAAGTAGGGAGAATTTTCAGAACATATTGCTTCAATCAACAAAGAAGGTGGACAGAATATTTACCAGCTGCGGAAGATTTTATAAACTTATCACACCACCAGTTTATTGATACGACCCCGAATACAGCAATGTTCCAGAGACCACCACCCAGAGAGATTACAGAATTGATCCAATTCCCTAGTGGAGATGAATACAAATTTGATAGTATAAAATTTTATGATAAAACATTAGAACGGACCGAGAAGATGAAAAGAAAATACCAAAAGTTACAACCAAAGCCATTACGATACCAAATTGGAGACAAAATATTGCTAAAGAACAGAGAGTTGCCCAGCACAATGGAGGGTATAGCAAAAAAGCTATTACTACTGTACACCGGACCTTATACCGTAATCAAGGACAACGGTAATAATACCTACGAAATTATAGATCCAAATACACAGAAAAGGAAGGGGACTTACAACCAGTCGTCCATGAAGAGATATTATTAAATGATTGAGACGAGAATCAATATACCAGGTAATAACTAGTGCATAATAGAATGAAATTGATAGAAAAAAAAATATATATATATATACAAATAACGAGAAGGAAGTACGAATAGTACCCATCACCAACATTATATAACGGAGAGCTAGAGAGTATGAACAAAGAAAATAAATAAAACAGAAAAGTATTATATGATCGAAACGACAGTAACGTGAATAATCCCAGAAAATTTTATAGTCGTACTTAGACTACTTTTAGAATTTTGTTTTTGAATTGAGTTGTCTGTAGAAGGATTCCAGCAACCATTGACCTCAGCAGACGATACGTCCCTCTGGACTCAGACGGTGAAGGATGGACAGCGGTGAAATTGAGCCAAAAGTGCCCACCCGAACTATACCAAATCACGTGATTAGGAAAATTAAATATTAAAGGGATGAAAAACGAGGAGAGAAGATGATATATTAAACAAAGATTACAATAAAAAAATATATAAGAGATCGAAGGGAGAAGCTCAAGTGAATAAGTTATTAAGTAAAAAAAAGTTTGATCATTTCATCAACATCTAAACGACATTTTCTGAAATGGTCAATTTTAGTGATGGGGAAATATGTAACGATACATATCCTCACCGTACATAAAAGAAATATGATAAGATAAGAAAACAACCAATGACCAGTACTAGTATGCCTAATAAATAAAAAGATATATAAATAAGTGTGTATTAAGTATAACATTCAGTCCACAAACTAAACCAAAACAGTGAATGAAGAAAAAATAAATGATAAAGAATGAAAAAATAGTAATTATGAAGACTGGTAGAGAAAAAAAAGACATAGTAACGTGATAAACTCAATGAACCCAATAGATATGGTAAGTTAGAGGACAAACAAACCAACGGTAAAACTCGATAGAGTAAAATGAAGATATAATGAGTAAGCAACAAGACAATGAAATAAACTAGCAACTATACAAGAGTGAGTTGAAGACCACAGTAATTACAGAGTAACATAAATGTGTAATGAAACTAAAATAAACGCAACGAAAGAGACTGAACTAAAAACCTGGTAACCACCAGGGACAACATAAATACAAATATTAAACAAATAAAATAAATAAAAAACAATAATAATAAAAGAGCTAGGATCAGACAGTAGTTAAACTGGTAGAAAATACAATGCAATAGAATAAATAAGATTAGAAATATGTGTATTAGTTTAAGGAAAAAAGTGTAAAAACCTATATTAAGGGGGAGTGAAATGATAAGTGTTAAAAAAGGAAAATAGTGATGATCAGAGATCATGTAATAAACCAGTGGGGAGTGAGAAAGTGAATTAGTGGTGTTGCATATAAACTAATACATATGAAGAACCAATAGATGGAATCAATAATTGTTAAAAAGTTTTATGTACATGGTGAAGCAATAATTTTGTTATGTTATAATTATTTGTTCAAATGTTTATTAATTGTTCAAAAACAGTAGTTGAAAACTGTTAAAAAGTGTTAATATCATGTACAGGGTAAAATATTATATTATGTAAAAATTATTGTGAAAGAATGGCAAAATACTAAACCTATAGTCCAAAAGAAAGTAGCTAACTTTAAAACAGAAATAAAATATCTGATATAGTCCTAACCAGATCGAATACTACTAAGTAGAAGCCTGACCGTAATGAAACAGGGAAGGTATTGATAAAATTATATGTAAAAACCCACAATTGTAATACCCAGATGGATACGGAAAGTATAATAGCACATAAGACAACCCATTGACCTGACATGTTGTCAATATTGTAACTAGACCCTGTATGCGGTCTTTACAAAAAAAAGATAATAGAGAAAAAATTTTATTTCAAAAAAAATTATTTTCAAAATAAAAAAAAATTTTGTTTATGTTTTAATCAATGTCTGTAATTGTGAAATAATCCTCTTTTAATGTTCTGTTAAAAATTTTAATAATTAAGAAGGTATTTATTAATTATTGAGCACTTCTGGAAGATCTGAACCAAGTCTGGAGTTAATCAGATTAACTCCGGTCAGCAATCGATTTATGATGTTTAGTGCTGGTCCAATATCTCACTGTTAATTAATATTTTCTTCCTCTTGAAGTCTCGTTGCATTAATAAATAAACCTTAAATTAGCATGTGAAATAATAATAGATACAAACAATTGAAATAAATGGATTTATTAACAAATTTAATAAATAATCGATTTTTAATCGATTAGGAGCAATTATCGACTCCGTCTCAGGGAATAATCGATTCGTTCATACAGTGGAAAAAATTATTACAAGTATTATATAAAAAAGGTTCTTGGAGCGATTATATTAATAGTCAGAGAAGGGTCAACGAGAAAGTATAACATTAACAATTAAAGTAATTTCAATAATTATTATTTAACAATTTTAAATAATTCTGATATAATGTTTAAAAAAGTTGAATCATCAAACCATATGTAGCTGCTGACGTCACTCGATGAGGAGGGCACAGAATCGTATTTTTTAAAGATGGCCGCTCCTAGGTATGGCGAGGTTATTGGAAATGTCGTCGTGTTAAAATCTCACAGTAAAATTACCTTCATAAATGTTTGAAATGTCCCCGCACTGGTGTAATCTGTCTAATAGGTTGTTTGGTGTGTTCTGAAGAAGTGTTCCGTGTATATTTGTGTTAATTATGTTATTTGATTTGTGTTCACTTCTGTGGGTTAACTATTCAAAAAGTGGTTATGATTTGTAGCGTTAGTTATCACAAATATATTGTTTTACTGTTTTAAATCACTAGTATAATGAAGTTTGGTGTTAGTTTTCACTATTGTCGCTAAAGGTTCTGTAGTTTTAGTTAGAAAAGTGTTTAATTTATTTAACTCTCGCTTCACTGATATTAGTAGGTAACCGTAGTACCATTTTCTACACGGTTTTAAGGAACGTTATATCACACAACTATTCAGCTTGATATTCAACAAAAGACTAAACTAACTTCCTTCATGTTAGTCAAAATCTGGCCCCGTTAATCTTTGAAAAAGTATTGTTAAAATATTTTGATTTCCCATACACATGATACAAAATTACATTATATATGGAATTTATTTATTTTATTCGTCACCTTCATGAATTATGAACCTTATCATTGGTTTAATCATCTCATTCCTTTTAAATTGATACATTATAGTCCATATCTGTTGACATTTTGTAGAAATTACCAAATTTCTCTCTTTTTGGAAATCTAGGCTCAAAAATTGGTTTCCGCCTTCATATAATTTTTCTGCCATTTTAATTGTTATTAATACTATTATAATAAATTTTAATTAGTCATATTTCTGTTCCTTTCCTTAAATACATATAAATTGAACCTTTGAACTGGTTTTTTATGTTAATCTCTGAATTTGACATTGCTCTTTAAAATTAATTAATTTATATATTTTGAAAATTTACAATATTTTAAGGTATATTTCCGTATTATCACTTTAACTCATAGGATCATTCACAGTAGTGGTTAACTGATTTACCTTACCTAAATCTTGCTAGTTTACAGGAATTATAAGTGAATTAACTGGTTTATATGGCTTCTGTGAATTCACCACATGGCCTAGAGTTGAGAATTTTATATTTCTGTCTTTCTCAAATAAATTTAATCCTACTCCTCCTCTGACTTTACATAGTTATTATTACATGAAAATAAAACGTTTTACAAACCCATTGTGAGGTGTAGTATTTGATTAATATTACTGTTATATAAAAAATAATCATGAACATCATTCAGCATTCTAAGATTGAACATATTGCTGACATGGTGTGAAAACATACATTTAACTCCTTTTTAATTAACACAGCATACCTACTGAAATATTATTAATGGTATGTATGCTGTTATTTGGCAAACATAATTCATTTTAAACACATATAAATCTTATTTACTAAAAATTCTTATAAACCTATTGAGTTCATGGCTGTGAACAAATAGCCATTTTAAACAATTTAAACCTATGAATATAAATTAATGCCAGTCCTTTCTGGTCTAAACCATTATTATCTATTATCCCCTTCATCAGTAAACATGTCCACCCATACTCTAGTTATTATCATTTTTACAAATGTCTTGTAATAACAGAGTTACATTAAAATAATAAAATATTGGAAATCTTCCATTTTATTATTTTATGATGATGATTCAATATTCCATTATTGAATATAAAAGTTGTTATATAGCATATTGATAAGTCATAGTATCACCAACTTTAAGTTTATTGTATTTCCAAAAACACTTGCACAAGTTCACTTTCACTGGTGGTTCTGATATTTTGAGTCTTATTATCTCAGACCAGACCTTTAGTAATCATGGACTGTTAAGACTTGTTTATTTTCTTTATCACACAATAGCTTTAGTTGGTTCACTTCTTATTATATTAGACAACACTTTTGATTTCTTAATAATTACATTTTTATAGGATTTTGGGATGTTATACTTTCTTTTTAATTGTCTCTATGGGTTTGGGGTTGATGGTATTTAATAATAGGTTTTATAACGGTGTTTCTTTCATACTATTTCTTCCTCTCTTCTTGTCTTCTTTATTGTCTTTCTTCTTATCTTCTTTCTTGTCTTTCTTCTTATCTTCTTTCTTGTCTTCTCTCTTGTATTTCTTCTGGTCTTCCTTCTTCTTGTCATCTTATCTTCATTCTTCACTCTTGGGTAAACCAAGGTACTTCGTGTTATCTCGACTGATGTTTAGTTTGGAGTATCGAATTTATTTACTGATACTGACTTTGCTCTTCGCTAAATGTTTCAGGGTATTGTTTACTTCCTGATCATAAATTTTATTCTTCCTTCTTCTTGTGTTTGGGGTATTTTGGTGTTACGCCACTCTTAAACCGATTCTCTTTTGTTGATATTGTGTTATCTAATTTGTTTACTGCTCCTATCTTCCTGGGTAAATTCCTGATTTTATAATATGAGTTGCTTTCAATAATTTCTTTGATATTTAACAGTGGTTTTTATATAATGTAATGAGAATTTTTATTTTATTGTTGTTTATTCCTTTGATTTCATTCAATTTCATTCGATTTTATATTAACATATGTGGTGTAATTAATTTTTATTATTTTATATGAATTAATAAATAGTGGATTTTCTGTCACGCTACAGAATACCCTACTCCAGAAGTAATTTTTTCAGACTATACTTGCTTTGTCTGAAACAATTGCTTATGATAATTATTGTAGTTTTGTTATTATTCTTGACTTCCTTCCATTTAAAAAAATTCTCCTATTTATATTTGAGTTTATATCCTTCTCATTCTCACTTGATCTTCCTTGATAGTAATAGTCATCTGAGTTTCATATTTATTATTTCATTTTCATATTTTCTCCTTGGGATATTTCCTCCCTATCGTTCCCTACTTTGTGAGCTGGTTCAGTTCAGAGAGGCACTGTACGATACTTCCTCTGCTGTCCAATACTTCACACATATTTGAGTACAGAGGCAAATCATCTCTGCTCAAAAAACATATTAATACTGCTGGAATTATCTACAGACAGATTAAAAAATTATTCAGAATAGTACACATTTGTTACTATTTAAAAAAAAATATCTTTGGGATACTTCACTTATTACTTATTATATTTCTCAGAGATTTTAATATTCCTATCTCAGCTGTTCTTCTGACTCTTTAGCTTGATGTTTCATTCATTTGATATTATGGTAGGAAGCTCTTCTATTATTACATTTTTCAACTTTTCTTATCATATAAAGCTTTTGGTTACAAATTCTTTATTACCTTCTGGTTTTTTTATTATAATCTGCATTGTTTATAGTAGCATATATTGTAATATTAATTATTACAAATAAAAATAAAATAATAATTATATATATGTTATTATGATGTGGTCACACAAGATTAGTCTCCTTAAAGATAGTAAGAATTATGTTGTCTGAATCTCGGTGTTGAACTCGCCGATGATACAGCTCCACCTTGGATTCACCAATTATAAAGAATAAATTAAATATAAATAATGTTTTATAATTAAGTGTGATTGATTGATAATAAAATAAAATTTTGTAAGTTATGAAATTTTTACTAATATTTAGTAAATTATTTAATTGGTTAATTTAATTAATTAATAAATAATTAATCAATTGTGTGTGTACTTTTCTCAGATATTTCTTCTAGCACTGTAAATTATTTTTGTTTAGAAGAAAAAAAAATAGTTAACATTCATCATTCAAATAAATACATCTCTTGTAACTGAATAATGATGTTCATTTATTGACATTCAAAATTATGCGCCATTCAAACTGCGCATGGCCAAGGCAGTGGCTGATATGTGCTCCAGTCGGTAGCGAACAAGATTAACAAAATATATTTTTTACAAGGTTAGTAATTATGGTTCTTTTAACGAGTCGAAATGGTCAGAGGGCAAGGAACAAGATACATTCTTACAGGTATACTTAAACTAAATTATTATGGCTGAAATAAAACAATATTATTATTTAAATTGTCAATTATGAAAATTAATATCGAACCATTCGTCGAAATGACGTCACTCCCTTCAAGCTGGCTGTGTCTCGTGCTCGGAAATCAAGTATGGCTGCCGTCACCTCGCTTTTGGCTGCTATGAACTGTTTGGGCTTCTCCCGCAGAAATAAATGAATATTCCCTTCTCTGCGAAGTAGTGTTGGTCCAGGACTATAGTGTAGAGTGTCCTCTCTTCTCCTGCGATGTCGTTTCGTGATGGGTTTCTTGTGAAGTGTCCGGTGTTCAAATATGTGTATACGTGTTCTGCGAATATGGTCCAAAATTGTCTCAAAATGGCCGTTGATTTCTGGTGCTTGTGTTTGATGATGTTATTACTGTTGTTTGGAATTAGTGAGGTGTGAAATATTAATAGTTAATGTTATTCTCATTTTTAGTTAACCTCTGTTACACTCCGCATAACTACACTCGGTTTTACACAAAATTATTCTTTTTTCGGTATTCTGTTAGTACATTTTCAACTAGTCGTCTTCACGATTAACAATAGACTAAACTCTGAATGTCGTCGTTTTAGGGTAATTTGTGATATGTCTTTTTCCTCTTTATATTGTTCAATTATAAAAATATCTGTCTAAGACTTGGTTCACCATCTAAATATACATAATAAGTTTTCTTATTTTTTACTGTATTTCAAATATTTCTTAATTTTACATAAATCTAACTACTCAGTAATATTGATTAATTAATTTTACATATTTGGATATATAGCTGGGTTTGTTTCAAGTTCATTTAAGCCCAAAAATTACAATTTTTTATAATTATTGTATGCCTCATATTTTGTACAAATTTAGTGTTTAAATGGTTTTTAAGTGTTTTTTCTGATAATATTTCCATGGAATATTTTTAATAACTCCGTGATTATCTTTGTTGTTAATAATTTTGTTGTTAAAACACTTCAATATTGATTAATTTACTGTTTAGTCTGATTTGATTACCATTATAGGCCTAGTATTATTTGTTTCCAAAGGAATTAATTTTCTTTCCTTTGTCATTCCATTCGCTATTAATTGTATCTGTATTAATTATATTTTCAATTTCTGTGTTGTATTTATTGAATTCTATTCCCTATTATGTAGTTTGATTCTCTGATAGATAGTTCTGGGTTTACATTACTAGTCTGTTTTTCAAAAGTGGTGTCTTAGCTAATCTGCTTTGTACATTATATATGGTTTACAGTTTAAAAAAAAATAAAATTATTACATTTCTATTTCCTACTTGCCTCTCTGCCTTACAAACTTGAAAATTAAATAACATGATTTTAAAATACAATGGAATATCTTATATCTACTAAACTTTTTTTTAAATATCATTTAAACATAATGAAAACATCTTATGCCTAATAACACTTTCAGTTATCAACTGTCTCTTGTGTTCATTATAACTGTTTTGGTAATATAATGAAATGAAAATAAAAACATCTTATAATTAATGACACCTTCAGTTATTAACTGTCTCTAGTGTTCATTATAATTATTTTTGGTAACACAATGAAAAAATAAAAACATCTTATAATTAATGACACCTTCAGTTATTAACTGTCTCTAGTGTTCATTATAATTATTTTTGGTAACACAATGAAAAAAATAAAAACATCTTATACCTATTATTTTCTTATACTACTTAATTTTTTTTTTTTTAAACACTTTTATTATTAAAACTGACCTCAGTCATTAGACTGTCTTTTAGTTTTTATATAGTATTTCCCTACACTGATGGTAGTCTTTTTAATAGATTTCTATTTCTTACACTACACTTTATTATAGTGTATCACTTATTTTTGTCTACACTAATGGTAGTCTTTTTAATAGATTTCTATTTCTTACACTACACTTTATTATAGTGTGTCACTCATTATTGTCTACACTAATGGTAGTCTTTTTAATAGATTTCTCACATTTTATACTTATAACTAGTTTACAATTCGTTTCTCTTTGGATTGTATCTTGTAACTTGTTACTGGGTCTAAATATATTGGTTTTAATTTTGTTCGATGGTATGTATTCCATTATTAACATTTTTTGGAATAACTCTTCTTGTTCCTAGGCTCTTTGTGGGAATCTTGACCTATTTTGTCCTTTCTTCATTATTATATTAGTCATTTCTGGTCTTGTGGTTTCTCTGCTTCTTGACCTTATACATTTCCATTATTAATATTGTTTTCATCCTTTTATTTCCTTTTTCTTGTCCTTCCCTTTTTACTGCTTCCCCAATCTACTGGGTATACTGCTGGTTTATTGGGTTTTTACATAGTAAGTTATTTTGATCAATGGTTTTCTTTGTTATTTTTTATTCTTATTAACATTTTATTGACTTAATATACAGTTTCTAGTGTAATCCTTAAAACAATTCATTCTTCTCACTCACTATGGAACTTTTCTTCTTTATTTATGTTGCATTAAGTTAAATGTTTAGCGTGATAATTTTGTTATGCTACATATGCTCTCCTGTAAAAGTGATTAGTTCAGATCATTCTCTTAGTATGGATGAAATAATTACTACTAATCCTTTTGTATTTACCATATTTTCTTCGTGATTACATGTTTTCACTTTATATACCTTCTTTTTCCACCGTTGCTTCCTCTCAGATGATGTGTATCTCCTTCATTAGTTTCTTTCTTCAGTAATAAGTGATCTTCAATCTTGTGTATAACATTATCATTTTATATTCTTTCTTATTTGGTGCTTCCTCACCGGTATGTTTACTCCCTAACATTCCCTAACAAATTAATTGGAACAGTTCAGAGTGGCACTTTTGGCTTCAATCCCTGCTGTCCAATACTTCAATTAATTGAGTCCAGAGGCATTATCATCTCTGCTCAAAATATAAGACGGATGGCATTTTCTACATCCAGTCATAAAAATAAATAAACAGTAAAAGTAGTCTCTTTTGACTAAAATAAACATCTTTAGATTCTTCACTTCATAATACTTTATATTAATTAATACTTTTATACACTTGACTCTTCTTCTCTCTTAAAGCTTATTCCATATTATGTGGTTTAGGTATGTGGTATAATATACATTTCATCATTTCATCATGTTTACATAGTAATTAGCATTTATATTTATTTTTTCTACCATCTGGTATCCAATGAGTTATTTTTATTGCTCATGGCATAACATGGATTAATTCTTTATCACTTTCATTATAACAGTGGTTATTGCAACAACATTATCATTAATAGTATCAGGGTTTCTGGTTTCTGGTCTCACTATTTGGTCTTTACTGAGTTGGTCCTTCTTCATTGTTCCATTCTTATTAAATTATTTTCTTTGTGAGTTTGGTTAAGTTGTTTCGATTAAGTCATATGATATTCTGGTTTCCTTTCTCCTTTAGAATTTTGTATCTCTTTCTTACAAAATCTTTTTTCATATTTATGAGTTATTGCTCATCATTCGTATGATTTTTAACTTTAGATATTTTTATTCAACTAAATTCTTTCTTATTCATAGTTGTTTTTCAAATATTTTGGTGTAAGTTGTACTTATTATTGTTTTGAATTTTGAAAATTTTTTATTCATCAAAATTCTTTTTTTTTCTTTTTTTTCATCAAATTTTTTATTCATCAAATTCTTTTTGTTTCTTCATAATTCTTCGAATGTTTGGTGTAAGTTGTACTTACTAAGTTTTTGAATTTGGAAATTTTTTGTTCATCAAAATTCTTTTTGTCCCTCATTCATAATTCTTCGAATGTTTTGTGTAAGTTGTCCTTACTAATTTTTTGAATTTGGAAATTTTTTTGTTTATTCATCAAAATTCTTTTTGTTTATTCATTCATAATTCTTCGAATATTTGGTGTAAGATGTACTTACTAATTTTTTGAATTTTGAAAATCTTTATTCTCCTCTAAATATTTTTTAATGGATAATTGATTATAAGTTCCTTTTACTTTATTTGAAATGATATCCTTTAGTACATACGTATTGTTATTATTGTTTTTAATAATCAGGTATGGGCCGGTATACAGCAGTAACAACTTTTTGGTAGTGCCTTCCAAAGTACTGGGTAATTCCCTGTTTTTTAGCAGTACCTTTTCTCCGACTTCATAGCTTATTATTTTCTTAATCGCCTTTTGATACTTGTTCTTGCGCCTTTCCTGGTCTTCTGCCAATTTATTGTAGAATCTGATTCGATTGAATTTGTATTCTTGACTCATGGGGAACTCTATTATGTCTTGTATTTCTCTTGGAGGCGGTTTTTCATACATTGCCGTGTATGGCGTGGTACCTATAGCGGGGTGATATGACAAATTAAGGAATTCTTCAGTAGCTAATAAATATTCTTGCCACTTCTTTTGTTGATTATAGCAATAAGTCCGTAATATTCTTCCGACTTCTCGCAGTACCCTCTCCGCTGGATTGCTGCTGGGGTGGTAGACAGATGTCTTGTATGTTTTAATGCCCAACGTATTTAGAGTGTTTCTCCACCTCCAACCCTTAAATTGCGTTCCATGGTCTGTGATTATGGATGCCGGGCTTCCTATCTCTGGAATGTAATGATTTGTTATTATTCCTAGAGTCTTTAAAGTGGTGGCTCTGTTCACAGGGTACAGTTTTGTGAATTTTGTGAAATGATCCATCATGATAATAATGTATTTGTATCGATGGCGTCCGCCACTGCGGGGAAATGGACCACATATGTCCAGAAAGACCTTTTCCAGTTTGGCTTGTGAGGTAATTGGTATCATCATACCCTCTTTTCTCTCATTGTTGGTTTTCACCAATTGACATATCAGACAGGTTTTGAGGTAGTTTCTCGTCTTTCTATTGATACTTTTTATATGACAATTCTCTTCTATCGCCTTGATCACCTTCATGGCTCCCATGTGACCGTATCGTAGATGATAGTCCAGGATGATATCCTTTTCGATTGTAGTAGGGATCATGATCTTCCATATCTCTTCATCAAGGGATGTTTTGATGAATAATATTTCGTTATGTACACAATAAAATTTGGTTATTGTGTCATCTTGTTTGGAGAGACGAAGTTTAATGTGGTTTAACTTCGGGTCGGACTGCTGGTGTTTGCTGATGTCCTGCACTATTTTTTCTAAATCGGATCTGTCCTTAATAATATTATAGATTTTCAAGATGCTCTCCTTTTCGCCTTCGAACGTTTGTTCTTCCAGATTTACTCTCGACAATACGTCGGCTACTACATTTTTACTTCCAGGAACATACTCCCACTGTATATCGTATTCCTGCAGGGCGAGTACCCATCTGGTCAATCTACCATGGCTTAACTTGCATCTTCTCAGAAATGATATTGATTGATTTGTGATCTGTTCGAACGGTCACTGGATATCCGAGGATATACGTCCGAAACTTCCCACAGGCAAAGACTACACTTAGCAGTTCTTTTTCCGTCACATTATAGTTCTTTTCACACTGGTTAAGGGTTCTGCTAGCAAAGCTCACTACTAGATGGTTTCCACCTTCATCTTCTTGGTACAGTGTTGATCCCAAGCTAATGTTACTAGCGTCACAGTTTAGAAAGAAGGGTCGGTTAAAATCCGGATGGTTGAGCATTACTGCTTCCAAGAACTTCTCCTTAATTGATTTGAAGGTTTCTTCTTGTTCTTGACCCCATCGCCATTTATTCTTGGACGATAACTGGTACTGAAACCGGGCCGTCAGTTCGGAATAATTATTTTGGAACTTCCTATAGTAGTTACACAGGCCTAAAAATGATTGTAGTTGCCTTCTGTTTTTTGGTATAGGGAATCGTTGTATGGCGTCTACCTTTTCTGTTGATGGTGTTATTCCTTGACTGTTTAACTGGAAACCCAAGAATTGTACTTCTTTAGCTATAAGCTTGGACTTGTCTAGTTTAAGGGTAACATTATTTTCAGCAAGCTTCTTCAAGACATGCTCCACACGGTAACAGTGTTCTTCCCAATTGGTTGATGTTATTAGGAGATCATCAACATAGACAGTCGTGAATTGGAGCGCTTCTGGTCCGAGTATATGATCCATACAGGCGACAAAAACAGCTACTGAGTTCACCAACCCGAAGGGCAACCTCTTAAACTGATAATTGCGCCCTTCGAAGATGAACGCCATGTATTGCCGGCTTGCTGGGTGCAACTCCACTTGCCAATAGCCGCATACCGTATCCCACGTGGTAATGAACTTCGTTCCGTGAAATCTCTTCAATATCTCATCAATTTCGCCAGGTGAGGTACGATCGTTAATAATCATTTTATTTATCTCACGTGCGTCAAGGCAAAGCCTTACCTTTCCATTTTTCTTTTGTATAGCCACAATTGGGCTAGTGTATGGCGATTGACTGCTTTCGATAATATCTTTACTGATCATATTCTGGATCTCTGTGCGTACGGCTTCCTTCAAAGACTGTGCTATAGGATACGACTTTCGATTAAATTCTACTGGTTCTCTGAATCGTATGGAACATTGGTAGTTCCGGATCTTTCCAGGTTCATCCGAAAATACAGCTCGATATTTTTCATATATGTTGACCAATTGATTCAACTGGTTTTCTTCTAATTGCTCGGTAGTATTATGGCACTGGAAGTTACGTATCTCCTGAATCTTTTGTTGCCATAGGTCATCCTCCGCATCCTGATGTACTGGCTTGTTGTTTGTCGCGTAGTTTGACAAGTAATTCACCTTATTTTGGTGGTCGAGAAGTTGTCTGGAATCTAACATCTTGTTGTTAGTTAAATTGGCTACCCAGGTCGAACCTTCCGAAAAGAGCGATACCTTTCCTCGGCACAAGTCGATAACTGCTGAATTTCTGCGCAATATGTCACATCCTATCATGATGTTGAAAGGTAATCCGGCTGCAACAAGAAATATCATATCCACACTAATGCCCTGACTGTTGACACTTAGGGATACTTGTTTTCTTATGGTCTTGTTCTGTCGGCCGGTAGCTCCTACAAGTACAATATTATTAATAGGTAGTACCGGTAAGTTTTTGTGGCATTCCTGCTGTATCCGGTCCAACTCATTACGATTTATTATAGAGACATTGGCTCCAGTGTCTATCATTATAGGAACAGAAATACCCTCAATTTCTGCAATTATATATATTATTTCATTGTTATTATTATTAATATTAATTTCGCTTTCTTCTAGCAGGTCCTTACGGATGTCTTTCAAATAATTACTCTATATTATTGTAAAATTTTTTCTGTCTTTCTTCAAATTTATTCCTTGGTCAAACCCAGCAGATTGGAGCAGTAAAGGGTTATTGGAGTTTATTACTGCCTCCGTTCGTTTAAATGTTCCGCATCATTACGGATTAGGCCGTTGGAAGCATCAGCTTGGAGTCCTGAAACTGCTTCGTTTGGTTCAGCACGATCGTCCTGTTGGGCTTCTGTTACAGGTAGTCTTCGTTGATTGTCCAGGCTGGAACTACGTCTGGGCTCGTACTCTCTGTAACGATTACTTCCCTGACTTCCTTGAAAGGTCTCGTATTCATAATATCGGCTCCTTCGTTGAGGCTGGTACCTCCTCTGTCCACTGCCTTCCGCTCTGATGTAGTTAATATTGGGTTGATATGTCCTATAATTATTGTTATTACCTCCAGTCGGGTAATTCCTGTTATAATTACTATGATAATTGTTATTAGAGGGGTTGGGGTTCCTCTGACCATTTGGAACATAATTACGATTATTATTATAATAACCGTTGTTGTTTTGTGGACGGTTATTATTATTATTATTATTATTACTATTATTGTTGTTGTTGCTGTCATTATTATTAATGCGAGGAACATGATTATTATTATTATTGTTATTAAATCTAGGTACATTATTGTTATTACGGGTGTTGTAATTGTATTCGGCATTATTCCGATTTGCGGAATTATAATTATTGATGTTGCCCACATTCTGCCGATTATTATTATTCGAATTATTGGTGTTACTTCTTGGTTCCGGCCTTTCATATCTCCGGCGACTTTGGCGGTAGTAATCTTCATGCTCATACATTTCTAAGAGCTCGGTCATTGCTTGTACAGTCTTTATTTGACTGTTTCCTCTAGCTCTTATTATATCTTCCTCATAATGGTATGAGAGCTTGCTGACCAGGCATTCTTCCGGTATTCTGGGCTCTAGATGTTTGGCCACGCACACCTTTCCCAAGAAGTACGCCGTTAGAGTCTGGTTTCCATACGGGTTGTATTTTCCATGACAGATCCCGTCTCTAGCGATATTTTGTGTCGATTCAGACCAATATTTGGCTTTGAATAGCCTTTTGAATTGTTGGTAGTCGGTCACTTCGTCTCTTATCGCCATCCACCAATTATCTGCTATCTCCTTGAACGATTCTTCAAGTACTTCCTTATTCTCCCTGCAGCGATTGCCTCTGTGTTTGGTGAAGTACTCTTCGATTCTGGCTAGGAACTCCATCGGTTTGTTTTTATAAAACCTGAAGTTAATTCCTTCACGATTCTCGTTGTTAGGACAACGGGTAATGCTTGTCGGTCGACTATGGAATAGGTCTATATCTGTTTGGTTCTGTCGCACCTGACTGTTGATACTGGTCACAGTAGCTTCAATGCCGTCACATTTTTCTGTGAATCGGTCCTGCACTCGCTCCCAGTCTTCACGTGTTTCCTTTAGTCTTTCCACCAATGTCTTCCTAGTCGTTTCTTCAATGTTGTTTACCTGAGTGTTTATTTCTGTCTTGATACTCTGTACTTCTCGTTCGGTTTGACTCCATCTTTCGTCAGCTCTTGTAACCTTTTGTTCGATTACCGTTAATTCCTCTTCTACCTTCTTGCTAATTGTTTCATGATTTTCAGCTATCTTTTGCCCCAGTTCTTCCTTCAATGCTTCCATTCTTCCGTCTAACCGGTTCATGTTCTCTTGGTTCGTCTCCTTCAATTCTTCTCTCAATTGCTGATTATTGCTTTCCATTTTCTGACTTGTTTCTTCCATCCTCTTGTTGGTTTCTTCCAGTTTTTGGCTTATCTGGGTTAATTCCTCCTTCGACTGTTTATTGTCAGTCTTTATTTCCTCCATTTTCTCCTCAATTTTCTGAATATTTTCTTCCATCTTCTCTTCTATCTTTTTACTGTTTGCTTCCATCTTCTCCTCCATCTTCTTACTGGTATCTCCAATTTTATTACCCAATTCTTCCTTCAATCGTTGGTTATCATTCTTCATTTCCTTATTATTTTCTTCCATCTTCTTACTATTTTCTTCCATTTTCTCCTCCATCTTCTTACTATTTTCTTCGATTTTCTTGTTGGTATCTCCGATTTTATTACCCAACTCTTCTTTTGTCGTTTTAAATTCTCTGAGTAACATCTCCATCATTCTATCCAATTTTGTATCTTCCTTCGTGGTGGATTTCTCCGGTTGTTCCTCCTGCAGGCTTGTTTGGTTCTGCTGGCGGTAATATCGACTCCACATCTTCCACTGGTTTCGCCTCTTTATCTTCCATGTCTACCTCCTGCTCGGCCTCCATAGCCCTTTTCCTTGATGTAGCTCTCCTGTGCATCTCGCTCCTTCTTCCGACCTATTGACCGCTGCCAAGCTAAAAATAGGAAATTGGACAATCGTCCTTATTTTATAACTCTATTACCTCCTATTTAAAGCCCTTTAGTTGGACGCCAATTTGTAATATTAATTATTACAAATAAAAATAAAATAATAATTATATATATGTTATTATGATGTGGTCACACAAGATTAGTCTCCTTAAAGATAGTAAGAATTATGTTGTCTGAATCTCGGTGTTGAACTCGCCGATGATACAGCTCCACCTTGGATTCACCAATTATAAAGAATAAATTAAATATAAATAATGTTTTATAATTGAGTGTGATTGATTGATAATAAAATAAAATTTTGTAAGTTATGAAATTTTTACTAATATTTAGTAAATTGTTTAATTGGTTAATTTAATTAATAAATAAATAATTAATCAATTGTGTGTGTACTTTTCTCAGATATTTCTTCTAGCACTGTAAATTATTTTTGGTTAGAAGAAAAAAAATAGTTAACATTCATCATACAAATAAATACAACTCTTGTAACTGAATAATGATGTTCATTTATTGACATTCAAAATTATGCGCCATTCAAACTGCGCATGGCCAAGGCTGATATGTGCTCCAGTCGGTAGCGAACAAGATTAACAAAATATATTTTTTACAAGGTTAGTAATTATGGTTTTTTAACGAGTCGAAATGGTCAGAGGGCAAGGAACAAGATACATTCTTACAGGTATTCTTAAACTAAATTATTATGGCTGAAATAAAACAATATTATTATTTAAATTGTCAATTATGAAAATTAATATCGAACCATTCGTCGAAATGACGTCACTCCCTTCAAGCTGGCTGTGTCTCGTGCTCGGAAATCAAGTATGGCTGCCGTCACCTCGCTTTTGGCTGCTATGAACTGTTTGGGCTTCTCCCGCAGAAATAAATGAATATTCCCTTCTCTGCGAAGTAGTGTTGGTCCAGGACTATAGTGTAGAGTGTCCTCTCTTCTCCTGCGATGTCGTTTCGTGATGGGTTTCTTGTGAAGTGTCCGGTGTTCAAATATGTGTATACGTGTTCTGCGAATATGGTCCAAAATTGTCTCAAAATGGCCGTTGATTTCTGGTGCTTGTGTTTGATGATGTTATTACTGTTGTTTGGAATTAGTGAGGTGTGAAATATTAATAGTTAATGTTATTCTCATTTTTAGTTAACCTCTGTTACACTCCGCATAACCACACTCGGTTTTACACAAAATTATTCTTTTTTCGGTATTCTGTTAGTACATTTTCAACTAGTCGTCTTCACGATTAACAATAGACTAAACTCTGAACGTCGTCGTTTTAGGGTAATTTGTGATATGTCTTTTTCCTCTTTATATTGTTCAATTATAAAAATATCTGTCTAAGACTTGGTTCACCATCTAAATATACATAATAAGTTTTCTTATTTTTTACTGTATTTCAAATATTTCTTAATTTTACATAAATCTAACTACTCAGTAATATTGATTAATTAATTTTACATATTTGGATATATAGCTGGGTTTGTTTCAAGTTCATTTAAGCCCAAAAATTACAATTTTGTATAATTATTGTATGCCTCATATTTTGTACAAATTTAGTGTTTAAATGGTTTTTAAGTGTTTTTTCTGATAATATTTCCATGGAATATTCTTAATAACTCCGTGATTATCTTTGTTGTTAATAATTTTGTTGTTAAAACACTTCAATATTGATTAATTTACTGTTTAGTCTGATTTGATTACCATTATAGGCCTAGTATTATTTGTTTCCAAAGGAAGTTAATTTTCTTTCCTTTGTCATTCCATTCGCTATTAATTGTATCTGTATTAATTCTATTTTCAATTTCTGTGTTGTATGTATTGAATTCTATTCCGTATTATGTAGTTTGATTCTCTGATAGATAGTTCTGGGTTTACATTACTAGTCTGTTTTTCAAAAGTGGTGTCTTAGCTAATCTGCTTTGTACATTATATATGGTTTACAGTTTAAAAAAAAATAAAATTATTACATTTCTATTTCCTACTTGCCTCTCTGCCTTACAAACTTGAAAATTAAATAACATGATTTTAAAATACAATGGAATATCATATATCTACTAAACTTTTTTTTTAATATCATTTAAACATAATAAAAACATCTTATGCCTAATAACACTTTCAGTTATCAACTGTCTCTTGTGTTCATTATAACTATTTTGGTAATATAATGAAATGAAAATAAAAACATCTTATAATTAATGACACCTTCAGTTATTAACTGTCTCTAGTGTTCATTATAATTATTTATGGTAACACAATGAAAAAAATAAAAACATCTTATAATTAATGACACCTTCAGTTATTAACTGTCTCTAGTGTTCATTATAATTATTTTTGGTAACACAATGAAAAAAATAAAAACATCTTATACCTATTATTTTCTTATACTACTTAATTTTTTTTTTTTTAAACACTTTTATTATTAAAATTGACCTCAGTCATTAGACTGTCTTTTAGTTTTTATATAGTATTTCCCTACACTGATGGTAGTCTTTTTAATAGATTTCTATTTCTTACACTACACTTTATTATAGTGTGTCACTTATTTTTGTCTACACTAATGGTAGTCTTTTTAATAGATTTCTATTTCTTACACTACACTTTATTATAGTGTGTCACTCATTATTGTCTACACTAATGGTAGCCTTTTTAACAGATTTCTCACATTTTATACTTATAACTAGTTTACAATTCGTTTCTCTTTGGATTGTATCTTGTAACTTGTTACTGGGTCTAAATATATTGGTTTTAATTTTGTTCAATGGTATGTATTCCATTATTAACATTTTTTGGAATAACTCTTCTTGTTCCTAGGCTCTTTGTGGGAATCTTGACCTATTTTGTCCTTTCTTCATTATTATATTAGTCATTTCTGGTCTTGTGGTTTCTCTGCTTCTTGACCTTATACATTTCCATTATTAATATTGTTTTCATCCTTTTATTTCCTTTTTCTTGTCCTTCCCTTTTACTGCTTCCCCAATCTACTGGGTATACTGCTGGTTTATTGGGTTTTTACATAGTAAGTTATTTTGATCAATGGTTTTCTTTGTTATTTTTTATTCTTATTAACATTTTATTGACTTAATATACAGTTTCTATTTTAATCCTTAAAACAATTCATTCTTCTCACTCACTATGGAACTTTTCTTCTTTATTTGTGTTGCATTAAGTTAAATGTTTAGCGTGATAATTTTGTTATGCTACAATATTTATGACATTTTTATTTTATTGCTCTGTTTTTATTATTTCCATTTGTTCTATTTTCTAGAACTTTCTTAAAACTGTCATTATCACAATTGACATTTAATTCATAAATCATTTTATATTAATTCGTTTAATTACATATATCTTTGATATTATTCTCACATTATTCCTGTCATGGTTATTATCATTTCGAATGAATGTTTTTTATTAATTTTATAATGAGGTCATAATTTCTCCTCATACCACTTCAAAGTTTTATTATCTCATAATTCCACATAAGTTTTTGTATTTTATTATATTCAATCACTCAAATCGTATCACACGGTTTATTTCCTTTCGTATCCCTTTATGGAAAGTTTTTCACACTTTATTTTGAAATTAGACATGATTATATTTCTCCAGAATTATTTGTTTTAATTCTAAAGTCCGTTTCCTTTATTCAACCCATTATGATCCTTTATACACATGGTAAATATATTTTATGCTTACCATAAATATGGTATTAAATCTTTTCTGTTTATTTCACCCAAGTGTTTTATTAATAATTTGGTCGGTAAGTTGTACTTACTCTTGGTTTGGAAACTTGATTTATACACAATTCAAAATTCATTCTTCTTATATTATTCCATAAAGTTTTCTCAAATAATTTGTATGTAAGGTGGGCTTGCTTTCTTTTTAAATTTAGTTGTTTTCAATTCAAAATTCCTTTAATATTTCTGCAAAATGGTTTTTCTCAAATACTTGGTTAGTAATGTGGTCTTACTGTACATTATTTTAAAATTTGGATGAGTCAAAATTCTTCTTTTATATTCTTGTCATAAAGTTTTTCAAATTTTTAGTTAGTAAGGTGATCTTACACTTGTTCGGAATTTATTTGAATTATTTCATTCTATTCCTTTTATCCTTCTATAAAGTTTTCTACAAATGCTTAGTATGTAAGGTGATCTTACAATCGTTTTGGAATTTGGATTATTAAGTCCAAATTCTTCTTCTTATATCTTTCCAAATAGTTTTTCTTAAAATAATTGTATGTAATGTGGTATTACCTTATTTTTGAATTTAGTTGATTTCTAAATTCTTTTTCTTCTCTTCCAAAATGTTTCTTTTAAATAATTGTATGTAATTTGGTATTACATTATTTTTAGAATTTTGAGGGTTATGGCTCATAAAATTTCTTTATGGATGCCTGGTTAAAGACACCCTTAACTTTATTGGAACCCATCTCCTTAATTTCGTACGTGTTGTTGTTATTGTTCTTAGAGACAATATAGGGACCAGTGTACAGAAGCAATAACTTTTTTGTTATCCCTTCTAAGAAACTGGGTAATTCCCTATTCTTCAACAACACCTTCTCTCCAACGGTATAAGTAATAATCTTACCCATGCTTTTATTGTATTTATTCCGCCGTTTCTCCTGATCTTCGGCCACCTTATTATGAAATTGAACTTTATTAAATATATACTTATGCTCTCTGGGGAACTCCAATATTTCCTCGATCTCCCGTGGGGGTTGTCTTTCGTACATGGCGGAGTAGGGGGTTATTCCTATGGCTGGATGGTATGCCAGGTTGAGGAATTCTTCAGTGGCCTCCAAGTATTCTTGCCACCTCCTCTGCTGATCGTGGCAATACGTTCTTAATAGGCGCCCCACCTCTCGCAAGACTCTTTCGGCCGGGTTACTGCTCGGGTGGTATACCGAAGTCTTATAGGTATGAACCCCCATTGACAGCAGTGTATCCCGCCATTTCCTCCCCTTGAATTGTGTTCCGTGGTCGGTTATGATCGACACTGGTTTTCCGACGGTTGGGAAGTACTGGTTGGTCAGGATGTCGAGAACTTTATTTGTAGTCGCCCGATTCGCTGGGTATAGCTTTACGAACTTGGTATAATGGTCCATTACGATGACGAGATATTTGTATCTGTGGCGGCCCCCACTGCGGGGAAATGGCCCACAGATATCCAGGAATACTTTCTCAAGTTTCGATTGAGAGGTTATCGGAATCATTTGCCCTTCTCTTTTCTCGTTGTTGGTTTTTACGAGTTGGCAAATGCGGCAGTTTCTTATGTACTTTCGTACCTTCCGATTTATGTCTTTGATATGGCAGCTCTCTTCCAGGGCTTTTACTACCTTTAAGGCGCCCATATGCCCATATCGAACATGATAATTAAACACTATCTCCTTTTCGATATGGGTTGGAATAATAACCTTCCATTCCTCCTTATATAAAGATGGTCGTGAAAACAGGATTCCGTTATGGATTTTATAATATTGAGAGACCGTCTCTTCCCCTGCTTCCAATCTTGTTAGAATAGATATTAACTTCGGGTCAGCTTGTTGGTGTGTGCTCAGGTGTTCCAAAATTGATTGTAGACCGGCGCTGCTGCTTAGAATATGGTACACTTTAAGAATACTCTCCTTCTCCCCCTCGAACGTCTGTTTATCAATGTCTACTCTAGACAATACGTCCGCGACGACATTCTTCTTTCCGGGGATATACTCCCACTTAAGGTCATATTCTTGCAGTAATAGTATCCACCGTGTTAACCTTCCATGGCTTAACTTACATCTCTTTAGGAAAGATATAGACTTATGGTCTGTCCGGACGGTAACGGAGTAACCAAGAATATACGTGCGGAACTTTCCACACGCGAACACGACACTCAATAATTCCTTTTCTGTAACGTGGTAGTTCTTCTCACATTGATTCAATGCTCTACTGGCAAAGCAGATCACAAGATGTTCGCCCTCCTCATCCTCCTGATATAAGGTAGTGCCGAGGCTGATGTCACTGGCATCGCAATTAAGAAAGAAAGGTTTGCTAAAATCTGGATGGCGAAGTATGATGGGTTCAAGGAATTTTTGTTTTATTAATGATAATATATTGTGTTGTTCATTACCCCAGATCCATTTATTTTTGGATGACAGTTGTGGCTGAAATCCGGCAGTCAGTTCTGAGTACTTTTCCTGGAACTTGCGGCAGTAATTACAGAGTCCCAGGAATGACTGTAACTGCCTTCCATTCTTAGGTGTAGGAAAGTTCTGAATCGCTTCGACCTTTTCAGCCGACGGTGAGATTCCCTGATCATTCAAGATGAAACCCAAGAATTGTATTTCCTTAGCGATAAAATGAGATTTTGTTAATTTTAGCGTAATATTATTTGCCGCTAGCTTCTGTAATACGTGTTCCACACGGTAGCAGTGTTCCTCCTAAGTTTCTGAGGACACTAGCAAGTCATCGACGTATACGGTGGTGAACTGTAGTGCTTCTTGGCCAAGTATCTGGTCCATGCAGTGCACAAAGACTGCGACTGAATTTACCAGTCCGAAGGGCAACCTCTTAAACTGGTAGTTCCGCCCCTCGAATATAAAGGCCAGATACTGGCGACTCTGTGGATGTAATTCCACCTGCCAGTACCCGCACACCGTATCCCAGGTACTAAAGTACTTGGTGCCGTGGAACCGTTTTAAAATCTCCTCAATCTCACCGGGCGAAGTTCTGTCATTTATGATCATTTTATTTATTTCGCGCGCATCTAAACACAAACGGACTTGTCCGTTTTTCTTAGGAATAGCCACGATAGGACTTGTATATGGGGATTGGCTACTCTCTATAATGTCACGGTTAATCATTTGTTCTATTTCAGCTCTTACTGCTTGCTTTCGTGATTGCGCGATGGGGTAAGACTTCCGGTTAAAGTCCACTGTGTCTCGGAACTGTAGAGTACACTGGAAGTTTTTTACTTTACCGGGCTCATCAGAAAAGACTGATTTATATTTGTTATAGATGTTGATTAATTTGTTCGCTTGGTTTAAGGTTAATTTTTCGCCAGTTATACCGCTCCGGAAATCCCTGATCTCCTGGATTTTTTGTGACCATAATTCTTCATTGGAGGTGTCGTCTATTCTTTGTTCAATTATAGATGTTGGATGGATGTAGTTAATTTTGCGGATTTGCTGGTGGATACTATCGGGAATGACTTGGTCACTACCCACCAAGTTCGCCGTCCAAGTATGTCCGTTGGTAAACAGCGACAATTTCTCAGTTCTCAGATCAATGATGGCGGAATTCCTCCTGAGCACATCACACCCGACCAGTATATTTAACGGCAGCCCGCTCGCCACCAAGAATTCCATATCAATTGCTATACCACAGCTCATCACACTGGCGGAGTCTTGCCTACGTATTGTTTTATTTTGTCGGCCGGTTGCACCCAACAAAATAATATTATTTAATGGCAACGTTGGTAAAGTTCTCCCGCACTCTCGCTGTATCCTCTCCAACTCCGTCGTACTTATGATTGACACGTCTGAACCAGTATCGATCATCAACTTGGCTGGGATGCCTTCTACCTCTGCGTTGACATGTATTATTTCGTTATTAAAGTTATTGGAGGGATTACTGTTATCCTCTTCCAATAACTCATGTCGGATGTCCTTTAGGTAGTTGCACCCGACGACTGTGATACGATTATACGATTATATATACGATTACACTCATTATTATTATTATACCCAGTATTTAGGAGCAGTAACGGGTTCTGGCGATTTATTACTGCCTGTGCCCGTTTAAAGGCTCGGCATCGTTGTTCCTTTGTGCCATACTAGTTGAAGCATCATTTGGGATGCTTAGAGTGGGCCCCTGTCGATCTGTCCTATGGTCTTCCGGTCGTTCGTGGTTAGACCTCCGTTCAGCATCGTCTAAACTAGTACTCCTTCTCGTCGGATAGTACCTTGGTTGGTCCCGTTCTAGGCTCCTCCGCCTGTCTTCATATCCACGGTAGCTGTTTCTTCGATTGTTGTTGTATCTTCGCTGTCGATCATCTGTGGCTCGTATGAAATTCACTCGTGGGCGGGGAAACCTATTATTAACGGGATTACCATTATTTGGACCCGCACGATTATTATTATTATGGTAACGACCATTATCATAATTGGGGCTTCTCTGACTATTTTGGTTATGAGGGTAGGGATTTCTGTTACCCTGATAACCATTAGAGGGTCGACTCGGGTTCACATGGTTTGGACCTGTATTATTATTATTATTTTGATTAGTAGTGATAAAGTTATTATTATTTTTAAAATTATTATTCTGCGGGTATGCCCGGCCTCCTTGGTACCCAGTGTTGGTGTTGTTCGTACCCTGGCTGTTGTTCGGATACGTCCTTGGTTCGGGCCCATCATTTCTTCTCCGGCTTTGTCGGTAGTAGTTTTCGTTTTCGAAGTTTTCGAGGAGTTCGGTCATTGCCTGGATTGTTTTTATTTGGCTGCCTCTCCTCTCACGAATTACCTCTTCGTCATAATGGTATGACAACTTATTTATTAGGCACTCCTCAGGTATGGCCGGTTCTAAATGCTTCGCCATACATACCTTGCCAAGGAAATATGCTGTCATCGAACTACCGACTTGTGGTTTGTAGTGGCCGTGGCATATATTATCTCTTATCAAGTTCTGACTCGTCTCCGACCAGTACTTCGCCTTGAAGAGGCTCTTAAATTGCTGATAGTTTTCGATGTCGCTCCGGTTGGCCATCCACCAATGGTCATTCACCTCCCGAAACGACTCGTCTAGGATTTCCCTGTTCTGGACCCATCGGTTCCCTCTGTGTTTTTCTAGGTATTCCTCTATGCGTGCTAAGAACTCAATGGGCTTCCGTTTATACTGCCGGAAATTAAGCCATTCTCTGCTTTCTGACATTGGGAAATGATTGTAACCAGTTGGTCTGTTCCTTATCAATTCTATCTCCTCCTGGCTCTGACGCATTTGTCCCGTGATGTTCGTCATAGCGGCTTCCACGCCGTCGCATCTTTCGGTTACATGTGTCCGCACTTTATTCATTTCTTCCAGGGCAAATTTCTTGTTTTCTTCCAGTTTCGTTTCCTGTTGTTCCTTGACATGTGTAGTCTCTTTATGTATTACCTCCCGGACCTCCAGCACTTCGTTTTCTGTCTGACGACATCTTTCGTCTACTTCCCTGATCTGCTGGTTAACAACCACGACTTCCTGTTCTAACTTTTTAACGAGGGATTTCTTCGTCTCTGTTATCTTTTTATTTAACTCTTCCTTTGTCAACTCAATTCTCTCGTCTAACTTATTCATGTTCTCTTGGTTAACTTCCCTTAATTCTTCTCTCAGCAGTTGATTGTCCTCTCTCAATTCTTCCTTTAATTGTTGGTTGTCATTTTCTATTTTCCTACTGGTTTCTTCCATTTTCTCCTCCAAATTCTTATTATTTTCCCTCAATTCTTCCTTTAAATTCTTATTATTTTCTTCCATTTTCTTTTCCATCTTCCTACTAGTTTCCTCAATCCTTTTGTTGGTATTTTCAATGCTTTTATTTATTCCACCCAAATCTTCCTTCAAAGCTTGTTTGTCTTCCCTTCTTTCCTTACTGTTTTCTTCTTTAGTAGAGTCCATTTTCTTTTCCATCTTCTTACTCAAAGATTGGTTGTCCTCCTTCATATCTTCCATCTTCTTGTTAGTGGATTCTATATTTTTATTGACTCCTTCCAATTTAGACTCCATGTTCTGGAGCATTTCCATTATCTTCTCTTCCATTGTCTTAGTTTTCTCCTTCTCGGGGACATTGACTTCCACTGTCTGCGTTGGTACTTCTAGTTGTTCCTCTGGTGGTTCAGGTTGTTTACGTTCCACCGGGGGTAGTGACTCTTCCGGATCTTCCACGGGTGTTGCTTCTTTATCCCCCATGTCAACTCCTTTTTCGGCCTCTGCCGCCCTCTTTTTCGAAGTAGCTCGTCTTTGCATTTTCCTTCTGTTTCTATTAATTAATCGCTGCTAGGCTTAACTTATCAAGCCCTCTAAGTTGGACGCCACTTTGTAACTAGACCCTGTATGCGGTCTTTACAAAAAAAGATAATAGAGAAAAAATTTTATTTCACAAAAAATTATTTTCAATAAAAAAAAATTTTGTTTATGTTTTAATCAATGTCTGTAATTGTGAAATAATCCTCTTTTAATGTTCTGTTAAAAATTTTAATAATTAAGAAGGTATTTATTAATTATTGAGCACTTCTGGAAGATCTGAACCAAGTCTGGAGTTAATCAGATTAACTCCGGTCAGCAATCGATTTATGATGTTTAGTGCTGGTCCAATATCTCACTGTTAATTAATATTTTCTTCCTCTTGAAGTCTCGTTGCATTAATAAATAAACCTTAAATTAGCATGTGAAATAATAATAGATACAAACAATTGAAATAAATGGATTTATTAACAAATTTAATAAATAATCGATTTTTAATCGATTAGGAGCAATTATCGACTCCGTCTCAGGGAATAATCGATTCGTTCATACAGTGGAAAAAATTATTACAAGTATTATATAAAAAAGGTTCTTGGAGCGATTATATTAATAGTCAGAGAAGGGTCAACGAGAAAGTATAACATTAACAATTAAAGTAATTTCAATAATTAATATTTAACAATTTTAAATAATCTGATATAATGTTTAAAAAAGTTGAATCATCAAACCATATGTAGCTGCTGACGTCACTCGATGAGGAGGGCACAGAATCGTATTTTTTAAAGATGGCCGCTCCTAGGTATGGCGAGGTTATTGGAAATGTCGTCGTGTTAAAATCTCACAGTAAAATTACCTTCATAAATGTTTGAAATGTCCCCGCACTGGTGTAATCTGTCTAATAGGTTGTTTGGTGTGTTCTGAAGAAGTGTTCCGTGTATACTTGTGTTAATTATGTTATTTGATTTGTGTTCACTTCTGTGGGTTAACTATTCAAAAAGTGGTTATGATTTGTAGCGTTAGTTATCACAAATATATTGTTTTACTGTTTTAAATCACTAGTATAATGAAGTTTGGTGTTAGTTTTCACTATTGTCGCTAAAGGTTCTGTAGTTTTAGTTAGAAAAGTGTTTAATTTATTTAACTCTCGCTTCACTGATATTAGTAGGTAACCGTAGTACCATTTTCTACACGGTTTTAAGGAACGTTATATCACACAACTATTCAGCTTGATATTCAACAAAAGACTAAACTAACTTCCTTCATGTTAGTCAAAATCTGGCCCCGTTAATCTTTGAAAAAGTATTGTTAAAATATTTTGATTTCCCATACACATGATACAAAATTACATTATATATGGAATTTATTTATTTTATTCGTCACCTTCATGAATTATGAACCTTATCATTGGTTTAATCATCTCATTCCTTTTAAATTGATACATTATAGTCCATATCTGTTGACATTTTGTGGAAATTACCAAAATTTCTCTCTTTTTGGAAATCTAGGCTCAAAAATTGGTTTCCGCCTTCATATAATTTTTCTGCCATTTTAATTGTTATTAATGCTATTATAATAAATTTTAATTAGTCATATTTCTGTTCCTTTCCTTAAATACATATAAATTGAACCTTTGAACTGGTTTTTTATGTTAATCTCTGAATTTGACATTGCTCTTTAAAATTAATTAATTTATATATTTTGAAAATTTACAATATTTTAAGGTATATTTCCTTATTATCACTTTAACTCATAGGATCATTCACAGTAGTGGTTAACTGATTTACCTTACCTAAATCTTGCTAGTTAACAGGAATTATAAGTGAATTAACTGGTTTATATGGCTTCTGTGAATTCACCACATGGCCTAGAGTTGAGAATTTTATATTTCTGTCTTTCTCAAATAAATTTAATCCTACTCCTCCTCTGAATTTACATAGTTATTATTACATGAAAATAAAACGTTTTACAAACCCATTGTGAGGTGTAGTATTTGATTAATATTACTGTTATATAAAAAATAATCATGAACATCATTCAGCATTCTAAGATTGAACATATTGCTGACATGGTGTGAAAACATACATTTAACTCCTTTTTAATTAACACAGCATACCTACTGAAATATTATTAATGGTATGTATGCTGTTATTTGGCAAACATAATTCATTTTAAACACATATAAATCTTATTTACTAAAAATTCTTATAAACCTATTGAGTTCATGGCTGTGAACAAATAGCCATTTTAAACAATTTAAACCTATGAATATAAATTAATGCCAGTCCTTTCTGGTCTAAACCATTATTATCTATTATCCCCTTCATCAGTAAACATGTCCACCCATACTCTAGTTATTATCATTTTTACAAATGTCTTGTAATAACAGAGTTACATTAAAATAATAAAATATTGGAAATCTTCCATTTTATTATTTTATGATGATGATTCAATATTCCATTATTGAATATAAAAGTTGTTATATAGCATATTGATAAGTCATAGTATCACCAACTTTAAGTTTATTGTATTTCCAAAAACACTTGCACAAGTTCACTTTCACTGGTGGTTCCGATATTTTGAGTCTTATTATCTCAGACCAGACCTTTAGTAATCATGGACTGTTAAGACTTGTTTATTTTCTTTATCACACAATAGCTTTAGTTGGTTCACTTCTTATTATATTAGACAACACTTTTGATTTCTTAATAATTACATTTTTATAGGATTTTGGGATGTTATACTTTCTTTTTAATTGTCTCTATGGGTTTGGGGTTGATGGTATTTAATAATAGGTTTTATAACGGTGTTTCTTTCATACTATTTCTTCCTCTCTTCTTGTCTTCTTTATTGTCTTTCTTCTTATCTTCTTTCTTGTCTTTCTTCTTATCTTCTTTCTTGTCTTCTCTCTTGTATTTCTTCTGGTCTTCCTTCTTCTTGTCTTCTTGTCTTCATTCTTCACTCTTGGGTAAACCAAGGTACTTCATGTTATCTCGACTGATGTTTAGTTTGGAGTATCGAATTTATTTACTGATACTGACTTTGCTCTTCGCTAAAGGTTTCAGGGTATTGTTTACTTTCTGATCATAAATTTTATTCTTCCTTTTTCTTGTGTTTGGGGTATTTTGGTGTTACGCCACTCTTAAACCGATTCTCTTTTGTTGATATTGTGTTATCTAATTTGTTTACTGCTCCTAGCTTCCTGGGTAAATTCCTGATTTTATAATATGAGTTGCTATCAATAATTTCTTTGATATTTAACAGTGGTTTTTATATAATGTAATGAGAATTTTTATTTTATTGTTGTTTATTCCTTTGATTTCATTCAATTTCATTCGATTTTATATTAACATATGTGGTGTAATTAATTTTTATTATTTTATATGAATTAATAAATAGTGGATTTTCTGTCACGCTACAGAATGCCCTTCTCCAGAAGTAATTTTTTCAGACTATACTTGCTTTGTCTGAAACAATTGCTTATGATAATTATTGTAGTTTTGTTATTATTCTTGTCTTCCTCCCATTTTTAAAAATTCTCCTATTTATATTTGAGTTTATATCCTTCTCATTCTCACTTGATCTTCCTTGATAGTAAGAGTCATCTGAGTTTCATATTTATTATTTCATTTTCATATTTCTTCTTAGTATTTTCTCCTTGGGATATTTCCTCCCTATCGTTCCCTACTTTGTGAGCTGGTTCAGTTCAGAGAGGCACTGTACGCTACTTCCTCTGCTGTCCAATACTTCACACATATTTGAGTACAGAGGCAAATCGTCTCTGCTCAAAAAACATATTAATACTGCTGGAATTATCTACAGACAGATTAAAAAATTATTCAGAATAGTACACATTTGTTACTATTTAAAAAAAATATCTTTGGGATACTTCACTTATTACTTATTATATTTCTCAGAGATTTTAATATTCCTATCTCAGTTGTTCTTCTGACTCTTTAGCTTGATGTTTCATTCATTTGATATTATGGTAGGAAGCTCTTCTATTATTACATTTTTCAACTTTTCTTATCATATAAAGCTTTTGGTTACAAATTCCTTATTACCTTCTGGTTTTTTTATTATAATCTGCATTGTTTATAGTAGCATATATTGTAATATTAATTATTACAAATAAAAATAAAATAATAATTATATATATGTTATTATGATGTGGTCACACAAGATTAGTCTCCTTAAAGATAGTAAGAATTATGTTGTCTGAATCTCGGTGTTGATCTCGCCGATGATACAGTTCCACCTTGGATTCACCAATTATAAAGAATAAATTAAATATAAATAATATTTTATAATTAAGTGTGATTGATTGATAATAAAATAAAATTTTGTACGTTATGAAATTTTTACTAATATTTAGTAAATTGTTTAACTGGTTAATTTAATTAATTAATAAATAATTAATCAATTGTGTGTGTACTTTTCTCAGATATTTCTTCTAGCACTGTAAATTATTTTTGTTTAGAAGAAGAAAAAATAGTTAACATTCATCATACATATAAATACAACTCTTGTAACTGAATAATGATGTTCATTTATTGACATTCAAAATTACGCGCCATTCAAACTGCGCATGGCCAAGGCATTGGCTGGTATGTGCTCCAGTCGGTAGCGAACAAGATTAACAAAATATATTTTTTACAAGGTTAGTAATTATGGTTCTTTTAACGAGTCGAAATGGTCAGAGGGCAAGGAACAAGATTCATTCTTACAGGTATTCTTAAACTAAATTATTATGGCTGAAATAAAACAATATTATTATTTAAATTGTCAATTATGAAAATTAATATCGAACCATTCGTCGAAATGACGTCACTTCCTTCAAGCTGGCTGTGTCTCGTGCTCGGAAATCAAGAATGGGTGCCGTCACCTCGCTTTTGTCTGCTATGAACTGTTTGGGCTTCTCCCGCAGAAATAAATGATTATTCCCTTCTCTGCGAAGTAGTGTTGGTCCAGGACTATAGTGTAGAGTGTCCTCTCTTCTCCTGCGATGTCGTTTCGTGATGGGTTTCTTGTGAAGTGTCCGGTGTTCAAATATGTGTATACGTGTTCTGCGAATATGGTCCAAAATTGTCTCAAAATGGCCGTTGATTTCTGGTGCTTGTGTTTGATGATGTTATTACTGTTGTTTGGAATTAGTGAGGTGTGAAATAATAATAGTTAATGTTATTCTCATTTTTAGTTAACCTCTGTTACACTCAGCATAACCACACTCGGTTTTACACAAAATTATTCTTTTTTCGGTATTCTGTTAGTACATTTTCAACTAGTCGTCTTCACGATTAACAATAGACTAAACTCTGAACGTCGTCGTTTTAGGGTAATTTGTGATATGTCTTTTTCCTCTTTATATTGTTCAATTATAAAAATATCTGTCTAAGACTTGGTTCACCATCTAAATATACATAATAAGTTTTCTTATTTTTTACTGTATTTCAAATATTTCTTAATTTTACATAAATCTAACTACTCAGTAATATTGATTAATTAATTTTACATATTTGGATATATAGCTGGGTTTGTTTCAAGTTCATTTAAGCCCAAAAATTACAATTTTTTATAATTATTGTATGCCTTATATTTTGTACAAATTTAGTGTTTAAATGGTTTTTAAGTGTTTTTTCTGATAATATTTCCATGGAATATTCTTAATAACTCCGTGATTAACTTTGTTGTTAATAATTTTGTTGTTAAAACACTTCAATATTGATTAATTTACTGTTTAGTCTGATTTGATTACCATTATAGACCTAGTATTATTTGTTTCCAAAGGAAGTTAATTTTCTTTCCTTTGTCATTCCATTCGCTATTAATTGTATCTGTATTAATTATATTTTCAATTTCTGTGTTGTATGTATTGAATTCTATTCCCTATTATGTAGTTTGATTCTCTGATAGATAGTTTTGGGTTTACATTACTAGTCTGTTTTTCAAAAGTGGTGTCTTAGCTAATCTCCTTTGTACATTATATATGGTTTACAGTTAAAAAAAAAATAAAATTATTGCATTTCTATTTCCTACTTGCCTCTCTGCCTTACAAACTTGAAAATTAAATAACATGATTTTAAAATAGAATGGAATACCTTATATCTACTAAACTTTTTTTTTAATATCATTTAAACATAATAAAAACATCTTATGCCTAATAACACTTTCAGTTATCAATTGTCTCTTGTGTTCATTATAACTATTTTGGTAATATAATGAAATGAAAATAAAAACATCTTATAATTAATGACACCTTCAGTTATTAACTATCTCTAGTGTTCATTATAATTATTTTTGGTAACACAATGAAAAAAATAAAAACATCTTATAATTAATGACACCTTCAGTTATTAACTGTCTCTAGTGTTCATTATAATTATTTTTGGTAACACAATGAAAAAAATAAAAACATCTTATACCTATTATTTTCTTATACTACTTAATTTTTTTTTTTTTTTTAAACACTTTTATTATTAAAATTGACCTCAGTCATTAGACTGTCTTTTAGTTTTTATATAGTATTTCCCTACACTGATGGTAGTCTTTTTAATAGATTTCTATTTCTTACACTACACTTTATTATAGTGTGTCACTTATTTTTGTCTACACTAATGGTAGTCTTTTTAATAGATTTCTATTTCTTACACTACACTTTATTATAGTGTGTCACTCATTATTGTCTACACTAATGGTAGTCTTTTTAATAGATTTCTCACATTTTATACTTATAACTAGTTTACAATTCGTTTCTCTTTGGATTGTATCTTGTAACTTGTTACTGGGTCTAAATATATTGGTTTTAATTTTGTTCGATGGTATGTATTCCATTACTAACATTTTTTGGAATAACTCTTCTTGTTCCTAGGCTCTTTGTGGGAATCTTGACCTATTTTGTCCTTTCTTCATTATTATATTAGTCATTTCTGGTCTTGTGGTTTCTCTGCTTCTTGACCTTATACATTTCCATTATTAATATTGTTTCATCCTTTTATTTCCTTTTTCTTGTCCTTCCCTTTTTACTGCTTCCCCAATCTACTGGGTATACTGCTGGTTTATTGGGTTTTTACATAGTAAGTTATTTTGATCAATGGTTTTCTTTGTTATTTTTTATTCTTATTAACATTTTATTGACTTAATATACAGTTTCTAGTTTAATCCTTAAAACAATTCATTCTTCTCACTCACTATGGAACTTTTCTTCTTTATTTGTGTTGCATTAAGTTAAATGTTTAGCGTGATAATTTTGTTATGCTACAATATTTATGACATTCTTATTTTATTGCTCTGTTTTTATTATTTCCACTTGTTCTATTTTCTAGAACTTTCTTACAACTGTCGTTATCACAATTGACATTTAATTCATAAATCATTTTATATTAATTCGTTTAATTACATATATCTTTGATATTATTCTCACATTATTCCTGTCATGGTTATTATCCTTTCGAATGAATGTTTTTTATTAATTTTATAATGAGGTCATAATTTCTCCTCATACCACTTCAAAGTTTTATTATCTCATAATTCCACATAAGTTTTTGTATTTTATTATATTCAATCACTCAAATCGTATCACACGGTTTATTTCCTTTCGTATCCCTTTATGGAAAGTTTTTCACACTTTATTTTGAAATTAGACATGATTATATTTCTCCAGAATTATTTGTTTTAATTCTAAAGTCCGTTTCCTTTATTCATCCCATTATGATCCTTTATACACATGGTAAATATATTTTATGCTTACCATAAATATGGTATAAAATCTTTTCTGTTTATTTCACCCAAGTGTTTTATTAATAATTTGGTCGGTAAGTTGTATTTAAGTAGGGGTGTTATGGGGGTTCGAAACCACTATCTTCCCCATGAGTGCGAGTGAGAGCGAATGACATGTGCAATGAGTGCGAGTGATATGGAAGATGACACCACTACCCCGCCATCCATCCCCACCCTCTACCGCAGAAGTGACGTCATACGGCCATGTTGTCGTCGTCGCCGCCTAAAGTGGGGTAATGTGTGCGTTGATTGGCGGAGGCGTGGCTATGTTCGCCGTTCGCCGTTCGCCGTTGACGTCGTCATCGTCGCTGGGCGGCGGCTTGGCCGCGGCCTGGTCGTGGCTTGATCGTCGCCCGTCGTGGTGGGTCGGCGGCGGCCATGTTGGAAAAGCTGCGATGTTGTCGGGTTGTGGATGTGTGTAGTGGTTAAGGTACGGCCAGGTTGCCGATTCGTGCATGTGTTGTAGTGTATGGTTATGTATATGTAAGGGGTTTTCCGGAAGTTCGGCCATGTTGGAAAAGCGTCGGTGTTGCCAACTTGTGTTGGGGTTAATCGACGTTGTCGGCTCGGTGTTATAGTGTACGGGTTGAATATATGTTTACACTGCCGCCATTTTTGCCAACGCGTTGTCAACTCGGTGTTATAGTGTACTGGTTTCGGATATATTTACACTGCCACAATTGTCTCGATATCGTCGATGTTGTGTCTATGTGTTAAGTATTTGCATTGTTGCCAACTCAGTCAAGTAGTGTAAGAGTGTGCTGGTTAAGGTTCGGCCACGTTGGCGATTCGAGCGTGTGTTATATTGTATGGGTTTGGATATATACTGTGTTTTCCGGAAGGGCGTCCACGTTGGAAAAGCGTCGACGTTGTCAACTTGTGCATGTGTGCTGGTTTAGCGTCGGCCACGTTGTCGGCTCGTGCATGAGTTATAGTGTACAGGTTTCAGATATATTTACACTGCCACCATTGTCCGGATATCGTCGATGTGAAGAGGTGAATTGCATTGTTGCCAACTGGAGAACTGTACTGGCATCGGTCACGTTGTCGACTCATGCATGTGTTATAGTTTACGGGTTTCAGATATATTTACACTGCCACCCCATTGTCCGGATATCGTCGATGTGAATTGCATTGTTGCCAACTCGAGAACTGTACTGGCGTTGGTCACGTTGTCAACTTATGCATGTGTTATAGTGTATGGGTTTAGATATTTACACTGCTGCCGTTCGGATTTACTACTGCGGTGCAAAATTGAATATCATTTCACTTGTAAAAATTGATTATCGTGCATTTGTGCAATTGTTTTGATTGACATTTCACTTATGAAACATGCATGATGGAAAGAAAAAAGGATAGTTGAAAATAAACAACTAAGCAAAGCAAAATTTACATATATTGTAATCAAACACACATAAAAATATACAATAAACTACACACACACGCACGCACACACACACACACACACACACACACACACCACACCACACAATAACAATATATGTAATCGTACGCGACAAATGAAGATGTCCATTCGGTCCTACTGTATAATTTCTACTATGTAAGCTCTATCCTTTTCTCCACGATAAATTAAAACAATAAAAATATTAAAGCAATACTGTTTAATTACAAATAATTAAAATACATGTAATTAAAATACATAATATGTAAACGCACACAGTAGTGAAAATTACAAAATGTATACGAAATACATCTAAGTAAAACTAAGTACAAGTGCACTATGACATGACAAATATGTACAAAAAAATTAAATAAACACACACAGAAGTGACAATTAAAAAAAAAGCAATACTGTTTAATTACAAATAATTAAAATACATGTAATCAAAATATATTACAATTGAAAATACATAATATGTAAACGCGCACAGTAGTGAAAATTTCAAAATATAAACATAAGCAATATGACAATGGTATACGAAATACAACTAAGTAAAATTAATTACAAGTGCACTATGACAGGACAAATATGTACAAAAAATGAAATAAACACACACACACAGTAGTGACAATTAAAAAAATACAATTGTATACAATTATATCAAATGAATTATGTGTAAGCACATTATATTTTAACATTATGTCAATATATGTAATCGTACGCGACAAATGAAGATGTCCATTCGGTCCTACTGTACAATTTCTACTATGTAAGCTCTATCCTTTTCTCCGCGATAAATTAGTTGCAGCGAACACGGTACTAAATTTTTTAATTCCTCATCTTCGAAAACGCCTGCGTATCTCTTTGGTAGATTTACACGATACTTTAGTCTAGGGTCTCTGTAATCTTGGAGAGTGACGAGTACAGCTTTACCGTACTTTGCGTCTATATTCTGCATTTCTTCTATCGGATATTTTACACCGATTATCAATTCCTTTATTTTTTTATACTCAATTGCGCTAATAGTTGCAAACTTTTCAGTGAATGATGCCATTTTAAAATAAAGAATTTATAATTTCTGGCACGTCTCTCAACGAATGAACGAATAACGCTCGTGCACTGCGGAATATATAGGGAGGTAGTTGTGGAGGTGGAAACCGGAGAGGGGGGAAACCACTCAACGCACAGTAAGCGTTTATTTTTAACCGTGTGAACAGGACACGAGCTGATTTCTCACGGTTCGATGGGTAGGTGGGGAAGAGGGGAGTCGGTTATTTTTTATACGTCTAGACAGCACTCGTGCTTGTTCGAGCATGTCGACGACGCTAATTTATTTTTAGACAGGTGATGTATTTAACTGTGTGAACAGGATACGACTTGATTTCTCACGGTTCGATGGGTAGGTGAGGAAGAGGGGTGTCGGTTATTTTTATACGTCTAGACAGTACATGTGCTTGTTTGAACATGTCGTCTACGCTAATTTATTTTTAGACAGATGATATAATCGATAGAAAGGCGACGACTGTTATTTTTTACGTAAGCGCTAAACAATAATGTTAGTAATTTATCAGAAACATATTGACTATTCTAAAATCTGATACAACCCACTCGCGTAAAGCGTGTACTCTAGTATTTGTACATATTTCCGGAAATAAGCGGTGCGCGAGACAGACTGTTCCGTGTATTGATTGTAATTGATCGAGTTTGGGACAACCGAAATCTTCTAAATTTATAATATTAAAATGCATGATACGCATCTGTAGAAAATTTTTTTTGCAATCCTTTCACGAACACGAAGTTAAAAGGATGGAGAAACCCAACATGGTACCGATCGTGTGTTCCGTACATCCGAAATCGATATCGTATGAACAATAAATTTCACATTTCAACGTGTTGTTGTTGGGTCGTAGAGAAAATTTCGGGTCTTCTAGTTCTTTCTTCAGGTACGTTTCGATTATTGTGAAAAAAAAGGTCGTTTTTCCACTTCTGGTGGTCGTTGTAAAAAGACGACATATTCAGCTCTTCTTCGATGATCCGCTATATCGATGACTTGGACGGACTGAACTTACGACAGAGGACGATATTCCTTTCCCGTGCGGTGTACGTCGGCTTCACAGTACTTGATGTCAGCAAACTGATAATGTACGAATTTCATTATCGGTACGCTGACACCAAGTTATGCAAGCCGTTTGATACAATCGTCCGGATGTTTGCGCTGTCTCTATGCATCGAAATAATACAAAATAACACAACTTTGTATTCAATTAGTAATTTACCAGAAACTTACTACGACTCGCACTGATTAAAAAAAAATAGCGAAGAGTAGGGGAGGGGGAATACCATCCAATTGGAGATGCACCCCCCTCCCATCATTCGTACTGTAGGAAAGAGGGCTGCGATTGAGAGGGTATTACGAAATTAAAGTACACGAAAATTGTTATAAATGACTACATTTATTAATATAAAAACACATACATTAAAAGTTGTGTGTACATATATTCTAAAAAGCAACATAGTATTTACAGTAAAAAAAAACAATAATATACAGCATGCGTTTAATTCTGTCTGCGCACTGTGTTGGACAGCGGATTGTATACGTTGAGAGAATCGTGCAGTATCATGCAGTAGGTCGCGGTCTGAGCGGGAAATTGCTCGTGGACTCGAACTCCAATCTGACGTCAACCGACGAAGACTTGAGCGACACGTCCTCTCTGCTACAATCGAAGACGAATAGCGGTGCTCTCGCTATGAACTCTGTTGGTGTTAGAAGTACGTTGGGTTGAGTTCTACGGTAGTACGATTTTTGAAATCGTGAATACACATCGTACAGCAGAGCGTAACGTCCGTTATCGATATCCAGGTTCAGAACATTCCCTGACCGAGGCAGGTTTCTCACCAGGTGTTGCTGCGGCTGAGGCTATGGCTGCTGCGACTGAGGCTGTGGCTGCGACTGTTGTGGATGTGACCGAAAAATAAAATATAACAACATGTACAGACGTGGAAATAATAATATATGTATACATAAGATGAATAAGACCCCCCCCCCCCAACTAGCCCATCAAAACGTTCACACGCTGTGATAACATATGGGCAGTCAGCATCTTTTTGTAAGCGAATAAAAATAACTGCATACTCCCCCCCCCCCGTAAAGTTCTAATGAATTTGAACTCAGTGAATTGTAATAAATAATTTTTAAACATTAAATACGAGTTTATTCTTACCGTCAGTTACTGGTCCGTGTACCTCCGCCTCTTCACGTTAGGACCAGCAGCGTCGTCGGATAGCGTACGTTTACGCGTTTTGTAGTATCCGTACGCGAGCTTTGACCGTGGCTGCAGTTGTATTTTACTGAAAAAATAAAATATAACAACATGTACACATAAGATGAATAAGACCTCCCACTTAGCCCATCAAAACGTTCACACACTGCGATAACAAATGAGCAGTCAGCATCTTGTTGTAAGTGAATAAAAATAACTGTATACTACACCCCCCCCCCGATCATATGTGAAGGTCTCGATGGAAGTCGAATAAATTAACCGCGACTTGCATCCTGTTTCACGCGGTTAAACCACCGTCGTCTAGTCGCCTACCTCCCCCTTCCCCGTGAAGGTCAATTGAATTTGCACTGTGTGAATTGTATTACATACTTTTATACATGAAATACGAGTTTATTCTTACCGTGAGTTACTGGTCCATGTACCTCCGCCTCTTCATGTTAGGACCAGCATCGTCATCGGTTAACGTACGTTTACACGTTCTGTAGTGTCCGTACGCGAGTGTAGTTACGCCGTCGTCCAGTACGTACCTCTTATCGTCATAAGGTGACAGGGAAAGTTTCGTTACACGTTGCGTATACAGCTTATGACGATCGCTTCGTATACACTCGGCAGAGGTGAAAACCGTACGACTACCGAAAAGACACTCACTGTACAACCGATGACGTAACCTTTTTTTTATTGCCGTCCTTGGCACACCTTTCGCCACCTTTTTGTCGGTGCAGTCGGACAACAGGAGCGAGTAACATTTAGCTCTGAGTCCGACGAATTCTCTGATGGGTTTCCCATTGGTTTCATCCTTGAACTTCCCCACGACCTTTTTGTGGTCGTCGCAATGACAAGGATGATCTGTGGGATAGTCCGACGTGTCGAAAAGGTGGAGATCCTCTTTCATATCAGAGTACACATCGTCAGTCCGTATGCTGTAAAGTAAACTGTCCGTGTCAGTCATTAGTAATGTCAATCGTCGTCCGTACTTGGCGACAGCGTAACGATAATGAAAATCATACATTATCAATTTGCTGACATCGAGTACTGTGAAGCCGACGTACACTGGACGGGAAAGGAATATCGTCCTCTGTCGTAAGGCCAGACCGACCAAGTCGTCAGTGTAGCGGATCATACGCTCTAGTCGTGGATTGGAAACAAGTTTCTGCAGCCGTCGTTCGTTAGAGACTAGTTGGAAGTCTATTCGTTTCCTCACGTTCTCCAGCGATTTACCATAGACAGCGTTGACCATCAGTTTGAAAAAATCCTTTTCAAAACTGTTGGTGGCTGCTGCTCTCTTTTGCGTGTTGAAATCGATAAACGGTTTCAACCACGCTCTCTGTTTAAAACTCAACACTCTATGGATCGCTTTCAATTCTAGACCAAGATTCAGATACAACTTTAAATTTCGAAAATGGAGAACGTATTTTTGCTTGTCGTCCAAAGTCGTCAGCAACTTGGGAACGGACGACGAAGGCGTTTCTGATCCGTTATACCCTTTTGTATAGTGTAGTCGTGTGTGGAGTCGTCGAGAGTACGGTGAAAGTATTTCAGGATTGACGCAGGAACGTACGGGCGCTAGTGGATAATCGGAGTGAAGGTCATGAAGTTCAGATGGATAGTGTAGGTCGACCTCAAGTATGTAGCCCATGTCACTGTCATCACTCAGAGTACGTACGTCCAGTGAGTCGATCTCGTTACGATCGAGCCATCTAAAGTCGCCGTAAGGGAGTGGTTGTGACATGGCTGCACCGTAAAGGTTGTTGCAGTCGGTGTACAATATGAAAGAGGTCGGCTTTGAAGCATCATACTGATCAGCGATTAGCGGGTTGTTGGCCTTGGCATAGCGGTTGGGTACCATGCTAACACCGCCGCGAACAGATGATTCAATGAAAAGATGCTGATCTATATCCGTCAACAGCTCCAGTCGCACACCGGTCATCTTTAACATCGCGTGCCAAGCGACGCCGGGAAGCGAGTAAAGATGAACCGGATCGACCTGGTAGTACCGCATGGCTATCTCACGGAACGCCTCGAAGACGTCGGCCAGCAGCAGTACGTCTGTTTTAAGATAAAGATCGTGATAATCGCCCAGCGTACGGATTCCGAAAGTCTGCCACACGTTCTGCGCGTGAGCGTAATCTTCGTCCGACACGGGCGATTCACTCAGCCTGTTGAAAAAGTGTTCGCGTGCGGGCAGACGTGTTTCGTCGAACTTCTCGCTACCCGTCATGTAATCGTAAGGGTACACCCCCTTACGTAAGAGTAGCTCGAAGTGTTCTTCGAAACATTGTTTTGTTAAAGCGAATTCCGCACCGCTCGCGCGCAAGTTTCCAACAAGTGTGTCCAAGGACGTGTTCAAAAATTGCAACGTGTCTACGAAACGCAGGGCACCCAACGTGACCGATACGAAGCGTTCACTAGTGGTAGCGATACAAGTGAGATTCTCATCGTTGTATTTACCCAACCCTTGTATCAAGTGATGTGCGTCGTAACCTCGTAAGTTATGGAAAAAGACGGGAATATGTTGGGGAGTCTTGCAGTTGAGGTTACATACGTTGTGAGCTGCGCCAAGGTATCGTCCAGTCAGATGACAATGGTTGCGCACCTTGTCGTCATCGGTCAGTGGTTTTTCACAGAGATGGCATACGACGGCATTCGTGAAAGATAATACGTCACGATCACTCATAGTCATGGGGACAATGGTACGCATGATCCTGTACAGTTCACGCTCTTCAACGATTAGTCTATCGAGAAAGGTTTCTATCACGTTCTCACCGCGATAAACGACCTGAGGTTTGAAAATGTTACGCTCGTGGTCGACTATGAGGTAGGAGAAACCTGAAGGAAGATGTAACGACTCCGTTGTGGTGGACGATGTGTGCGGAGGAGCGTCGCAGCGATGACAAGGCACAATGAACGATTCAAAGTCTGCATATATCGCGAAAGGGACTTTATGGCAGTAAGTGTAATTTTTGAAGCACATAACCTTCTCCTTCTCTTTCGTGGGTAAACGAATTCTTTGTTCACCGTACGGTGAACAGTGTGGGACGTGTTCGGTAAGGAGTCGTTCTTCGCAGAACCTGTGCAGACAGTAATCACAATAGAATGAACGGGCTTTGTGTTTGGTTAGTGAAGACAGTAAGCGACTCATATTTTTTATTAAACAGTAATGTTTTCGGTCGTCAGTGGTAAGAAGTAATAGATTAACGTGATGTCGTCTGCCTCTCGAAGGAGTTATTCGTAACGGGTAAATTTCTTTTTCTTCGTATCCAAAAACATTTATGGAAACTTCAGAATTGTCTCGTTCGAACTTCACAATGTCGCATAGTTGGGTTGGATAAGTTATACCAGAAGTGATGATACTGTGCAAATGTGATCTATATTTGGATACACGGTCGCTGTGCGAGTGTTGTGGAAACAGTGCCGCCAACACTGACCATACGAAACACATTTGATCGCCTTTATTGTTCACATTGATGATGGCATTAGTACGAGACAATTCGAGGGGTGTACGGATGAAACTGGAAGCGGCCAGCGGTTGGTACCGTGAGAGAACGAGTTCCAAAAAGACGATGTGGTCCAACGCCCAACCGCTACCCTCGCGTGTGAATTTATAAATCGATTCGATAATTTTTTCGTACGAAGCTTCTAAACGGTCGGGTAACTCGTCTTTGTCACCGATCAGCGTCGTATGACATCGACCGTGAAAATAGCCTTGGGTCGTCACTTCTTCTTCCTCGTCCGTGTCAGCGTTTACGATGTACTTGACAAATCTCGCTTTAACTGTTATATGCCACTTTATAGTAAGCAATCGTGTCAGTTCGTTTAAAATGTCCGTACGTAACGTATCATGCATTTCATCGAAAAAGGTTATGACATCGTTGACACATCCTTCGTCCTCCGTAACAGGCGTGTAAACGTACGACACCAACGCGCCACGCAACGAATGTTTACAATCAACAGTAAACGAGTGCATTGTTTGAAGTAATAATCACAACAACCACATATAAGCAAAACAATTACTTGCTTGCTTGAGGAACAACAGAAGACTGAACGCTGGCGGCGATCCCCTCTCCTCTTATACTATCTATGGCGGCTGCGCGCGCAGCTATACCCTCTCCGCCCCCATTGGCTGCGCGCGCAGCTATCCTCTCTCCGCTCCCACCGACAGCGATCCCCACTACCGACTGCACTCGCAGTGATTCCTTCAGCTCTCTCCAGCGATGCAGGACGGGGGAGAATGTACTGGGGCAAACGTGCATTCTTTCTGCAGATGTATATCACTGGTGGCAGAAGAAAAATAAAATATAACACCATGTGCAGACATGGAAATAAAATATGTACGCATAAGATGATGAAGACTTACATATGTACATTGACAACAGACAGCGATGATGACGATGCGGTCGTTATTTCGTCATCAACATTGGACTCCATATCCGAGATGGATAAATTTCTGAGTGTTCTGGACTCTGCTTCGTTGGTGTACAGGGCATTGGTGTACATGGAAACATTAGTAGTACCGTTATCATCGCTGAAAAGAAGGGTATATCACACAAAGTAAAATTAGAATAACAATTTGTAACACACAATTTGTAGCGCACCAGTGTTCAGCAACATATTAGTTGCAAAGTTCACAGGATATCTAGCTCAACTGTCGATGCGTGCGCAACTGTTGTAAAAAAGCCGTTACGTGCATGCGCAAATAATTCCAATGCGCATGCGCAAAGGACTGAAAGAAGAGATGATTTACATATTAAAAGTACGTTTAAGCCGTAGTCATGATATTTAACGTATACGTGGTTTTTGATCTTGAAAAAACATTCGTCTACCTCCACGTAGTACATATCGTACAGAAGAGTACCGAGAATCGGTTTGTAACTTTTGGTTAACGTTTTTTCCTCTTCAAGGATCCCATGTTTTAACGCACGGTATTTCTTCCGTATGTCATCGCTGATCGTGTCGATATCATGGGCTAGTTGTTTCTCCTTCTTTTCGTTCATCTTGATAAACGGTAGTACACCGACTACATCAGTGACACCGAGACATCTGTATCTACCCGAACGATCGATGACTGTTTTAGTTAACAGTGAACAGCTGTTACGTGCATTTATGCGAACAGTCTGCAACTGTTTTCATTTTCCCAGAACATGTGTATTTACCCGAACGGTCGACGACTGTTTTAGTTAACAGTGGCGAACGGTGGTTAGATTTGAGAGTCAGTGGTGTCATCTGGTTCGCCATTCGCCGCCTGGCCACCGCCCGGTCGCCGCCCGGAGGTCATCGATGATTGGTTGCCGAATTTTCCAACATGGGCGACGACTTTTCCAGCATGGCCAACATCATCCAACTCCGTGACTACCCCCACCCACCTCCCGTCCGTTAACATGGGGAAGATAATGTATTCGAACTCTTATAACCCCCGACTGCTTGCACAAATGCACGTAACAACTGTTCACTGTTAACTAAAACAGTCGTCGAGCGTTCAGGTAAGTATAAGTGTCTCGGAAAAATAAAAAAACTATTGTAGACTGTTCGCATAAATGCAGGTAACAGCTGTTCACTGTTAACTAACTCAGTCGTCGTGCGTTCAGGTAAATACATGTGTCCTGAAAAAATAAAAAACAGTTGTAGACTGTTCGCATACATGCATGTAACAGCTGTTCACTGTTAACTAAAACAGTCGTCGACCGTTCGGGTAAATACACATGTTCTGGGAAAATGAAAACAGTTGCAGACTGTTCGCATAAATGCACGTAACAGCTGTTCACTGTTAACTAAAACAGTCATCGATCGTTCGGGTAGATACAGATGTCTCGGTGTCACTGATGTAGTCGGTGTACTACCGTTTATCAAGATGAACGAAAAGAAGGAGAAACAACTAGCCCATGATATCGACACGATCAGCGATGACATACGGAAGAAATACCGTGCGTTAAAACATGGGATCCTTGAAGAGGAAAAAACGTTAACCAAAAGTTACAAACCGATTCTCGGTACTCTTCTGTACGATATGTACTACGTGGAGGTAGACGAATGTTTTTTCAAGATCAAAAACCACGTATACGTTAAATATCATGACTACGGCTTAAACGTACTTTTAATATGTAAATCATCTCTTCTTTCAGTCCTTTGCGCATGCGCATTGGAATAATTTGCGCATGCACGTAACGGCTTTTTTACAACAGTTGCGCACGCATCGACAGTTGAGCTAGATATCCTGTGAACTTTGCAACTAATATGTTGCTGAACACTGGTGCGCTACAAATTGTGTGTTACAAATTGTTATTCTAATTTTACTTTGTGTGATATACCCTTCTTTTCAGCGATGATAACGGTACTACTAATGTTTCCATGTACACCAATGCCCTGTACACCAACGAAGCAGAGTCCAGAACACTCAGAAATTTATCCATCTCGGATATGGAGTCCAATGTTGATGACGAAATAACGACCGCATCGTCATCATCGCTGTCTGTTGTCAATGTACATATGTAAGTCTTCATCATCTTATGCGTACATATTTTATTTCCATGTCTGCACATGGTGTTATATTTTATTTTTCTTCTGCCACCAGTGATATACATCTGCAGAAAGAATGCACGTTTGCCCCAGTACATTCTCCCCCGTCCTGCATCGCTGGAGAGAGCTGAAGGAATCACTGCGAGTGCAGTCGGTAGTGGGGATCGCTGTCGGTGGGAGCGGAGAGAGGATAGCTGCGCGCGCAGCCAATGGGGGCGGAGAGGGTATAGCTGCGCGCGCAGCCGCCATAGATAGTATAAGAGGAGAGGGGATCGCCGCCAGCGTTCAGTCTTCTGTTGTTCCTCAAGCAAGCAAGTAATTGTTTTGCTTATATGTGGTTGTTGTGATTATTACTTCAAACAATGCACTCGTTTACTGTTGATTGTAAACATTCGTTGCGTGGCGCGTTGGTGTCGTACGTTTACACGCCTGTTACGGAGGACGAAGGATGTGTCAACGATGTCATAACCTTTTTCGATGAAATGCATGATACGTTACGTACGGACATTTTAAACGAACTGACACGATTGCTTACTATAAAGTGGCATATAACAGTTAAAGCGAGATTTGTCAAGTACATCGTAAACGCTGACACGGACGAGGAAGAAGAAGTGACGACCCAAGGCTATTTTCACGGTCGATGTCATACGACGCTGATCGGTGACAAAGACGAGTTACCCGACCGTTTAGAAGCTTCGTACGAAAAAATTATCGAATCGATTTATAAATTCACACGCGAGGGTAGCGGTTGGGCGTTGGACCACATCGTCTTTTTGGAACTCGTTCTCTCACGGTACCAACCGCTGGCCGCTTCCAGTTTCATCCGTACACCCCTCGAATTGTCTCGTACTAATGCCATCATCAATGTGAACAATAAAGGCGATCAAATGTGTTTCGTATGGTCAGTGTTGGCGGCACTGTTTCCACAACACTCGCACAGCGACCGTGTATCCAAATATAGATCACATTTGCACAGTATCATCACTTCTGGTATAACTTATCCAACCCAACTATGCGACATTGTGAAGTTCGAACGAGACAATTCTGAAGTTTCCATAAATGTTTTTGGATACGAAGAAAAAGAAATTTACCCGTTACGAATAACTCCTTCGAGAGGCAGACGACATCACGTTAATCTATTACTTCTTACCACTGACGACCGAAAACATTACTGTTTAATAAAAAATATGAGTCGCTTACTGTCTTCACTAACCAAACACAAAGCCCGTTCATTCTATTGTGATTACTGTCTGCACAGGTTCTGCGAAGAACGACTCCTTACCGAACACGTCCCACACTGTTCACCGTACGGTGAACAAAGAATTCGTTTACCCACGAAAGAGAAGGAGAAGGTTATGTGCTTCAAAAATTACACTTACTGCCATAAAGTCCCTTTCGCGATATATGCAGACTTTGAATCGTTCATTGTGCCTTGTCATCGCTGCGACGCTCCTCCGCACACATCGTCCACCACAACGGAGTCGTTACATCTTCCTTCAGGTTTCTCCTACCTCATAGTCGACCACGAGCGTAACATTTTCAAACCTCAGGTCGTTTATCGCGGTGAGAACGTGATAGAAACCTTTCTCGATAGACTAATCGTTGAAGAGCGTGAACTGTACAGGATCATGCGTACCATTGTCCCCATGACTATGAGTGATCGTGACGTATTATCTTTCACGAATGCCGTCGTATGCCATCTCTGTGAAAAACCACTGACCGATGACGACAAGGTGCGCAACCATTGTCATCTGACTGGACGATACCTTGGCGCAGCTCACAACGTATGTAACCTCAACTGCAAGACTCCCCAACATATTCCCGTCTTTTTCCATAACTTACGAGGTTACGACGCACATCACTTGATACAAGGGTTGGGTAAATACAACGATGAGAATCTCACTTGTATCGCTACCACGAGTGAACGCTTCGTATCGGTCACGTTGGGTGCCCTGCGTTTCGTAGACACGTTGCAATTTTTGAACACGTCCTTGGACACACTTGTTGGAAACTTGCGCGCGAGCGGTGCGGAATTCGCTTTAACAAAACAATGTTTCGAAGAACACTTCGAGCTACTCTTACGTAAGGGGGTGTACCCTTACGATTACATGACGGGTAGCGAGAAGTTCGACGAAACACGTCTGCCCGCACGCGAACACTTTTTCAACAGGCTGAGTGAATCGCCCGTGTCGGACGAAGATTACGCTCACGCGCAGAACGTGTGGCAGACTTTCGGAATCCGTACGCTGGGCGATTATCACGATCTTTATCTTAAAACAGACGTACTGCTGCTGGCCGACGTCTTCGAGGCGTTCCGTGAGATGGCCATGCGGTACTACCAGGTCGATCCGGCTCATCTTTACTCGCTTCCCGGCGTCGCTTGGCACGCGATGTTAAAGATGACCGGTGTGCGACTGGAGCTGTTGACGGATATAGATCAGCATCTTTTCATTGAATCATCTGTTCGCGGCGGTGTTAGCATGGTACCCAACCGCTATGCCAAGGCCAACAACCCGCTAATCGCTGATCAGTATGATGCTTCAAAGCCGACCTCTTTCATATTGTACACCGACTGCAACAACCTTTACGGTGCAGCCATGTCACAACCACTCCCTTACGGCGACTTTAGATGGCTCGATCGTAACGAGATCGACTCACTGGACGTACGTACTCTGAGTGATGACAGTGACATGGGCTACATACTTGAGGTCGACCTACACTATCCATCTGAACTTCATGACCTTCACTCCGATTATCCACTAGCGCCCGTACATTCCTGCGTCAATCCTGACATACTTTCACCGTACTCTCGACGACTCCACACACGACTACACTATACAAAAGGGTATAACGGATCAGAAACGCCTTCGTCGTCCGTTCCCAAGTTGCTGACGACTTTGGACGACAAGCAAAAATACGTTCTCCATTTTCGAAATTTAAAGTTGTATCTGAATCTTGGTCTAGAATTGAAAGCGATCCATAGAGTGTTGAGTTTTAAACAGAGAGCGTGGTTGAAACCGTTTATCGATTTCAACACGCAAAAGAGAGCAGCAGCCACCAACAGTTTTGAAAAGGATTTTTTCAAACTGATGGTCAACGCTGTCTATGGTAAATCGCTGGAGAACGTGAGGAAACGAATAGACTTCCAACTAGTCTCTAACGAACGACGGCTGCAGAAACTTGTTTCCAATCCACGACTAGAGCGTATGATCCGCTACACTGACGACTTGGTCGGTCTGGCCTTACGACAGAGGACGATATTCCTTTCCCGTCCAGTGTACGTCGGCTTCACAGTACTCGATGTCAGCAAATTGATAATGTATGATTTTCATTATCGTTACGCTGTCGCCAAGTACGGACGACGATTGACATTACTAATGACCGACACGGACAGTTTACTTTACAGCATACGGACTGACGATGTGTACTCTGATATGAAAGAGGATCTCCACCTTTTCGACACGTCGGACTATCCCACAGATCATCCTTGTCATTGCGACGACCACAAAAAGGTCGTGGGGAAGTTCAAGGATGAAACCAATGGGAAACCCATCAGAGAATTCGTCGGACTCAGAGCTAAATGTTACTCGCTCCTGTTGTCCGACTGCACCGACAAAAAGGTGGCGAAAGGTGTGCCAAGGACGGCAATAAAAAAAAGGTTACGTCATCGGTTGTACAGTGAGTGTCTTTTCGGTAGTCGTACGGTTTTCACCTCTGCCGAGTGTATACGAAGTGATCGTCATAAGCTGTATACGCAACGTGTAACGAAACTTTCCCTGTCACCTTATGACGATAAGAGGTACGTACTGGACGACGGCGTAACTACACTCGCGTACGGACACTACAGAACGTGTAAACGTACGTTAACCGATGACGATGCTGGTCCTAACATGAAGAGGCGGAGGTACATGGACAAGTAACTCACGGTAAGAATAAACTCGTATTTCATGTATAAAAGTATGTAATACAATTCACACAGTGCAAATTCAATTGACCTTCACGGGGAAGGGGGAGGTAGGCGACTAGACGACGGTGGTTTAACCGCGTGAAACAGGATGCAAGTCGCGGTTAATTTATTCGACTTCCATCGAGACCTTCACATATGATCGGGGGGGTGTAGTATACAGTTATTTTTATTCACTTACAACAAGATGCTGACCGCTCATTTGTTATCGCAGTGTGTGAACGTTTTGATGGGCTAAGTGGGAGGTCTTATTCATCTTATGTGTACATGTTGTTATATTTTATTTTTTCAGTAAAATACAACTGCAGCCACGGTCAAAGCTCGCGTACGGATACTACAAAACGCGTAAACGTACGCTATCCGACGACGCTGCTGGTCCTAACGTGAAGAGGCGGAGGTACACGGACCAGTAACTGACGGTAAGAATAAACTCGTATTTAATGTTTAAAAATTATTTATTACAATTCACTGAGTTCAAATTCATTAGAACTTTACGGGGGGGGGGAGTATGCAGTTATTTTTATTCGCTTACAAAAAGATGCTGACTGCCCATATGTTATCACAGCGTGTGAACGTTTTGATGGGCTAGTTGGGGGGGGGGTCTTATTCATCTTATGTATACATATATTATTATTTCCACGTCTGTACATGTTGTTATATTTTATTTTTCGGTCACATCCACAACAGTCGCAGCCACAGCCTCAGTCGCAGCAGCCATAGCCTCAGCCGCAGCAACACCTGGTGAGAAACCTGCCTCGGTCAGGGAATGTTCTGAACCTGGATATCGATAACGGACGTTACGCTCTGCTGTACGATGTGTATTCACGATTTCAAAAATCGTACTACCGTAGAACTCAACCCAACGTACTTCTAACACCAACAGAGTTCATAGCGAGAGCACCGCTATTCGTCTTCGATTGTAGCAGAGAGGACGTGTCGCTCAAGTCTTCGTCGGTTGACGTCAGATTGGAGTTCGAGTCCACGAGCAATTTCCCGCTCAGACCGCGACCTACTGCATGATACTGCACGATTCTCTCAACGTATACAATCCGCTGTCCAACACAGTGCGCAGACAGAATTAAACGCATGCTGTATATTATTGTTTTTTTTTACTGTAAATACTATGTTGCTTTTTAGAATATATGTACACACAACTTTTAATGTATGTGTTTTTATATTAATAAATGTAGTCATTTATAACAATTTTCGTGTACTTTAATTTCGTAATACCCTCTCAATCGCAGCCCTCTTTCCTACAGTACGAATGATGGGAGGGGGGTGCATCTCCAATTGGATGGTATTCCCCCTCCCCTACTCTTCGCTATTTTTTTTTAATCAGTGCGAGTCGTAGTAAGTTTCTGGTAAATTACTAATTGAATACAAAGTTGTGTTATTTTGTATTATTTCGATGCATAGAGACAGCGCAAACATCCGGACGATTGTATCAAACGGCTTGCATAACTTGGTGTCAGCGTACCGATAATGAAATTCGTACATTATCAGTTTGCTGACATCAAGTACTGTGAAGCCGACGTACACCGCACGGGAAAGGAATATCGTCCTCTGTCGTAAGTTCAGTCCGTCCAAGTCATCGATATAGCGGATCATCGAAGAAGAGCTGAATATGTCGTCTTTTTACAACGACCACCAGAAGTGGAAAAACGACCTTTTTTTCACAATAATCGAAACGTACCTGAAGAAAGAACTAGAAGACCCGAAATTTTCTCTACGACCCAACAACAACACGTTGAAATGTGAAATTTATTGTTCATACGATATCGATTTCGGATGTACGGAACACACGATCGGTACCATGTTGGGTTTCTCCATCCTTTTAACTTCGTGTTCGTGAAAGGATTGCAAAAAAAATTTTCTACAGATGCGTATCATGCATTTTAATATTATAAATTTAGAAGATTTCGGTTGTCCCAAACTCGATCAATTACAATCAATACACGGAACAGTCTGTCTCGCGCACCGCTTATTTCCGGAAATATGTACAAATACTAGAGTACACGCTTTACGCGAGTGGGTTGTATCAGATTTTAGAATAGTCAATATGTTTCTGATAAATTACTAACATTATTGTTTAGCGCTTACGTAAAAAATAACAGTCGTCGCCTTTCTATCGATTACATCATCTGTCTAAAAATAAATTAGCGTAGACGACATGTTCAAACAAGCATATGTGCTGTCTAGACATATAAAAATAACCGACACCCCTCTTCCTCACCTACCCATCGAACCGTGAGAAATCAAGTCGTATCCTGTTCACACAGTTAAATACATCACCTGTCTAAAAATAAATTAGCGTCGTCGACATGCTCGAACAAGCACGAGTGCTGTCTAGACGTATAAAAAATAACCGACTCCCCTCTTCCCCACCTACCCATCGAACCGTGAGAAATCAGCTCGTGTCCTGTTCACACGGTTAAAAATAAACGCTTACTGTGCGTTGAGTGGTTTCCCCCCTCTCCGGTTTCCACCTCCACAACTACCTCCCTATATATTCCGCTGTGCACGAGCGTTATTCGTTCATTCGTTGAGAGACGTGCCAAAAATTATAAATCCTTTATTTTAAAATGGCATCATTCACTGAAAAGTTTGCAACTATTAGCGCAATTGAGTATAAAAAAATAAAGGAATTGATAATCGGTGTAAAATATCCGATAGAAGAAATGCAGAATATAGACGCAAAGTACGGTAAAGCTGTACTCGTCACTCTCCAAGATTGCAGAGACCCTAGACTAAAGTATCGTGTATATCTACCAAAGAGATACGCAGGCGTTTTCGAAGATGAGGAATTAAAAAATTTAGTACCGTGTTCGCTGCAACTAATTTATCGCGGAGAAAAGGATAGAGCTTACATAGTAGAAATTGTACAGTAGGACCGAATGGACATCTTCATTTGTCGCGTACGATTACATATATTGACATAATGTTAAAATATAATGTGCTTACACATAATTCATTTGATATAATTGTATACAATTGTATTTTTTTAATTGTCACTACTGTGTGTGTGTGTTTATTTCATTTTTTGTACATATTTGTCCTGTCATAGTGCACTTGTAATTAGTTTTACTTAGTTGTATTTCGTATACCATTGTCATATTGCTTATGTTTATATTTTGAAATTTTCACTACTGTGCGCGTTTACATATTATGTATTTTCAATTGTAATATATTTTGATTACATGTATTTTAATTATTTGTAATTAAACAGTATTGCTTTTTTTTTAATTGTCACTTCTGTGTGTGTTTATTTAATTTTTTTGTACATATTTGCCATGTCATAGTGCACTTGTACTTAGTTTTACTTAGATGTATTTCGTATACATTTTGTAATTTTCACTACTGTGTGCGTTTACATATTATGTATTTTAATTACATGTATTTTAATTATTTGTAATTAAACAGTATTGCTTTAATATTTTTATTGTTTTAATTTATCGTGGAGAAAAGGATAGAGCTTACATAGTAGAAATTATACAGTAGGACCGAATGGACATCTTCATTTGTCGCGTACGATTACATATATTGTTATTGTGTGGTGTGGTGTGTGTGTTTGTGTGTGTGTGTGTGTGTGTGTGTGTGTGTGTGTGTGTGTGTAGTTTATTGTATATTTTTATGTGTGTTTGATTACAATATATGTAAATTTTGCTTTGCTTAGTTGTTTATTTTCAACTATCCTTTTTTCCTTCCATCATGCATGTTTCATAAGTGAAATGTCAATCAAAACAATTGCACAAATGCACGATAATCAATTTTTACAAGTGAAATGATATTCAATTTTGCACCGCAGTAGTAAATCCGAACGGCAGCAGTGTAAATATCTAAACCCATACACTATAACACATGCATAAGTTGACAACGTGACCAACGCCAGTACAGTTCTCGAGTTGGCAACAATGCAATTCACATCGACGATATCCGGACAATGGGGTGGCAGTGTAAATATATCTGAAACCCGTAAACTATAACACATGCATGAGTCGACAACGTGACCGATGCCAGTACAGTTCTCCAGTTGGCAACAATGCAATTCACCTCTTCACATCGACGATATCCGGACAATGGTGGCAGTGTAAATATATCTGAAACCTGTACACTATAACTCATGCACGAGCCGACAACGTGGCCGACGCTAAACCAGCACACATGCACAAGTTGACAACGTCGACGCTTTTCCAACGTGGACGCCCTTCCGGAAAACACAGTATATATCCAAACCCATACACTATAACACACGCTCGAATCGCCAACGTGGCCGAACCTTAACCAGCACACTCTTACACTACTTGACTGAGTTGGCAACAATGCAATTACTTAACACATAGACACAACATCGACGATATCGAGACAATTGTGGCAGTGTAAATATATCCGAAACCAGTACACTATAACACCGAGTTGACAACGCGTTGGCAACAATGGCGGCAGTGTAAACATATATTCAACCCGTACACTATAACACCGAGCCGACAACGTCGATTAACCCCAACACAAGTTGGCAACACCGACGCTTTTCCAACATGGCCGAACTTCCAGAAAACCCCTTACATATACATAACCATACACTATAACACATGCACGAATCGGCAACCTGGCCGTACCTTAACCACTACACACATCCACAACCCGACAACATCGCAGCTTTTCCAACATGGCCGCCGCCGACCCACCACGACGGGCGACGATCAAGCCACGACCAGGCCGCGGCCAAGCCGCCGCCCAGCGACGATGACGACGTCAACGACGACGTCAACGGCGAACGGCGAACGGCGAACGGCCAACATAGCCACGCCTCCGCCAATCAACGCACACATTACCCCACTTTAGGCGGCGACGACGACAACATGGCCGTATGACGTCACTTCTGCGGTAGAGGGTGGGGATGGATGGCGGGGTAGTGGTGTCATCTTCCATCTCACTCGCACTCATTGCACATGTCATTCGCTCTCACTCGCACTCATGGAGAAGATAGTGGTTTCGAACCCCCATAACACCCCTAATTACTTACTCTTGGTTTGGAAACTTGATTTATACACAATTCAAAATTCATTCTTCTTATATTATTCCATAAAGTTTTCTCAAATAATTTGTATGTAAGGTGGGCTTGCTTTCTTTTTAAATTTAGTTGTTTTCAATTCAAAATTCCTTTAATATTTCTGCAAAATGGTTTTTCTCAAATACTTGGTTAGTAATGTGGTCTTACTGTACATTGTTTTAAAATTTGGATGAGTCAAAATTCTTCTTTTATATTCTTGTCATAAAGTTTTTCAAATTTTTAGTTAGTAAGGTGATCTTACACTTGTTCGGAATTTATTTGAATTATTTCATTCTATTCCTTTTATCCTTCTATAAAGTTTTCTACAAATGCTTAGTATGTAAGGTGATCTTACAATCGTTTTGGAATTTGGATTATTAAGTCCAAATTCTTCTTCTTATATCTTTCCAAATAGTTTTTCTTAAAATAATTGTATGTAATGTGGTATTACCTTATTTTTGAATTTAGTTGATTTCTAAATTCTTTTTCTTCTCTTCCAAAATGTTTCTTTTAAATAATTGTATGTAATTTGGTATTACATTACTTTTAGAATTTTGAGGGTTATGGCTCATAAAATTTCTTTATGGATGCCTGGTTAAAGACACCCTTAACTTTATTGGAACCCATCTCCTTAATTTCGTACGTGTTGTTGTTATTGTTCTTAGAGACAATATAGGGACCAGTGTACAGAAGCAATAACTTTTTTGTTATCCCTTCTAAGAAACTGAGTAATTCCCTATTCTTCAACAACACCTTCTCTCCAACGGTATAAGTAATAATCTTACCCATGCTTTTATTGTATTTATTCCGCCGTTTCTCCTGATCTTCGGCCACCTTATTATGAAATTGAACTTTATTAAATATATACTTATGCTCTCTGGGGAACTCCAATATTTCCTCGATCTCCCGTGGGGGTTGTCTTTCGTACATGGCGGAGTAGGGGGTTATTCCTATGGCTGGATGGTATGCCAGGTTGAGGAATTCTTCAGTGGCCTCCAAGTATTCTTGCCACCTCCTCTGCTGATCGTGGCAATACGTTCTTAATAGGCGCCCCACCTCTCGCAAGACTCTTTCGGCCGGGTTACTGCTCGGGTGGTATACCGAAGTCTTATAGGTATGAATCCCCATTGACAGCAGTGTATCCCGCCATTTCCTCCCCTTGAATTGTGTTCCGTGGTCGGTTATGAACGACACTGGTTTTCCGACGGTTGGGAAGTACTGGTTGGTCAGGATGTCGAGAACTTTATTTGTAGTCGCCCGATTCGCTGGGTATAGCTTTACGAACTTGGTATAATGGTCCATTACGATGACGAGATATTTGTATCTGTGGCGGCCCCCACTGCGGGGAAATGGCCCACAGATATCCAGGAATACTTTCTCAAGTTTCGATTGAGAGGTTATCGGAATCATTTGCCCTTCTCTTTTCTCGTTGTTGGTTTTTACGAGTTGGCAAATGCGGCAGTTTCTTATGTACTTTCGTACCTTCCGATTTATGTCTTTGATATGGCAGCTCTCTTCCAGGGCTTTTACTACCTTTAAGGCGCCCATATGCCCATATCGAACATGATAATTAAACACTATCTCCTTTTCGATATGGGTTGGAATAATAACCTTCCATTCCTCCTTATATAAAGATGGTCGTGAAAACAGGATTCCGTTATGGATTTTATAATATTGAGAGACCGTCTCTTCCCCTGCTTCCAATCTTGTTAGAATAGATATTAACTTCGGGTCAGCTTGTTGGTGTGTGCTCAGGTGTTCCAAAATTGATTGTAGACCGGCGCTGCTGCTTAGAATATGGTACACTTTAAGAATACTCTCCTTCTCCCCCTCGAACGTCTGTTTATCAATGTCTACTCTAGACAATACGTCCGCGACGACATTCTTCTTTCCGGGAATATACTCCCACTTAAGGTCATATTCTTGCAGTAATAGTATCCACCGTGTTAACCTTCCATGGCTTAACTTACATCTCTTTAGGAAAGATATAGACTTATGGTCTGTCCGGACGGTAACGGAGTAACCAAGAATATACGTGCGGAACTTTCCACACGCGAACACGACACTCAATAATTCCTTTTCTGTAACGTGGTAGTTCTTCTCACATTGATTCAATGCTCTACTGGCAAAGCAGATCACAAGATGTTCGCCCTCCTCATCCTCCTGATATAAGGTAGTGCCGAGGCTGATGTCACTGGCATCGCAATTAAGAAAGAAAGGTTTGCTAAAATCTGGATGGCGAAGTATGATGGGTTCAAGGAATTTTTGTTTTATTAATGATAATATATTGTGTTGTTCATTACCCCAGATCCATTTATTTTTGGATGACAGTTGTGGCTGAAATCTGGCAGTCAGTTCTGAGTACTTTTCCTGGAACTTGCGGCAGTAATTACAGAGTCCCAGGAATGACTGTAACTGCCTTCCATTCTTAGGTGTAGGAAAGTTCTGAATCGCTTCGACCTTTTCAGCCGACGGTGAGATTCCCTGATCATTCAAGATGAAACCCAAGAATTGTATTTCCTTAGCGATAAAATGAGATTTTGTTAATTTTAGCGTAATATTATTTGCCGCTAGCTTCTGTAATACGTGTTCCACACGGTAGCAGTGTTCCTCCTAAGTTTCTGAGGACACTAGCAAGTCATCGACGTATACGGTGGTGAACTGTAGTGCTTCTTGGCCAAGTATCTGGTCCATGCAGTGCACACAGACTGCGACTGAATTTACCAGTCCGAAGGGCAACCTCTTAAACTGGTAGTTCCGCCCCTCGAATATAAAGGCCAGATACTGGCGACTCTGTGGATGTAATTCCACCTGCCAGTACCCGCACACCGTATCCCAGGTACTAAAGTACTTGGTGCCGTGGAACCGTTTTAAAATCTCCTCAATCTCACCGGGCGAAGTTCTGTCATTTATGATCATTTTATTTATTTCGCGCGCATCTAAACACAAACGGACTTGTCCGTTTTTCTTAGGAATAGCCACGATAGGACTTGTATATGGGGATTGGCTACTCTCTATAATGTCACGGTTAATCATTTGTTCTATTTCAGCTCTTACTGCTTGCTTTCGTGATTGCGCGATGGGGTAAGACTTCCGGTTAAAGTCCACTGTGTCTCGGAACTGTAGAGTACACTGGAAGTTGTTTACTTTACCGGGCTCATCAGAAAAGACTGATTTATATTTGTTTTAGATGTTGATTAATTTGTTCGCTTGGTTTAAGGTTAATTTCTCGCCAGTTATACCGCTCCGGAAATCCCTGATCTCCTGGATTTTTTGTGACCATAATTCTTCATTGGAGGTGTCGTCTATTCTTTGTTCAATTATAGATGTTGGATGGATGTAGTTAATTTTGCGGATTTGCTGGTGGATACTATCGGGAATGACTTGGTCACTACCCACCAAGTTCGCCGTCCAAGTATGTCCGTTGGTAAACAGCGACAATTTCTCAGTTCTCAGATCAATGATGGCGGAATGCCTCCTGAGCACATCACACCCGATCAGTATATTTAACGGCAGCCCGCTCGCCACCAAGAATTCCATATCAATTGCTATACCACAGCTCATCACACTGGCGGAGTCTTGCCTACGTATTGTTTTATTTTGTCGGCCGGTTGCACCCAACAAAATAATATTATTTAATGGCAACGTTGGTAAAGTTCTCCCGCGTTCTCGCTGTATCCTCTCCAACTCCGTCGTACATATGATTGACACGTTTGAACCAGTATCGATCATCAACTTGGCTGGGATGCCTTCTACCTCTGCGTTGACATGTATTATTTCGTTATTAAAGTTATTGGAGGGATTACTGTTATCCTCTTCCAATAACTCATGTCGGATGTCCTTTAGGTAGTTGCACCCGACGACTGTGATACGATTATACGATTATATATACGATTACACTCATTATTATTATTATACCCAGTATTTAGGAGCAGTAACGGGTTCTGGCGATTTATTACTGCCTGTGCCCGTTTAAAGGCTCGGCATCGTTGTTCCTTTGTGCCATACTAGTTGAAGCATCATTTGGGATGCTTAGAGTGGGCCCCTGTCGATCTGTCCTATGGTCTTCCGGTCGTTCGTGGTTAGACCTCCGTTCAGCATCGTCTAAACTAGTATTCCTTCTCGTCGGATAGTACCTTGGTTGGTCCCGTTCTAGGCTCCTCCGCCTGTCTTCATATCCACGGTAGCTGTTTCTTCGATTGTTGTTGTATCTTCGCTGTCGATCATCTGTGGCTCGTATGAAATTCACTCGTGGGCGGGGAAACCTATTATTAACGGGATTACCATTATTTGGACCCGCACGATTATTATTATTATGGTAACGACCATTATCATAATTGGGGCTTCTCTGACTATTTTGGTTATGAGGGGAGGGATTTCTGTTATCCTGATAACCATTAGAGGGTCGACTCGGGTTCACATGGTTTGGACCTGTATTATTATTATTATTTTGATTAGTAGTGATAAAGTTATTATTATTGTTAAAATTATTATTCTGCGGGTATGCCCGGCCTCCTTGGTACCCAGTGTTGGTGTTGTTCGTACCCTGGCTGTTGTTCGGATACGTCCTTGGTTCGGGCCCATCATTTCTTCTCCGGCTCTGTCGGTAGTAGTTTTCGTTTTCGAAGTTTTCGAGGAGTTCGGTCATTGCCTGGATTGTTTTTATTTGGCTGCCTCTCCTCTCACGAATTACCTCTTCGTCATAATGGTATGACAACTTATTTATTAGGCACTCCTCAGGTATGGCCGGTTCTAAATGCTTCGCCATATATACCTTGCCAAGGAAATATGCTGTCATCGAACTACCGACTTGTGGTTTGTAGTGGCCGAGGGATATATTATCTCTTGTCAAGTTCTGAGTCGTCTCCGACCAGTACTTCGCCTTGAAGAGGCTCTTAAATTGCTGATAGTTTTCGATGTCGCTCCGGTTGGCCATCCACCAATGGTCATTCACCTCCCGAAACGACTCGTCTAGGATTTCCCTGTTCTGGACCCATCGGTTCCCTCTGTGTTTTTCTAGGTATTCCTCTATGCGTGCTAAGAACTCAATGGGCTTCCGTTTATACTGCCGGAAATTAAGCCATTCTCTGTTTTCTGACATTGGGAAATGATTGTAACCAGTTGGTCTGTTCCTTATCAATTCTATCTCCTCCTGGCTCTGACGCATTTGTCCCGTGATGTTCGTCATAGCGGCTTCCACGCCGTCGCATCTTTCGGTTACATGTGTCCGCACTTTATTCATTTCTTCCAGGGCAAATTTCTTGTTTTCTTCCAGTTTCGTTTCCTGTTGTTCCTTGACATGTGTAATCTCTTTATGTATTACCTCCCGGACCTCCAGCACTTCGTTTTCTGTCTGACGACATCTTTCGTCTACTTCCCTGATCTGCTGGTTAACAACCACGACTTCCTGTTCTAACTTTTTAACGAGGGATTTCTTCGTCTCTGTTATCTTTTTATTTAACTCTTCCTTTGCCAACTCAATTCTCTCGTCTAACTTATTCATGTTCTCTTGGTTAACTTCCCTTAATTCTTCTCTCAGCAGTTGATTGTCCTCTCTCAATTCTTCCTTTAATTGTTGGTTGTCATTTTCTATTTTCCTACTGGTTTCTTCCATTTTCTCCTCCAAATTCTTATTATTTTCCCTCAATTCTTCCTTTAAATTCTTATTATTTTCTTCCATTTTCTTTTCCATCTTCCTACTAGTTTCCTCAATCCTTTTGTTGGTATTTTCAATGCTTTTATTTATTCCACCCAAATCTTCCTTCAAAGCTTGTTTGTCTTCCCTTCTTTCCTTACTGTTTTCTTCTTTAGTAGAGTCCATTTTCTTTTCCATCTTCTTACTCAAAGATTGGTTGTCCTCCTTCATATCTTCCATCTTCTTGTTAGTGGATTCTATATTTTTATTGACTCCTTCCAATTTAGACTCCATGTTCTGGAGCATTTCCATTATCTTCTCTTCCATTGTCTTAGTTTTCTCCTTCTCGGGGACATTGACTTCCACTGTCTGCGTTGGTACTTCTAGTTGTTCCTCTGGTGGTTCAGGTTGTTTACGTTCCACCGGGGGTAGTGACTCTTCCGGATCTTCCACGGGTGTTGCTTCTTTATCCCCCATGTCAACTCCTTTTTCGGCCTCTGCCGCCCTCTTTTTCGAAGTAGCTCGTCTTTGCATTTTTCTTCTGTTTCTATTAATTAATCGCTGCTAGGCTTACCTTATCAAGCCCTCTAAGTTGGACGCCACTTTGTAACTAGACCCTGTATGCGGTCTTTACAAAAAAAGATAATAGAGAAAAAATTTTATTTTACAAAAAATTATTTTCAATAAAAAAAAAATTTTGTTTATGTTTTAATCAATGTCTGTAATTGTGAAATAATCCTGTTTTAATGTTCTGTTAAAAATTTTAATAATTAAGAAGGTATTTATTAATTATTGAGCACTTCTGGAAGATCTGAACCAAGTCTGGAGTTAATCAGATTAACTCCGGTCAGCAATCGATTTATGATGTTTAGTGCTGGTCCAATATCTCACTGTTAATTAATATTTTCTTCTTCTTGAAGTCTCGTTGCATTAATAAATAAACCTTAAATTAGCATGTGAAATAATAATAGATACAAACAATTGAAATAAATGGATTTATTAACAAATTTAATAAATAATCGATTTTTAATCGATTAGGAGCAATTATCGACTCCGTCTCAGGGAATAATCGATTCGTTCATACAGTGGAAAAAATTATTACAAGTATTATATAAAAAAGGTTCTTGGAGCGATTATATTAATAGTCAGAGGAGGGTCAACGAGAAAGTATAACATTAACAATTAAAGTAATTTCAATAATTATTATTTAACAATATTTAAATAATTCTGATATAATGTTTAAAAAAGTTAAATCATCAAACCATATGTAGCTGCTGACGTCACTCGATGAGGAGGGCACAGAATCGTATTTTTTAAAGATGGCCGCTCCTAGGTATGGCGAGGTTATTGGAAATGTCGTCGTGTTAAAATCTCACAGTAAAATTACCTTCATAAATGTTTGAAATGTCCCCGCACTGGTGTAATCTGTCTAATAGGTTGTTTGGTGTGTTCTGAAGAAGTGTTCCGTGTATACTTGTGTTAATTATGTTATTTGATTTGTGTTCACTTCTGTGGGTTAACTATTCAAAAAGTGGTTATGATTTGTAGCGTTAGTTATCACAAATATATTGTTTTACTGTTTTAAATCACTAGTATAATGAAGTTTGGTGTTAGTTTTCACTATTGTCGCTAAAGGTTCTGTAGTTTTAGTTAGAAAAGTGTTTAATTTATTTAACTCTCGCTTCACTGATATTAGTAGGTAACCGTAGTACCATTTTCTACACGGTTTTAAGGAACGTTATATCACACAACTATTCAGCTTGATATTCAACAAAAGACTAAACTAACTTCCTTCATGTTAGTCAAAATCTGGCCCAGTTAATCTTTGAAAAAGTATTGTTAAAATATTTTGATTTCCCATACACATGATACAAAATTACATTATATATGGAATTTATTTATTTTATTCGTCACCTTCATGAATTATGAACCTTATCATTGGTTTAATCATCTCATTCCTTTTAAATTGATACATTATAGTCCATATCTGTTGACATTTTGTGGAAATTACCAAATTTCTCTCTTTTTGGAAATCTAGGCTCAAAAATTGGTTTCCGCCTTCATATAATTTTTCTGCCATTTTAATTGTTATTAATACTATTATAATAAATTTTAATTAGTCATATTTCTCTTCCTTTCCTTAAATACATATAAATTGAACCTTTGAACTGGTTTTTTATGTTAATCTCTGAATTTGACATTGCTCTTTAAAATTAATTAATTTATATATTTTGAAAATTTACAATATTTTAAGGTATATTTCCTTATTATCACTTTAACTCGTAGGATCATTCACAGTAGTGGTTAACTGATTTACCTTACCTAAATCTTGCTAGTTTACAGGAATTATAAGTGAATTAACTGGTTTATATGGCTTCTGTGAATTCACCACATGGCCTAGAGTTGAGAATTTTATATTTCTGTCTTTCTCAAATAAATTTAATCCTACTCCTCCTCTGACTTTACATAGTTATTATTACATGAAAATAAAACGTTTTACAAACCCATTGTGAGGTGTAGTATTTGATTAATATTACTGTTATATAAAAAATAATCATGAACATCATTCAGCATTCTAAGATTGAACATATTGCTGACATGGTGTGAAAACATACATTTAACTCCTTTTTAATTAACACAGCATACCTACTGAAACATTATTAATGGTATGTATGCTGTTATTTGGCAAACATAATTCATTTTAAACACATATAAATCTTATTTACTAAAAATTCTTATAAACCTATTGAGTTCATGGCTGTGAACAAATAGCCATTTTAAACTATTTAAACCTATGAATATAAATTAATGCCAGTCCTTTCTGGTCTAAACCATTATTATCTATTATCCCCTTCATCAGTAAACATGTCCACCCATACTCTAGTTATTATCATTTTTACAAATGCCTTGTAATAACAGAGTTACATTAAAATAATAAAATATTGGAAATCTTCCATTTTATTATTTTATGATGATGTGTATTATTGAATATAAAAGTTGTTATATAGCATATTGATAAGTCATAGTATCACCAACTTTAAGTTTATTGTATTTCCAAAAACACTTGCACAAGTTCACTTTCACTGGTGGTTCTGATATTTTGAGTCTTATTATCTCAGACCAGACCTTTAGTAATCATGGACTGTTAAGACTTGTTTATTTTCTTTATCACACAATAGCTTTAGTTGGTTCACTTCTTATTATATTAGACAACACTTTTGATTTCTTAATAATTACATTTTTATAGGATTTTGGGATATTATACTTTCTTTTTAATTGTCTCTATGGGTTTGGGGTTGATGGTATTTAATAATAGGTTTTATAAAGGTGTTTCTTTCATACTATTTCTTCCTCTCTTCTTGTCTTCTTTATTGTCTTTCTTCTTATCTTCTTTCTTGTCTTTCTTCTTATCTTCTTTCTTGTCTTCTCTCTTGTATTTCTTCTGGTCTTCCTTCTTCTTGTCATCTTATCTTCATTCTTCACTCTTGGGTAAACCAAGGTACTTCGTGTTATCTCGACTGATGTTTAGTTTGGAGTATCGAATTTATTTACTGATACTGACTTTGCTCTTCGCTAAAGGTTTCAGGGTATTGTTTACTCCTGATCATAAATTTTATTCTTCCTTCTTCTTGTGTTTGGGGTATTTTGGTGTTACGCCACTCTTAAACCGATTCTCTTTTGTTGATATTGTGTTATCTAATTTGTTTACTGCTCCTAGCTTCCTGGGTAAATTCCTGATTTTATAATATGAGTTGCTTTCAATAATTTCTTTGATTTTTAACAGTGGTTTTTATATAATGTAATGAGAATTTTTATTTTATTGTTGTTTATTCCTTTGATTTCATTCAATTTCATTCGATTTTATATTAACATATGTGGTGTAATTAATTTTTATTATTTTATATGAATTAATAAATAGTGGATTTTCTGTCACGCTACAATATTATTGTTGTTATAAAGATATCATTAATAGGTATTTAAAACTGTGATGTTGTATGTAATGAAGAGGTATCAACAATTATATTGTTAATAGTAAGGACAACCCTATTAGAACATATTAAAATAGGAAAGAAGTCAATAGGAAAAGTTAAGGAAAAAAAACTTAAAATTACAAAGGTGCTAAAATACATGATACTGGGCCGAAATGAGCTACATAAGGTATCAAAATACTTCAATTTTACTAAAAACAATAACACTGTATAAATCAAATTTAACTTAGTCTAAAAAGAATCAGGGAGTAATTTGAGGTGACAGATATAAAATTCAGAGATTTCGAATAATTAACGTCACTTGACTAGGGGTCCAGAAATAAGGACCAATCAGAGCTCAAAAAAGCTTGGTCATAGTCGTTGACTAAACGGAAAATTCGTTTACTCTATTGTTAACTTTCAAACCGAACAGATCAACTTCAGGTAGCAGAGAGTCACAATTTTTTGATGAATAGTCAAAAGTAAATATAAAGAGACGCCAAAAACGAAATAAGAAAATAAGGAAAACCATAAAAAATTACACGAGAAACAATACTAATAGAAGAAACCGAAAATCGAATGAAAAAATGATGATCTACTCAAACTAACACATCCCAAATATAAAAGTGTAACGTCGAGTTGGTGAGATTTTTGTAACCTAATAATGAAATCACCACACCATTACACAACACGAGATTCACCAAAAACACTGTTAAACCAGACACTTGTGAACTTTAACAAAATTTTATTCAACAACCTTGTGGACATTAAATTATTAAAACACTATTTAATTTAAAGAAATTAGCCGAAGCAGTTGTCCAGGCCAATCAGTTGTAGGCCGACGGCCATTTTGAGTGACGATTCAGCCATTTTCGATTGACGTTTGGGACATAACCGAGAGTAGTAATACATTTGAACTCAAACATTATTTGTGTTCGAGGCAGGTTGGGTGAGCGAGTCGATACGGCCAATATCAAGTTCGATTCACGAGCCGATAAACTGTCCCAGGTTTTAAACATTATCAAATAAACTAATTTGTTAACCGAAAAAGCATTTAATTTTTTGAGAGTGAGTTAAGATAAAGGATTTTCAGGTGACATGGAAGAAGAGAAATACGAGACAAGACTGAGTCGAATCAGCAGTCGATTGTGGAAAGACAACACAATCTATTCCACTTTTAAAGATCAATTAGTTTGGCAACATTTCAAAACAGTACGGACGCGAACACCGCTCTAATAACAGTAAACTCTTTGACGTCTTGTCATTGCTTGATCACTCTTTTAATTAAAGTAACTAAAAATAATAAAAATCAAATAATAACAAAAATTCAATAAATAAGAAATTTATTTCAAACTAATAAATTTTAAAGAAGATAAGAGCACGCTCACATAAACGGAGCTTAACATATTGGCACTGCAACTTGGGGCTTCCACGTTAGACATCTGTAAAACTTAACATATTGGCGCACCAACTGGTGGGGCATAATAAATAAATAACAAAAGAAAAGAAAGACTCGTATCACCATGTTAATAAAACTTAACAATATATTTTAAAAATTTCAGTGAAATTCCATGATCATTTAATGTAAGCTTATTTATAAGACGGTAGCTTTTGTTAAATGGCTTATATTTAATTGTACAAATAATTATGTGGGATGAATCTTTAATATCTCATTCGTCCTGAGAAACGTGGGAAGTCCAAACATCAAGCTAGTCTCATCCCCCCACCACAGTAGTTAGTATCATCCCCCCACCAGGAGCAGCTCTTGGGGGAGCACAATCAAACTAAGCTTGGAGACTTTTGTAGAATCCAAGAACGAACATAAAAGAAACAACGAACGAACTGACAGACTGACGGTGATTACATTGCAAGAATGGAACGAGTATTATGGAAAACGTTTACGAAAGACGGAGTAGAATTTATAACGACACACGGAAACTGGGACACACATTATGAAAATGAGGAAGTCGAGGACGTAACATCAAATGTTAATGGCATTAAACACTATGAAAAACGGCAAAGCTTCTGGACCTAGAAGAATCGATTAAAATTAACAAAGATTGTTCCAGGAGATGGATTTGAAACACTCGCATACATTTTCACAAAGTCTCTTAAGAGTAAGTCCCATATAAATGCAAACAAGCCAACATACGTAACATCACTATGTAAAAAAGTAGATCGGTGAAAATGGGAGAATCATCGTGGATTCGGTGTAACGAGATCCACTGGACGACTATATGGTCGAATTCTACAAGATCTAATAGAAGGTATGATGCATGATGCTGATGAACAAAGAGATTTTCCGTGCGGGAAGGCCTTGTAGTGACAATGTTTTGCTTGAAACGCCTATGTGAGAGGGCTATTAGCTCATAGAGCGTCTGTCTCTAACATTCACTGATTTCCTTAGAGTATGATGACTTCCATTATCAAAACTCTGGCCATTCATACAAGAAGCTGGTGTTACAATTTCTTGTATTTCAGCAGAACGTAAGTTTATGAATTATGTGTCAGAGCTGTTAAGTTTGGGAATAAGGTCTCCAAGACTTTGAAGGGACAAAAGGTTTAAGACCTGGGTGTTACGTAGCACTTTTATGAAAATTTATATTAACGGTGCTTTCGGCAGGTGGGAAAGACATTGTTGTGAAATGGGGCTTCGATAAGCATTGACTGTCCGTACACACTTCTTTCGCGGATAATTAGGTTATAGTGCATTAGACGAACCACCCAACCAATTAGACGAACCAATTATATGAATCGGAAACTCTACGAAAAACAGAAATCTTTGAGACTTGAAATTAATAGCTGAAAAACCGAAAAGTTGGTTACAGGAAAGGATGGAACCGACATCACAATTAATTCCAATATTATAAAATATAGTAGGCCTCCTATTTTAATAATCCTGGGTTTCTGGGTTTCTGTATTAACAAAAGATGATGCAGAAATACATTAATCTAGAAGTGGTTAAGACATCAGAAACAATATACAACAGGGCAAAATGGAAATAGGGCAGCTGAAGTCTGTGTTTTGTAATAGAAAAATAACTCACAAATCTAAGAAATTGATTTACTCTCCCAGTTACAAAGTATAGTCATCCGTGCGCCCGGCCGACAGTTAGAGAAACACAGGGAAGGCGCCAATAAGTGGAAATGGACTTCTGGAGGTCTTTCGGAGTTCCCAGGCTCCAATCCATTAAACACGAAGTCATCAGGAGGCAAATTCGTGTAGGCAAAATAATTTTAGGTAGCATACACATGAGGCGCCGTATATGGTATGGCAATACAGATCGACTGCATGACGACTGTTAGCCTAAAAAGTTGTTATCGTATTAATTACGTGTTATTGAAAGTACAGCACTTCTTAACACTATCTCTCTGTAATAATCAGATTACACTGTTACTAAGAAGAAATTACCGTCTGTTTAAGTCCGTGTTACCGATGCGTTGCCAAAATTTGTATTCATTAAACTCACTAATTTATCACCTTCAATACAGCCGACACGTCGTGTCGTCGCCGTTCTGCTGTCGGTATATCCGTTGTGTAATAATGTGCAGAAAATGACATCAACGTAACTACACTGATGCAAGATAAATAATTAATTACGTGCGACTGATAACAGTTGTTTCGACCATCGACTGTCAGTCATCCTTTTGGCCAAGGCGAAATTACATGAATGTACTCGAACATGGATGGATGGAATATTAAGAAATCTTCCAACACCACTAAAATTTAAAAAAATATTGTGAGACTTTAATGAAAACAAAACTTGGATTTTAAGCAAATCTGACAGGAATAAAAAAAAAACAAGCAAATTTAAATGAAAAACAAATCTGCAACCAAGCAGCTCGAACTATGAGATAACGGAATGGTAGGCTATGTACGATGTAAGTATCCAGTTGCTACTGCTACGGGTACACAGTACAGACGAGTTGTACTCTAGCGGTTTTGCATTGTGTTTAAGGGGAGGATAACATCTGAAAATCGGTATTTATTTTTTTAAGAACTTCATTATTTTCTGGTTAATTTTATGGAATATAACAAACGTATGTAGGCATAGCTTATAATATTAGTGCCTAAAATATTAAAAAAATGTAAGCCTCTGCATGCAGTTCTAATTTCCGTTTTGCTTATAAACGCCTTCTACCTAATTTCAGTTTTCTGCTTTCCAGTAGTAACAATAGAAAAACATCTCTTCAATTTTAGTAACAAAATCGCGTTTATAACCATTTTGAACTGTGGAGTTTGTATACTGACGTGATATTGTGTTACAATTTCACACTAGTGTTAGGTTATATTTAGTTTTTAATATAAATAGTGACTTTTTAATATGCCAAGAATTTTGCTGCCAAACAAACGTCAGCTGAACAATTTGTTTTTTGTGTGAAAGCTCTATCGTAAATAGAACCACTAAAAAAGTGCAAATACATGGGAAAAATATTGTTATGACGGTCTACTCGATCGTCGTAGGTACAGTGGAAACAAAATAAGTACAAGACACCAATTAAGTCACTAATCACACCTTTAATTTTTACAGTTAATCAGTTCGTAATTAACCACACAGTCTCTACAACAAATCAAATGAAAATTGTTCACACGCAATAAGATGTCCACTAATATTAAAACTCAATTGTATTACAATATTCCGTCCGATTATAAAACACAACACTTAACTAATAACCACTTGAACACGCACAGTAATATCGCTACTATAACTCTCAAACCGCACGGTCAATAATCTCGCACTAAACTAAACTGAACGTCGTTGAGTACCGGTATTTATAGCTAGTCGAATATCTACTCGATTCCTAATTGCGTCTTAGCGTCCGTATGAACTACGTAATTAACTGCGGCCTTGACGCAGTCCGCACGGCTGGCGGCATCGAGAACTCTCTCGTAAATGCGTCTTCAAGCACGTACGCCACACGCTTACAATCTGGGTCTCTCTGGAACGTTCGATAAACACGTAAATTGTTCTGTGACTTCATAACACTGCCTCCTCCTTAAGCCTGTTCGTCCCGAACTGGCAAACAGTCTCTAAAGTTGTACTTAGCCAGGCGATCTAGGTGGACGACCTTGAACTTTCGCTGTCCTTCCTGTTGAATCCGATAAACAACATCGTTAATTCTTTTTTTCACAGTGTAGGGTCCTTCCGAGTTAGACTGAAGCTTAGGTGAGCGACCACGACGGCGCTTTGGATTGAACAACCATACAAGCCATACTTAATGACCTGACGATAGAATCAGTATGTTCAAAGGTTTATAAATGAATTAACAAATAATCGAAATTATTCTATTTCAAGACAAACACAACGAATAATCTAATTTGTTTCAATGTTATTATAAAATAACGAATATTCGATTTCATTTTGAATTAAACTATCGAGTGTTTTAATGTTTACTTACTTAATCAGATGTTTGACGGTTATGTTGGAAATATTTTATGTGTGGGTGTGTGTATATATATATAGGCCTATACGTACAATTATATCAGTGAAACGTACATCAGGTCATTAAAAAATAATATCAACAACTTGCAGGAGTAATTATAATTTGATAATATAGAATATTATTCAAGAATATTGCAAGAAAATCATAGTTACTTATAAAGGCCTGTAGTTACACACAGGCCTATATATTCACAATTAGTAATATTATTCTTGTTTATAGATAAATATTAATAATAAATAACACTTTCCATACAAGAATATATTTTGTGATTTTACTTTTATTTTGTATCCCAGTATTTCGAAAGTTTTCTATATTGTCATCTTTAGATATTTTAAAAATACTGAAGATGACAGTATCGAAAAAATCGAAACACTCGTAAAAAATTTATATAAAAATAGAAAGATATATACAAAAATACTTTTTATTATTAATATTTCTTATTAATAAGAATATACATACACACATTCACACACTCAATATTAACGTCGGATCTTCATGTAATTTTTCAGTAACTGGATATTATATTGAATCAGAAAAATTATACGCTTCTTCTCCAATAAAGTTTATATTATTAAAATATAATATAATATCACACACACACACACACACACACACACACACACACACACACCCACACACACACACACACACACACACACACACACACATTTTACAACGTAGGCCTACATATTTGTGTAATCAACAAAATATTGTTACGACGGTCTACTCGATCGTCGTAGGTACAGTGGAAAACAACAAAATACAAGACACCAAATAAGTCACTAATTACCAGCTTTAATTTCCACAGTTAACAGTTCGTAATTAACAACACAGTCTCTACAACAAATCAAATAAAACTTGTTCACACGCAATAAAATGTCAACTAAAATTAAACACAATTGTATTACAATTACCGTCCGATTATAAAACACAACACTTAACTAATAACCACTTGAACGCGCACAGTAATTTCGCCCGACAATAACTCTCGAACCGCACTGTCAATATATCGCACTAATACTGAAACTCAAGGCCGCTGCCGCCATGTATTTATACCTGCGCTCACAGACCAGAATGTTCCTAATTGCGTCTTAGCGTTCGTGTGAAATACGTAATTAACTGCGGCCTTGACACAGTCCGCGCGGCTGGCGCCTTCGAGAAACCTTTCGAAAATGCGTCGACAAGCACGTACGCCACACGCGTTACATCAAGATTCTTCTGATACATTCGACAAACACGTAGATTGTTCTGTGATGTCGTAACAGCGCCCCCTCCTTAAACCTGTTCGTCCCGAAATGGCAAACCGTCTCTGAAGTAGTACTTAGCCAGGCGATCTAGGTGGACGACCTTGAACTTTCGCTGCCCTTCCTGTTGAATCCGATAAACAACATCGTTGATTCTTTTTTTCACAGGGTAGGGTCCTTCCCAGTTAGACTGAAGGTTAGGTGAGCGACCACGACGGCGCTTTGGGTTGAACAACCAGACCTGATCTCTTTCTAGCAAACCCACACTATTGCTGCGAATGTCATACCGAGTTTTCATTTTATCACTGGCAATCTTCAGCCGTCCTCTTACCAAGCGATTCATTTCTCGCAGTTGGTTTTCTAATTGCGAGGAATAGTTCTGTGGCTCTTGGGACTGAGTCTCAGGTGATCCGAACATTAAGTCCCCAGGAAGACGAATCTCCCTCCCAAACACCAATTTTGCTGGAGTCATGCCGGTTGTGTCGTGTACTGATGAGCTATACGCCATGAGGAATAGTGGTATACGTTGGTCCCAGTCTGTTTGGTTCTCGTCAACAACCTTCGAAAGATGCTGCTCAAGTGTCATATTGAATCTCTCAACCATCCCGTCCGACTGAGGATGCAGTGGCGTTGTCCTGGTCTTTCGAATTCCGAGTAGACGGCATAATTATTTAAACACTCCTGATTCGAAATTTCTCCCTTGATCCGTATGGATTTCCATAGGGGCTCCATAACGGCAACAGAAGTTGTGAACTAATTGCTTTGCCAAAGTGGTAACCTCCTGATTTGGAATTGCGTAGGCTTCCACCCACTTAGTTAAGTAGTCACCTACAACCATGATGTACCGGTTTCCATCGTCAGTAACTGGGAATGGTCCAGCAATTTCCATGGCAATTCTCTCGAAAGGTAGTCCAACGTTATATTGTCACTTTTTTCCCTTGCTTCTGGTTTGTGGGCCCATGCTTGCAGCACATATCTCACACGTCCGAACCCATTCATCTACGTCGTGGCGAAGATGAAGCCAATAGAATCGCTTCCGTATTTTGTCAAGGGTTTTGTTAACGCCAAGATGGCCTCCAGATGTTCCATCATGCATCTCCTTCAAAACAGACTGCACTTTACTTCGGGGAACTATCAACTGCATGACCACGTCTCGTCCATCTGCACTTTCCCAAGCCCTTTTCAGCAATCCGTTTTCTAAGATGAGAGATTCCCATTGTGCCCAGTAGCCCTTCAGCACTTCGGAACCATGGCAGATATCTTGCCAATCCGGGCGACGACCTTCCTCTTTTGCTGTCAAGATCGGTCCAATGTCTTCATCAGTCATCTGTTCTTGTCGACAGTCTTGTGTTGTCCAGCCGTCAGCCAGGAAATCTACATTGATGGCTTGAACATGTTCGCTTGAGTTTTGTTCTTCCTTTCTGTGGCAATGTCGGCAATCTTCCTGGCACGGTCTTCGTGATAAGCCATCTGCATTACCATGCAGGTGCCCCCGTCGATGTTGTACTCTTGCAGACTTTCAAGCCACCTTGCCAACTGTCCTTCCGGATTTTTAAATCTTAAGAGCCATGCAAGCGCGGAATGGTCAGTATGTGGTGAAAACTCTGTTCCATAGAGGTATTTATGGAAGTGCTCCAACGCTCGGACGATTGCCAGCAACTCTCTCCTTGTGACGCAATAATTTCTCTCCGGTTTAGAAAGTGTCTTGGTGTAATACGCTATTACTCGTTGTTCACCGTTTTGAACTTGAGACAAAACTGCTTCTAGACCAGTATTTCTTGCGTCTGTGTCCACAATGTACTTCCCTTCGGAATCTGGGAAAACGAGAATTGGTTGCTTGATCACACACCCTAGACCACTGGAAGTTTCGTTTATTTTCTGTTAGCTCATGTAGTGGTTTAGCAGTAGTAGCTAAGCCTTTCACAAAACGTCTGTAATATGAGCATAACCCCAGGAAACTCCTAACTTCGTGTTTACTCTTCAGCACTGGCCAGTCTCTTACGGTGTCTACTTTATTAGGATCCATGCTAACACCCGCTGCCGAAACCAGATGACCCAGATACTGTACTTCCTTCTGGAATAGGGAACACTTTTTCGGGCTCAGCTTCAGTTGGGCACCGTGAATTCTAGTTAGAATCTCCTTAAAGTTTTCCAAATGGTCTTTGAAAGTCTTCCCGATGACTATGACATCGTGTAAATAAACAAGGCAAGTTTTCCATGTCAGGCCTCGGGGTACCTGGTTTATCAATCTTTCAAATGTTACCGGTGCATTACAGAGTCCAAATGGCATGACGTTAAATTGGAATAAGCCACTTGTGGTCGAGAAAGCGGTCTTTTCCTTGTCTTCTTGATGAAGACCCACTTGCCAATATCCACTCTTCAGGTCCAATTTGGGAAACCACTGTGCTCCTAACAACGTGTCGAGTGTATCGTCAACGCGAGGTAATGGATAGCAGTCTTTCTTTGTAACGTCATTTAACCTCCTGTAGTCTACGCAGAAGCGCAATCCACCATCTTTCTTCGCTACCAGGACTACAGGGGAAGACCAAGCACATGACGAAGGTTCGATTACTCCCTCTGTCAACATGTCCTGTACTAACCGTGACATTTCCTCTTGTTTAGATAATGGAAACCTTCGAGGAGGTTGACGTATCGGTGTTGTGTCCCCGGTATTGATGCGATGTTGTACAAGAGAGGTTCTTCCCAGTGACTGTCCCCGAACTGCAAAACAATCTTTGAATTCATGTAAAAACCGTCTGAGTTCTTTTACCTCACCACTTGAGAGGTCGTTAGATGGTCTGTTCAATAATTCTTGCAGTTCATCTGGTATTTTGGAATTATCGGAAGCACTGGATCTTTGTTGCGTAATTTCTGGCGACCCAGGCCACAGGGGTCAATTTGCCTAGGAACGTATTGCTTTGTAAAGTGATACTTTGATCCAAAATATTCGCCACTCTAATTGGTAGATTTCCGGTTTCGTCAGGTTTTACTAAACGTCTGGCAATTAGTATGTTCGGTGTGCTGACTACCTGGGGTTCGAATATAGAGCACTGGTTGCCCCTAGTGTCTACCTCGGTTCTAACCATGTGATCTTTTCGGAGTTTGGCGGAACAGTTACGGCCACTTGGTTTATGACGTCCATCAATTTTTTTGCTGTCGTCATTGTTGATAGCATTACCTCTTCGCCTCCGATTCTCAAGACATTGTTTTTGAAGAAGACTATAAATCCGTATGCGTTCATAACGTCCACACCAAGAATTGCTTCATCCATAATGTCTGCAACAAGTACTTGATGATTAAACTCAAGTCGACCGAGGCGTAGGTGTATCTCCACTTTTCCATACACTTTTACAGGCCGTCCAGTAGCTGTTCGCAAGCTGCAAGAGTACCAGATTGGCTTGAGATCTTTCATCACGTCGGGGCACACAATAGAAACTGTTGCGCCTGTGTCAACTGTAATCGAGGTTGGCCTTTCTTGAACAAATCCGGTAACTACCAAGCTCCCGCTGTTTTTCTGAAGTGTAGAAATTACTTATTGTCTAGGGGCTACGTTCCTTCAGTTAGTCAGCACACGCCCCGTTGTACCGACTATTGCTCGTTTCCCTGCTGCTGAATTCTAACCCGACAATCTCGTAGTAGATGTCCAGGTTTCCCACATCTATAACACTTCGCTCTTCCATCCTTTCTTATTTTATTCTGTGGCGCCGACCGTCGAGTCTCTGTTCCTTGTTCTTCTTCCTCATTGTCTGTGCCGTCGCGATCTTTTAGCGAGCGCACTTTATGACTTGACCAACCAGACGCTGATTTGGCGGCCTCAAATTGCAAACCATGTACCAGGGCGTCCGCACTGTTCTGGTGTCTTGCCATTCGTAACACTTGCTGTAGTTCGTTATCTCGGACACCGGCAGTAAATGTCTGCATCGCAAAACTCGTTCGGAAATCTTCTGGCGCTTCAGGATAGCCCAGTCTAATTAGTCTGTCGATACTTGCTTCAAACTCTTGAAGACTTTCCCCGGAATGCTGTCGCCTTGCTCTCAACTGGGTGCAGTACACATCTCGCAAAAGTTTATCACCATACCGTAATTCCAGAGCTTTTATCAACTCGGCATAGGTGTTCTAGCTGTCAGGTGGCACTTTCTGTAGTAGTTCTGCCGCAGGTCTTTTCAATGAGAGAACGAATGAAACAGCCTTGTCTTTCTCTGTCCAATTATTTGCGCATGCAGCAGCTTCAAATTGGCGGAGGTACGTTGCCCAGTCACTGCTTCCGTCAAAAGTTGGAGCTTTGACATGAACTGTCCCTACTGCAGGCAAAGTGACTTTCTCTATTAACTTATTTTCTGTCTTTTTCTGTCTTTATCACTGGTACAGTCTGTTCAGAAATTTGTTTTGGTTGTAACTTCAGGCACTGCTCGACTTCATTTTTTAATCTGTTCTTTTATATTTGTAATCGAATCTTCTATTTTTTTGACATAGCTTTATCCACACTCAAGACAGATTTTTCTACTTCAGCTATTTTATTTGACATGGATTCTTCTACGTCAGATATTCTGGTAATTTGATTGTTAAGCTCACCTCGTAATTCACCTACGTCACCACGTAGGAAACCCAATTCTGCTGTAGTATGTTCTTGCATCTGCTTTTGCTCTTGAATTAACGCTTTGATGTCATCTGCTTTCTGCTTCCGTTCCTCTGCCTCCTGCAGGAGGGTTTTCTGTCTCGCTTCCGCTTTCTCGTCTTGTCGTTTTTCTGCTTCTTCCTGTGTCTGCCGCAGCAGTGTTTGTAAAGCTTCCATCATCTGACTGGGATCCATGTTTACCGATTAATTACGAATCACACTCGTCTTGTAGAAAGTGTTCACTGCTTCCACTGTTAAACGTTCTATCCCAGTTCTGACACCACTGTTACGACGGCCTACTCGATCGTCGTAGGTACAGTGGAAACAAAATAAGTACAAGACACCAATTAAGTCACTAAACACACCTTTAATTTTTACAGTTAAACAGTTCGTAATTAACAACACAGTTTCTACAACAAATCAAATGAAAATTGTTCACACGCAGTAAGATGTCCACTAATATTAAAACTCAATTGTATTACAATATACCGTCCGATTATAAAACACACTTAACTAATAACCACTTGAACGCGCACAGTAATATCGCTACTATAACTCTCAAACCGCACGGTCAATAATCTCGCACTAAACTAAACTGAACGTCGTTGAGTACCGGTATTTATAGCCAGTCGAATATCTAGTCGATTCCTAATTGCGTCTTAGCGTCCGTATGAAGTACGTAATTAACTGCGGCCTTGACACAGTCCGCACGGCTGGCGGCATGGAGAACTCTCTCGTAAATGCGTCTACAAGCACGTACGCCACACGCTTACATTCTGGATCTCTCTGGAACGTTCGATAAACACGTAGATTGTTCTGTGACGTCGTAAAAATATACATACACATGCACACACATTTTTCAAGTCTCAACTGAATCATAGTGCTCTGTGCTGTTTGTCGTTTCTAGTTATTAGGAAATCATAATAATGTAGGAGTTACTATTTGATAATGTAAAAGTAAAAAACTCACTCACTTCAGATTCTGAAGTACAAGGAAGAAACTAATGAATACGATTCATACAAAGGTATATAATAAATTCTGTTATTAATATTATACTGTTACATAGAATTATACTAACAGGTAGCGGAATCGGAATGGTAAGCTGTGTATGATTACCCAGGATGTAAGTATTCAGTTGCTATTACTATGCGTACACAGTACAGATGTGTCGGTCTGTTGTATTCTGGCGGTATTGCGTCTTGTTTAAGGGGGTGAGGACGTCTGAAAATCGATATTTATTTGTTAAGGTCTCCATTATCTCCTAGTTATTCTGATACATAACTAACGTTAATACAAATAATTACCCCCTCCCCTTCAACTAGCCTTTTCATTTATAGATATTCATCTACCTTTCTACAGCGGGTTATTGTGACCTTCTTTTCAGTATACTTTATTTATCAAAATTAAGCTTGTTAAAATGTAAAACGTTGCAGGTAAAGTACCCCGTCCCCTTAACCGATCTTCACCAAAATCAATAGGTTGAGTCCTCTACAATTCAGGCACATATGCAAAAAATTATTTGATTCTGTTTGATTTTGCGGGAGTTATCGTACGCCATAGACAAAATTCTACACATACACAAACTCACAGGCACTTTTCGGAAGATGACTTTTTCTTCATGTTTTGCGGTTAATACAATCAGAATCTGCCCTTATCTCGAACACGACTTTTGCCATTACCATACGGAACATGGAAATAAAAAAAGACTCGGTCCGGTATTTTGTTTAGTTTTCCGCTGGTCTTTTGTATAGTCGTTTTAAGAGCTTAAAAAGCCTTTATTCATTCACTTTTGTTCATTTCTTCCAATGTCTCATGTGTCTTCATCTTTTACGTTATTTCTTCCTCACAATTCTGACATACCAACATAAAACGGATGGAAGTTCTAAACAAGCATATGCACTGCTGATTTTGCTTTTAAATTTGTTAGGTTTCAGTAGAGGATTAGGTCGGTGAAAAGCCGCTCTACAGTTTTGATTAATATTTTCATTACGATTTAACGAGCATTCTCAAAGTCACTGAGAATGAAGTCTGATGATTATGTTTTTAAAAATTTCATGTTCGCGGGTTGTGAAAACGGTCCGTGAAACATTCTTAAAAACGAGTCCCTCAACCGTGGCATTAACTGACAACGAAACCGTTATTTCCCAGTAGTTTGCATATCCGTGTTGTCTGCATTACTTGCCATCTTGTCAGACACAAACTATCAAGCGACTATACAGATTTAGGAGCTACTGGATTCCACAAATCTGCTGTAACAGTTAGACAGAAGATAACCACTTCACAAGTCAACAACACACCACTAAACTTTCACAATCCACTTTGCAAGAATACGCAAGCTATGTAATCCACATGCACCGTTTTGTATTGTTCTGGATGTCGTATGGAGGACTGAATTTTTCGCATCATAAACAATTACTATTGTAGTACTAACGCTATTGTTACTTCCACGTTCCGTAAGGAAATGGAAGTATGGTGATCGTGAAAAAATCAACTCTTACGTGTTCGAGATAAGGACAGATTCTGATTGTACTACCCTCAAAACATGAAGTAAAGTCATTTTCTGAGAAGTGCCACTGTGTGTGTGTGTGTGTGTGTGTGTGTGTGTGTGTGTGTGTGTGTGTGTGTGTGTGTGTGTGTGTGTGTGTGTGTGTGTGTGTAATTTTTTTATGGCGAACAACTGCCGCAAATCCAAACAGAATTGAATAATAATAAATTTATCAGTCTTTGGGGAATTGAAGTAAACCTCACTTATAACCCAGTTTTTCTATTTAATATGTACTATAAAGATGTACTACAAAGAAACAAAAATTATTCTTAATGAACATGAACTGGAAAACGTAAATATGGAAAATTAAAAATACAAAGAAAACGTTGTAGGAAATTCCATAGTCTCTTGTGTTTATTTATAATTATCGGCAATAGCATTAGTGGAAACATTATGTATCAGTTCCCCGCAGAAATAAAGACCCCCCCCCCTAAAGGAAGGAGTGTGACCCTCGCTCAGGACGTTGCGTACAACAACAACTACTACTACTACTACTACTACTACTACTACTACTACTACTAATACTTCGACTACTACTACTACTACTACTACTACTATTACTATTTACTAGCATTACTAGTTCTCTCACTGGTGCTATTACATTATTTATTTACCTAGTGTAAATTAGATAAATTCAAGAAAGTTATAATGCTTGCTTTCAGCAGTGGATCTTCTTACAGCAAACGTACCCTGATGTAACAGTGGGACTGAAGGTCACTGTTGACAGCCAAGGTTCAGCTGCAAAGAACAACTAAAAAAAGAAAAGAAAAGAAAAACGAAAAAATCCGAAGAAATTTGTATGGTGTAGCAGCTTTATTCATATCTGACAAAAAATATGTTTTCTCAAAATGAATATTTTATTATTTTTACGTAAATTTTTCTGAGCTGCTGTAAAAGGCGAAGGACACTATTATTTCATGCTAATTGCAGTGTACACTGACTGATTAAAAAACAGAAAAAGTTTTAAATCGATTAAATAAATAAATCTTTAAAAAAGTCAAAAATTTGAGGCAATTTTTTGCACGGAAATTTATTTTAAACAGTTAAGTGAATAAAAAAGGTAATTTTGTAGTTTAGATGGAGTACCTTTACAGAATGCTAACTCAATTTTTGATATGCTGCTCCCATTACGTCACGTTGGGCAGGCACATTGTCTCTCTCTCTGCGAACCAAGTAACAGGAACCCATCACATTACAGGAGGACACCGTTATAAACATGTAGGAAGAAATATTTCTTTATAAACAGTGAATTAATTATTTAATTTAAGTTAATTTAATTATTATTTTTTAGTATTTTTTAATCCTCCAACGCACTTGTTCAGCTATGAATATCATCATATTGTATCAAGCGAATTTTGTTCACTGAAATAATTATGGTATTAAATTCATAGCTGACGTACTTGTAGATTCGAAGGTAAGATAATTTACAATTAATATTAATGTTGAGGAAAGAATAATTAATAATTATATTTATTTAAATTAATACATATTATGTTTATATTATTATTATTATTATTATTATTATTATTAAATTTAAAGTTTAATAATAATTAAATATAATATTTAAAATTTATATTTAATTTACCTCAAGATGTTATTTTTCCTTTATTTGGAACAAGTTTCGAGAACTTCCGTGTTCTCATCCTCCCATCCTCCTCCACCGAAGTTCTCGAAACATGTTCCAAATAAAGGAAAAATAACATCTTGAGGTAAATTAAATATAAATTTGAAATATTTTATGTATATCAAGAAATGAACTGTAGCAGAAAGTGATTAAATTAAATATAATAATAGTTTAGTATAATAATAATACGGTTTAGTTTATTACATGTAAATATATTAAGATTTATCTTAATTTAATTAATGTTAATTTTATTATTAATAACAATGTAAAATATTAATGTCATGATATTGGTACCATTAATCCGTTATTAATTGTTAAGTGAATACCGTATTGAACAAAGGTAATGTAATGGCTGTTGAAAACTATTATAAACTGACTAAGTTCTATTCGATCAAAAAAGTCAATTTCGAAAATAATGTAGATCTTTGTTCCAAACAGAATCAGTGATTGAATACATGTTTTCTTATAAAATAGACAGTAAACAAACTAGGAATATACGTATGTTTCAGAATTATCAATCTTTTTTTTTGTTTACAACCTGGTCAGTGTGTTTATAATTTGTACATGGTGCGTTAATTCGACAAATTGTACTTCGACTGACGACATGTTACAGTGTCATTAAATAGGGAATTTAGGACGTTGGTTCGCTGAAGCCAGGCGATACACATATATTCTGCTTGTTTCACTGTCTGAAGTAACTCTGAAACTGTCCCCAATTAGGCTATTGTTTACGTATCAGGAATTCAGTGTTATTATATTTATGCGGTACAATGACTCTTTTCTTCTCAGTCTCTCCCTCCCACCACTCTTTCACGTTCTTTGTTCTCCCCCCTCTCATACACTCTCCACTATCACTGTCCCTTCATTCGTTCTTCTCCATCTCTGTCTTCTGTTCGTCGACATTCACGTTGGTTGTCAGTAGACCTTAACTCGCACTTTTGACATAGTTTTTATCTCCTCTACTAGGCAATTGGGATACACTAAGCTTCGCGTTGCTACCAGCCATTGCACTGTCCGAGCTGTCCGAGGAACTTATATAAAATTATTGTTTAAAAATGAATAAAACTATGGTGATCAGTGGCGGATTATCCATTACGCTAGGGTATACTGCAGTACCGAACACCGGGGCCTCAGCTGTCGGAGAGGACACCATCGAGCCCTGAATTACAAAACCTTTTTGAAGATAATAAATGTGAAAAAAAAACAATAAGAAGTCCTCAATCCAAAATCCTAAAAAAATGTGTGCACACTTTTCGACGATTTTCTAATAGAATTGAAGCACTTTGTGCCACGAGTAAAATGCAAGAAAGAGAATTTTTCAAATCGTTGGAATGAAGATGATAGATTCCATGACAGTACAGTTTGCCCGCTAAAAGTATTAAACTGGATTATTGATTAATGTATTTCCGAATATATACATTGCTTATCCTCTGCTTTTGACGATTCCAATTGCTAACTGCGAATCTGAAAGATCGTTTCCTGTACTAAAACGCATTAAAGATATGTTGAGTTCAACTATGGGAGATGAGGGATTACCTTCGATAGCATGGTTGAATATTTAAAGCGGGATGCTTGAATCGCTCGATTTAGAAGACATTATAAGGGACTTCGTTAAGGCAAAATCAAGAAAAAAGGGATCGATTAGTATTTTTTAAGCTTAAGTAGTACTACGCTCGTTGTAATCACTATTCAGCTAATATTTGTTGTAATTTGCGAGTTTAATAACATAATTGTTAATTTTCGAAATTGTGTATGCAATTTATCAGTGTAAATATTGGATGAAAGTTTAAATTTTGAATCGGGAAGTCTGATGTCAGCATAGGGTACCACATGCTTCTAATCCTCTACTGTTGGTGACCTACAAAATTCTGTATCTTGACGGCCATTTTGTAAACAAATGAAATCAGTGATTAAAACGATGCTACAAAATTTTTGTATTTTCAAAATTTGTTCAACTTGTAGCTACTTTCGAAACTCATAAATTGTCGCGAGGAAGTCATAGTCTCTTATTTACATTACTTTACATCCCTTTTTTAACCATTTTACATGAAATGTTTCTAACTTTCCTTTTTAAAATCATTACTGACTGGCAGCAGCATTATAAAACATCCAACCAGTTTGGGGGAAGAATAATAGTTAATTGTCATAAACATAGAATGACGAAAATGTCGCCAATCGGTGCAACCAACCCCAAAAACTGACTTTTCCAACTAAACACACGTTCCACTTAAGCTCCACATTTCTGGAGCAGCTGAAGACAAGTACTATTTTAAAATTAATTTGAAACCTTGTTTTATTCCGTCTTGTAATGCATCAAAATAGATTATAAGCTGATCTGTAACCATTTAAATACTCAAACACTTGTGTTTGAATACCAGACTGTGTAATTTACATAGAAATTATTCAATTGACCGAGCGATAAGAGCCTCAGTTTTAACTCGACTGTTTGGAATTTGCATGTCTATCTATCTCTACCTGTCTGTCTATTTGAGGTTTGTTTTACGATAACTTTTGCACGCATCAAACGATTTTCATAAAATTTGGCGTAAGTGTCCATAACTTTAGCATAGAGAGCCCTATTGTTTTTGAGGATGATGCCACCAAAAATATCATGTCAAAATAAATGTGGGGTCAAAATTATGAAAAATAGGGCAACATGACCATGTGGGATATCAAATTAAAGAGAATATTAACCACAAGCTGAATATAATGTTCAGCTTTGATAATTACAAAATTTTAGGGCATCAGAGTCCAAAAAATGTAGGTACCAAATTTGGAAAAAATTTTACAAGTACATTATTCAAATTAAACAGAATGTAAACCACAATCTGAATATAGTGTTGAGGCTTGATAATTAAAAAAAAGATTGGACACCGGTTAAAATGTTAAAATTTTGGGAATAACCATAAAAATTCAAGCCGAACATCAGACTAAAGCGAATGCTATTAACCAAAATACGAATTTAATGTGCGCTTTGAATATTTTTATTATTTTTAGGTGCACCACAAACCAAAAAGTTAAGCAACAATTTTTAACCAATTTTAAAATTCTGAGCGAGTTCTGCAGCTCTGGGAGCTTATTAGTATGAAGCTTTCTAAGTTGCTGAGGAATAACTCACTAAACTATAAACATAGTAAACCGAATTGGATACGCTGATGAACATTCGAATGCTTTATGTTTCCCCACTCGGTAAGAGGATATAACCTAAAAAATTTGAATAAAAATATTAACAATTCTTCAACCACCGGGCAGCTGCTAAAGTTTGTTGTTTATATGAAGCAACATTGTGCTCTCCAGATGATTATAATGTACATTAATTTAAACGTTCATAATAAGGTAACTAATTATCCTAATAATTTAATTCCATTTATAATTATTACATTTTTACCCCCCAATTCCCCAGTCTGAGTCGTCGTCGTAAAGCTACATACCTACACTTTTAATTGGCACAACGGGAAACCAAGCATCGTAGCCCAGTATTATAATGGACATCCCCCACTACAGTATTGTTGATCTCCAAGCCCCCAATATCTATACTGTTTGCATTAATTACTACTATAATATTTAAGTAGTTGTTTACCTTATATGGAGATTCCAGAGTATAACAAGAAAAAGTAGTATCGATCTGATCAAACTAATAATATTTGAAATAAGTAAAAATGTATTCGAACTTTATCTCCAGCAAACAAATAAACTAAAATGAAATCGTTCGTAAAACAAGAGGGGAGTGTCAGATGTTATTGAGCAACTTAGACGAAGCACAAGTGCGTCATACTACTATTTTCTTTGTACACGTTTTCAAAAACAGTATTTGTCGGTAAGGACAGCTCATAGGACAACCACTACCACTCGTAGTGACAACCCTTAACTGTTTGTAGTTTTAGTGTAACTGGAAACTGTCAGGTGATTATAATGTCACAACTGAATATTTACTTTGTAGTTAGTGGACTACCACTTTATATTGTACTTCCAGTTCTAAAGCAAAGCGTAGGCAAATCTATACACAATAAGAATGTTTTTCAATTCCTGTAATAAATCATAACACACACACACAGAGGTGGTTTTTAACATTTGTCCTATAGGCTACGTGTATATTCGGGAATATGTAAATAGGTATTATTTGGTGTTCTAATTCAAATATACTGTTTATGATAACTGTGTGAATACATTATTAACTTAATACTAACACGATATAACTGTATGTAGTAGCTTTTATAATACTTTATGTAACATAGATACACACAAGTTACTTCACTATATAATTAAACATTAACATTCACACAATACATATCACTGCACTGTATACAGTAATTATTTCTGCATTACCAATACACAGTCTTGATAAACACAATAAAAACTAAAATGTCAAAATATTTAAAACAAATTAAAAACAATATGTGTTCATTCAACTGACCCACCTTGCTAAACCATTTAGGCCTACCATTTATCGATTCACAATCACAATTATGACAAGGTTTTATGTAGTAAGAAAGAAATTATGCACTTGTGCTTCGTATATAAATAAGTTAAATCCTGTTTAAATTATCAGAAAACAAAGATTATTTCTAGATGTCAAACATTAAAACATTACTGTATTAATTTTGTGTAAAAAGTGTTCCAGTTTTTCTAATTTAATAAGAACAAGTGGGCGACCATGCGGAGAATGTGTGGCTAAGGTTACGAACTTAACAGGGTTCACATAAATGAGAAAGGATGGAACAAGAATGTGAAAAACTGAGGGAGAGGGTTTTATCTCTAGTTGATGGTTAATGATTGATGACGACGATGAAGTATGTGCAGAAAACATAAAATGAACTAAATTAAGTAATGCAGCTTATAATACCCACTACAATCGTGACACAGAAACCATAATAATTTTAAAAACTCTGTAATCGTGAGAGCGTTATAGGCTATGTTACAGAATATAAATCTCAAGAGATACGCTAGTTTCGCCAGCTTTTTCAGACTGAACAGGCTACAACGATACCCTACCAAATGCAAAAACTTAGTAAAGCTGGTGGTGACTAGAGGCGTGCTAAACTAGTATTTCAAAATAACAGGTACGAACGAAACCGTTACAAAAAAGTAACAGGTACAAATATCTGTTATTATATACTTCTTATACCTGTATTATATAAGGTAAATTTTAGAAGAAATAAATTGAAACAAAAACTATTATTAACAGTTTTAATTTACACTGTGACTTTGCTAAGCTTTACACTGTTTAAAAGAAAATAAGAAACAAGAGAATTTATAGGCCTATCTTCCTTTGGAAATACTAATTTAAGGTTTCACTAGGAGTAAACAAACTGACATAGGTTTAATATTAAATTATTGATTCCATTTTGGTTAGACAATTGCGAAACTCAGGCAAAGAAATGTAGAGTCCACGTAATAGCACAACAAATAATGTCAACAAACGTCAGAAACATATAACAAAACGTAACAGTAAGCCATAAGAGTTACAACAATCTCATTATTTATGTGAGATGTGCAGTAAAGTTAAAATCATCTCCAATCACGTTAACACCTGTAACCACAACGTGCCTACTTACCACAACAAATACGGACCTTAGTCTTCCTTTAGCTCGGGTACCTAATGGTACCCATAGCGCAGTAGTAGGTATAAACAATTTATTAGTACTGGTTCTTCTTAATACCGTAAATTGTTACATAGTAGCCTATAAGTACAGAAGAACAGATTAAAACTAAAGAAGTGTAGGATTGATTAATACTTAATTCTTTATATAAAGATTTATTTGCTATCGTAATTGTGCATTCTTATAACCTTACAGAAAGACAGGCACAGTTGTGTTGTTAAATTTTGTACATATTGATATGGAAGATTTATTATTGTCATTTTCTTTTACGGATTTATTTGGTGTTTAAAGCAGAAATTGGAATAATATAAGATTTTTTTTTTTTAATTTATTGGAGATGTGTAAGCTGTTCGACTGAGCGAACATTTAACAAATTGGCTGACAACACACACAGGATTATGAAGAGCTGACCATTGACAGCTCTTCTTGTTTTTGATAATAGATTAAAGAGGTAAAAAAATACAAAACTAAATGATAAAAACATGTAAACAAATGAACAAAAGTCACTTTCACTTCCTGCTGGCATGGTACAATAAGTTCAAATATTAAACACTGGGCCCATAAGGCACATATACATGTTGACATTAACACGTATGAATGACACGAATACAAAAACATACAGAACAGACATCACAGACAGTACAATACAGAAAATACAGAGAATACATTATGAGTTAAACCTGAATGGTAAGTCTAATAGTTTGTGTCTTTTTAGTCTATAAATATCTTCACTCTTGTCTAACAAGTTAATTGCCAGGTGGTTGGGATGCTGTTCTAGTTTGGAGATGTGAGTCCTGCAAAGGCGCATGATTTCTACTCTCACGGTTGAAACTTTGAGGTCGCGGTGTATCGAGTTATTTGAGACAAACCAAGGAGCGTCGACTATTGATCTAAGTGTTTTGGACTGAAAGCGCTGGATAATCTCAATATTACTTGTACTTGCAGTACCCCAAAGTTGAATACCATAAGTCCATACCGGTTTAAGAACGGCTTTATAGATCAAGAGTTTGTTGACGAGATTTAACCGTGATTGTCTGCCTATAAGCCAATAGATGTTTCTGACCTTGTGATTAAGTTCAAGCTTCTTAGATGTTATATGTTTTTTCCATTTTAGTCTCCTGTCCAGATGCATCCCAAGGTACTTAGCACTTTCAGCTTGCGGTACTGGTTGACCGTTAATTGTGACTGGAGGGCAGTTTGCCTTACGTGTGGTGAAGGTAACGTGGACTGACTTGGATGAATTGATTTTTATGCGCCAATTATCAAGCCATAACTGAACGCTGTTTAATGATTCTTGTAGTATAAGAGATGCTATTGAGTGGTCGGAGTGTGTCGCTAGGATTGCTGTGTCATCGGCGTAGGTAGCAACAGTGGTTTCACTTACTGACGGTAAGTCCGAGGTGAACAGGAGGTAGAGCAGAGGACCCAGGACACTACCCTGCGGAACACCCGACCCCACTGGTAATAGAGGAGAAGTAGCATCCGAGTACTTGACCTGAAACACTCTGCCCACTAAGTAGGAATGTAAGATACGGTAACAATTATGTGGCAGATTTTTCTTTATTTTATATAAGAGTCCAAGATGCCAGACTTTGTCAAATGCCTGGGAAACGTCGAGAAACACACCTGAGCAGAACATCTTCGATTCCAGCGATTTATTGATAACATTTGTTAGTCTGTGTATTTGATCTACCGTAGAGTGCTTTTCTCGAAAACCAAATTGGTGATCCGGAATTAGGTTGTTTTCTACAATTGTTGGCATAAGTCGTTTTACAAACAGCTTCTCAAAGATCTTACCAAGTATCGGTAGAAGGCTTATGGGTCGATAAGAAGAGGGCTCTTGAGGGTTTTTACCAGGTTTAAGACCATGATAACTTGAGCCGATTTCCAGAGAAGAGGAAAGTATTCAAGTCTGAGTATGGCATTGAAAATGTATGTTATTAGTACAACGCCTTTGTGAGGCAGCTCCTTTAGAACTTTCCCCGATAGCAAATCAATGCCGGGAGCCTTTTTACTTTTCAAATTATACAGGATTATTTCCTTTATTTCCTTAACTTTAAAAGGCTTAATAGGTAGAGTCATTTGGAGCGGGGAGTGTAAGTATCTTTGTACCTCTTCATCGAAAGAGACGTTCTTGCTGGCTTCAGGTTGAAAAACCTTGACCAAATGTTCGGCAAAAGTCTGGGATTTCTCTGTATTGCTGCGCGCCCAGCTACCATCTGGTTTATGTATTGGTGGTATTTGTAATAGTGGCCTTTTTAATCGTTTAGTAGCCTTCCACAGAGAATAATCAGTACTTTCATTTGGTGACAGATTTCCTAGATAATCCTGAATCCCTTCATTCTTTAGATTTTCCAACAATCGTTTAAGTTGTCTGGCCGCGGAATTCCACTTTCTTTTATCATCCGGATGATGAGTATGCTGCCAAATTCGTCGCAATTTACGCTTCTCAGCTAATTTCTTCCGGACAACCAGAGGAAGGTTTAAGTGCTTATTCTTCGCTGTATTGCAAGGTGTAGCTTCCCAGGCTGATTTTTGAAAAGTACTGGTGAGATAATTTACAGCCCCATCCAATTCAGCAGGCGTGTGGAGTGGAAGTTCTAGCGAGATATTATAATTTACAAGCTCTCTAAAGTAATCCCAGTCAGTAAGACGATTTGTGAGTGTTGGTAGACTTTCAGACTCAATTATAGTATTGCTAATAGTGGCAATAATTGGAGTGTGGTCAGAGGACAAATCAAGGCAAGATTCAACTTTGTAGTATTTATGAGACAAGCCTCGTATTAAAAAGAAATCAATTAGGTCAGGTATTTTATTTGTGTCAGAAGGCCAATAGGTTGGTTGACCAGTGGACAGAAAGGACAGGGATTCTTGTCTAATGACGTTATATAAAATTCTACCTCTTGGATTAGCTAATCTCGAACCCCATTGCGGGGGTTTTGCATTAAAGTCACCTCCCACCAAAAAACGTGCACCAAGAGTTCCAAGAAAAGAGCTGAAGTCAGTTTCATTGATTCTGTGTTTTGGGGGGACAGTAGACTGCAGAAACAATTAGAGGGCCTCTTTGATCTTCAATTAAAACGTTGGTCGCCTGTAGGTGAGCAGTTTTGACGTTAGAGAAGAGATAATGTTTTATATTGTTTCGGATTAATAGAGCGGTTCCGCCACGAGCTGTCCCGTCAGGATGTTGAATATCATAAACAGTAAAGCCTGGAATCCTAATATGGCTTCTGTCTGTGAAGTGCGTCTCAGATATAAGCATTACGTCTAACCTGTTTTCAAGAAGAAAAGCTTTGAGTTCTAGGGTGCGTTGAGAGAGTCCATTGGCGTTCCATAATCCAATCCTGTAATTGTTATTAATTATTAACTAGAAAGTTTATTGACAAGTGTTGTAAGGAGATTAAGCATGACGCTATTTTGCTGCATGAGTTGACTGAACATAGTCTCGAATTTTGTCAGGAAGTGTGAAAGAGTGATGTCCTCATTTGCTGTCTGTTTGAGATTGCTGTCATAAGGGGGCGATGATTCTGAGTGTTGCGGTAGTCCTGCAATTTGAGCGTAAGTAGGAGAAGAGACGTTACGGGTATTCATGTTCTGTTCCGTGTTCATAGTCCTAAACATTGAAGGGGTTCTCCTAGGTGTGGAGTTTCGTACGGGGCTTTTTCTGGCCTGCAGGTTTTGATAAACTTCACAGCCCTTATAATTAGCTGTATGAGGACCATCGCATAATGCACATGTGGCTGGTGTATCCTTAGATTTGGAACAAGTTGCGGAGTTGTGTTCACCTCCGCACTTGACACACTGGAAAGGTTTCCTACAATACGTCTTACTGTGACCGTATGACTGACAACGAGTGCACTGTATGATGAAGTTTTTTCTCCGAAGTGGTTCTACAGCAATCTGCATGTTACCTAAAGACCTTAGGCTATATATTTGTTTATTGTTTGCTGCAGGTTCAAGATCAACAAAGAAGAGAGGGAGGGGTGTTTTCTCGACTCTGTGTCGAACGTTGATTATGTTTCTGACCAAGTGTCCTTTTTCTTTTAGTGCTTCTTTAATAAAGTGTACACCGATGCTAGGATGAATGTTTCTTATGACAACCCGGTATGCTCGCTGGTCTTTAATTTGATAAGTATGGTAAATAATTTTTTCGTCCTCGAGGTGACGAATTAATTTTCTGTAAGAATCAGGTGCAAAAGTGTTGATTTTCACCGTATTGTCATCGAACGATTTAGTACTGTACTGTTCTGATTCCAAAATTGTTGTAAGATTATTGATCATTTCATTGTAGTTGACGATACCATGAAGGTATACAGGAGGAGGTCTAGGTACTTTCGGCTGAGCTAAGACTTGAGTAGGTTGGACGTCATCAGGGTCATCTATAGGTAACACCGTAAATCTATTGTGGTCATTAAGCTGAGTGTGTGTTTCAGATGTGTTTTCTGAAGATTGACGACTTCTTTGTCGTTTTTTCACCATCTGCCAGCTGTGGGATCCGTGTTGTGTGAAATCAACATTAACATTTCTGCCTGGCTGTTGACTGTTATAGGATTGAGGGGCATTTTGCGACATTGGAGGTACTGTAGTTCCTGAGTGGACTGTAGGAACAGGTTCAACGTTAGTTGACAGGCCTGGTTGCTGATAATTCATTATTGTCGATAATTACAGTAGACAGATAAATCAAAAGACGCGTGTAGTTCCAGATAAGGAATTTCTGGCCTTGTGTTTATGTTTTGTAGATAAACAGGTACAAACAACCACCAGCCGCAGACAGACACACAGTCCCACACGGACGAGCCGACGCACGCACGGCCCCCTGGCCGGCTGCTTGGATTTGTTCGAGTAATCAGATAAACCTTTCGTTGATATTTCTTGTTGCAGTATTACTTACACATACAAGTCTATTTAGTAAGAAAGATAGCGATAATATTAAGTTACCGCACACGACAGCACAACCGCACCGAACAGCTGCTCATACACGACTCTAATATAAGATGAATTTAATTATAAATTTCCATAAAATTTGCCTAATATATAGACAAAATTATGTTTTGTTTCACTGGTAGTGTAAGCCAAATGCGGGTAGATTATATAGTGTAGCGTCAGGTCTTGACTTATTCACACGTTTATTTTTAATGACGATTAAATCCTGATTCTGACTAAAGACGCCTCGCGGTTAACTGTCCTACACCTATATGACACTTGTGTAGAATATAAACCGTTTATTGCACGATTCGCTCTTCAAAAGATCCATCTGTCGCATACATAGTAAGCTGGAGAACAGGTATATGACGATGAACTGTTATACATATATGTTTGAAATTTTATAGTATGAAAGAAGTAGAACACAGGTGATAGAAATACGTTTCTTGTCGTCGTTAAAAGTTAAGGTAGATTAAATTACAATCTAGGAGGATATTCGATCAGAGCTGGAAATGTGATCGTTAATGGATAGTATAAAGACTGAAGACGGTAAAGCGAAAGAATACTTTTAAATAATGCATCTACACAGAATTCCGTTAGAAAACATGCAACGTACTATCATTCGGAATCTGACCGTGGGTTGATTGATGCTAACAGATTAGGGTATCTGTGCTATTAGGTTAGAAAGAGAGAACTGTTTTTTGGAATTTACACCAAGTTGAGAGTAGGATAATGCTAATCTGCTGTTACACATGATAACGCTGTGTTATTTTTATGACTATCAAATCTACGTAAATGTAAATCTGCGTACCATAGTAAATGTTGGCAAACATTTGGTTAGTATTCACGTAATTTATATATTGAAGTCAAACCTTTATGCATAAAAATATACAAATTAACGCAATTTGTATATAAATACATGTTTATATGTTAGCTTTATAATTTTTCAATGTGTGTGTGTGTGTATGTGTGTGTGTGTGTGTGTGTGTGTATGTGTGCCTACGCAATTTATTTTCAAACTGAAATAACCTTTCTACCTACAAAATTTGATATCTTACTAATTATTATTATTAGTATATTATAAAAAGAGCGAGCATGTTCGTTTACTCAAGCACATGATTTCTTCTGGACTCCTTCAGGCGTCGTTGTCTTTGTGAGGCTCGAGTACCAGGAGTCCATAAATACCTTACTTCCATAAGGAGTCTTTTTTTCATTTGTCATTCAAAGTTCTCACGTTTCAAGATCGTGGCGGTTGCCGTCTCTTCTTTATTAGCTGTTCTAAAAGTAAACTAACAGAGGGAAAAGTGTAGAAGATATCTTGACAATAGAATGTCTACCACCGTAAACCAAAGGGAGAAATCCTGTCGGTAGACCTAGGACACACTGGACGTAAGGAAGCCGAAACGGATCACTGGATCATACACGAAAGCGAAGTAGAAAGGTTTAACTACTTGGAAACTTGGTTTCATGTCTTGGCGAGATTTCTATACACCCACCTTCACTGAAACACTATGTGCTGCTGACTTTCATCACTATTTTCTTCACGGTTTTTTGCTGTGACAAGGTATAAACAACAGTTCTATAGTTCTGTGTGGACCAAGTGGACGTTTCGTTGTTCATTCACTGACTTGAAGCGAATTAATTTAAAAAACAAAAAAACAAAAACAAAAACAAAATTAAATTAACTTCAGTTCCATTAAAAGAAATTATTAAAAAAAAAACAAATGGTTTTACAGCCAGTGAAAAACTTTAGTTACCCATTTGCTTGATCGCCCAACAACTGAGACGCCTTATTCCCCCAAAGTTTTTGAAATTTTTTTTTGTAAAGGAAATAAGAGTAGATATAATTCTAGGACCATCCACCCATTGACAATGACCCCTATATGAATTCATCCGTAATTCGGAATACTACCCACAAAGGCCTCCGGTAAGCTAAATACATCTCTATAATCAAAATATCCAAAGGAAACACGCGTGTGTGACCCCTCCTTGCACCTGGTTTACAAATGCCCCAATAATGAGCACAGCAGGCATAATAACAAGAATAACAATAATACACATACTCTAGACTTCACAAAACATCAAACACAACATCGATAAAATTTTCCCTAAAGGACACGAGCGTCCCACATCACATCCCAATTATAGGACCCGAATTTATTAATTTCCTGCAATAGTCAAACCCAAAACTTTCTTATCTTTTAATTATTAGCTCTTTAAAACTGTCCCACCGTTTTGCCGTTTTGCAAGTCCTGTCACTTAACTAACCACGCTCTGCTACTATTTGAGACGCCATATTCCCCCAAAGTTTGTTAAAACTTTTTTTTTGTAAAAACAAAATTCTAAGTTTTTTTTTTTTTTTTTGAGGGGCGTACCGTAAATTTTAAGATTAGGCGCGTGGCCTAGACGAAGCATAAACTGCACTGAGCTCAGAGTGACAGGACTTCCAATGAAACTCCATTTAACATAACAGCATTTTATTTTTGTGTTTAAGAGCATTTCTACATATTATATATATATATATTTTTTTTAACCAAACGCGTTTTATTACGCTGTTACAAATAAATAATTCTTTGTGTTGTACAAAAAATTTTAAATAAAAAAAATATAAATTTTCAAAAAAAATAAAAAAAAATTTTTTATGTTTGTTTATGTTCTAATAATTTATAGATAATTCTTGTTCTGTGGTTTCGTTAAAAATTTTAAATTCGGTGAGTTGATTTGGTTAATATATGCACTTCTGGGTGACCTTAAATGAATCTGGAGTTAATCAGATTGTCTTCCTACAATAATCGATTTGCGATTTTCTGCTCTGCTCCAATATATCACTTTCCTTTAATATTTGTCGTCTCCCAGTAAGTCCTGTAGTTAACTCAAACTCTTATTTTAATATGTGAAATAATTTCCAATCCAGATACTTGAATTAATTTAATTTATTGACAATATTTCTAAAAGATCGATTTAAAATCGATATTGTTTAAATGTTCGACTCTTTCACAGGGCTTGGTCGATTTTACAATTACAGGTTATATTATATAAATGTTAGAATGGTTCTTTTAGCGATTATAATTATATAGTCAGAGAAGGGAGCAAGCATAGAAAGTATAACATGTACAAATAAATCTTAATAATTAATAAATGACAAAGGATAATAATTTATAATGTTTATAATAGTTATGATTCAGACCAATCCATTTGGCGACGACTCTCGGCTGATATACACTTTGCATGACGGGAGCTCAAAATGGCGGCACATCTCGTAGTTGAAGAAAATTCAGAAACGATGGTTATAAATTCTGTTAATAAAAACGCCTTCACTACCGTTTTCTTGTCTCCGTAATATGGTATATTGTCTATTGTGTTGTTAAAGGTGTCCTGAAGAAGTGTTCCGTGTCCACTGGCGTTAATTGTCTGGTGTTAGGTGTGTTCAATTGTATAGCGTATATGTTGAAAAATGTTAAAGTTCGTTGTAGAGTGAATTATCAATGTGGTATAGTTTTATTGGTTGAATTCACTTATATTTTGATAGGTATTGTTTGTTTTCACTTTTTGGGTTGGTGTAGTAACACTGATTTTATGTTTAAAGTAAATAATTCGGTAACTCTCGTTTTCAATTCATAACCTTATACGCCATTAATCGGTACGTTATATAGATTCTAACGCGATCGAATATCAACCGTTCGCGTTGAATGTTAATAAAGAACTGTTTTACTTCCTTCGTCTCAGGAAATATCTTGCCAAGTTAATACGAAAAAAGTATTGTTTAAATATATTTCACTTCCTATTTATGTGAATATAAAATACATTATATACAGAATATTTTTAGTTTATAGATTGCTTTAGTAAACTATTAACAACATAATTGGTTTATTTACCTCATTCTGTTTAATTTGATATACAATAGTATATATTTATTAAGTTTTTTGTTAAAATTGCCATATTTCTGCCTTTTTGGAAATATAGGCCCAAAAATCTGCTTCCTGTTCTTGTCCAAAATAATAGCCATGTTTGGTGTTATAAATATGATTATAATAACTTCTAGATTGATATGAATCCCTACCTTTCCTTAATTTCTTATAAATTTGTCAATTTATCTGGCTTTTAGTTATAATTCATGAATTTACTATTCCTCCTCTGAAATAGTTAGTTATTACATTTTGAAAATTTTTAATAATTTAATACATCTTTTTATATTACTCTTTTAAAGTATAGGATCAGTTATAGTAGTTGGTGATCGATCCACCTTACATAAATCTTATTAGTTTACATGGTTCATCAGACTTATTTACTCAATTATATTATTTTTTGGGAATTCATTATTTGGCCTAGATCTTAGTATCTTACATATATTGTTTTTTCAAATAAAGTTATTTCTACACCTCCTCTGACTTTTTAAAGTTAATATAACATTAAATAAAATTGCTTACATAACTATTGATACCTGTAGCATATTATTCATGCTACTAATACAAAAAATAATATTGAACATTAACTAGCAGTCTCCAAAGTTAGACATGTTAGTTTGAACTATTTTTAACATATATAATAAACATTTTATCAACTGGTACAGCATACATACATAAACATTTTAAGCTGTATGCACACTGTTATGTAACTAAACATTCTTACACTAAATATAAATCTTATTCTATTAGAACTCTTTGAAAAGTGGAGTTCATAGGCTCTAAACATAATTAGCCATTTAAAATTTTTTAATTTTTATTAAACTTAAGTCAATCACAGTCTTTTCTGTTTATATTGTATTTTAAATTAATCCCCTGTTTGTGTAATTATTCCCCCACATACTCTCTTTATCCTTTGCATTTCTATGAATGTTTTTAGATAAAAAGTGACCTCTTTTATGAAACATTAGAAATATTTTTCACTTCAATAATTCATCACTTGTTAATTCTGTAATTATATAAAATATAAAAGTTATTTAATAGCACCTTGTTTAAGTAATAGTTACACATTAAATTGAAGTTTATTATATTTAAAATCACTTACACTGGTACACATACACTGTTGGTTCTGACTTATATTTGAGTTTTACTATATTCTCAGACCAAACCTTTAGTCATAATGGACTGTGAAGATTTGTTTATTTTACTATATAATAACTTTAGTTGGTGCACTTCTTATCACACTACTAAATACTTTTGTCTATAATTAATTTACAATTTTATGAGGTTTTGGGGTGTTATACTTTCTTTGGTGGTATTAACATTTGGTTTGGGGTTCATTGTCGTTAATAATAGGTTTATTAATGGGTATTTCTTGTAGTTCTTCCATCCTATATCTTCTTTTCTTCTCTTTTTCCTTCTTGGGTTTTCCAAGGTACTTGGTTTTATTTTGTCCGTTGGTTGGTTCGGGGTATCTTCTTTATTATCTGCTCCTAAACTTCCTCTTCCTTCTTGGGTTCGGGGTATCTTTTTTATCACCTGCTCCTAAACTTCCTCTTCCTTCTTGGGTTCGGGGTATCTTCTTTATCACCTGCTCCTAAACTTCCTGGGTAATCTCCTGATTTATATATGAGTTTCTTTAGATTTAAATTTTCTTGCGTTTTAGTGTTGCACTTTTATTACTTAAATACTTTTTTCCTTTTATAGTGGTGTTTTTCTTTGAAGCTTAAATTAATTTCATTTGAAATTCTTTGAGTTATTTGTAATTTAATTGTTTTTATGATTTTAATGGAATTAATTTTTAGTGGATTATCTGTCATGTTACAATATATATATATATATATATATATATACACACACACACACATCAAGAAACGGACTGTAGCAGAAAGTGATGAATATATATTGTAGCATAACAGAATTATCACTTTAAAATTTAACTTAATACAACATGAATAAAGAAGAAAAGGTCAATAGTGAGTGAGAATAATAAATGGTTAAAAGATTAAACTTAAGAAACTGTTCATTAAGTCGATAAAATGTTAATAAAATTAAACTCAATAACAAAGAAAACTCTTGGTCCATACATAAATAACCAACTATATAAAACCCCAATAAAACAGCAGTATACCCAGTAGGTTGGGGAGCAGTAAAAGAAAAGACAAAAGTAAAAAGGTAAACAAAATATTAATAAGGGGAAATTTATTAAATTAAGAAGCAGAGAAACCCCCAAGACACAAAACCAATAACAAATTAATAAGGAGCTGTAAATGAGAAAAGGACATGAAACCACAAGACAAGGAAATGCTAATATAATGAGAAAGAAGAGACAAATAAATCAAGGTCCATAAAAAGAATATAGCAACAAGAAGGGATATCCACTAAAACCTTATGAGGAATGTATATACCTAATTCTTATACATTTAAAACCAATGATAAATGTCAAACCAAATAACAAGTTACAGGATACAATACAGTGAAAAATAAAACTGTAAATTAATTTGTAAGCCTAGCTTAAGAATAACCAGTAACATACTATGAGAAGTAAACCGTGAAAGAAAATAAAATTATTTAAAAGAGACTACCATTAGTGTAGAGAGATATCAGATAAAATTAGCATAAGAACAAAAGACAGTTTACTAACTGAGAATATTATTAGTGATAAGAATGTTTTAAAGATTAGATACAATGAAGAAATTAGTATATATAAGATGTTTTATTATAGTTGAGTGTTACCAAAAAGCAACCTAAATACAACAGACAGTGTAATAACTGAAAGTATTATTAATGATAAGATGTTTATAGTTTAATAAAATTAGATATAGTGAGCACCAAAGACAGTGTAATAACTGCAAAGTGTTATTAGGAATAAGATGTTTTTTAGTTCAATCAATTTATATATAATAAATGCAAAGAGGACAGTTAAATAACTGACAGCATTATTAGTAATAAGATGTTTTAGAATAATTATAGTTAAATGATATAAATGAAAAATAGTAAGCTTAAGATATTTTTGTTATGTTTAGGTAATATAAAAATTACCAGATATCAGATGTTCTATTGTATTTAAAATAATGTTCAATAATTTCCAAGTTTGTTAAGGCAGAGAAGGCAAGTAGGTAATAGGAATATTGTATTTGTTATTAAACTGTAAACCATATAAAAAGTATAAGGCAAATTAACAAACACACCACAATAGAAAAACGAATCAGCATTGTAAACCAAAATCACCTATCATAGAATCAAACTCAAATAAATAAATTCAATCAAACTGCATATAATGAATAGAAACTAGTCCATACAAAACAAAGATATGAAAATGTAATCAGTACAGGAACAAATAATAACAAATGTAATGACAAAAGAAGAAAATTAACTTTATTTGGAAATAACTAATACTAGGCCTAAAGGGTACTCAACTCAGATAAAAAGTAAATTAATCAATATTGGAGTATTATAACAACAAATTATTAACAACAAGCAATAATCATGGAATGAGTAATATTATTTAATGGAAATATTAACATAAAAACACTTGTAAACCATTTAAATACTAAATTTGTAAAAAATACAAGGCCTACAATAAATAGCAAAAATTGTAAATTTTAGGCTTATCTGAACTTAAAACAGACCCAGTTATATATCAAATTATGTAAAATTAGCTTAAGAATATTGCTGAATAGTTAGGTTTTCGTAAAATTAATAAATAATTAAGTTACAGCAATAAATAGGAAAACTTGTCATGTATTTTTATGAGTTGAAATCAAATCCAAGACATGTAAATTTGTAAAAGGGATAAGACATTTTATAAATTACTACCGAAAACGACGACTTTAAGTCATCAGTCTATTGTTAATCGTGAATGTGTGCAGATCAAATTTTACGGACGGAAGATCTGAAAAATATAAATGGTTATAAAAAATTGAAGTGCAACCCAAAAATGTACTACAGAGGTTAACTACTGAAAATTAACAACATAATAACGTAACCGATAACAAACTGAACCAAAACAACAGGAATACTAATATCCAGAATGTGCACAAGAAGTTAACCGCCATTTTGAGAAAAAATTTAATTCAACACCAATATTATCTGGAAACGAACTCAACAGATTTTGAACACGGAACACAGCACCATTAATCCAACACAGAACAACATCGCCGAGGAGAGAGAAACACTTCACGTAATTATCCAGAGGTACTATAACATCGCAGAGGAAGGAATCCACATTTATATTTGAGGGAGAAGACCAAACATAGCGTCAGCATTGTATAGCAGAAAATCGAGGTGACGGCAGCCATACTGGATTTGCACAGCGAACGGGACACAGCCTTCACGAGCCAGTGACGCCATTCTACGACTTGGTTCGAATTTTTTAATTATTAATTGACAATATTTTCAGAATCCTGTTATTTTTAGCAATAATTATTTATGTTAAAGTAATTGTAAGTATTGTATCTTGTTCCTTGCCCTCTCTGACCATTTCGACAGTTAAAAGAACTCGAAATAATTAATTTTGTAATGTTATATTTTGTCATTTTATCACGACCGACCTGAGCGAGTCTCAACCAATGCCATTGTAGATGCGCGTAAGATTGGCGCAAAAAATTCAAATTTTAAAAAATAAACATCAGAATTACTTAAATACTTTGTGTTCATGATTATTTGTATTATAAATATTGTAACAGTACATATGTCACCACATCCACCTAAGTACTGAAAACTAATTTGAAGGCCACCACTAGAAAAAATACATTAAAAGGTCTAGAATACCACCAAGTATACTAAAGAAAAGTACCATAAGTTAGAATAAGTGAAGCATCATTGAAAGGGATTCACTAGTAAATGCACCAAGAAAGAAGAAAAGAAGAATAAAGACGAGACGACCGACATACTATACCCAATAGATCAGTGAGAAGGACACCACACAACCAAAGAAGAAAGAAAAATCAGTGAGGAGGACAAGACAACAAAAGAAGAAAGAAGAGTCAGGAAGAAGAACACAACAAGGACAACTTCAAGAAAGAAGAAGGAAGAACCAGTGTGAAGAAGACAAGTGAAAACCACATCATGTATAAAATGAACAATAGTGAGGAGGAGATCAGTGAAGAAAGAAGAAAGAAGAAGGAAGATCACCAGAGCAAACACAAGAAGAATAAGGGAAGAAAATTGAAGTAAAACAAACTAACATAAACCTTGAAAGAATATTTGTATTAAGAAGAAGGAAGAAGTGTTAGTTAATTATATGATATGAACCCCTAAGCTGTATGGCAAAGTCAACATTGACAACAACTCATTTAATGAACACATTTATTGTTTATGTGAAACACATTATTGTAAATAAGTATTAAATATTGTAAATAAAGAGTCACAAGCAAACTGAATAAGGACAAGATGAGTTTATGATAGCTAAATGATGTGTAGTTATAGAATAAACAGAGGAATATGCAACCAAAATAGAGAATGACCAATTGTACAGTGGGAATGATGTACATACAAACCCACTAATTAACAACAAATAAGATAATGCAGTAGTAAACTGAATATAAACTATTGATAACCAATAACCAATGTACAAACATGAAATGAAAACCAGTCGAATAGTTTAAGATAGAAATATACAGCCATAAACAACACTTCAATGTTTACTGAACCTATGACATAACCTAATCTGGGCATCCAGTTTTCAATAAAACTTGATAAAAAATGCCAAAACAATGTTAGACCAAAATTTAATGAGCTAGGAAGTAAATAGAGCATATAAGGAATGTTTTGTACACGATAGCTAATAGTATAATAGTATATAAAAGCTATATTTAAGTAATACAAGTATGACCAAATGCTTGTAATGGCAAAATGACACTATGCAACCAAAATTATGTAATAAACACATTGTACAAAGCAAGTAACCCAATTAATGATTTGGTGTCGGACAGAATACTATTCCTATGAGCAATTGTAACCAAAATAACCATTTAAATAGTTTATATAAATGTAATTATAACTCAACCATTATGACAACTAGCTGCAAATAAAGTTTACAGCAACCAAACCTTGCTAATAACAGAGTCAAATGCAGAGTGAACTGCATCACAATAACTATAAGGTCCTAGTGACTAGTTCAGTTATCAATCAGAGAACAATACATCTAAAATGTCTATGATATTAAACATACTACCAAGTAACGCCATATAGGCATAGCAAGCCTGATTTATAAGCGATAATTAAGGCATTAAACCAATAATAAAGGGAAAAGAACACTGTCAGTAGTGACTTAACCCATCGAGATTTAATTACAACATGTTAAAAGTTAATTAAATACTCTTATTACTGAGTAATGAGCAAACCAAAAATGTATGACCATAAGTTTAAGAGTGAAGCTATGAAAACGGACATAGTATTAATAATAGGACATAGTTTTAAGGTAAATTTGTACAGTAGCTTAAGAGTGAGACATTACTATAAAAAATAACATAAAAACCATGAATTGTTAATAATTAATGGTTTAATGGACACCAAGCATAAATGCTAAGTGCTAAGTCTGATAACCCTTATCAGAAATATATGATGGGACTCAAATTAATCGTCTTTCAAAAACACGAACAATGAGAGTAAGCACAACATTCTCAGTGCAATTATAAGAAAGATATTAGACTTTTAAAAATAATTGCATTGTGCTTAGCCCTTCCGCGTAGTCGTGTGAACCAGAATTTGTTAATCTTGTCCCCAAAGACTGACGCTTATGATAGCGTCTATTTTGACGAAGTCTACCGTAAATAAACGAATTGGCAAAAACTGACCAATCAGAACGCATAAAAAATCCGAAATTCATCATTCCAACCCATGAGCCAAAGACAGTCTTTGAACAACAGCGAAGCGGACTGCACGCTAGTCGACGCCTCAGAAAAACGTGCGTTTGACAGCAAAACAGCATCAACCATGTTAACCTCAAATTGAGACATAAGTTATCTATCAGAAGAATCAGTGCAGTATATTTACAAGTGTAATCTAATCGGAGTTTATGCGCATAGGAGTGTGTCCAGTGTTGTGATAAAGTTTAAATAATTAATTAATTAAATTTTAATTAATTAAAAAGTGTCAATAATTAATAAAGTGTAAATCTTCAACCGACGAGAGACGCAAGTATTATTAATTACAAATATTATGTCATGATTAGTCTATAAGCAAAATAATTGAACGCTAAAAGCGATTAAGAGTGAAATATAGAAACAATTCAATTCCCTATCCTTAATAGAAGGGAACCGATAAATACAAATGAACAATGTTGAAATTGAACGTTCTGAGTAATGACAGTTTAACTATTTGTATACTGTAAATATCTAGGATAAGCAAAGACATTGTGATATCAATGAAGAGTAAATGTACTCTAATACTATCAGTAGATGGAAGTATAAATATTTTGTTATTAATCCCATTAATAGTTTCGCCGGAGTGCGATAACTATAATAAATAAATTACATTTACCTGAAATGGGAGTATCCAAGTTCATAGATGATTGCAGTACATGATACTGGATTATAACAATCACTATTAATTATTAATAAATAATTCACTACTTCTAACCAAATAAGGTTGCACTAAACTATGTATAAAGCATGTGCCTAACTATGAACAATGGTTCATATTTTATATTTTTTCATTAATAATCATTGAATTTTTATTTTTATGTTGACTCTAACCGTAGCTATTATTCCAAGAAAGTGTATTTTGCAGTTTAAAAGAACCTACTACTTTTATTATTATCATCATTATTAAATTTTCAGGTCGAACAATCCGACATAACCTATAAATTTGTCAAAACACATTGTATTACTAACCAGAGGCAGTCATGCCAACTAGAGCTCATCATTTGTTTTAGAGTTCATGTTTACTTTAAAAGTATTAATTGTTAACTAAGAAGAAGGACAAAACTCCTTATTGTATTGAATTTCACTGTGTGTTATTTGAATAAATTGCCATTATTGTTTTTTACCAGTGAAAGAGTTGACTTTATTTGTAACAGTAAAATTACAGCTTAGAGGAGAAAAACGAGGCGGTTGGTACCTTACTGAGAATGCGAATTATTCAAATTGAATGATTCCTTGTTTTGTTTACAACCGTTCAGATCAACATACTTACAATCTTATACAATAATACTATACATGAGTTGTTATGTGTACCATATCTATGTTTGTGTATGTTAGTGTATAGGAAGAAACAACAGATCTCCTCACGACAGCTGATCTACAAAGAGTCAACGGAACGTTAAGTGAAAGAATTTTAACAGTAAATATAATATACAAAATTAAATTATTTAAACAGACAGCTAATACGACGAAAAAAGAGTAAGTACCGAGTTATTCAATCCTGGATTCAACAATAGGTTGAATTGAGGGGAATAAGTCACTAAACTGTAAAAATAATAATAAAATTTGATATTGAACAATCACGATTAGCCGAGAGCAAGACCCAATTAACAGTAAAAGAACCCTGAGACAATTTAATAATAATAATATTTAAACCATAAATTATTGACGAATACTCGTCGAGTTACAAGATTGGCGCACAACGTTCGAGCAAAATTAGGCGAAAAAATATCCAACCTAATTTACAAAATAATTATTAACCTAATTTTCGAGGCAGCTGCAATACACCGGACTAAAAATGCAACGGAGAGCAACCTCTAAGAGACGTGCGGCGGAAGCAGATAAAGAAATAGACATGGATGATAAGGAGGCGACGCCGGTCGAAGATCTAGAAGAAATATTACATCCTACAGAGCCCAGCCGACCTGTACAACAAGAGGAACCAATGGAGAAACCCACGCAAACGGGAGACACCGGCTTCTTAGAAATACTGAGGGCGATGAATAAAAATATGGAGTCATTAAAGGAGAATTTTAATGAGAAATTAAATAAAAATAATGAGTCTTTGGAAGCGTTAAAAGAAGAATTGAAGGAAGACGGCCAGAAGAATATTGAATTATTGAAAGAAGAATTGAAGGAAGACGGCCAGAAGAATATTGCGTTATTAAGAGAAGATTTTAACGAGAAATTAATTAAGAATAACGAGTCCCTAACCAAAAATATGGAGTCGATTCATAACAAGATGGATGACAACCAGAAAAATAATGAATTGTTAACCAAAAATATAGAATCGTTGAAGGAGGATTTCAAGGGGGAGTTAACCAAGAAGACGGAGGAGACAAATAAAATCATAGCTTCATTGAAGGAAGACACCCAAGAGTTGAGCAAGAAGATTGATGACAGCATCGAAGATAGTAATAAGAAGATTGAAATTATCAATCAGAGACTCGAAGACAGTCACGAAAAATTGAATACGAAAATAAGAGAGGAGATAACCGAAGTCAGACGGGAAGTTTCGGAAATCGGCGAGAGGTGTGAAGAGAACCAACAAGAAATACAGAGAGCGAAGGAGACACTTCAAACCCGAGTAAATAACATTGAAGAATCCCATTTAAATAAATTCGAAATCTTGACTAAGAAACAAGAAGACTTGGGAACGAGATGTGAAGAAATCACCACCACCGTGAATGATGTTCGGGAGCAAGTACACACTGACAAGGAGAAAATGGCTGAACTTCAACGGCGAGAACTCAATAATTTCAGGGAAGAAATTAATTTATTCCGGAGTCAACCAATCCAAGTGACCGGAATAACGAACATAGAGAATCGTGAACTGATAAATTTCCAACATTACAAAAGGAATCCCATGGAGTTCATCGAAAGAGTGGAAGAAAATATCGCCCGTACACGCGAGACTAGATGGTCTACTATAAGGAACATGTTAGACGAGTACTTTAAGGACGTGCGTGATAACTGGTGGACGGCTACCCGACATGATATGCAAAATTATGCAGAGTTCAAAGCGTTATTTAAAACGAAATACTGGTCCGAATCGGCACAGAACATAGTGCGGGACGACATCTGCAACGGGAAGTATGACCACAGTAAAGGGGCATCACTCACCGCATACTTCTTAGGCAAGGTATGTATGGCCAGAAATCTTGAGCCAAAGATACCTGAAGAATGCCTTGTCACGAAATTAGCGTATCACTTCGAAGAGGGCGTGGCCAGAGCGAGACTGAACGGACAAATAAGAACGATCCAAACCATGTCCGCGTTATTAGAAAATTATGAGCAAGAGAAGTACTATCGGAGGAGTCGGCAGGGACCAGACCCGTACTTTGATAGAAACGGTCAGGCCGGATACCGAAATAATTATCGAGGTAATTATAATAATTCAAACCGAGATAATGCTGACCAGAACCTGAGGCCAAATAATAACGGGAATAATCATCCGCCAGATAGAAATAGCCCGAATTACAGGCCTAATTATAATAATAATTATAATCAGAATACCCCTAATAACAACCACCGTCCTAATTATAACAGTGGAAATCAACATCGGCCAAATAATGGTAACCACCCCTACCGTCCAAATAATAACAATCGCCAGTACCGACCGAACAACGGGAATAACCACAACCCGAGCAATTTTAGAAGAGCCAATTACGTTCGTGCTGACGACAGAAACGGAGGGAGACGCTTCTATCAGGGACGCCGAAGCTTCAATGAAGATAATAACCCGTATAGTCAGGACGTAAGGAGTAGCGAATCCGGGTACGACACACGAAGGAGCCGCAGTAGCGAAGATATAAATAGAAATAATAATAGCGGACGTCAATACAACAATCCGACTAGACCAGAAGAACGGGAAAATAGAAACCCCAACACTAATGACAGGAGCGGAGAAGAAAACGCTACCTCTTTAAACGGACAACGGCATTGAAAACTCACTTCGAACCCTCACTGATCCGATCTATTGGGTACGACGAACTACGACGACGGACAAACAATCAAGCGACATTTACTATCATACGCAATCACTACTTGAAGGACATCAGAGAAGATCTGTTGGAAGAAGAAATTACAGAAAACAATAATAATAACAACAGCGAAATCGCGTATATTTCCGCCGAAGTGAATGGCGTGTTGACTAAAATCATGATAGATACTGGAGCCAATGTATCGCTCATCGATCAACTAGAACGTAATAAAATACAGAACAGGAGTAAGGAGCCCATATCGACCTTACCGATAAATAATATTGTTTTGATCGGAGCGACCGGACGACAAAATAAGACCATAAGAAAGCAAGTCCAACTAGAAGTCACCAGTCAAGGGAATACCCTTCCTATAATATTTTTAGTAGCCAGTGGGTTACCATTCAGTTTGTTGATAGGCTGTGACGTGTTAAGAAGGTACGCAGCTATAATAGATATGAGCAGAGCAAAGGTATCTCTGAGCTCAAATTGTGTGCAATGGACGGCGGAATTAATTGGAAGCGAAGAAGCCCCTCACGACCGAATCATTTGTTACATTCACGAAGATAATAATTATAGGAACGAAATACCTAGAGAAGAAATAAATTGTGACTATGAAAATGACGACTTATGGGAAGAAAAATTAGAAGAAATCCGGAGGTTCCAGACAGCCAAAAGCGATAGAAGAATAACCGACAACCAGATGGAAAGATTGATTGCAATTTACGGGCAGTATAGACACGTATTTTCCAATGCTCCTGGAAAAGTAAAGGATTTCCAATGTGAGATTAAATTCAAGGAAGCAGCCGATTTTAAGAAGAAATCATACCCCATTGCCTATTCGCAAAAAGAAGCGGTCCGAGCGGAAATAAATAGACTTATCGATGAAGACATTATCGAATATAGCTGTTCACCTTATACAAATCCTATAGTGGCAGTGCCGAAGAAAAACGGTCAAGTAAGAATATGTCTGGATGCCAGAGAAATCAATAAAATCATAATTAACGACCGAACTTCACCAGGGGAGATCGAAGAACTATTGAAGAAATTCCACGGTACCCGTTTTATTAGCACTTGGGATACCGTCTGCGGGTATTGGCAAGTGGAGTTGCACCCCAATAGCCGAAAATACATGGCATTCATATTCGAAGGGCGAAACTACCAATTTAAGAGGCTACCCTTCGGTTTAGTAAATTCAGTGGCCGTTTTTGTGAAGTGTATGGACCAAGTTCTAGGTCAAGAGGCCCTACAATTCACTACGGTATAAGTTGACGATCTATTAATTACGTCTGATAACTGGGAAGATCATTGTGACCGTATTGAGAAGGTGTTATCAAAACTGGCAGAAAATCACGTGACACTTAAACTAGAGAAGTCGAAGTTCATCGCTGATGAAGTACAATTCTTAGGATTTAACCTATCCGAAACGGCATTACACCATCACAGGAAAAAATCGAAGCAATACAATCATTCCCAACGCCCAAGAACAAAAAGCAGTTACAGTCATTTTTAGGTATCTGCAACTATTACCGTAAGTTCCAAAACAACTACTCAAAATTAACGGCCGAATTTTCACAACAACTATCCTCTAGAGATAAGTGGAAGTGGGGAGCAGAACAGGATGCCACTTTCAAACTAATAAAGGAGAAATTCTTAGAATCAATAATGCTACGCCACCCCGACTTTAAGAGAGCGTTTTATATGAATTGCGACGCCAGCGACGTGAGTCTAGGATCCGTCCTATATCAAGAAGATGACCAAGGAAATCACCTTGTGGTTAGCTTCGCCAGCAGAGTCCTGAACAAGAGTGAGCGCAACTATCATACTACCGAAAAAGAATTACTCAGCATTGTATTTGCCTGCAACAAATTCCGAACTTACATTTTGGGTTACTCTTTAACCGTAAGGACAGATCACAAATCGATATCCTTTTTGAAAAATTGCAAATTGAGCCACGGGAGACTTACCAGGTGGACGTTAGCGTTACAGGAATATAATATTAACTGGGAGTATGTGCCTGGAAAATACAACGTAGCAGCAGATGTGTTATCGAGAGTCAACATCCAAAACCAAACTTTCGAGGGAGAAAGAGAGACGGTAGCCAAAGTATATCACATTATAAAGGACAGGACAGAACTAGCCGAGATAATAAATAAAATAAAATTCCAACAAAGAAGCGAGGAGAAATTGAACAACATTCGCCAGAGATTAATAAATAAAGACGAGAGAGTTACCCCATACTATTGTGTATACCAAGACGTCCTATTTATAAGAAACACTAACCAAAGTAACCAGTGGAAATTACTTATACCCAAAACTATGGAAAAGGAGATCACCATGGATTACCACATTAGATATGGTCACATGGGAGCTATTAAAGTCATAAAGGCACTAGAAGAGAATGTGTACTTCAAGGATATCAACAGGAGAGTACGCCGTTACATTAGGAATTGCCACCTATGTCAGATGGTAAAGTGTAACAACGAGAGGAAGGAGGGTTTAATGATACCAATCACCTCATCCAAGAAGCTAGAAAAGGTATTTGTTGATATTTGCGGCCCATTACGAAGGAGTGGGGGAAGACGACAATACAAATTCATCGTCATTATCTTCGACCACTACACTAAATACACAAAGTTGTATCCTATCAACAGAGCCACCACAAAAAATCTGTTGATTATAATTATGAGTAAATACATGGCAGAGGTAGGCGTGCCAGGGTCGATAATCACTGACCATGGAACCCAGTTCAAGGGAAGAATATGGAGAGAAACACTGCTGAGTAAGGGAGTGAGAACCTTCAAAACCTCAGTGTACCACCCTAGCAGCAACCCCCCTGAACGAGTTCTCCGAGAAGTAGGAAGAATCCTGAGAACATACTGTCACCAACAACAAAGAAAGTGGGAAGAGTATTTACCAGCTGCAGAGGATTTTATCAACCTGGCGTACCATCAAGCAATAGATACAACCCCATTTACAGCTATGTTTGAGAGAAGACCTCCTAGAGAAATTATAGAATTAATAGAATTTCCCCCAGGCGATGATTACACCTTTGACCAAGTAAAATTTTATAACAAGACCGTCGAACAAGCAGAGAAAATGCGAGAAAAATATAAGAAGCAACAACCCAAAATAATCCAGTACAAAATGGGAGAACTAGTATTACTAAAAAATCGAGAGCTCCCCAGTACCCTTGAAGGAATTGCAAAGAAGTTCCTACTACTATACACTGGACCCTACACTATCGTCAAGGATAATCAAAACAACACATACGAAATTATGGACACAAATACCAATAGAACCAAGGGAGTCTATAATCAAGCTTCACTGAAAAAATATAACCGTCCAGAATAAGTGAAAACCATCATCACTTGAAGGAGTAGAGAAGAAGAAGATCAAAGGGAATAAAAATAAAAGAAGGATATTATTATGGAAGGAAGAGGAAAAGAAAAATATGTATTAAATGATTATTGTGACCCCAAGAGTATCTATAAAATCAAATATGAAGGTATCATTATTATATTACCACATAATATTATAACTGGCAATATTGTATACACTAAAAAACGAAAATTTATAATCATCCAGAATAAGTGCAGAAGATCGTCACTTGAAGGAGTAGAGAAGAAGAAGCTCAAAGGGAATAAAAATAAAAGAAGGATATTATTATGGAAAGAAGAGGAAAAGAAAAATATGTATTAATTGATTAATGTAACCCCAAGAGTATCTATAAAATCAAATATGAAGGTATCATTATTATATTATCACATAATATTATAACTAGCAATATTGTATACACTAAAAACGAAAATTATAATCGTCCAGAATAAGTGAGAACCATCATCACTTGAAGGAGTAGAGAAGAAGAAGATCAAAGGAAATAAAAATAAAAAGAAGGATATTATCATGGAAAGAAGAGGAAAAGAAAAATATTTATTAAATAATTAATGTAACACCAAGAGTAACTATAAAGTAAGATACTAACCATTAATGTATCATTATTATGTTATCACTTTATATTATAATTATCAAATATTGTATACCCAATAACTCACCAACAGAAGAAGAGGCTATTCTGATGGAAAGAAGAAAAGAAAAATGTTTATTAAGTGAATATTGTATATAAAAGAAGAAATTTTATTAATCAAATATTATATTAAATATTGAACGAAATATGTTTGTCAAATGAATGTTATATGTAACACGGAAAAGAAGACTAATATCTGATGACTAAACCATAACGAAAGCAAGCAACTAGTGAACACACTCAAGATATTTTAAACAATGTTTACTATCACTTTAAGAAAAATTGTGTACTATTCAAAATAAAATGTTAAAAAATTATGACATTTGCTAGAGGAGAAAAGGAGACCATTAATGAGAATATTATGTAGAAAAGATAGTGAAAAAAAGAATTGACCAAGAAAAAAGAAGAAAGAACCAATCAATGTGAAGAACAATTTTGTCACGATAAGGAGAGGAGAAAAAAATGAAGAATATTTACAAATGCTATTTGTCAACAGCATTAACTTATGAAGATCTGCAGAAGTGAAGAAGGAATCCAGAAGAGAGTGTATAATAAAATATGAAAGGCAAGAAAATGAATAACCCCAAGAGTGTTTATTATTATTAGTCGAAAGAGACTGCTTATGAGTATTATTATTTGATGAATTGACTGTAGAAAAGTTCCAGCAATCATTTAACTGGGCAGGGATGAGGTACCCCTGATCTCAGAAAGAATGTAGTTATGGACGACGGAGTTAGGTAAGCCATAGAGCCCACCCGAATCGATTCCAGCTACCAAGTTAGGAAAAAAATGTTAGGGAAATTAAATATTTAAGGGAAAAAACATGACAAGCCAAGAATATAATTAAACAAGATGCCAAGAGTATGAAGAAGAAGGAGATGCAGAGAATATAGTGAACTGAAGACAAGTGTAAGAGTAAATACAAGATATGAAAACATTATATGTGACTTAAGAGTGAAATAAAAAATTGATAATTTCTTCAATCATAAAACGAAGATATCAGAAATGAACAATTCTAATAAGGAGGCAATATGTAATAGTACATATGTCACCACATCCACCTAAGTACTGAAAATTAATTTGAAGGCCACCATTAGAAAAAATACATTAAAAGGTCTAGAATACCACCAAGTATACTAAAGAAAAGTACCATAAGTTAGAATAAGTGAAGCATCATTGAAAGGGATTCACTAGTAAATGCACCAAGAAAGAAGAAAAGAAGAATAAAGACGAGACGACCGACATACTATACCCAATAGATCAGTGAGAAGGACACCACACAACCAAAGAAGAAAGAAAAATCAGTGAGGAGGACAAGACAACAAAAGAAGAAAGAAGAGTCAGGAAGAAGAACACAACAAGGACAACTTCAAGAAAGAAGAAGGAAGAACCAGTGTGAAGAAGACAAGTGAAAACCACATCATGTATAAAATGAACAATAGTGAGGAGGAGATCAGTGAAGAAAGAAGAAAGAAGAAGGAAGATCACCAGAGCAAACACAAGAAGAATAAGGGAAGAAAATTGAAGTAAAACAAACTAACATAAACCTTGAAAGAATATTTGTATTAAGAAGAAGGAAGAAGTGTTAGTTAATTATATGATATGAATCCCTAAGCTGTATGGCAAAGTCAACATTGACAACAACTCATTTAATGAACACATTTATTGTTTATGTGAAACACATTATTGTAAATAAGTATTAAATATTGTAAATAAAGAGTCACAAGCAAACTGAATAAGGACAAGATGAGTTTATGATAGCTAAATGATGTGTAGTTATAGAATAAACAGAGGAATATGCAACCAAAATAGAGAATGACCAATTGTACAGTGGGAATGATGTACATACAAACCCACTAATTAACAACAAATAAGATAATGCAGTAGTAAACTAAATATAAACTATTGATAACCAATAACCAATGTACAAACATGAAATGAAAACCAGTCGAATAGTTTAAGATAGAAATATACAGCCATAAACAACACTTCAATGTTTACTGAACCTATGACATAACCTAATCTGGGCATCCAGTTTTCAATAAAACTTGATAAAAAATGCCAAAACAATGTTAGACCAAAATGTAATGAGCTAGGAAGTAAATAGAGCATATAAGGAATGTTTTGTACACGATAGCTAATAGTATAATAGTATATAAAAGCTATATTTAAGTAATACAAGTATGACCAAATGCTTGTAATGGCAAAATGACACTATGCAACCAAAATTATGTAATAAACACATTGTACAAAGCAAGTAACCCAATTAATGATTTGGTGTCGGACAGAATACTACTCCTATGAGCAATTGTAACCAAAATAACCATTTAAATAGTTTATATAAATGTAATTATAACTCAACCATTATGACAACTAGCTGCAAATAAAGTTTACAGCAACCAAACCTTGCTAATAACAGAGTCAAATGCAGAGTGAACTGCATCACAATAACTATAAGGTCCTAGTGACTAGTTCAGTTATCAATCAGAGAACAATACATCTAAAATGTCTATGATATTAAGCATACTACCAAGTAACGCCATATAGGCATAGCAAGCCTGATTTATAAGTGATAATTAAGGCATTAAACCAATAATATAGGGAAAAGAACACTGTCAGTAGTGACTTAACCCATCGAGATTTAATTACAACATGTTAAAAGTTAATTAAATACTCTTATTACTGAGTAATGAGCAAACCAAAAATGTATGACCATAAGTTTAAGAGTGAAGCTATGAAAACGGACATAGTATTAATAATAGGACATAGTTTTAAGGTAAATTTGTACAGTAGCTTAAGAGTGAGACATTACTATAAAAAATAACATAAAAACCATGAATTGTTAATAATTAATGGTTTAATGGACACCAAGCATAAATGCTAAGTGCTAAGTCTGATAACCCTTATCAGAAATATATGATAAGGGGACTCAAATTAATCGTCTTTCAAAAACACGAACAATGAGAGTAAGCACAACATTCTCAGTGCAATTATAAGAAAGATATTAGACTTTTAAAAATAATTGCATTGTGCTTAGCCCTTCCGCGTAGTCGTATGAACCAGAATTTGTTAATCTTGTCCCCAAAGACTGACGCTTATGATAGCGTCTATTTTGACGAAGTCTACCGTAAATAAACGAATTGGCAAAAACTGACCAATCAGAACGCATAAAAAATCCGAAATTCATCATTCCAACCCATGAGCCAAAGACAGTCTTTGAACAACAGCGAAGCGGACTGCACGCTAGTCGACGCCTCAGAAAAACGTGCGTTTGACAGCAAAACAGCATCAACCATGTTAACCTCAAATTGAGACGTAAGTTATCTATCAGAAGAATCAGTGCAGTATATTTACAAGTGTAATCTAATCGGAGTTTATGCGCATAGGAGTGTGTCCAGTGTTGTGATAAAGTTTAAATAATTAATTAATTAAATTTTAATTAATTAAAAAGTGTCAATAATTAATAAAGTGTAAATCTTCAACCGACGAGAGACGCAAGTATTATTAATTACAAATATTATGTCATGATTAGTCTATAAGCAAAATAATTGAACGCTAAAAGCGATTAAGAGTGAAATATAGAAACAATTCAATTCCCTATCCTTAATAGAAGGGAACCGATAAATACAAATGAACAATGTTGAAATTGAACGTTCTGAGTAATGACAGTTTAACTATTTGTATACTGTAAATATCTAGGATAAGCAAAGACATTGTGATATCAATGAAGAGTAAATGTACTCTAATACTATCAGTAGATGGAAGTATAAATATTTTGTTATTAATCCCATTAATAGTTTCGCCGGAGTGCGATAACTATAATAAATAAATTACATTTACCTGAAATGGGAGTATCCAAGTTCATAGATGATTGCAGTACATGATACTGGATTATAACAATCACTATTAATTATTAATAAATAATTCACTACTTCTAACCAAATAAGGTTGCACTAAACTATGTATAAAGCATGTGCCTAACTATGAACAATGGTTCATATTTTATATTTTTTCATTAATAATCATTGAATTTTTATTTTTATGTTGACTCTAACCGTAGCTATTATTCCAAGAAAGTGTATTTTGCAGTTTAAAAGAACCTACTACTTTTATTATTATCATCATTATTAAATTTTCAGGTCGAACAATCCGACATAACCTATAAATTTGTCAAAACACATTGTATTACTAACCAGAGGCAGTCATGCCAACTAGAGCTCATCATTTGTTTTAGAGTTCATGTTTACTTTAAAAGTATTAATTGTTAACTAAGAAGAAGGACAAAACTCCTTATTGTATTGAATTTCACTGTGTGTTATTTGAATAAATTGCCATTATTGTTTTTTACCAGTGAAAGAGTTGACTTTATTTGTAACAGTAAAATTACAGCTTAGAGGAGAAAAACGAGGCGGTTGGTACCTTACTGAGAATGCGAATTATTCAAATTGAATGATTCCTTGTTTTGTTTACAACCGTTCAGATCAACATACTTACAATCTTATACAATAATACTATACATGAGTTGTTATGTGTACCATATCTATGTTTGTGTATGTTAGTGTATAGGAAGAAACAACAGATCTCCTCACGACAGCTGATCTACAAAGAGTCAACGGAACGTCAAGTGAAAGAATTTTAACAGTAAATATAATATACAAAATTAAATTATTTAAACAGACAGCTAATACGACGAAAAAAGAGTAAGTACCGAGTTATTCAATCCTGGATTCAACAATAGGTTGAATTGAGAGGAATAAGTCACTAAACGGTAAAAATAATAATAAAATTTGATATTGAACAATCACGATTAGCCGAGAGCAAGACCCAATTAACAGTAAAAGAACCCTGAGACAATTTAATAATAATAATATTTAAACCATAAATTATTGACGAATACTCGTCGAGTTACAATATTAGCTTTTTATTTCTTCTAAACATAAAATAGAATATTAGAAAAATTTATCAAGAAGAAGAAGAGGAGCTAAGTCAGAAGAGAGAATCCTTGATCCAACTGACATAACCAGATTATCTCTAGTGAACAAATATTTTGTCACACATTAACTAATTAACACATTTGAAAGTAATTAAAATTTTTATAATTAATTAAATATTTAATTAATTAATTGACAAAATACCAAAAAAAATGTATATCAAACATTAATTAAACATTTTTTATTAATTAAACTTATAAACACAAACAAATTTTTTCTTATCAACATAATACATTATTTATCATTTATTTGTTTTATGTGAAATTGGCGTTCACAACAGTGGAGCTTCATCATCTGCTATCTGCACGTTTTATTACAAATTGGCGAGCTCAATAGCGGGACTTCGTCATCATTTATTAGTAGTAAATCATAATATTATTTTATCACTATTTATTTGTTATGATACAATATATATATATTGTCACGACACAAATAGCCAACCCCGTACCAGAGATAAAAAATATATTTATAATTGTAAAAAATACTTCTTATCAAATGAACTGATTGATTTTAAATAAAAGTATAAGGAATATAACACGACAATACGACGACTTTAACCCAACCCAAGTGATTGAGCCAACAACCCAAACATAAAGAAGGGAACCACGGAACATACTTATTAAAATGTAAATATTTTAAAGTGATTGAGACAACAACCTAAGCATAAAGAAGGGAACCACGTAACATACTTATTAAGATGTAAATACTTTGACATGATTGAGACAACAACCTAAGCATAAAGAAGGGAACCACAAATAAACAACGAGAATAAGAAAATAATAAACCTAAACCACAAGGAAACAAGTTTATGGGTTTAAATGACCCCAAAATGTCCAAAGAAACGGATGAAAGGACCAAATATATTAAACGAACAAGGAAAATGAAGAAGGAGGGAGACAAGCAAAAGTGAAAACCAAGAATGGTTCACCAAAACAAGTAAAAAAGCACTCAACAAGAACATTGAAACCAAAACAAGGGTTATCAGGAGGAAGGAGAGATAACGGTTACTACCCATTAAAAAGGCAACCAGAAACCACAAATTAGAAATTGTTATTAGTTAGTAAGTATTAGTTATTAAGTATTAATTGTCATTAGGATTAAGTCATGAAAGAGAAATAAGCATAGGGGTCACCCACTATCAAACAAATGATATAAACAGTGATACAGTGCAATAGTGTAGGTGTAAGAACCCCAAAGTGAAGTGTGACACTAGTGAAATTGTAATTAACAATAAGTGATTTACAAGTGAAGGTAAGGTAAAAGTTGGAAATAAACAGTGCATAAATAGCTGATGAATAAGTAGTATTAAGAGTGAATTATAGTATGAGGGAGAGAAAACACTAGAAGTGATAATGACTTTTTATTTAAAAGAGATGTTCAATAGAGCTAAGTTTAACTGTAGCTAGTAGTAAGTAAAAAGGGAGGATTCCAGAATAGAAAAATTGAAGGTGTTACCATGGAGGGAATATAAAAAGTGTTTAGAGATTGAGAAGTCAAAAAACTAACAAAGATACCTAATTTATAAAGGACTATTATTAATTTAATAACAAGTGATGTGGTTTATCACAACACAAATAATATGTGTTATAAACTAGAAAAATAGCAAATAAGGATAAGTTAGGAGTGAGCGAGGATATTTCTTAATCAAAACAATAACTCTAATAACTTATAAAAAATTGTGTTCATGTTATTGTTATAAGAGGATATGGCTGAATGCAATGTGCAGTCCATAAGCCTAATGTTATATTTTTAAGATTGAAATAGGGAAAGCAATATTGAATAATAAACAACACACCTACAGACTCAAAACACAACACAACTAATAAAAATAACAAAGTAAGGCCAAATAGGCTGAACCAAAATGTGATTTGAACGAAATAAGTAAATTATTATAATGGCTACTTAGGCCTAAAAAAAACATAACTGTCAGAACCAAACAAACAAAAATTATAACAAATTGAGTAAGAATTCCGAAAATCTGAGGTGAAGGAATCACCAAGAATAAATTGTAGATCATTTATAACACAAAATATTGTAATAGGCATTATTATATAAAAAGAAATGTAATTAACAAGCATTAACATAATTGTAAAAACTTAAAATCTGAAAATACCCAAGCTTGTGGGGTATCAAAATAATCTATGAACGAGAATAAATACTATAGTGACAATATTTAATAACCAGGAAGGAAGATGGAGGAATGACAGTAATCAGAAGATATACGAAGAATTCGAATTTTTGATAACAATACATCAACTCAAAATAAGCCTATTCGAAAAATACCGTTACTATGGAAACAGCGGTTGTTGACAGAAAATACCGTTGGAAATTAGTAGAATAAAAAAAAAGAAGCGAAGCGTCACCAAGCCATACAGATGCAAAAGTTCGGAAGAGCGTTTTTTCAGTGAAAATCATGAAAATAATAGTACGAAGTTGCTGAAAACCAATCATCAAAGAAGCAGATGACCACTACAACCAATATACAAGACCCAAGACCTGAATAAACGGAAATTATCCATAAATAGAACGTCCAAGCACAAGACGAAAAAGACGCCACATTTAGTGAAGCCCAAAATCCGAGAAAACTGATTTTATGCAGACAACTCCTATCTCGAACCAACTACAAAGGCCTAGATACGTCGAGTTGTTAAGTACAATCCAATTATTTAATTTCCACCAACCCTAATCACTTTAAATAATTTTGAAAGGTAAAATTACCACACTATAAAGATAGTATTCTCTTTCATAGAGTATTTAAGCAAATTAAAACGTAATGAAACTTTGTTAACATAGTATAACCTAAGAATTGAACACGAACTTACAGAACACTTTTACAACACAACTCAACAGATTGTAACAGCACACTTTATATTTCTTGTACTCTTAGATTAAGGTAATTTGTATTTTTATTGTAACCATTGTAGTTCTCTAACTCATAGTCAAAAGAATCCACGGATTTTGAAACCAAAACATTGTAATACGGTCAACGTAAACAGCGATGCCAGGTTAAATGGTTTCTAAATCAATTCGCCGCCCTGTAAACAAGATCTCATGTAATCAATCGATAATTATTTTGTTGTAATTATAAATGTTTCCAATTATCACCATTAAAAAATATTCATTACAAGGAGTAACCCGCGTTATCATTTCATAGGGAGTGCTATATAATAATTACTTGTATTGAAGAATAAATTGTAGCAGTAAGCTAGTGGCCAGTTATTCGTCAGAAGCGACGATTGAGACGGCTGTGCGAGCGGGAATTATTCGAATACACCAACCCGCTGCGCTGATAACTTGTTCAAACACAATTTTTAGTTGTTTTTGTAAAACGACTTGGCGCCACCCGGGATTATTACACCCCCTAAGAATAACAGGTAAGGTTACTGCAGTAATATACAGGTGATCAGAACTACGCTACGAACATCGCTAGCCACAAAATTACTGTAACGACCCGGTGCGAGGCGAACGCACTAATCATCCAAACACATTATTTTTTATGTACACATTTTGCAGGTACGTCTTATATAATTCGTTACAGATTGGCGACCAACCGGTGAGGCCGTAAAAGAAGGTCAACGGCGGCTATGAAGAGACACTCAATGTTTACCAGGAAGGACAAACAGAAAGAAATTGAAGGGGAAGATCGACCGGAAAAGATGGAAGAAAATAGAGGGGAAGAAGAGGAAGGAGCACCGATTGAAGAAGTGGAGACAGCAATAACCACAACAGAACCAAGCCAAGACGAAGAAATGGAACTACAGGCGGGTGACAAGGGAGAAAGTAGAGGAGACCCAAATATACTAAAATTAATGGAAATGATGAATAATATGAACAATAAATTCGACAAGAATGAGGAGAGCTTGAAGGAAATGAACAATAAATTCGACAAGAATGAGGAGAGTTTGAAGGAAATGAACAATAAATTCGACGGAATGAAGAGAGAAACCAGTGAAAATTTCAAACAGATCAATGAGAAAATAGTGAGTACAAATGAAAGTACTAAGGAAGAATTGAATAAAAAATTAGAGTCACTGCAAGAGGGAAGGAAACAAGATAGAGAATTCTTGAATAAAAAATTGGAGTCAGACAAAGAAGAATTGAATAAAAAATTAGAGCTTTTAAATAACAAAACAGAAAGCAACCAGGAAACCCTGAAGAGGAGCCAGGAAATATTAGACGAGAAGGGGGAGGAACTGCAGAGGCAGATAAAAAAGGATCTTGACGTATTAAATGACAAGATTAAAAACAACTGTGAAACACTCCAAAAACAATTGAAGGAAGAAGGTGAGAAATCAAAGGATGAATGGAGGCAACAGTTGGCGGAGTGCAAAAATGAAATCAAACAGACTATCACTGAGACGAACGAAACAATAATACACGTCCAGGAAGAGTTGACAGAAAAAATAAATCACGTCCAAGAGGAAGGAACTCTCAGGATCCAAGAAATACAGAAGACCACCACCGATGAGTGTAACAAAAATAAACAGGAGGTGCTTCAAGAGCTGAAGGAGAGGCACAAGGAAATCCAGACTGATGTCAGCGAACGCGTTGAAAGGGTATACACCACCATCAACAAGATTGACGAGAAAACGCAAGAAAATAAAGAAAAAATTAGAGAAATCAGTCAGAAAGAGAAGCAGATGCAAGAGGAACTGGACGCTTTGAGGGAGAAGCCTTGCAGTAGTACTCACATATTTACGAATGAAAATAGGGAAGTGATCAACTTCAAGAGTTACCGAAGAAACCCCATAGAGTTTCTGAAAAGGGTGGAGGAGCTCATCGAGAGGAACAGAGATACCAGATGGACAACGGTGAGAAGTCTCATCGACGAGATGTTTCGAGACACAAATGACAATTGGTGGACAGCCACACGACCAGAAATCAGCAGTACGCAAGAATTTAAAACGTTGTTTCGTGAAAAGTACTGGTCGGAATCGACCCAAAATGTGGTAAGGAACGATATAAGCAACGGAAGATATGAGCCACAGGCTGGGCATACATTAACGTCTTACTTCTTGGGCAAGGTCTGCCTAGCCCGAAATCTCGAACCAAAGATACCCGAAGAATCCCTAGTCATCCAACTGGGATATCACTACGAAGACGCCATACAGAGGGCCAGGAGACAAGGACAAATAAAGACCATACAGGGAATGGCCAACTTGCTGGAAGACCATGAAAACGATAGCCAGTACAAGAAGAATCGTGTGATCAACCAAAGGTACAACCGGGGGAATGAAAGTTACAACGTGCCAAGCCACAACTTACCCTATAGTAATACCCAGAACAACTACCGGAACATAATGAATCGTAACCCAAATAATTACCCAGGGGACCAACCATTCCATCGGAATCAACCCAACTACAATCAAGGTAACCAACCAACCAACAGAGATCATCCGAGTTACAACCAGGGGAACCAACCAAATAACAGAAATGCACAAAACCCTAGTGCACCGAATAATCACAACAGGGGGATAGAACAAGGTAGGAATACAAATGGCCACCCAAATAATCACAATTACTATGGCAACCGGTACGACCCGAATTACCCATATAACAGAGGAAACGGGAGTAACCAAAATAGGGGTGACATGAGGCGTCAAGTCAATTTTATCAGCGGGAGGAGACAAAACAACCATCGGCGATATTGTCCCATTAGAACCAGCACAGTGTACAACAATTCCCAATACGACAACCAGCAAGCTACAGGAACGAGAACAATAGAAGCGCCAAGGAATCACATAAGTGATCAATCAACCTCAACCAATGAAATGGCAGACCAAGTAAATAGTCTGGCCAGTGGTTCCCAGCCACCTTTAAACTAAAAAGGTCAGTGAGAAACCACCAGGACCCTTCACATGACCAATCACTTGGGTTAAATCGACAAACTACGACGGAAAGCGAAATAAAGAAGATAACCATAATATCAAACAATTATTTAAAGGACATCAGGGAAGAACTTCTGGAGGAGGAGGATAACCCCTTGTCAACAACAAATAGTGAAATAGTGCATATAAAAGCCAGTATTAATGGAATCAACACTGTCATAATGATCGATACTGGGTCAAATGTATCTCTCGTAAACCAACCTGAATTGGAGCGGATCCAGGCCAACTCCAATATACCTATCCCGACTTTACCTATAAATAATATCGTCATAATTGGTGCCACAGGCAAACAAAATAAGACCATCAGAAAACAGGTCTCTTTAGAGCTGAACAGTCAAAACACAATCATACCCATTATTTTTCTTGTCGCAAATGGATTACCATTTAACATGCTGATTGGATGCGACGCACTGAGACAACACTCAGCAATTATTGACATGCAGAAGGGAATAGTAGTGCTTACTTCTGAGAAGGGAGTGTGGTCAGCCAATATAATCAACAATAACCCAACACAACTAACCCTAAATCATCATAAGGGGTTAAAGAGCTATTATTGCCAGAAATATCAACCATCAATTACCATAGAAGAGGAAGAAGGAGAGGGAGAACTGTGGAAAAGAAAAATCGAAGACATTAGAAAGTTCCAAAGAGAGAGACCTCAGCAAGAGATAACGGGTGAACAGGCTGAAAAACTAATAGCCATATACCAAGAACACCATCACGTTTTCTCAAATACACCAGGGAAGGTCAAAGGTTTCCAATGTAAAATCGACTTTCGAGAGCCCATTGACTTCCACAGAAAATCATACCCAATCGCCTACTCCCTAAAAAACGAGGTGAGAAAGGAAATAAATAGAATGATGGAGGAGGACATCATTGAATACAGTCAGTCTCCTTACACGAGTCCTATAGTCGCCATACCAAAAAAGAACGGTAAAGTCAGAATATGTTTAGACGCCCGGGAGATCAATAAGATGATCATTAATGATCGAACGTCACCGGGAGAGATCGAAGAGATACTCAAGAAATTCCATGGTACCAGATATATAAGCACCTGGGATACGGTATGTGGGTACTGGCAGGTGGAGCTGCACCCACACAGTAGGAAGTACATGGCATTCATCTTCGACGGAAGGAATTACCAGTTTAAGAGGTTACCTTTCGGCCTCGTTAATTCCGTCGCAGTGTTCGTCAAGTGTATGGACCAGGTCATAGGTCAAGAAGCATTGCAGTTCACAACAGTGTATGTGGACGACCTTTTAATAACATCATCTGACTGGGATGAGCACTGCGATCGGGTCAAACAGGTATTACAAAAATTATCTGTAAATAATATCACATTGAAATTAGACAAGTCCAAATTCATAGCAAACCAAGTCAAATTCTTGGGTTTCAACTTAGCAGAACAGGGGATAACACCATCCCAAGAGAAGGTGGAAGCTATTCAGAACTTCCCCACCCCAAAGAATAAGAAGCAGCTACAATCCTTCTTAGGTATTTGTAACTACTATAGAAAGTTCCAGACCAATTATTCTTATTTAACAGCAAAGTTCTCTAAACAACTATCAGCTAAAGAAAAGTGGACTTGGGGGAAGGAACAAGATGAAGTGCTAAAATTAATCAAAACAAAATTTCTTGAAACAATAATGCTAAACCACCCTAATTTTGAACAGCCGTTCTATTTAAATTGTGACGCCAGCGATGTGAGCCTGGGCGCCGAGTTATATCAAGAGGATAAGGACGGACATCACCTGGTTATCAGCTTTGCCAGCAGGGTACTGAACCGATGCGAACGTAACTACAATGTTACTGAAAAGGAACTACTCAGTATTGTGTTCGCATGCGGAAAATTTAGGACGTATATCCTTGGATATCCCGTCACCGTCCGAAGTGACCATAAGTCCATTTCCTTTTTGAAACAGTGTAAGTTAAGTCACGGGAGGCTTACACGATGGATACTCGCATTACAAGAGTACCACATAACGTGGGAGTACATTCCAGGGCGTAAAAATGTTGCCGCCGATGTATTATCCAGAATAAATGTCACCGATCAGACATTTGAAGGAGAAAAGGAGAAGATCGTCAAAGTGTTTTGTATAATAAAGAATAGAAAGGACCTGGAAGATATTCTAAACGAGGTAGTGGTACAGCAGAAACAGGATTCTAAATTACTAAACATAAGAAACAGACTGTTAGAAGATGAAGAAGTTGTGAATAAATATTATTCTATCCACCAAGATATACTCTTTGTTAAAACAAGAAAACATGATAGCACATGGAAACTAGTAGTTCCAAAAACATTAGAAAATAAGATAATTAAGGATTATCATGTTCGATACGGACATATGGGAACTGTAAAAATTGTAAAAGCATTGGAGGAGGAAGTCTTTATAAAAAATATAGTAAGGAAGGTAAACCAAAATATTAAAACATGTGTAATATGTCAAATGGTAAAGACCAATAACGAGAAAAAAGAGGGAACCATGATACCCATCACCTCAACGACAAAGTTAGAAAAAATATTCCTCGATATATGTGGTCCATTCCCACGTAGTGGAGGGAGACATAAATACAAGTTTATTGTAATCATGTTAGACCACTATACAAAATATACAAAATTATATGCAATAAACAGAGCTACTACTAAGAAAATACTGGAAATAATAAAAACTAAATATATAACTGAAGTAGGAAGACCATGGATGATAATAACTGACCATGGAACGCAGTTCAAAGGAAAGAAATGGCGGAACGAGTTACTAAAAGAGAATATAAAAACCTATAAAACTTCCAAATACCACCCTAGTAGCAACCCTGCAGAGAGAGTGCTAAGGGAAGTTGGACGAATACTAAGAACTTATTGTCACAACAACCAAAAAGAATGGCAAAAGTATTTGGCTTCTACCGAAGTATTTCTGAACATTAGTTACCATCAATTCACAGAAAACACCCCATACCTGATGATGTTTGGAAGAAAGCCCCACAGAGAGATACAAGACTTAATAAACTTCCCAGTCAACCCAGAAGACCCCTATGATGAAAACCACTGTTATAACCGTATTATGGAGAAAATATAAAAACAAAGAGCAAGGTATTCACAGAAACAAATTAAAATAATAAAGTACCACAAGGGAGAGAAAGTGCTAATCAAAAACAGGGAACTACCCAGTACACTGGAAGGAATAGCCAAAAAATTGCTATTGTTATACGTTGGACCATATGTCATCACAAAGGACAATGGAAACAACACTTACGAGATAAATAATATAACCACCAAAAAAGTAAAAGGAGTGTACAACCAAGCTTCGATAAAGAAGTTCTATGAAGAAAACTAAATAACTGGAATACGTTCATCCTGAATAAGTGTGACTATCATACACTTGAAGGAGAAGAGGTGCATAATAACGAAGTGTCGAACAAAAAGGAGAAGGCTATAATATGGAATGGAAATGATAATATAATAAATCCACAACCGTGAGAATTGAATTGATACCAAAATAAAATTATATATAATAAAATGTACGGCCATATGTCATCACGAAGGACAAGTAACTGTAAATAAAATACAGATACCAAAATTCAAAAATTATGTGAGCACAACTTGCAACAACATTTCGATGACTTATGAGGCCTAAAATAAAATAAAAAAATATTAAAACAAAGGAATGAGTTACATAAATTCCTACTAAGTGAAATCAACTTACAATATATTAAAAAGTTGATGTGTGAAGTATATGAAATAATTAAACAAAATGTACCAAAATAGGAATACGCTACACAAATTCCTATGGTGTAAGAAAATTAACTTACAAGCTGAAATATACAAAAATAAAATCAGACCAAACCTGATAAGATAAGTACATGAAATTATAATGACTCAAGGGTATTCAAAAATATAAAATAAAAAATCGAAACTGGTACAAAGAAAGAGGGAGATTATGTATGAATCAAGTATACAAGCTATGGCTAAAGCAAAATGTTGCTAGATAACTGAGAAAAGTATACCAGTGTCTAAGATAATTAAAATGATCACAATGAGAATCGAAAACCGAATAATGAAAAGTTAATGATGAGATTAACATATAAATAAATAAAAAACAATCAATGTATGAGCAAATGATAGTATATAGTTAAGGTACAGCGGAAGGAAGAATGAGTAAAAGGCCAAAGTGATCTAAAAACAAACCACAAGGTGGACAATCCCAAATTATATTATTATTATTAAGTCACAAGTTGACAAAAAAGGTATTTATGATTGACTGTTGAAAAGTCCAGCAATCAAATAAACTGAGCAGAGATGACGTGCCTCTGGTCTCAGAAAAATGAGTAGTAATGGGAGAAACCAGCTACTAAAGTTAGGGAAAAAATTGTGTATAAGGGAGAACACACCAATGGAAATAAAAAGAAAAACAGATCCACATAAAATGGAATGAATTCAGTAAGAAGAGAAATAAAGAATGGAGAAACGACCAAGAAAGAAAAGGAAAAAGATTATGTATAACTGATAATTTCATAAAAAACTATACTAGTGTTTTATCAAAATGATCAATTTTAAAGGAGAGGCATTATGTCACGACACAAATAGCCAACCCCGTACCAGAGATAAAAACATATTTATAATTGTAAAAAATACTTCTTATCAAATGAACTGATTGATTTTAAATAAAAGTATAAGGAATATAACACGACAATACGACGACTTTAACCCAACCCAAGTGATTGAGCCAACAACCCAAACATAAAGAAGGGAACCACGGAACATACTTATTAAAATGTAAATATTTTAAAATGATTGAGACAACAACCTAAGCATAAAGAAGGGAACCACGTAACATACTTATTAAGATGTAAATACTTTGACATGATTGAGACAACAACCTAAGCATAAAGAAGGGAACCACAAATAAACAACGAGAATAAGAAAATAATAAACCTAAACCACAAGGAAACAAGTTTATGGGTTTAAATGACCCCAAAATGTCCAAAGAAACGGATGAAAGGACCAAATATATTAAACGAACAAGGAAAATGAAGAAGGAGGGAGACAAGCAAAAGTGAAAACCAAGAATGGTTCACCAAAACAAGTAAAAATGCACTCAACAAGAACATTGAAACCAAAACAAGGGTTATCAGGAGGAAGGAGAGATAACGGTTACTACCCATTAAAAAGGCAACCAGAAACCACAAATTAGAAATTGTTATTAGTTAGTAAGTATTAGTTATTAAGTATTAATTGTCATTAGGATTAAGTCATGAAAGAGAAATAAGTATAGGGGTCACCCACTATCAAACAAATGATATAAACAGTGATACAGTGCAATAGTGTAGGTGTAAGAACCCCAAAGTGAAGTGTGACACTAGTGAAATTGTAATTAACAATAAGTGATTTACAAGTGAAGGTAAGGTAAAAGTTGGAAATAAACAGTGCATAAATAGCTGATGAATAAGTAGTATTAAGAGTGAATTATAGTATGAGGGAGAGAAAACACTAGAAGTGATAATGACTTTTTATTTAAAAGAGATGTTCAATAGAGCTAAGTTTAACTGTAGCTAGTAGTAAGTAAAAAGGGAGGATTCCAGAATAGAAAAATTGAAGGTGTTACCATGGAGGGAATATAAAAAGTGTTTAGAGATTGAGAAGTCAAAAAACTAACAAAGATACCTAATTTATAAAGGACTATTATTAATTTAATAACAAGTGATGTGGTTTATCACAACACAAATAATATGTGTTATAAACTAGAAAAATAGCAAATAAGGATAAGTTAGGAGTGAGCGAGGATATTTCTTAATCAAAACAATAACTCTAATAACTTATAAAAAATTGTGTTCATGTTATTGTTATAAGAGGATATGGCTGAATGCAATGTGCAGTCCATAAGCCTAATGTTATATTTTTAAGATTGAAATAGGGAAAGCAATATTGAATAATAAACAACACACCTACAGACTCAAAACACAACACAACTAATAAAAATAACAAAGTAAGGCCAAATTGGCTGAACCAAAATGTGATTTGAACGAAATAAGTAAATTATTATAATGGCTACTTAGGCCTAGAAAAAAACATAACTGTCAGAACCAAACAAACAAAAATTATAACAAATTGAGTAAGAATTCCGAAAATCTGAGGTGAAGGAATCACCAAGAATAAATTGTAGATCATTTATAACACAAAATATTGTAATAGGCATTATTATATAAAAAGAAATGTAATTAACAAGCATTAACATAATTGTAAAAACTTAAAATCTGAAAATACCCAAGCTTGTGGGGTATCAAAATAATCTATGAACGAGAATAAATACTATAGTGACAATATTTAATAACCAGGAAGGAAGATGGAGGAATGACAGTAATCAGAAGATATACGAAGAATTCGAATTTTTGATAACAATACATCAACTCAAAATAAGCCTATTCGAAAAATACCGTTACTATGGAAACAGCGGTTGTTGACAGAAAATACCGTTGGAAATTAGTAGAATAAAAAAAAAGAAGCGAAGCGTCACCAAGCCATACAGATGCAAAAGTTCGGAAGAGCGTTTTTTCAGTGAAAATCATGAAAATAATAGTACGAAGTTGCTGAAAACCAATCATCAAAGAAGCAGATGACCACTACAACCAATATTACAAGACCCAAGACCTGAATAAACGGAAATTATCCATAAATAGAACGTCCAAACACAAGACGAAAAAGACGCCACATTTAGTGAAGCCCAAAATCCGAGAAAACTGATTTTATGCAGACAACTCCTATCTCGAACCAACTACAAAGGCCTAGATACGTCGAGTTGTTAAGTACAATCCAATTATTTAATTTCCACCAACCCTAATCACTTTAAATAATTTTGAAAGGTAAAATTACCACACTATAAAGATAGTATTCTCTTTCATAGAGTATTTAAGCAAATTAAAACATAATGAAACTTTGTTAACATAGTATAACCTAAGAATTGAACACGAACTTACAGAACACTTTTACAACACAACACAACAGATTGTAACAGCACACTTTATATTTCTTGTACTCTTAGATTAAGGTAATTTGTATTTTTATTGTAACCATTGTAGTTCTCTAACTCATAGTCAAAAGAATCCACGGATTTTGAAACCAAAACATTGTAATACGGTCAACGTAAACAGCGATGCCAGGTTAAATGGTTTCTAAATCAATTCGCCGCCCTGTAAACAAGATCTCATGTAATCAATCGATAATTATTTTGTTGTAATTATAAATGTTTCCAATTATCACCATTAAAAAATATTCATTACAGGGAGTAACCCGCGTTATCATTTCATAGGGAGTGCTATATAATAATTACTTGTATTGAAGAATAATTTGTAGCAGTAAGCTAGTGGCCAGTTATTCGTCAGAAGCGACGATTGAGACGGCTGTGCGAGCGGGAATTATTCGAATACACCAACCCGCTGCGCTGATAACTTGTTCAAACACAATTTTTAGTTGTTTTTGTAAAACGACTTGGCGCCACCCGGGATTATTACACCCCCTAAGAATAACAGGTAAGGTTACTGCAGTAATATACAGGTGATCAGAACTACGCTACGAACATCGCTAGCCACAAAATTACTGTAACGACCCGGTGCGAGGCGAACGCACTAATCATCCAAACACATTATTTTTTATGTACACATTTTGCAGGTACGTCTTATATAATTCGTTACAATATATATATATATATATATATATTCAATAGCAATATCTTCTAGGGTCACTCTACAATTACATTAACATATATAAAGCCTTCCAGAAATAAAATATCAATGGTCAATTAAACAACATAGCAACAACTATTAACAGTAAAATTCATATTAAATACTACAAGTGACTTCTTAGCAATGATTAATTATTTTATATACTCTTCAAGTGGCTTTAACAATTGACAAATTAATTTACCTTAAGTCTCAAAAGTGACCTATCAACAATAGTTACATATTCCATATACTTCCCACGAATGGGGCTATGCTACTTATTAAGTAAGGTTCATATTAAGTTTCATGAATGACCTATCTGAAATAATGAAAGATTTCGTGTACCCTCTCCAAATGGCTTTTAAACATTAAATAACTAGGTTTCATATTATAACACATCAGTATCCTCTCAGCAATAATTAATCATTACCATTTAAATCTGTCTATGCTTTACAGATAATTAACACTTAATTCAATAACTCAACAAACAGCATGACAGCCATTAATACATGTAAATTTTGTGTGCCTTTTCATAACTAATAAATGATACATACGCAAGTTAAATTCATATAATACTAGAGCAGTGACAACCCAGGACTGACAAGGTTGCAAGCATAAACAGCCCGATTGTAAACCGAAATTCAGAAATATGAATAATTAAAGTATATAAAAGACAAAATAGAAAATTAAAGGCTAGGGTATAATACCGGAATTTACTATAGTAATTACGCTCAGATTTAAATATAACCGACAGCATACCGCATGCTTCCGACATGTACCTCTTGTATTAACATGAACCCGCGAAATGAAACAAACAGAGAATTCCAGAATTTATTATTAAAAAAAATGAAAAATACGGAAGTTCAGTAAAATTCGCAACCAAAAAAGGTAAGGCAATTTAAAAAGGGTAAAGGACATTTAGTTATTCAGACTATTGTACAGGAAACCCTGGCATGGTAAATCATGAAATCACACGACACGTTAGTTCAGCTGGATATAAAAGAATTAACTAGAAAAGGCATAGATGAAAAGAACAATGGTCTGGAGTGCCTGCTAGCCCCGCAATACAATTATTGAACTTATTAATAAATACATTTTAATAGCACTCAGCTATAACCGTGCACATCATAAACGGGCATGTTCGGTTCTGATCGTTCAATGCACTCACTGCAAGTTAAGTACAAACGGAAATGTAATTTTACTTTTATGATATTAGTTGTGTTCACAGTAAAAGTATGTCGCGAAGGTAGAGCTTGAATTAAAAAAAAAATGTTCACCTGATGTTCAGTTGTTACCACGTTTACCAGTGAACGATTGTTACTGCTACAGACGTTCAACTGGCTGCTCGTCCCGGAGTTGAGACTTCTCCAGGGAATAAATTCGGGTCCCATTGTGAGTTTCCGACGGCGAAAACGGGGAGCCAGACAGCATCGCTCAGCCGATGGTGAAAGCTGGAGATATCACCATCGTATAGCCCTCAAACCCTTGAGTGGATCGGGAACCCTAGAACACAGGTTTTCTGTAGGAAGCAGTCGTAAAAAAAATAACCCTCAACACACCTTCACTCGACCTTAGAACCGCACATACTCCATACTATATTGAGCACTAGACTTTCGATTACAAAGACGTTATTAACCCGGATTTCAATAATTAAATTTAAATAGCAATTAACAATTAAATTGTGCCACTGCAAAACCATAATCAATTCCCATTCAAACAATTATTGTCAGTATATCACAATAGCAGTTGCTTTCATCTAACACCTCACCACGTGGCATGAATTACATTAGTTTCTTATCAACCTGTAGCTGTTTTGTTAATATTTCATTGGCACCTTTTACTTTATGACATCTCAATTAATAAGAATGAACAATTGATGAATTCTATTTATAAATTAATATCAAAGCTATTACTGAAAATTTTGCCACGTGGCGTGCATTCAAGCTAGGACAAGTACAGAACCACACACGCGTTTGTAATCCGAGTTCATCCAAGCAATAAACATTTTTAAACACATTTCCCCTTTATAAAATAACAATGTATAATTAAAGAAACTTACCAGAGGCTCTTTAAAGTCTACTCGCCCATAGTGGGAAATAAAGACGAGAAGTAACAGAGGGCTTTTTCGCCGCCGGAGCTTCAAAACGTGTACGACGGAATCGGGAATGAGACTGTTCAAATGTTGGACCAGCCACGGCTCTCGCCGAACGCCAAACAGCTGATCCGGAGTTTCAACTTTTGGGCAACAGAACGCGCGCTGATGCATATTCGAACGTCGGAGACCCACGCCAGACCAGACGACAAAAGACCGTCCGCACGAAATACAGACGCAATTAAAACTATTAACAAACGCGGTGGGGATTCTATTTTAATACTCCGGCACACAACAAACTCAACAAACGTAGCTGTTGCTTGTCCTCTTTTGCCGGAGGAATATATCAGGCAACCATACAGTAGTAGCAACACATTATTTCTTGTTTCATTAAAATACTTGTTTTTGTACATAAAGCAGTTATCTCTAAAATATTTAAATCGAATATTATGTGAGTAATTTTTTTTTTCAAAATTCAGCATGTAACTTTTATTTCAAGAAAATAGCAACTTCCGCCAGGTGTTATGAATAATTTAGAAATTGATATAATGTAGAGATCATCATGCGTTAAATACTTAGGACTTCATCTTGATAGTAAAATCAATTAGAGGGAACGTTTCAGGTGAAAAAGCGTGAGCAGATGGACTTGAGAATGAAATAATAATGTTGGCTACTTTGAAGAAAAACTAAACTCTCGTTACAAAACAAACGCCTTAATAAAATTATGGAGTTGTGCTAGTAAATTTTGCATTGCCATAACTCAACGTGCACAACCGAAAGTTCTTCGTGCAGTAACCATCTAGACCTCCGAATACCAACTGTCGAAGAGGTTATCCAAGAACGAATTAGGAAAAAATCATTCAAGGTTATAAACGTGCGCCAATCCAGCCACTTGTGGAAGAGCATCTCATTCGAAGATTGTCGAGGAACTGGCCAATACACCTAACAGGGAAAACGAGGTCTTCTTACAGGAAGAATCACAGTAGAAGAGAAGTTTATCACCTAGTTTTATAAGCCAACAAAATAACTTATAGAAATTATTGGAATTTATGATTCCTACTGTAAATAAATTAGTAAGAAAATCATATTTTTATAAATGTAATTTAGAGGAAAATGCCCAAGACAAACACGTCTTTTATCCATTTAAGAACGTAAAACTTAATTTCGACGATTAAATACTGTCAGCAATGATAAAGTATACTTCGAGTGTAAGTAATTGCATTGTCTGATTGTAGATATACATCGCAGGCGTAGAACAGGGAGACAGGTGTATTTGGACAATGTTTGTTGATTCAGTCCAGTTTGTCAGTTCAGTGCACCGGTATAGAAAGTATATGTCCGTAATATTATTATTTAGAAAATTTACTGATCCCCACTAGACGATACACTTAGATGATGTAATAGATGATGTTATACCGTAGTGAATATATAAGGAGAATTGTGACTGCGAGAGTATGGTGTGACAGAAGATGAGCGCAATTAATATACATACAATTAAATTGCAACTTTTAACTTCAATTAATTTTAACATTGATAATGTTTATGAGGACGTGTCGCACATTTGCGGCCGATCGCTGGTGCGTGATCGAAAATGGGAACCGGTGAGTTTCCACAGAAACTACTTCCTTGTTTTCAATAACGTAGTACACATATAAAACTTCGCTTATGAATGCGACTACATTTAACTTATAATCTGTACATTGGTAAATGAAGAATAAATTCATTGATTGGTGAATGAAGAACGAATTCTTTGATTGGTGAATGAACATAAATATATATATTTTTTAGATTTATTGAAGCTTTTTCAATGCCCTTCTCTGTGCATTGCATTTGTGCAATGCCTGTAAATTTTTTATATTAGCCCTTAATTCTTTGTATTCATTCACAAATAATAACAAACCTATCAGATCACGAAGCAATATTATCATTGTACGTAAACTTGCTAAGCGTCCTATTTCTCAAGTTTGTCAATCACGTAATCCCATCTTCTCTCATGTTACCATACATTGATCTCCTTATTTTCCAATCTAAGGTCATTCCTACTAGCCGTAATCACTATCGATGTTACACCCTGGTAATCAGTGGAGTAATTACAGGGGGGTGATCAGAGCGGTCAACCCCCCCAGAACTATTGAAAATTTCAGCAAAATTTTGTAATCACGTAGCGTAAGCCTATTTCTAAGGCAGTTGCATGTGTTAAAATAAGAATTGCAAGTAACAGTAGAAATAAAGGAATTCCAATACTTGTAAATTTATAAAATATAGTTTTCTTAATAACAATAATAACTCAACATTAGGTAGTTAACGGTTAACGTAAATATTTGCAGGCTTAAAAAACAGTTATGCACGCGCCAGGAGACGAAGAAGCCAGAACCTATCAATCTAGCTTTATCTTCTTTCGCCCAGACCCACTTCATAAGTCCTCTAGTCTAATATCTCTGTGGTTTACCGTCGTCTTTGCACAGGTAACTAGTGGTTTCTTGACTTTAATTCAGAAAATCTAAAGATTTTATTGCTGCATTTTACATAAAAAGAACGTACTTTAACGTAAACTATAACTTACTTATAAATTCTCGGGACAACATCCTTAAAGTGAAAAGAGATAATAAAAGTGGAATTTTCTAAATATCTTCAGAAATACTCATTTTCAAAGATATATTATTAATACCGCTGCTACGCTGTCGGCTCGGGTTCGATTCCCGCCGGAGTCATCTGATTTAAATACGACCGTTCCTCCTCGCAAAGCGATGGCAAACCAGCGCGAGGTATCCTGCCTAGTATAAACCCTTCCCAACTATGCCGTTCGGATCCGGCATTAAACTGTAGGTCCCATATACTTGTGAGAGACTCCGTAACACACGCACCACGGGTATATGCGGGGAGGGTACAAACCAGTCGAAAGACTGTAGGACCCAATAATAATTATTATTAATACAAATTTAGAACTAAAGTGATTCCTAATGACATGAGATTTATTACCTTTAATTTGAAAAACAGTTAATCAAGAGAGACTATTTCGAAATCTCCGCTTTAACGTATTCTTTTTAAACCTCACACTTCTCATCGGTTTACTCAAAAACTTTAAGACGTAAAGTTATTTATAGAATTACGTCTATATGGGAAGAGATCCTGATTTCTCATTAATCCTGAGGAAAATGGGAAGACGGGGTCTAACTTTCAAATAGTCCCTCCCCCAGGAACATCCAGTTTCGCCACTGCTGGTAACGTCTATATTGTTTAATTTGATTCCTGTTTCCTTCTCGTAACAACTGTCTAGGCAATTCCGGGCCCCGCAGTATTTAATGCCTCGAGACATCATTAGATGGACACAGAGATCGGGGTATTCTGAAAACTTTAACCGGCTAGCGTCTAAGGAATCCAAAAATATGAGGATGCGCAAACCAGTGTGTCATGGTGGGGACAGAGGTGTGCGAACAGGAAGAAGTAGAATAGTATATTATGAACTATTTCTTATCGTTAACGATTTTTCTTACTATTATATAATACCCTAACGTAATCTATTCTAATAGAATATTATAATTTCACTTAGAATTAACAGATCCAAGGCAACTGCCTGAATTTCTTCCTTCGTCTCCTTTCTTAAGGGTGTTTGTGTTTTTGTTTACTGTTGTTGAATGTTCTCTGTTTAATTATGTTAGCTTTTTGTTGGAACATTTTTATCGTACGTAACCTGCAATGTTAAAAAACTTGTGAAACATTACAAAAAAACTCATTGAATCTATCTGTTGTTACGCGTAATTTTAAATAAACATACCAAATATACACTATTCACATGGGGTCCGTCGGTTCTTAAGTGTGGAACCTTATGGCTCGAGTAAAGTAACAAGAGTTCACGCAATGAAACCTAATTGTTGACATAATTATTTTCAAAAATTAAGAACCCATTATGTAACACGTATGTGAGGTAAAGTCCAAGTGAACGTGCCCTTACACAAAAATTAGTAAATTAAAGGAAATAATAAAAAAAAAAATAGAGAATGAAACATTCTAAATTTTAATACTACATTTTAAAAAAATTGTTAATGTCGAGTTACAAAATTTTTCATCCCCTTGACTTAAAAATAGTAAATTATTTTTGGACGTGAAGTGCACTACCATATACAAAAATTGGTATGGAGAGCCATACATGACTTCCATGTTCTAAGATTTATATTTAAAATCATTTACTATATTTTTTGGATGTATGCATGAGTCCTTATATCGAACATGATTTTTTCGCCATAACCATACTTCCATTTCCTTACGGAACTTGGAAGTAAAATTGATATGAAATTGTAACTTTGTAAAAATGTTATAATATAAAAATATTGCATGATATTAATTGATGACTCGTTGGGCACTTGGTGAAACATATTAATACAAAGCTTTTGTAAAATATATAAAAACACTTGGTAAGTTTCACAAATTTTTTAATTAACTCTGACAGCTGTTTCGACTAACTTACGCCATTGTCAAAGAGCGAGTGAATGAAATTACTGAACACAGGATGTTAGAGTAGTGTAGGTGGTAAACATCTGTTTAGGGCGTATCTGGAACATCTGTGTTGTGAAGGCGAGGGGTGGGGAGTGTGTGCATGAGACAACGGAAGGTCTGGTGTCTTTAAAAACTAAATACAATCATGAATGCAAAATATAAAATTAACTGAACTAAATATAAACTGAATGCAAAATTTAAAATAATGATGAACATTCAAAATAATATAAAATAAACTAAACTAAATAACAGATTTTAATAAAGGGGATACACAAACTTCAGTCTGTTCATTGGTTAAATTTTTGTTATTTTTTTATTGCTTTTTTAATTTCTAAAATTTCTAACAAATCCATTTTTCTACCTTTTTGTATGTTGTGGAGTAGTGTTATGTTTTTTGTGTCTATAAAGTGATTGTGTTGTAAGCAATGATCTGCAAAACCTGTATTAGATGTATTGGTTAAAATCGCTTTCTTATGTTCAGAAATGCGATGTTTCAGAGCACGGCCACATTGTCCGATATAAATAGCATCGCATTCTGCACAGTGTATTTCATAAACTCCATTTTTCTCCAGTGTATTCGATTTTTCTTTATTATTGACTAGTAGTGAAAAAAGATTACGTTTGTTTACTGATACCATGTTAAGACCATGGTTTTTTAACCTATTATTAATCTTATCTGTTATACACGGAATGTAATTTGTTAAGTGAAATTTTTTGTTACCCTGAGCTCTATGGAATAAAATTCTTTTAAAGTAATTTTCTTCTGTTTTTTTAAAATTAAAGAGTTAATTATTCTTTCATCATAACCGTTATTTTGTGCTATGGCTTTTATAATATCTACCTCTTTATTGAAATTTTCTTTGGATAAAGGAACTATAAGGAGACGATTAACCATTGCATGAAAACTGCTTAATTTTATGTGCCATGATGTTAGTGATTGTTTATGTATAACGGTATCTGTAAAAGTAGGTTTTCTATATATCTGAAAACTAAGATTATTTTGTGATCTAGTAATGGTAAGATCCAAAAAATTTAAACTTTTCATATTTTCTGTTTCAAGTGTAAATTGCACGCTACTATAAAAGGAATTAATATAATCTAAGAACATATGGAGCTGTCTATCTGTTCCCGTCCAGATACAAAATATATCATCAACATACCTTGCCCAATGAAAAACATATTTTTATGTTGGGGTTATCAGATGTAAAAACGTTTTCTTCCAAAAATGTCATAAAGATTTCACTTAATAAAGGTGATAAAGGAGAGCCCATAGGTAAGCCATTAAATTGTTTATAGATTTTATTATTAAACTGAAAATAATTTTGTCCTATGCAAATATCTAAGGCCGAGAATAATTCTTTTTTCTGATCACTATTTAAGGTTAAAGTATTTTGTATATATGAGGAACAGATAGACAACAGAACATCTACAGGTATAGACGGAAATAAATTCTTAACATCAAATGAAACTAATTTTGCATTCAGTGGTAAATGTACATTTCTTGAGCACCTTTACATAAACATAATTGGGCAAATAATCACTGAGCATCGTCAGATTTACCTAGGGAGGCTTCTGGGCAATTATGGATTGCATTGATTAGAGCCACGGGTTGTTTAATGCTTACTAGTTTTTCATAATTAAAGCGTTCGATTTCAGCATTTTTCGACATTATACAGACAGTATCTTTGAAAATGTCTCCGATATTGTTTACATAAAAATTTTAGATAAGAGCTGATAATCTCGTTTAGTGATTGTTCCATTTTCGGCTCTATTTAAAGTCTCTCTGAAATTTTTTTGATCATCACCTTGCTGTCTCATAATCTTCGTTAAAAAGAAAACTTTTTTGAACTGTTTATATAAAAGATTCGATAGAATGGTCTGAACATTATTACCAATATAGTAAAAACTCCTGTCACAAACCGGTTGAGGTTGGGACCAATCACCGACTAAATACACGCAAAGGCCACCAAAAAGAACAGGTGAAGAATGCTTGTTTGATTCGCATATCCATTTTGGAAAACAAATTCAATCGAAACATACTGGCTTCATCAATGATAACGAACCTCCCATCTTTTAATTCTTCTTCAAAAGCAATTTTGGATTCACCTTCTAAATCTTTGAAAGTTCCTCCCCTTCTCTTTGAAGTATTTATTCTTAGAGCTGTATGAATTGTTTGTCCAGCAATATTGTTAGCTGCCACACCAGTAGGACAGTAGGAGCCATTAAAAGTGTCGCATCGCAGCCAAATAGAATTCTAGAGATCGTAAATTATCTTCAAATTCATTCTGAAGATTCCTATATACTGTGTTGTTTCGATCATATAACACATGATTCATGTTATGTTCTGCAGGACCTTCAACAGTTGCTGCAGCAACATTTTGTTGCTGTCTCATCCGTCTTTGATTTGTAGTAAAACGACCAACATTTGGACTTCTTCCCCGTCGAGGCATACTATAAATAATACGTATATATAAATTGATAAATAAGAATGTATAGAATATGCATATAACAGAAAAAATACTTAAATAAAAAGTATAAAATTGAATAAGAAGTATAGGAATAATAATTTTAATAGAATTTGGATTAAAATTTACCTAAACTGTGGTTTGTTGCAATATATAATGGAAAGTTGGAGTTGCATCAGCGACTACAGTACATAGATTCTCGTCTAAAAATTGACACTTGTTCAACACTTAAGTCCAATCTGTACATCTGGCTACACCATAGAAAAATGTTCTCCTACTGTTTGAATTAAACACGTGTGAGACATGAATACAAAGTGTATACAGCAAATTTTATCTTATCGAGCGACACACGCGCGGATGGCGGGAGCCGCACACGCACACTCACCGGCATTTGTGATACAGCAAAATCTTATCTTATCGGGCGACAGCCAGCGCTGGCGGCGGAAGCCGCACACGCACACGCACCGGCATGCAAGCGCCGAAATCGGCCGGTGACCGGTGAGTAGCCAAGCGCCCCGTAAGTGCAAGTGAGACAAGGCGCCGTAGCTGGGCCATGATATCGAAAAATGACTTTTCTTCATGTTTTGAGGGTAGTGCAATCAGAATCAGCCCTTATCTCGAACACGATTTATTCACCATCACCATACTTCTATTTCCTTATCGAACATGGAAGTAAAACATTTACGTAAGTATGGTGTAGCAAAAGCAGGGTTATTTTTTCCATGACCTGATGAAACAGGGTGAATATAAAAAAAAAACTTAAAAAGGAATTTGTTTTATTAAACAACGTGATAAATTTAGAAATGGGAGCAAGTCAGTGGCGTAACTACCATTAAACATTAACCAGTGGCGTAACCCAATATAAAATAAAAATTTCAGTGAAATTCCATGATCATTTAACGTAAGCCTAATTCTAAGACGGTCGCTTTTGTTAAATGGCTTATATTTAATTGTACAAATAATTATATGGGAAGAATCTTTAATATCTCATTCCTCCTGAGAAACGTGGGCAGTCCAAACATCAAGCTAGTCTCATCCCCCCACCACAGTAGTTAGTATCATCCCACCATCAGGAGCAGCTCCTGGGAGAAGCACAATCAAACTAAGCTTGGAGACTTTTGTAGAAACCAAGAACGAACACAAAAGAAACAAAGAACGAACTGACAGACTGACGGTGATTACATTGCAAGAATGGAACGAGTATTATGGAAAACGTTTACGAAAGACGAAGTAGAATTTATAACGACACACGGTAACTGGGACACACATTATAAAAATGAGGAACTCGAGGACGTAACATCAAATGTTAATGGCATTAAACACTATGAAAAACGGCAAAGCTTCTGGACCTAGAAGAATCTATTAAAATTAACAAAGATTGTCCCAGGAGATGCATTTTAAACATTCGCATACATTTTCACAAAGTCTCTAAAGAGTAAGTCCCATATAAATGCAAAGAAGCCAACATACGTAACATCACTACGTAAAAAGGAGATCGGTGAAAATGGGAGAATCATCGTGGATTCGATGTAACGAGTTCCACTGGACGACTATATGGTCGAATTCTACAAGATCTAATAGAAGGTATGACGCATGATGCTGATGAACAAAGAGATTTTCCGTGCGGGAAGGCCTTGTAGTGACAATGTTTTGCTTAAAATGCTTATGTGAGTCAGCCGTAGAGCGTCTGGCTCTAACATTCACTGGTTTCCTTAGAGTATGATGACTTCCATTATCAAATCTCTGGCCATTCATACAAGAAGCTGGTGTTACAGTTTCTTGTATTTCAGCAGAACGTAAGTTTATGAGTTATGTGTCAGAGCTGTTAAGTTTGGGAATAAGGTGTCCAAGACTTTGAAGGGACAAAAGTTTTAATACCTGGGTGTTACGTAGCACGTTATTCAAAATTTATATTAACGGTGCTTTAGGCAGGTGGAAAAGACACGGTTGTGAAATGGGGCTTCGATAAGCATTGACTGTACACACTTCTTTTCGCAGATAATTAGGTTATGGTGCATTAGACAAACCACCCAACCAATTAGACGAACCAATTATGTGAATCGAAAACTCTACGAAAAACAGAAATCTTTGAGACTCGACATTACTATCTGAAAAACCGAAAAGCTGGTTACAGGAAAGGATAGAACCGACACCACAATTAATTCGAAGATTATAAAATATAGTAGGCCTACTTTTTTAATAATCCTGGGTGCGACATTAACAAAAGATGATACAGAAATACATTAATCTAGAAGTGGTTAAGACATCAGCAACAAGGCAAAATGGCGATAGGGCAGCTGAAGTCTGTGTTCTGAAATAGAAAAATAACTCACAAATCTAAGAAATTAATTTACTCTCTCATTTACAAAGTATAGTCATCCGTGCGCCCGGCCGACAGTCAGAGAAACACAGGGAAGGCGCTAATAAGTGGAAATGGACTTCTGGAGGTCTTGCGGAGTGCCCAGGCTCCAATGCGTTAAACATGAAGTCATCAGGAGGCAAATTCGTGTAGGCAAAATAATTTTAGGTAGCATACACATGAAGCGCCGTATATGGTATGGCAGTACAGATCGACTGCATGACGACTGTTAGCCCAAAAAGTTGTTATCGTATTAATAACTTGTTATTAAAAGTACAGCACTTCTTAACATTATCTCTCTGTAATAATCAGATTACACTGTTACTAAGAAGAAATTACCGTCTGTTTAAGTCCGTGTTACCGATGCGTTGCCAAAATTAGTATTCATTAAACTCACTTATTCACCTTCAGTACAGCCGACACGTCGTGTCGTCGCCGTTCTGCTGTCGGTATATCCGTTGTGTAATAATGTGCAGAAAATGACATCAACGTAACTACACTGATGCAAGATAAATAATTAATTACGTGCGACTGATAACAGTTGTTTCGACGTCGACTCTCAGTCATCCTTTTGGCCAAGGCGATATTACATGAATGTACTCGAACATGGATGGATGGAATGTTAAGAAAGCTTCCAACACCAATAAAATTTTAAAAAATATTGTGAGACTTTAATGAAAATAAAACTTGGATTTTAAGCAAATATGAGAAACAGACAGGAATAAAAAAAGCAAGCAAATTTAAATGAAAAACAAATCTGCGACCAAGCAGCTCGAACTATGAGATAGCGGAGTGGTAGGCTAAGTATCCAGTTGTAAGTATCCGGTTGCTACTGCTACGGGTACACAGTACAGACGTGTCGGTCTGTTGCATTCTAGCGGTTTTGCATTGTGTTTAAGGGGATGATAACGTCTGAAAATAGATATTTATTTTTTTAAGAACTTCATTATTTTCTGGTGAATTTTATGGAATATATCAAACGTATGAAGGCCTAGCTTATATGTTAGTGCCTAAAATATAAAAGAAATGTAAGCCTCTGCATGCAGTTCTAATTTCAGTTTTGCTTATTAGCCATGCTAATGCAAACGCCTTCTACCTAATTTGAGTTTATCGCTTTACAGTAGTAATAATAGAAAAACAGCTCTTTCAATATTTTAGTAACAAAATCGCGTTTATAACCATTTTGAACTGTGGAATATGTATACTGATGTGATATTGTGTTACAATTTCACACTAGTGTTAGGTTATATTTAGTTTTTAATATAAATATACTATGCGTACACGGTACAGATGTGTCGGTCTGTTGTATTCTAGCGGTATTGCGTCGAGTTTCAGGGGGTGAGGACGTCTGAAAATCGATATTTATTTTTTAAGGTCTCCATTATCACCTAGTTATTCTGATACATAACAAACGTCAATACAAATAATTATCCCCTCCCCTTCAACTAGCCTTTTCATTTATAGATACGGTATTCATCTACCTTTCTACACTGAGTTATTGTGACCTTCTTTTCAGTATACTTTATTTATCAAAATTAAGCTTGTTAAAACGTAAAACATTGCAGGTAAACTACCCCTTCCCCTTAACCGATCTTCACCAAAATCAATAGGTTGAGTCCTCTACAACTCAGGCACATATGCAAAAAATTATTTGATTCTGTTTGATTTTGCGTAAGTTATCGTTCGCCATTGACAAAATTCTACACATACACACAAACTCACAGGCACTTTTCGGAAGATGACTTTTCTTCATGTTTTGAGGTTAGTACAATCAGAATCTGCCCTTATCTCGAACACGATTTTTTTGCCATCACCATACGGAAAATGGAAATAAAAAAGACTCGGTCCGGTATTTTGTTTAGTTTTTCGCTGGTCTTGTTTAGTCGTTTTAGGAGCTTAAAAAGCCCTTATTAATTCATTCATTCACTTTTGTTCATTTCTTCCAGTGTCTCATGACTCTAAGGCGCCTGTTACGTTATTTCTTCCTCACGATTCTGACATACCAACATATAAACGGATGGAAGTTCTAAACAGGCATAAGCACTGCTGATCTTGCTTTTAAATTTGTTAGGTTTCAGTAGAGGATTAGGTCGGTGAAAAGCCGCTCTACAGTTTTGATTAATATTTTCATTACGATTTAACGAGCATTCTCAAAGTCACTGAGAATGAAGTCTGATGATTATTTTTTTTTTTTAATTTCATGTACGCGGGATTGTGAAAACGGTCCGTCAAACATTCTTAGAAACGAGTCCCTCAACCGTGCCATTAACAGACAACGAAACCGTTATTTCCCAGAAGTAGTCTGCATATTCGTGTTGTCTGCATTACTTGCCATCTTGTCGGACACAAACTATCAAGCGACTATACAGATTTAGGAGCTACTGGATTCCACAAATCTGCTGTAACATTTAGACAGAAGAAAACCACTTCACAAGTCAACAACACACCACTAAACTTTCACAATCCACTTTGCAAGAATACGCAAGCTATGTACCGTATCCACATGCACCGTTTTGTATTGTTCTCGATGTCGTATGGAGGACTGAATTTTTCGCATCATAAACAATTACTATTGTAGTACTAACGCTATTGTTACTTCCATGTTCCGTGCGTGCGCGCGCGCGCGTGTGCAATTTTTTCTAAGGCGGACAACAACTGCCGCAAATTCAAACAGAATCGAATAATAATAAATTTATCAGTCTTTGGGGAATTGAAGTAAATCTTACTTATAAACCACTTTTTCTATTTAAGATGTACTACAAAGAAACAAAAATTTTTCTTAACGAACATGAACTGGAAAACGTAAATACGAAAAATTAAAAATACAAAGAAAACGTTGTAGGAAATTTCATAGTCTCTTGTGTTTATTTATAATTATCGGCAATAGCGTTATTGGAAACATTATTTATCAGTTCCCCGCAGAAATAAAGAGACCGTCCAAAAGTTTTTTTGTGTCTAATAAGGATTACTAATTTAATTTGATAGGTAAATTTGTTGAAGATATTGGCGAGACCTTTTGTCAATTCCTATGGCGCGCGACAGACTGCATTAAATGGTATTTATTGATCCGGAAAGCGGACTCCATTTCAACGGGAAACGGTAAAAGAGAAGAAGAACAACAACCTTGTTTAAGATGTACTACACCAATATATATTAAAACAAAAAAAAATAAAGTTAATGTTTACTACACATTGTGAAATTGTCATCGTGAATAATATTAACGCTAATTAATATTTACGATTTGTTCGCTATATACATGTAGCTTCAATAACGAGTCAATCTGCCAGTTAATTTTGCAACCAGTTAGCGTTTAATAGAAATATACTGAACAGAATTAAATTATAAATAAAAACAGATGCCCAAAGATTTTAGGAAAAAGCTAAGAAGCGAGGACAGGTGCTATCTGGACTTACGAAAGGAGGGAGAGACATCGATCAAGAATGAAGTAGATGTGGGAGAGGAGGAAGAGAGAGGAGAAGAAGGGAGGAACCAGTTGAATCAAACGTAGTCCGCAGTGGCTCATACGAAAAAAAAACAGAATACTGTATTCCCTTTTATTTCGAAATACGATTATGTAGTATGTATATATTATGTATGGATTATGTAGGGTTACTGACGTGTTGTCATCACGTCTGTTGACGTATACACTGATTTGATTATTACGTAAGGTCTGTTTCACTGTAATGAAAGATTAGGGCTATATAATTGGCATTGTTTACGTCTGGTCGTTGACCTCCCGCCCTCCACACTGATGGAGTGTGACCCTCGCTCTGGACGTTGCGTACAACAACAACTACTACTACTATTACTATTTACTAGGTTTACTAGGAGTTTCACTGGTGCTACTATATTATTTATTTACCAAGCCTAAGTTAGATATATTCAAGAAAGTTATAATGCTTGCTTTCAGCAGTGGATCTTACAGAAAACGTACTCTGATGTAACAGTAGGACTGAAGGTCACTGTTGACAGCCAGGTTCTTCAGCTGCAAAGAACAACTAAAAAAAAAGAAAAGAAAGGAAAAAAACGAAACAAATCCGAAGAAATTTGTGTGGTGTAGCAGCGATATTCATATCTGACAAAAAATGAATATGTTTTCTCAAAATGAATATTTTATTATTTTTACGTACATTTTTCTCAGCTGCTATAAAAGGCGAAGGACACAATTATTTCATGCTAATTGCAGTGTACACTGACTGATTAAAAAACATTAAAAAAAGTTTTAAATAAATTAAATAAATCTTTACAAAAGTCAAAAATTTGAGACAATTTTTGCACGGAAATTTATTTTAAACAGTTAATTGAATAAAAAAGGTAATTTTGTAGTTTAGATGGAATACCTTTACAGAATATGCTAACACAAATGTTGATATTCTACTCCCATTACGTCACAGTGGGCGGGCACTTTGTCTTTAGTCTCTCCGAGAGAACCAAGTAACAGGAACCCATTACATAACAGGAGGACACGGTTATAAACATGTAGGAAGCAAATATTGCTTTATAAACAGTGAATTAATTAATTAATTAAATTTAATTATTATTTTTTAGTATTTTTTAATCCTCCAACGCTCTTGTTCAGCTATGAATATCATCATATTGTATAAAGCGAATTTTGTTCACTGAAATAATATCGGTATTAAATTCCTAGCTTGCGTACTTGTAGATTCGAAGGTATGATAATGAAAAATTAATATTAATTTTGAGGAAAGAATAATTAATAATTATATTTATTTAAATTAATACATATTATGTACATTATTATTATTATTATTACTATTATTATTTTTAGGCTATTGTTTACGTGTCAGTTATTCATTGTTATTATATTTATGCGGTACAATAACTATTTTCTTCTCAGTCACTACCTCCCTCCACTCTTTCACGTTCTGTGTTATCCCCCCACCTCTCGCACTCTCTCCACTATCACGTCACTTCATTCGTTCTTCTCCATCTCTGTCTTCTGTTCGTCGACATTCACGTTGGTTGTCAGTAGACGTTAACTGGCACTTTTGACATAGTTTTTGTCTCCTCTACTAGGAAATTGGGATACACTAAGCTTCGCGTTGCTACCAGCTATTGCACTGTCCGAGCTCTCCGAGGAACTTATACAAAATTATTGTTTAAAAATGAATAAAACTATGGTGATCAGTGGCGGATTATCCATAACGCTAGGGTATACTGCAATACCGAACACCGGTGCCTCAGCTGTCGGAGGGGGCACCATCCAGCCCTGAATTACAAAACTTTTTAAAGATAATAAATGTGAAAAAAAAAAGAAATCCTCAATCCAAAATCATAAAAATATGTGTGCACACTTTTCAACGACCTTCTAATAGAATTGAAGCACTTTGTGCCACGAGTAAAATTGCAAGAAAGAGAATTTTACAAATCGTTGGAATGAAGATGATAGCTTCCATGACAGTACAGTTTGTCCGCTAAACTTATTAAACTGGATTATTGATTAATGTATTTCCGAATATATACATTGCTTATCCTCTGCTTTTGACGATTCCAATTGCTAACTGCGAATCTGAAAGATCGTTTTCTGTACTAAAACGCATTAAAGATATGTTGAGTTCAACTATGGGAGATGAGGGATTACCTTCGTTAGCATGGTTGAATATTGAAAGCGGGAACTTGAATCGCTCGATTTAGAAGACATTATAAGAGACTTCGTTAAGGCAAAATCAAGAAAAAAGGGATCGATTAGTATTTTTTAAGCTTAAGTAGTACTACGCTCGTTGTATCACTATTCAGCTAAATATTTGTAGAAATTTGCGAGTTTAATAACATAATTGTTAACTTTCGAAATTGTGTATGCAATTTATCAGTGTAGATAGTGGATAAAAGTTTAAATTTTGAATCGGGAAGTCTGACGTCAGCATAGGGTACCACATTCTTCTAATCCTCCACTGTTGGTGACCTACAAAATTCTGTATCTTGACGGCCATTTTGTAAACAAATAAAATCAGTGATTAAAACGATGCTACAAACTTTTTGTATTTTCAAAACTTGTTCAACTTGTAGCTACGTTCGAAACTAATAAATTGTCGCGAGGAAGTCATAGTCTCTTATTTACATTACTTTACAGCCCTTTTTTAACCATTTTACATGAACTGTTTCTAATTTTCCTTTTTAAAATCATTACTGACTGGAAGCAACATTATTTGTGGTTGTTGTAACACAATGCCATCCAAGCACTTCAGGGAATAAGAATAGTTAATTGTCATAAACATAGAATGACGAAAATGTCGCCAATCGGTTCAACCGACCCCAAAGACTGATTCTTACAACTAATCACACGTTCCACTTAAGCTCCACATTTCTGGAGCAGCTGAAGACAAGTAATATTTTAAAATTAATTTGAAACTTGTTTTATACCCCCTTGTAATGCATCATAATAGATTATAAGCTGATCTGTATCCATTTAAATACTCAGACGCTTGTGTTTGAATACCAGAGTTTGTAATTTACATATAAATTATTCAATTGATTGAGCGAAAAGAGTTCTCAGTTTTAACTCGACTATTTGGCATTTTCATGTCTATCTGCCTGTCTGTCTATTTGTGGTTTGTTTTACGATAACTTTTGCACGTATCAAACAATTTTCATAAAACTTGGCGTGTGTGTCCATACCTTTAACCTACAGTGCCCTGTTGTTTTTGAGGTTGATGCCCCCAAAAATATCGTGTCAAAATTATGAAAAATAGGGCAACATGACCATGTGGGATATCAAATTAAAGAGAATATTAACCACAATCTGAATATAATGTTCAGCTTTGATAATTACAAACTTTTAGGGTATCGGAGTCCAAAAAATGTAGGTACCAAATTTGGAAAAAATTTTACAAGTACATTATTCAAATTAAACAGAATGTAAACCACAATCTGAATATAGTGTTGAGGCTTGATAATTAAAAAAAAATTATTGGACACCGGTTAAAATGTTAAAATTTTGGGAATAACCATAAAAATTCATGCCGAACATCAGACTAAAGCGAATGATATTAACCAAAATACGAATTTAATGTGCACTTTGAATATTTTTATTTTTTTTAGGTGCACCACAAACCAAAAAGTTAAGCAAAAATTTTTAACCAATTTTAAAATTCTGAGCGAGTTCTGCAGCTCTGGGAGCTTATTAGTATGAAGCTTTCTAAGTTGCTGAGGAATAACTCACTACACTATAAGCATAGTAAACCGAATTGGATACGCTGATAAACATTCGAATGCTTTATGTTTCCCCACTCGGTAAGAGGATATAACCTACAAAATTTGAATAAAAATATTAACAATTCCTCAACCACCGGTCAGCTACTAAATTGTGTTGTTTATATGAAGCAACATTGTGCTGTCCAGATGATTATAATGTACATCAATTTAAAACGTTGATAATAACGTAACTAATTATCCTAATAATTTAATTCCATTTATAATTATTACATTTTTACCCCCCAATTCCCCAGTCTGAGTCGTCGTCGTGAACCTACATACCTACACTTTTAATTGGCACAACGGGAAAGCAAGCATCGTAGCCCAGTATTATAATGGACATTCGCCACTACAGTATTGTTGATCTCCAAGCCGCCAATATCTATACTGTTTGCATTAATTACTACTATAATATTTAAGTAGTTATTTACCTTATATGGAGATTCCTGAGTATAACAAGAAAAAGTAGTATCGATCTGATCAAACTAATAATATTTGAAATAAATAAAAATGTATTCGAACTTTTTCTCCAGCAAACAAATAAATTAAAATGAAATCGTTCGTAAAACAAGAGGGGAGTGTCAGATGTTGTTGAGCAACTTAGACGAAGCACAAGTGCGTCATACTACTATTTTCTCCGTGGTGACAACCCTTACTGTTTGAAGATTTAATGGAACTGGAAACTGTAAGGTGATTATAATGTCACAACTGAATATTTAGTTTGTAGTTAGTGGACTAACTCTTTATATTGTACTTCCAGTTCTAAAGCAAAGCGTAGGCAAATCTATACAAAATAAGAATGTTTTTCAGTTCCTGTAGTAAATCATAACACACACACACACACACACACACACACACACACACACACACACACACACACACACACACACACACACACACACACACACACACAGGTGGTTCTTAACATTTGTCCTATAGGCTACGTGTATATACGGGAATATGTAAATAGGTATTATTTGGTGTTCTAGTCCAAACATACTATTTATGATCAAACAGGTAAGATACTGTTAATGAATGTTAGCGTCATCCGTTATTAGTTTAATACAAACACTATATACTGTATGCAATAGCTTTTATAATACTTTATGTAACATAGATACACACAAGTTATTTCACTATATAATTAAACATTAACATTCACACAATACACATCACTTCACTGTATAACTATTTCTGCATAACCAATACACAGTCTTGATAAAGATATTAATAACTGTCAAAATATTTAAAACAAATTAAAAACAATATGTGTTCACTCAACTGACCCACCTTGCTAAACCATTTGCCATTTATCGATTCACAATCACAATTATGACAAGGTTTTATGTAGTAAGAAAGAAATTATGCACTTGTGCTTCGTATATAATAAGGTAAATCCTGTTTAAGTTATCAGAAAACAAAGATTATTTCCAGATGTCATACATTAAAACATTACTGTATTAATTTTGTGTAAAAAGTGTTCCAGTTTTTCTAATTTAATAAGAACAAGTGGGCGACAATGAAAAAAATGTGTGGCTAAGTTTATGAATTTAACAGGGTTCATATAAATGAGAAAGGATGGAACAAGAATGTGAAAAACTGTGGGAGAGGGTTTTATCTCTAGTTGATGGTTAATGATTGATGACGACGATGAAGTATGTGCAGAAAACATAAAATGAACTAAATTAAGTAATGCAGCTTATAATACCCACTACAATCGTGACACAGAAACTACAATAATTTTAAAAACTCTGTAATCGTGAGAGCATTATAGGTTATGTTACAGGATATAAATCTCGAGATTGTCCATTTGATACGTTAGTTTCGCCTGCTTTTTCAGACTGAACAGGGTCCAACGATACCCTACCAAATGCAAAAACTTAGTAAAGCTGGTAGTGACTAGAGGCGTACTAAACTAGTTTTTTAAAATAACTGGTACGAACGAAACCGTTACAAAAAAGTAACAGGTGCAAATATCTGTTATTATATACTTCTTATACCTATATTATATAAATTGTTATAAGAAATAAATTGAAACAAAAACTATTAACAGTTTTAATTTACACTGTGACTTTGCTAAGCTTTACACTGTTTAAAAGAAAATAAGAAACAAGAGAATTTATAGGCCTATCTTCCTTTGAGAATACTAATTTAAGTTTTCACTAGGTGTAAAGAAACTGACATAGGTTTAATATTAAATTATTGCCATTTTGGTTAGACAACTGCGAAACTCAGGCAATGAAATTTAGAGTGCACGTAATAGCGCAACAAATAATGTCAACAAACGTCAGAATCATATAACAAAACGTAACATTAAGCCACAAGAGTAATCTCATGATTTATGTGAGATGTGCATTAGTTTTTTTAATCATCTCCGACATCACATTAACAAAAAGTACTATAAGGCCTATCAATTATCAGCAACTCTGTAGGTTATAACACAATATAATTCCCTTTTTCATAATTTACTAAGTTGGTGAATAGTATAATATATAATTTCTTATTATAATCTGTATTATATATCTGCATTACACACGAGAATAAATGTAACATCAGTATGCATTTTTTTTTTCATTTAATAAAAACAGCGTCGTCTCTTTGGTATAGAGATATTCTGAACCTCGTTGTATTGCTTCGTTTCGTACATGTATGCCCATCGGCACATGCGTAGAATGAAGTATTCAGCACCAAAATACTATGAGTACTCGTCGTACTCGTACTAAGCTATGTACTCGTAGTACTCGTTTATTCGTTAACTGCGTAGGGGGCTCCCGCGACTCGGAAACGCGAGGCCGCGAGTAATCGGAACGGTTATTTCGACTTTCAGTATTGCTGAATAGGAACAGGTATTTCAACTTATCAATCATTGTTGTACCCGTTCCAGAAAAACGTCGTTCCAAAATACCTGTTACCATAAACCCGTGCGAAACTTTCGCACATTGAACCTTCCCCCACCCTCCCAAAATTGATTTAGTCTTTTGTTGGGTTGTTGAAATTAAATACTCAGCGAAGTGTATACACTAAATAGCAAAGAGACTTTATTAATGTGAACGTATTTACAATTTACAATACCTCTTTGTATACAATATTTGATGTCAGAATGCAATCATCTTGAATTTTTTGTAATGTGAACGTATTTACAATTTACAATACCTCTTTGTATACAATATTTGATGTCAGAATGCAATCATCTTGAATTTTTTGTTTGTCATTTTCGGTAATTGATACAAAAATATTGTTAGATTTAGTGACTCTTGAAAAGGCTACTTAGAGTTGTCCATGAGTAAATACAGCATTTAGCAAGTATAATCCAGCTCTTTAAAGCGTTTGTCTCTGTAACTTATTGATAGTCATTGCAAAGGCAACTTTCTTCTTCAGCTGTCTTCTGGTCATTTGGAAAGCTACGGTTGGGTCGGATGGGGTGAGGTTAATTCGTGGTATGACAACAGTTTTTCCAGAGTCAATTAACCTGGCAGTGACAGTGTATTCATGGAGGTGCGTGACGACCCCATTGATTAAGCCCTGTTTAGCATTTAAATTTCTGATCAAAATTAATTTATGTGCTGGCAAGCCTGAATGTGTTTAAACTATTTAAGAATTCTACAGTATACAATTGGTTGTCAGTCCCCTCGTCGGATTGTACGGAATCAAACTGTAGTAAACTTTGCAATCTCCTTCTACAATGTTTTGCAATCTTCTATAATTCTACCTTCTACAATCTCGTTCGTTGATTTTTGTACAGTCTTCATTTTTCGGGCATAATATGGCTGTGTTCATAACACATTGTTGGCATTATTGCTGCCAGTTGGGAACACTTTCGCAATTATCTCGTTTTCGACGCAGTAGAATGTCTTGGGAATCTTGACTGTGTTTGGTGAAACGTCGTGTTTCACTTCGAGTTCTCCGTTTCCTAACTGCAGCAGCCAATTGCTGAATTCTGAATCGTCTGTTCTCATATTTTGCGTCAGTTTTCGTTTCTGTATTGTTCGCCACAGTGGTGATTGTTGTGTTTTCTTCTATTATGGTCGTTCTGTTTCCGTGCCTGACAACAGGAAGTACCTGCCTGAAGTCACCACCGAAAACTATTGTTTTTCCTCCGAAGTGTGTGTTTACGTTGGAAATATCTCGTAGGAGTCGATCAACAATTCCTAGGGCGTGTTTGGGAACCATTGAAACTTCATCCCAAATTATCAATGATGCTCTTCGAAGTAGGTCGGCTTGTTTTGAATATGGCCTGATAGATGATACTGAAGTGTCAAGGATAGGTACAGGTAATTTGAATAGGGAGTGAGAAGTTCTGCCACCCGGCAATAAATAGGCCGCTATTCCTGTCCAAGCAACAGGTAAGACATGATTTCAGATATTAAGCATGACTGACAGCAGAAAAGAAAAAAAAATTATAACATCATAGATTTTTCTTTTAAATAGATTTTTCTTTTAACTTAAATTTTAAACAAACTATGTGTTTTAACGTAAACTGAGCATGCTATGTAAGAAGTCGGTAAAAAATGCTATCCACTGATATTCATCCCTGTAGGCTTTGTATTAGTTGAGAAAAAGGGATGTTGACAATCCCAAGTAGTGAGTGACTACATAAGTTGGCAAGTAACTAATTTCTGTAACCACGTGCCTACTACTACAACAAATACGGCCCTTAGTCTTCCTTTAACTCAGCCATGTATTAGGTACCCATAGTGCAGTAGTAGGTATAAACAATTTATTAGTTTCAGCTTCATAATACCGTAAATTGTTACATAGTTTAAGTACAGAAGAACAGATTAAAACTAAAGCAGTGTAGGATTGATTAATACTTCATTCTTTATATAAAGATTTATTTGCTATCGTAATTGTGTATTCTTATAACCTTACAGAAAGATAGGCACAGTTGTGTTGTTAAATTTTGTACATATTGATATGGAAGAATTATTATTGTCATTTTCTTTTACGACTTTATTTCGTGTTTAAAGCAGAAATTGGAATTAATAGTTGAATTTAATTTTTAATTTTCATAAAATTTGCCTAATATATAGACAAAATTATGTTTTGTTTCAATGGCAGTGTAAGCCAAATGCTAATCTGCTGTTACACATGATAACGCTGTGTTATTTTTATGACTATCAAATCTGCGTAAATTGTAAATGTAAATCTGCGTACCTGTACCATAGTAAATGTTGGCAAACATTTGGTTAGTATTCACGTAATTTATATATTGAAGTCAAAACTTTATGCATAAAAATATACAAATTAACGCAATTTGTATATAAATACATGCTTATATGTTAGTTTTATAAGTTTTCCCTGTGTATGTGTGTGCGGAATTTATTTACAAACTGAAATAACCTTACTACCTACAAAATTTGATAACTTACTAATTAATATTATTTATTATTATTATTAAATTACTCTTGTGAAAAGTTCCTTCACTCAAGAGTGTGATTTCTTCTCGACTCCTTCAGGCGTCGTTGTCTTGTGAGGCTCGAGTACCAGGAGTCCGTCTTCCATAAGGAGTCCTTCTTTCAATTGTCATTTAAAAGTTCTCATGTTTCAAGATCTTGGCGGTTGCCGTCTCTTCTTTATTAGCTGTTCTAAAATTGAACGAACAGAGGGAAAAGTGTAGACAATAGAATGGTCTACCACCATATACCAAAGGGGAGAAAATCTGTCGGTAGACCTAGGAAACGCTGGACGTAATGAAGCTGAAACGGACCACTGGATCATACATGAAAGCGATTAGAAGGATTTAGTGACTATTTGGAAACTTGGTTTCATGTCTTGGCGAAATTCTATACACCACCTTCACTGAAACACTACTATGTGCTGCTGACTTTCTTCACTATTTTCTTCACGGTTTTTTGGTATTATAATGTATAAACAACAGTTCTATAGGTCTGTGTGGACCAAGTGGACGTTACGTTGTTCATTCTCTGACTTGGAGCGAATGAATTTAAAAAAAAAAACAATAAACAAAAAATTAAATTAACTTCAGTTTCATTAAAAGAAATTACTACAAAAAAAAAAAAAAAAAAAATGGTTTTACAGCCAGTGAAAAACGCCCTTTTGCTTGATCGCCCGACAAAACTAACTCAAGAGTAGATGCTTTTCTAGTCGTCTTTTGCCGGAGGAATATATCAGGCATACAGTAGTAGCAACACATTATTTGTTGTTTTTTTAAAACAGTTGTTTTTGTACATAAAGCAGTTAACTAACTCAACAATATCTGCTTTGCTAGTCGTCTTTTGCCGGAGGAATATATCAGGCAACCATACAGTAGTAGCAACACATTATTTGTTGTTTCATTAAAACACTTGTTTTTGTACATAAAGCAGTTAACTCTAAAATATTTTAGAGTTATATTGTGTGAGGTTACATACTCGAATATTGTGTGATTCGTTTTTTTTTTTTAATTCAGCATGTAACTTTTATTTCAAGAAAATAGCAACGTTCGCCAGTTGTTATGAATAATTTAGAAATTGCTATAATGTAGAGATCATCATGCGTTACGTACTTAGGACTTCATCTTGATAGTAAAATCAATTAGAGGGAAAGTTTCAGGTGAAAAAGCGTGAGCAGATGGACTTAAGAATGAAATAATAGTGTTCGCTACTTCGAAGGAAAACTAAACTCTCGTTACATAACAAACTCCTTAATAAAATTATGGAGTTCTGCTAGTAAATTTTGCATTGCCATAACTCAACGTGCACAACCGAAAGTTCTTCGAGCAGTAACCATCTAGACCTCCGAATACCAACTATCGAAGAGGTTATCCAAGAACGAATTAGGAAAAAATCATTCAAGGTTATAAACGTGCGGCAATCCAGCCACTTCTGCAAGATCATCTCATTAGAAGATTGTAGAGGAACTGGCCAATACACCTAATATAGGGTAAAAGAGGTCTTCTTACTGGAAGAATCACACTAGAAGAGAAGCTTATCACCTAGTTATATAAGCCAACAAAATAACTTATAGAAATTATTGTAATTTATGATTCCTACTGTAAATAAATTAGTGAGAAAATCATATTTTTGTAAGTGTATTTTAGAGGAAAATACCCAAGACAAACATGGGTTTTATCCGTTTAAGAACGTAAGACTTAATGTCGACAATTAAATACTGTCAGTAATGATAAAGTATAGGCCTACGAGTGTAAGTAATTGCATTGTCTGATTGTAGATATACATCGCAGGCGTAGAACAGGGAGACAGGTGTATTTGGACAAAGTTTGTTGATTGAGTCCAGTTTGTCAGTTCAGTCCACCGGTATAGAAAGTATATGTCGGTAATATTATTATTTAGAAAATTTACTGGTACACTTAGATGATGTAATAGATGACGTTATACCGTAAGAGAATATAAAAGGAGAATTGTGAATGCGAGAATATGGTGTCACAGCAGATGAGCGTAATTAATAGACTATAATCTACATACAATTAAATTGCAACTTTTAACTTCTATTAATTTTTTATAGTAGCCCTTATTCTTTGTATTTATTCACAAATAATAACGTACCTATCAGATCACGAAGCAATATTATCATTGTACGTAAACTTGCTAAGCGTCCTAATTCTCTAGTTTGTCAATCACGTAATCCCATCTTCCCTCATGTTACCATATATTGATCTCCGTATTTATTTATTTTAGTAAGGTATTTCCTACTAGCTGTAATCACTACCGATGTCACACCCTGGTAATCAGTGTCGTACTTTCGCCGGGGAAATGATCAGAGGGATCAAAAAATTTTAGAAAATTTTTTAATCACGTAGCGTAAGCCTATTTCTAAAGCAGTTGTATGTGTTAAAATAAGTATTATAAGTAACTGTATAAATAAAAGAAATTACAATATTTGTAAATAATTAAAATATAGTTTTCTTAATAACAACAATAACTCAATATTACGTAGCTGACGTAAATATTTGCAGCCTTTAAACACAATTACGCACGCGCCAGGCGACGTAGCCAGAACTATCAATTTACCTTCACCTTCTTTCGCTCAGACACACTTCCCCTACAGGGCTGTCTGTTTCATAAGTCTGCGTGGTTTTAACCGTCCACTTTGCACAGGTAACCTAGTATTTTCTTGACTTTAATTCGGAAAATTTAAAGATTTTATTGTTGCATTTTACATATAAAAATGACGTGTTTAACCATAAACTGTAAGTTACTTATAAATTCTCGAGAAAACATGCTTAAAGTGCAAAGAGATAATAAAACCGGAATTTTCAAAATACTGTATCTTCAGAAATACTCATTTTCAAAAATGTATTAATAACACAAATTTAGAATTAAATTGATTCCCATGACGTGAGATTTTTTACCTTTAAATTTGCATATCAGTTAACCAAGAGAGACTATTTCGGAATCACCACTTTTCCACATTCTTTTTTACCCTCACACTTCTCATTGGTATACTCAAAAATTTTGAGACGTAAAGTTATTTATAGAATTACGTCTATATGGGAAGAGATCCTGAATTTCTCATTTATTTTTGGACGTTCTGTGTATCACCATATAAAAAAAATTGTCATCGGTAACCATACATGACCTCCATGTTCTAAGATTTATATTTAAAATCATTTACTTGAATTCAGTTTGATAATTTCTAAAAAAATATCCCTCATCCTCAAACTATTTTCACTATTTAGAGATATTTTTGTTATTATGGGGTAGTCGTTTAATATAATATTATTTTCGAGTCACTTTATCTATAAAAATTAGGTACTTTATTCTTATAAAGAAACTGAACTCGCAGATAATCACGCATTAATTACATATTTACATAATTATGTGGCCACAAATTATTTTATGGCCTGCTGGGCCGTGGTTTCGAGTATTCACGCATAGATGATTTAAATTAAAATAAAAAAACTATAATTTTATTGCCTGGCAACAAAATTATTATATTTTTAACAATTACCATTGATTAAAAAAGATTAAATGCATTTTTATTTAATTTCGTTGAACTCATTAAATCAATACCAAACTTGAAAAAATCGGTATGGAGAACCATCCATGACTTCCATGTTCTAGTTAAGTCTAAATTATTTTTAATATGTAGGCCTACACTCAGAACGAAACCAAATATGTCAGCATGCTTTTGGTAAACACGCTGAAAAAGACAATCAAAATACGAATTGTACCTAGTTGTTAATATTTACAAAATAAATAATTAATTTGTTTCAATTGTCTTTTATTTAAACAACGCGAAAGAAAGCGAATACCGCCCAACGTTTGTTATCTGTGAATTTCTGAAAAATAAAAATTATTTTGTTTACGTAACCGTGGTAACATAGCATGGTACGATATCAATTTTTAATATTTAATTGAAATTTTTAAGTCTTCGGTCGAATAAATTTATAACATCAATACAAAAAATTAACCCCTCCCCATTCAAATGCTCTTTTCATTTGTAGATATTTCATCTACCTTTCTACAGTGGATTATTATGACCTTCTTTTCAGGATACTATATTTATCAAAATTAAGTAGGCCTACTTTACTCTTGTTAAAAAGTAAAACGTTGCAGGTAAATTACCCCTTCCCCTTAATCGATCTTCACCAAAATCAATAGACCTTGACTCCTCTTTAACACGGGTACATATGCAAAAAATGATTCCATTCTGTATGAATTTGCGGCAGTTGTCGTTTGCCATAGAAAAAATTCTACACATGCAGATACTTTTCCGGAAAATTACTTTTCTTCACGTTTTGACGGTAGTACAATCAGAATCAGCCCTTATCTCTAACACGATTTTTTTCGCGATCACCATAATTCCATTTTTTTACGGAACTTGGAAGTAAAAATGATATGAATTTGTAACTTTGTAAAAATGTTATAATATAAAAATATTGGATATTTGACAATATTTATCATATCTCTTGGACATCAGATTTCCAATATGCATCTACATCATTATCGTATTTATCATCTCTGTCTATCTGTTTTATAACAGACATCAACGGATAGTGATTCTAAGGGTTGTTTAACAGGCACTGAATAGTTTTTCTTAAATATCTTTCTTTTGCTTGTATTTACGGTATGGAAAATGAATAGAAATTAATTAAATGCATATTGCGAGTTAAAAAGTATTGAATTTTTTTTTCACTACCCCAGTTTCTCTGATACGCGATTTGCACTTTTCTGTTAAATGTAGTATATGCAGGAAAGCAGATGATACTACTTCCGAACCACGATAAAATATTTATGCAATGTAAAAGACATGTTTTAACAAGTATATATTTGTACAGAAATGTTTGGCCTTCTTTCGTCTTCTATTGCTGTAGCCTGGTTTGCTTTTACCAATCAACCGATAACGCTCTGTAAATTCTCCTTGTATTCGTGCTTTATATTCTGCTATATATACATATTTTTTTTGTTTTCTCTACGAGCATGACACTTCTTGGTTTTTAGTTTGTTGGACAAATAAAAAATACACTCGAACTACTTATCTAGGTATACAAGGTGGAATTCCCAAACTGCAAATTCTCTGCTGTAAGCTAACGTACTTCCAACGGAATTCTGGGTAGATGCATTATTTAAAAGTATTCTTCCTCTTTACCGTCTTCAGTCTTTAATACAAGTCTTTAACGATCACATTTACACCACTGATCGAATATCTTTCTGAGACTGTAATTTAATAATCTTCCTTGACTTTTAACGACCCCAAGAAACGTATTTCTATCACCTGAGTTCTACTTATTTCATAGTTAAATTCACTGATGTATTCAATACAGAAAACGCCATTACTTTCTAAAATGTCAATCACAGTTTATCGTAATACATTTGTTCTTCACCTTACCATGGATGTTGTGCGACAGATGGATCTAAGTTGAATCACTGTTTACGTAATTTTGTATACAGTTTAGTAAAATGAAGGGTCTAAACATAACAATTCCAAAAACTGAGCAGCGAACCGTGCAATATACGGTTTATATTCTGCCCAAGTGTCATATAGGTGTAATACGGTTAACCACGAGACGTCATTAGTCAGAATCAGGACTTAGTCGTCATTAAAAAGAAATGTGTGAATAAGATAGCTCTGTCCCTACATTAATTTATAATTTACTCGCATTTGGCTTTTACTGCTAGTGAAACAAAACGTAATTATGTCTATATATTAGGATACTTTAATGAGTACTTAAAATAAAATTTAACTTCTGTTAATTCCAATTTCTGCTTTAAACACGTAATAAATCCGTATGAAAATATGGCAATAATATATCTTCCATATCAATATATACAATCTCTAACAATACAACTGCGCCCGTCTTCCTGTAATGTTATAAAATGCACAATTACGATAGGAGAGAAATCTTTATATAAAGAATTCTGTATTAATCCCACACTTTTTTAGTTTTATATCATTATGTTCATTTATACTTTTTTAACTATGTAACAATTTACGGTATCAAGAACACCTGCCAGTAATAAAATTATTTACACCTCCTACTGCGCTATGAGTACCTAATAATCGGTGAGTTAGAGGAAGACTAAGGCCCAAGACTGTGGGCATAAAAATGTTACTGTGGGCAGGCTACAAAAGATTCCCCAGTAGTGTAACCCTTGTAGTGACTACCAGCTTTACCATGTTTTTGCGCTTGGTGGGGTACTGGTCCAGACTGAAAGTGCAGGAGACATTAGCCTACCAAATGACGAATCTTGACATTGTATTCTGTAAAAGTAGCACATATAACCTACAATGCTCTCACGATTACAGTGTTTATACGAGTAAAATTATTTTTGTTTCTGTTTTACGATTGTAGTGGGTGTTATAGGCTATTTTCTAATCACGGTATTCTCTATGACGTACATAACGTGTACGTCAGTGTAAACATAGTTTTTTGATATCGCGAAATAGTACGATATTCTTGTGTTGCTAACAGACATATCTGTGAAAGATACTTCACCATCGGTCATAATAAAAATCAAACCGCGGCTCAATGGAGAAGAGTTTCTCTTCACGTAAAACTATAGTAAGTTGTAATTTATTTATTTGTGTTTCTTCTTCTTCTTCTCCTTCTTGTTTTCGTTTGAATCTGTTAAAAATTTATCGACTCCGGCCTTCTGTTGGGTCAGTTAACATCTTCTAGGATTCAAACCTCTTTATAATTAGGAAATGAGTCAGTCTTATAGAATTAGAGAATTAATTCAATAACTGTTAATATTAGACTCTACTTGTTTCGTTATTTAATAACATTTTACAAACAAAATATTTTAAATAATGATAATAATAAATAATCAATTAATAATAATACTAATTATTATTTTTTTATTATTATTATTATTATTATTAATTGATTTGAACTTACTCTAATTAATCGTAGATAACTGCTTCTTTACATTAAGTTACCATTCTTAAATTTGAATTCTAAAATAAGAAGCAAATGATACTAAAATATACAGTGAACATTCGTTAGAAAAACCCAATCCCAGCGGAAACAATCTCATTGGAACACAATCGAATTCTAACATAAGTCTGGAAAAAATTAAACAGAGACAAAATGTTTAACAGTATTACAATTTTATAACCGCACTTTAAATTCCTAAACTTTCTTTACTGTTGACGCAGTGATTTCGTGGTGTTTCTGTATTTTTGAACAATAATACACGTGACGTTGTCTGTACTGTTATTTTTTATTGGATTTTTGGTACATAAGTTTTGGCGTGTTTTCTGATGGTTAAAGGCTTGTCTTTTCTGATGTTGGGAAGGACCAACGAAATATATGTTCCAATAATTCAGTATAAAAATGGTGTAGACAGCATCACCATTTTTCTACATATTTGTTTGAAAATATTAAATACTAAATTTTCATTACATATTCGGACTTCAAGAACTCATAATTGAAGGATAACGTTCTATTGCGTGGGCTGTCACGGCCGGAATCACTATCAAAAGTGTTTAATATTGCCGGCCAATTAGGCCGTGATTAAACACTAAAAATGGAATTAAAAATGTCATGAAAACACAATCGTCTACACCCCAGTAGACCGGAAATTTTAAACTCTTTTAATGAAGAATATAATTATTCGCAGGTTGTAGGAAAAAACCACGTGCAACGTTTGACAAAAGATTTAACGAGTAACATCAGATAGATGGTTCCGAATGATGTGTCTTAATGGAGCAAGGATGAATTTATTGTGCATACAAAGTCGGTTTGTTGTGACAAGGATAGTGGAGTTCAGGAAAATAACATTAACGAGGTTGCATGTTTTCTTTTGTCAGCTTCAAGGGCCCATAACCCTCGTGAGCGTCTCGTAGAAAAACGTTTATAAGTTTATAAAACAGAATATAAATGTATAACGTTAATTTATTTTCGTCTCAATATGATTTTGCAAGTATATTTAATTTTGCAAGTGTAATTACATCTTAATTGTATATTTAATATTACTATAAATCTAAAGATTGAATACACACAATTTTACAGATATTAATAATATCAAAGTCTGTATTAAAAACTTATATTTACCATATTAACGATTAATAATAATAGCTGTTTACAGTTATAATTAATTCATAAATAATATTTATACAGTATTTGTGAACTATTAACATGGACAATAATATTATACTTCTGTACAATTCAGTAATACACGTTGCTGCAAAGCATACAACATACACTGTACTATTTTTTAGTATATTGGCTATAACGATATAATATTAAAAATACTTCATACGAATCCTACTCATTAGTTGCTTCGTACTACTTCGGAATCTGAAATGTGTGCGATCATATTTTAACTCCTTGTAACGTCAACGTTTTCATGATTTCCTAATACTTTGATATGACAAACAGCATCGAGCACTAAGCAAGATTCAGTTGAATGTCTGAGAAAGTGGTACCGAAGGACAAAATAATGAGATTCATAAGTAATTCACGGAAAATTTAAGCATTTTATTATACGTGATTTGCAAAATACGTCGTTGATGAAACGAGTACCATACGCTGGATCACTCTTATTCTACTCATCTTGTAGACTTCGTCTGTCACTCTTTTCGGCTTTCTCTGGTCAAATTTTTTCCGCAGTACTTTCCGCCTTCATAATACCTATTTCACCTTTTTCGGAGCCACAATTTTGTGTTATTGTATCAAATATTTTCAGAACACTTACATTATTTATATTTCCATTATTGTAGGTTAAAATTGTTTCCATTACTCAGTGGCGTAGCTAGGCTTTTTGGCGCCCGGGGCAAGGATATCGTCGGCCGCCTTGCCTTCACAATTAAAAGAGGACAAAAGAGTAAAAATGAGGCCCATTCAGTGAACTTAATAAATGCAAATGTCTAGATTTTTGTATGAAAGCACGTCCAGCAAACGTCTTAACATTTGTTAAGTCAAAATTAAGAAATTACATATTATAATATTACCAGTAGACAGTTTGTATAAATTTATTAGTAACAAATGTAGACTATAAAAAAATGTAATAATATAAAAAATGTATAACGTAAAAATGTTTTAATAAACATGCAAATTCCTTGTAGGTCTAAAGCGCCTCGTCAAAACAATATCCTAAAGCAACATAAAGTTAAACAATGAACTACATTAAAAGTAAAAAATAAATCACTTACCATTACACGTTAATGGTTCGGTCTTCTATTAATATTTATTAACACTTCTTATTTATTTTTAATATTTAATAAATATTTAAAACGAGTCATTTTAAAATGAAACTTTCCTGGTCTTAATTACTGCAAAGTCGGTTATTAAATCACTATAATCTAAAGACGAAGCAATGTCGTTTTCAATTCTAAGTATCGCTAGATTTGGTACCCCGTTCAATTGTTGATCGTAGGTACGGTTTAATCAATGTTAGCTTACTAAACGATCATTCACAAGAAGACACAGACATTAGTAAAGTAAGAAAAATGTTTAAAGCTGTTGGTAGTGTTTTATAGGCTTCTAATCTCATTGAAGAAATGTATTGTTGTAGTCCCTGAAATGTAAAGTCTTGTTGTTCTCCGTTAACTTTTTCCCTTTTTAATAAAAGTATGACGTCTTTCAAGTCACTGAACATGTGGTCATGTGGATACAGTTTTTCAAGCACTGTGCACTTAATATTGGTTTCGGAAAGCTGTTCCTTAAAATGTATATCCCCATCATTTACTTACGCCGCAAATTTACAGAGGAACCCAAAGCGTTTTTCTAACACTTTTTACGTTACAGAAATGGCTTGAAATTTCAACTGAGAGTTTGTCCAAAATTTCTATTAGAGAACGTCCCATTTCTTGGTGAACGGTTAATGCAGAGTCGTCTGCATATTCCCCTGGCATCGTGCGCTATATCTTATCCTTTGTGTGATACTGACACCCCATTCATTACATACCTGCTCTGCCTTACTAATGACATCGTCACACAGCTTATTCCTCCAAACTTTTAATTTGTCTGTTAGCGTCTCCAAAAGTGTCAATGCTTGAATAAAGCTTATACCTTTGGTCTGCAAGATTTTCTGAATTTTGTCCATAGAAGAAAGAATATATGTCCATAAAAAGAGAAAGGTCACAAATTCGAAGTTTTCTATCGCATTAATTATTAATCGTTTTCTCTATTTGTGTCTTCCACCACATTGCTTTTCCAATACTGATTTCTTTAATTAAAAAGTTCTTTTTAGAGTTTTTTGTTACATCCACCCTTTTCAAATGGTAATGGAAAAAATAACCCTTCTTTTTTCATTAAACCTTTCATTTAACCTTATTTACTTAAATGTTTTTGTATGGGTATACGCGTATAAACTTTCTGAAAGTAGGTTTATACTGTTATTATGACTTTGTAAGCATCGTACATCAGAAGTTAACTAGACTATCACCAATTGTTATCGCTAGCAAAATGTTGGCTAACGTACTTCACACTTCCGGTTACAGATGTCGTCGTTCGTTACAAGGGTTCCCTGCTGCGTTATGAAATTCAGTAAACTCTAGTTTTAAAATTTGACTGCACGTGGTGAGGGTAGGCGTTGTCTTAATGTGTGTGATACAGATTTGATCGTCGATATAAGCTTTTTTTGTTAATACTGTTAACAGAATTTGCCGCGCAACTTCATAGATCTTAACCCTTCATTGCAACCTCGTAGAGATATATTTGCGACCTCTCACCGAACGAGATGATGATTAGCGTTAAACGGGTTTCCTTTCCAGTGAAAGAGACGAATTTCTGGCGTGGCATGGAATATTAACTAACGTAATAACTTAAAAATAAAATTGTAACGTACCATTGTTACACTGTGTTTAAAAGTGTGCAGTAATTTTACGTTAATAATAATCAAGTTTAGAACATTTATAAAATTATTTGTTTTTTTTCCACTGAAAACATCGACACATTAAAAAAAATTGTTTCACTGAAAATGGAACGGATCATACATTTCTAAGCGTATAGTATTTATTTATTCTGTTAATATTTTCATACTTTTACACTCGTGGAGATAGTTCGTTATTCGCGTGGACAAATGCTAAAGAATGTAAAATAAATAAAACAATGGCAGTATATTATTTTATCACTCATTCATTAAGTCTTTAAAAATAAAAGAAGTATGAAAACATCGAGAAGTTTACACACGTTACGCCACTATTTTGTTTACTACTCTTAGAACAATTATATCTAAAAATTATTGGGCGGAGCCTGATGAGCGTAGCGAAATCAGGTATAGCCCTCTATATTCGACTCGGTGCACAACTTAGACCGCAAACTCCTCCGAAACTACTCAACCGAATGTTATAAAATTTTGCATACGTATCCGGACTGTATTGTAGAGTGCACATATGTAATGTTTATTTCTCTAAGTAAGGGATATTACGATTTTTAAAAATCTTAGCTTAAACGTGTGAGAGGAAGAGAGACAGAGATATAGTGGCCCAGCTACGGCGCTCTGTCTCACTCGCACTTACGGGGCGCTTGGCGACTCACCGGTCACCGGCCGATTTCGGCGCTTGCATGCCGGTGCGTATGCGTGTGCGACTTCCGCCGCCAGCGCTGGCTGTCGCCCAATAAGATAAGATTTTGCGGTATCAAAAAGCCGGTGAGTGTGCGTGTGCGGCTCCCGCCGTCCGCGCTGGCTGTCGCTCGATAAGATAAGATTTTGCTGTATACACTTTCTATTCATGTCTCACACGTGTTTAATTCAAACAGTAGTAGATCATTGTTCTATGGTGTAGCCAAATGTAGGGATTGGACTTACGCGTTGAACAAGTGTCAATTTTTAGACGAGAATCTATGTAGTCGCTGATGCAACTCCAACTTTCCATTACATATTGCAACAAACCACAGTTCAAGTAAATTTTAATCCAAGTTCTATTAAAATTATTATTCTTATACTTCTTATTCAATTTTGTACTTTTTATTTAAGTATTTTTTCTGTTATGTGCATATTTTATATATTCCTTTTTATCAATTTATATATATATATTACTTATAGTATGCCTCGACGGGGAAGAGGTCCAAATGTTGGCCGTTTAACTACAAATCAAAGACGGATGAGACAGCAACAAAATGTTGCTGTAGCAACTGTTGAAGGCCCTGCAGAACATAACATGAATCATGTGTTATATGATCAAAACAACACAGGATATAGGAATCTTCAGAATGAATTTGAAGATAATTTACGATCTCTAGAATTCTGTTTGGCTGCGATGCGAGACTTTTAATGGCTCCTACTGGTGTGGCAGCTAACAATATTGCTGGACAAGCAATTCATACAATAAATACTTCAAAGAGAAGGAGAGGAACTTTCAAAGATTTAGAAGGTGAATCCAAAATTGCTTTTGAAGAAGAATTAAAAGATGGGAGGTTAGTAGGGGTGTTATGGGGGTTCTAACCCACTATCTTCCCCATGAGTGCGAGTGAGAGCGAATGACATGTGCAATGAGTGCGAGTGAGATGGAAGATGACACCACTACCCCCCCAATCCATCCCCACCCTGTACCGCGGAAGTGACGTCATACACCCACTTTTGGCGCAAGATTCAAAAATCGTGGTGGTGGGGGTATACATCCGGTGCAGTGTGTCGTCGTGTGCATATTTGCGGATGGACCGGGGGGGTAGTGGTGTGTCCCACGTGACCTTGTTGGGCGTGTCGAAGTAGTCGGCCATGTTGTCGGCATTCGGCCATGTTGTCGGCATTCGGCCATGTTGTCGTCGTCGCCGCCTAAAGTGGGGTTATGTGTGCGTTGATTGGCGGAGGCGTGGCCGCCGTTCGCCGTTGACGTCGTCGTTGACGTCGTCATCGTCGCTGGGCGGCGGCCTGGTCGTGGCTTGATCGTCGCCCGTCGTGGTGGGGTCGTCGTCCATTTTGTCGGCGGCGGCGGCCATGTTGGGAGAGGTGCGATGTTGTCGGGTTGTGGTATGAGTGTGCTGGTTAAGGTACGGCCAGGTTGCCGATTCGTGCATGTGTTATAGTGTATGGTTATGTATATGTAAGGGGTTTTTCCGGAAGTTCGGCCATGTTGGAAAAGCGTCGGTGTTGCCAACCGTTGTCGGTTCGGTGTTATAGTGTACGGGTTGAATATATAACTGCCGCCATTGTTGCCAACTCGGTGTTATAGTGTACTGGTTTCGTATATATTTACACTGCCGTGCCGATATCGTCGATGTTGTGTCTATGTGTTAAGTAATTGCATTGTTACCAACTCAGTCAAGTAGTGTAAGAGTGTGCTGGTTAAGGTTCGGCCACGTTGGCGATTCGAGCGTGTGTTATAGTGTATGGGTTTGGATATATACTGTGTTTTCCGGAAGGGTGTCCACGTTGGAAAAGCGTCGACGTTGTCAACTTGTGCATGTGTGCTGGTTTAGCTTCGGCCATGTTGTCGGCTCGTGCATGTGTTATAGTGTACAGGTTTCAGATATATTTACACTGTCACCATTGTCCGGATATCGTCGATGTGAAGAGGTGAATTGCATTGTTGCCAACTGGAGAACTGTACTGGCATCGGTCACGTTGTCGACTCATGCATGTGTTATAGTGTACGGGTTTCAGATATATTTACACTGCCACCCCATTGTCCGGATATCGTCGACGTGAAGAGGTGAATTGCATTGTTGCCAACTCGAGAACTGTACTGGCGTTGGTCACGTTGTCAACTTGTGCATGTGTTATAGTGTATGGGTTTAGATATTTACACTGCTGCCGTTCGGATTTACTACTGCGGTGCAAAATTGAATATCATTTCACTTGTAAAAATTGATTATCGTGGATTTGTGCAATTGTTCTGATTGACATTTCACTTATGAAACATGCATGATGGAAGGAAAAAAGGATAGTTGAAAATAAACAACTAAGCAAAGCAAAATTTACATATATTGTAATCAAACACACATAAAAATATACAATAAACTACACACACACACACACACACACACACACACACACACACACCACACAATAACAATATATGTAATCGTACGCGACAAATGAAGATGTCCATTCGGTCCTACTGTACAATTTCTACTATGTAAGCTCTATCCTTTTCTCCACGATAAATTAGTTGCAGCGAACACGGTACTAAATTTTTTAATTCCTCATCTTCGAAAACGCCTGCGTATCTCTTTGGTAGATATACACGATATTTTAGTTTAGGGTCTCTGTAATCTTGGAGAGTGACGAGTACAGCTTTCCCGTACTTTGCGTCTATGTTCTGCATTTCTTCTATCGGATATTTTACACCGATTATCAATTCCTTTATTTTTTTATACTCGATTGCGCTAATAGTTGCAAACTTTTCAGTGATTGACGCCATTTTAAAATAAAGAATTTATAATAATTTCTGGACGTCTCTCAACGAATGAACGAATAACGCTCGTGCACAGCGAATATATAGGGAGGTAGTTGTGGAGGTGGAAACCGGAGAGGGGGGAAACCACTCAACGCACAGTAAGCGTTTATTTTTAACCGTGTGAACAGGTCACGAGCTGATTTCTCACGGATCGATGGGTAGGTGGGGAAGAGGGGAGTCGGTTATTTTTTTATACGTCTAGACAGCACTCGTGCTTGTTCGAACATGTCGTCGACGCTAATTTATTTTTAGACAGGTGATGTATTTAACTGTGTGAACAGGATACGACTTGATTTCTCACGGTTCGATGGGTAGGTGAGGAAGAGGGGTGTCGGTTATTTGTATACGACTAGACAGCACATGTGCTTGTTTGAACTTGTCGTCGACGCTAATTTATTTTTAGACAGATGATGTAATCGATAGAAAGGCGACGACTGTTATTTTTTTACGTAAGCGCTAAACAATAATGTTAGTAATTTATCAGAAACATATTCATTATTCTAAAATCTGATACAACCCACTAGCGTAAAGCGTGTACTCTACTATTTGTACATGTTAAAAGGAAACGTGTACTTTACTAATATCGACACAAGATGTTCATCTCAAGGATGTACACGAAAGAGATGGTAACAACAAAGAAAAAAAAGCTCCCACACACAAATTCACGGACGCGCACTTAGTTTGGCTTGCGTTCTGTTTCCCACACGCTGTGATAACAGATGGTGTCAGACAGCTTGTGTGTTCTGTTATTTAAAAAAATGTATGTACGACTACGTTCGCACGCCGCGATAAACAGACGGCCAGACAGACGGAGTCGATTACATCATCATAACAACTAATGCACACTCATCAACAAAAAAAGTAAAGCTGCCACACACACACACACACACACACACACACACACACACACACACACACACACACACACACACACACACACACACACACAAACACACACACACACACACACACACACACACAAAGTCAAAGACGCACACTTAGCTTGGCTTGTGTTCTATTTCACACAATAATTTATGTACGTCGCTATTTTCGTTCACACGCAACGATAACATATTTTCCGGAAATAAGCGGTACACGAGACAGGCTTTTCCGTGTATTGAACGTAATCGAGTTTAGAACAACTGAAAACTTCTAAATTTATAATAATGAAATGTACAATACGCTTCTCCAGAAATCTTTTTTCTGTAATCCTTTTACGAACATAAAGTTAAAAGGAAACGTGTACTTTTCTAATATCGCCACAAGATGTTCGAACGATGTGTCCCCGTCCGTCTACTCTAATCTATAATAATGCTCCGTTAACCAACGGTTTGTCCTTACGTGATTGTGATTCGAAACGATTGTGTATAATAGAGGTGCAAATATCAAATGCCTGCTGGCATATGCGATGATGTCCATAATGGCTAGTTACATGCCGAGTTCGTTTCCATCGTCGTCAACAAAACAGTGAAAGTCGTCAAGTTCATTGAAAGCTGTCAGACCAAGGTACAGCATGCCATAACCGATCGTAACGATATACCCATAACCGCAATGTCAACCTGCCTATCGTTAACGAAATTATTGCCACGTTCATTGAAAGCTGTCAGACCAAGGTACTGCATGAAATGCCACGTTCATTGAAAGCTGTCAGACCAAGGTACTGCATGCCATAACTGATCGTAACGATATACCCATAACCGAAATTTCAACATGCCTACCGTTAACGAAACCATTGCCACGTTCATTGGAAGCTGTTAGACCAATGTACAGCATGCCATAACCGATAGTAACGATATACCAACAACCGCAAAGCCAACCTGTCTATCGTTAACGAAACCATTGCAAAGATCATTGAAATATGTCAGACCAAGGTACAGCATCCAATAACCGATTGTAACGATATACCCATAAAACCGTAATATCAACCTGCCTATCGTTAACGAAACCATTGCCAAGGTCATTGAAAGCTGTCAGACCAAGGTACTGCATGCTATATCCGATCGCAACGATATAACCATAACCGCAATATCAACCTGTCTATCGTTAACGAAACCATTGTCAAGTTTATTGAACGCTGTCAGACCAAGGTACTGCATACCATAACCGATCGTAACGATATACCCATAATAGCAATATCAACCTGCCTATCGTTAATAAAACCATTGCCAAGTTCATTGAAAGCTGTAAGAACAAGATACTGCATGCCATAACCGATCATAACGATATACCCATAACCGCAATATCAACATGCCTATCGTTAACGAAACCATTGCCAAGTTCATTGAAAACTGTCAGCCCAAGGTACTGCATGACATAACCGATCGTAACGATATAACCATAACCGCAATATCAACCTGCCTATCGTTAACGAAACCATTGCCAAGTGCATTGAAAGCTGACAGACAAAGGTACTGCATGCCATAACCGATCGTAACGAAAACCCCGTAACCGGAATGTCAACCTGCCTACCGTTAACGAAACCATTGCTACGTTCATTGAAAGCTGTCAGACCAAGGTACTGCATGCCATAACCGATGGTAACGATATACCCATAACCGCAATATCAACCTGCCTATCGTAAACGAAACCATTGCCAAGTTCATTGGAAGCTGTCAGACCAAGGTACTGCATGTCATAAGCGATCGTAACGATATACCCATAACCGCAATGTCAACCCGTCTATCGTTAACGAAACCATTACCAAGTTCATTGAAATCTGTCATACTAAAGTACTGCATGGCATAAACGATCGTAACGATATACCTATACCCATAACCGCAATGTCAACCTGCCTATCGTTAACGAAACCATTGCCACGTTCATTGAAATCTGTCAGAACAAGTTACTGCATGCCATAACCGATCGTAACGATACACCCATAACCGCAATCTCAACCTGCCTATCGTTAACGAAATCGTTGCCAAGTTGATTGAAAGCTGTCAGACCAAACTATTGCATACCATAAGAGATCGTAACGATATACCCATAACCGCAAAGTCAACCTGCCTATCGTTAATGAAACCATTGCCAAGTTCATTGAAAGCTGTCAGACCAAGGTACTGCATGCCATAACCGATCGTAACGATATACCCGTAACCGCAATCTCAACTTCCATATCGTCAACGAAACAATTGCCAAGTCCATTGAAAGCCGCCAGAACACGCTACTGCATGCCATAACCGATCGTAACGATATATCCATAACCGCAATGACAACCTACCTATCGTTAACGAAACCATTGGCACGTTCATTGAAAGCTGTTAGACCAAGGTAATGCATGCCATTACCGATCGTAACGATATGCCCATAACCGCAATATCAACCTGCCTATCGTTAACGAAACCATTGCCAAGTGTATTGAAAGCTGACAGACAAAGGTACTGCATGCCATAACCGATCGTAACGAAAACCCCGTAACCGGAATGTCAACCTGCCTACCGTTAACGAAACCATTGCTACGTTCATTGAAAGCTGTCAGACCAAGGTACTGCATGCCATAACCGATGGTAACGATATACCCATAACCGCAATATCAACCTGCCTATCGTAAACGAAACCATTGCCAAGTTCATTGGAAGCTGTCAGACCAAGGTACTGCATGTCATAAGCGATCGTAACGATATACCCATAACCGCAATGTCAACCCGTCTATCGTTAACGAAACCATTACCAAGTTCATTGAAATCTGTCATACTAAAGTACTGCATGGCATAAACGATCGTAACGATATACCTATACCCATAACCGCAATGTCAACCTGCCTATCGTTAACGAAACCATTGCCACGTTCATTGAAATCTGTCAGAACAAGTTACTGCATGCCATAACCGATCGTAACGATACACCCATAACCGCAATCTCAACCTGCCTATCGTTAACGAAATCGTTGCCAAGTTGATTGAAAGCTGTCAGACCAAAGTATTGCATACCATAAGAGATCGTAACGATATACCCATAACCGCAAAGTCAACCTGCCTATCGTTAATGAAACCATTGCCAAGTTCATTGAAAGCTGTCAGACCAAGGTACTGCATGCCATAACCGATCGTAACGATATACCCGTAACCGCAATCTCAACTTCCATATCGTCAACGAAACAATTGCCAAGTCCATTGAAAGCCGCCAGAACACGCTACTGCATGCCATAACCGATCGTAACGATATATCCATAACCGCAATGACAACCTACCTATCGTTAACGAAACCATTGGCACGTTCATTGAAAGCTGTTAGACCAAGGTAATGCATGCCATTACCGATCGTAACGATATGCCCATAACCGCAATCTCAACCTGCCTATCGTTAACGAAACCAATGCCAAGTTCATTGAAAGCAGTCAGACCAAGGTACTGCATGCCATTACCGATCGTAACGATATACCCATTACCGGAATTTCAACCTGCCTATCGTTAACGAAACCATTGCCAAGTTCATTGAAAGCTGTCAGACCAAGGTACTACATGCCATAACCGATCGTAACGATATGTCCATAACCGCAAAGTCAACCTGCCTAACGTTAACGAAACCATTGCCAAGTTCATTCAAACCTGTCAGACCAAGGTACTGCATGCCATAACCGATCGTAACGATATAACCATAACCGCAAAATCAACCGGCCTATCGTTAACGAAACCATTGCCACGTTCATTGAAAACTCTCAGACCAAGGTACTGCATGCCATAACCGATAGTAACGATATACCCATAACCGAAATCTTAACCTGCCTATCGTTAACGAAACCATTGCCAAGTTCATTGAAAGCCGTCAGAACAAGGTACTGCATGCCATAACCGATCGTAATGATATACCCATAACCGCAATGTCAACCTGCCTATCGTTAACGAAACCATTGCCAGTTCATGAAAAGCTGTCAGACCAAGGTATTGCATGCCATAACCGATCGTAACGATATACCCATAACCGCAATATCAACCTGCCTATCGTTAACGAAACAATTGTCACGTTCATTGAAACCTGTCAGACCAAGGTAGTGCATGCCACAACCGATCGTAACGATATACCTATACCCATAACCGCAATGTCACCCTGCCTATCGTTAACGAAACCATTGCCACGTTCATTGAAATCTGTCAGAACAAGTTACTGCATGCCATAACCGATCGTAACGATACAACCATAACCGCAATGTCAACCGACCTATCGTTAACGAAACCATTGCCAATTTCATTGAAAGCCGCCAGACCAAGGTATTGCATGACATAACCGATTGTTACGATATACCCATAACCACAATGTCAACATTCCTATCGTTAACGAAATCATAGCCAAGTTCATTGAAAGCCGTCAGACAAAGTTACTGCATGCCGTTTCCAAATGTAACGATATGCCAATAACCGCAATGTCAACCTGCCTATCGTTAACGAAACCATTGCTACGTTCATTAAAAGCTGCCAGACGAAGGTACTGCATGCCATAACCGATCGTATCGATATACCCACAACGACAATGTCAACGTGCCTATCGTTAAAGATACCATTGCCATGTTCATTGAATGCCGCCAGACCATATTACTGCATGCCATAACCGATCGTAACGATATACCCATAACCGCAATGTCATCCTGCCTATCGTTAACGAAACCATTGCCAAGTTCATTGAAAGCCGCCAGACCAAGTTACTGCATGTCGTAACCGTTCGTAACGATATACCCATAACCGCAACGTCATCCTGCCTATCGTTAACGAAAGCATTGACATGTTCATTGAAAGCTGTCAGACCAAAGTACTGCATGCCATAACCGATCTTAACGATATACCCACAACCGCAATGTCAACCTGCCTATCGTTAAAGAAACAATTGCCAAGTTCATTGAAAGCTGTCAGACCAAGGTAGTGCATGCCATAACCGATCGTAACGATATACACATAACCGCAATATCAGCCTGCCTATCGTTAACGAAAACATTGCCATGTTCATTGAAAGCTGTCAGACGAAGTTACTGCATGCCATAACCGATCGTAACGATATACCCATAACTGCAATGTCAACCTGCCTATCTTCAACGAAACCATTGCCACGTTTATTGAAAGGTGTCAGACCAAGATACTGCATGCCATAACCGATCGTAACGATATACCCACAACCGCAAAGTCTACCTGCCTATCGTTAACGAAACCATTGCAAAGTTCTTTTAAAGCCGTCAGACCAAGGTACTGCATGCCATTACCGATCGTAACCATATACCCATAACCGCAATATCAACCTTCCTACCGTTAACGAAACCATTGCCACGTTCATTGAAAGATGTCAGACCAAGGTACTGCACGCCACAACCGATCATAACGATATACCCATATCCACAATGTCAACCTGCATATCATTATCGAAACCATTGCCACGTTCATTGAAAGCTGTCAGACCAAGGTACTGCATGCCATAATCGATCTTAGCGATATACCCATAATCGCAATGTCAACCTGCCTATCGTAAACGAAAGCATTGACACGTTCATTGAAATCTGTCAAACCAAGGTATTGCATGTCATAACCGCCCGTTACGTTATATCCATAACCGCAACGTCATCCTGCCTATCGTTAACGAAAGCATTGACACGTTCATTGAAAGCTGTCAGACCAAAGTACTGCATGACAAAACGGATTTTAACGATATAACCTCAACCGCAATGTCAACCTGCCTAACGTTAACGAAACCATTGCCTCGTTCATTGAAATCTGTCAGTCCAAGGTACTGCATGCCATAACCGATCTTAACGATATACCCACAACCGCAATGTCAACCTGCCTATCGTTAAAGAAACCATTGCCACATTCATTGTAAGTTGTCAGACCAAGGTACTGCATGCCATAGCCGATCGTAACGATATAGCCATAATCGCAATGTCAACCTGCCTATCGTTAACAAAACCACACCAAGTTCATTGGAAGCTGTCAGACCAAGGTACTGCATGCCATAACCGATCGTAACGATATACCCATAACCGCAATGTCAACGTGCCTATCGTTAACGAAACCATTGCCATGAAATAACCGATCGCAACGATATACCGATAACCGCAATGACAACCTGCCTATCGTTAACGAAACCATTGCAAAGTTCTTTTAAAGCCGTCAGACCAAGGTACTGCATGCCATAACCGATCGTAACGATATACACATAACCGCAATGTCAACCTGCCTTTCGTTAACGAAACCACGTCAAGTCCATTGAAATCTGTCAGACCAAGGTACTGCATGCCATTACCGATCGTAACCATATACCCATTACCGCAGTATCAACCTTCCTACCGTTAACGAAACCATTGCCACGTTCATTGAAAGATGTCAGACCAAGGTACTGCACACCACAACCGTTCGTAACGATATACTCATATCCGCAATGTCAACCTGCATATCGTTAACGAAACCATTGCCACGTTCATTGAAAGCTGTCAGACCAAGGTACTGCATGCCGTAATCTATCTTAGCGATATACCTATAACCGCAATGTCAACCTGCCTATCGTAAACAAAACCATTGACACGTTCATTGAAATCTGTCAAACCAAGGTATTGCATGTCATAACCGATCGTTACGTTATACCCATATCCGCAATGTCAACCTGCTTATCGTTAACGAAACCATTGCCACGTTCGTTGAAAGCTGGCAGACCAAGGTACTGCATGTCATAACCGATCGTTACAAAATACCCATAAACACAATCTCAGCCTACCTATCGTTAACGAAACCTTTGCCAAGTTCACTGAAAGCTGTCTGACCAAGGTACTACATGGCATAACCGATCGTAACGATAAACACATAACAGTAATGTCAACCTGCCTGTCGCTAATGAAACCATTGCCTCCTTCATAGAAAGTTGGCAGACCAATGTGCTGCATGTCATTATCGATCGTAACGATATACCCATAACCGCAACGTCAACCTGCCTATCGTTAGCGAAACCATTGCCAAGTTCATTGAAAGCTGTCAGACCAAGTTACTGCATGACATAACCGATCGTAACGATGTACCCATAACCGCAATGTCTACCTGCATATCGTTAAGGAAACCATTGCCACGTTCATTGAATTCTGACAGACCAAGGTACTGCATGTCATAACAGATCGTAATGGTATACCCATATCCGCAATGTCAACCTGCTTATCGTTAACGAAACCATTGCTACGTTCATAGAAAGCTGTCAGACCAAGGTACTGCATGTCATAACCGATCGTAACGATTTATCCATAACCGCAATCTCAACCTACCAATCGTTAACGAAACCATTTCCAAGTTCATTGAAAGCTGTCAGACCAATGTACTGCATGGCATAACCGATCGTAACGATATACATATATCCGAACGATATACCCATAACCGCAATGTCAACCTGTCTATCGTTAACGAAACCATTGCTAAGTTCATAGAAAGCTGTCAGACCAAGGTACTGCATGCCATAACCGATCGTAACGATAACCGATAACCGCAATGTCAGCCTGCCTATCGTTAACGAAACCATTACCAAGTTCGTTGAAAGTCGCCAGACCAAGGTTCTGCAAGCTATAACCGATCGTAACGATACACCCATAACCGCAAATGTCAACCTGCCTATCGTTAACGAAACCATTGCCAGTTCATGGAAAGCTGTCAGACCAAGGTATTTCATGCCATAACCGATCGTAACGTTATACCCATAACCGAAATGTCAACCTGCCTATCGTTAACGAAACCATTGCCACGTTCATTGAAATCTGTCAGACCAAGGTACTGCATGCCATAATCGATCGTAACGATATAGCCATAAACGCAATGTCAACCGGCCTGTCTTTAACGAAACGATTGACACGTTTATTGAAACCTGTCAGACAAAGGTACTGCATGTCATAACCGATCGTAACGATATATCCATAACCGCAATATCAACCTTCTTATCGTTAACGAAACCATTGCCAAGTTCATTGAAAGCTCTCAGACCAAGGTACTGCATGTCATAACCGATCGTAACGATATACCCATGACCTCAATCTCAACCTGTCTATCGTTAACGAAACCATTGCCAGTTTCATTGAAAGCCGCCAGACCAACGTACTGTATGCACTGTCGGACCAAGGTATTTCATGCCATAACCGATCGTAACAATATACCCATAACCGCAATGTAAACCTGCCTATCGTTAACGAAACCATTGCCAAGTTCATTGAAAGTCGCCAGACCAAGGTACTGCATGCACTGTCAGACCAAGGTACTTCATGTCATAACAGATCGTAACGATATACTCATAACAGCAATGTCAACTTGCCTATCGTTAACGAAACCATTTCCACGTTCATTGAAAGCTGACAGACGAAGGTACTGCATGCCATAACCGATCGTAACGATATACCCATAACCGCAATGTCAACCTGCCTATCGTTAACGAAACCATTGCCACGTTCCATGAAAGCTGTCAGAACAAGGTACTGCATGCGATAACCGATCGTAACGATATACCGATAACCGCAACCGAACGCTCGACGACTGTTTTAGTTAACATTGAACAGTTGTTACGTGCATTTATGCGAGCAGTCGGGGGTTATGAGAGTTCGAATACACTATCTTCCACCATGTTAACGGACGTGATGTGGGTGGGCGTAGTCACGGAGTTGGGGTATGTCGTCCATGTTGATAAAGTCGTCGCCAATGTTGAAAAATTCTTCGACCAATCATCGATGACTTCCGGGCGGCGGTCAGGCGGCGGATGGCGAATACGACTACGACGTCAACGACGATGTCAACGTCAACGACGACGTCAACGTCAACGACGACGTCAACGTCAACGAACGACACCGGTCGGACGATGATGGATTTATGTAGGCTAAAGGACTTTAATCAATAAATAATAATAAACAGACACCTGTATATTGTGCACTATAAATGTTTGTGGACATTATAACTCGAGTCGAAGCGATCGGGTCCGCTGCTTCTGTTGACGGATTGGTTGACGTCGCCGTCGTCGTTGACGTTGACGTCGTAGTCGTATTCGCCATCCGCCGCCTGACCGCCGCCCGGAAGTCATCGATGATTGGTCGAAGAATTTTTCAACATTGGCGACGACTTTATCAACATGGACGACATACCCCAACTCCGTGACTACGCCCACCCACATCACGTCCGTTAACATGGTGGAAGATAGTGTATTCGAACTCTCATAACCCCCGACTGCTCGCATAAATGCACGTAACAACTGTTCACTGTTAACTAAAACAGTCGTCGAGCGTTCGGTTGCGGTTATCGGTATATCGTTACGATCGGTTATCGCATGCAGTACCTTGTTCTGACAGCTTTCATGGAACGTGGCAATGGTTTCGTTAACGATAGGCAGGTTGACATTGCGGTTATGGGTATATCGTTACGATCGGTTATGGCATGCAGTACCTTCGTCTGTCAGCTTTCAATGAACGTGGAAATGGTTTCGTTAACGATAGGCAAGTTGACATTGCTGTTATGAGTATATCGTTACGATCTGTTATGACATGAAGTACCTTGGTCTGACAGTGCATGCAGTACCTTGGTCTGGCGACTTTCAATGAACTTGGCAATGGTTTCGTTAACGATAGGCAGGTTTACATTGCGGTTATGGGTATATTGTTACGATCGGTTATGGCATGAAATACCTTGGTCCGACAGTGCATACAGTACGTTGGTCTGGCGGCTTTCAATGAAACTGGCAATGGTTTCGTTAACGATAGACAGGTTGAGATTGAGGTCATGGGTATATCGTTACGATCGGTTATGACATGCAGTACCTTGGTCTGAGAGCTTTCAATGAACTTGGCAATGGTTTCGTTAACGATAAGAAGGTTGATATTGCGGTTATGGATATATCGTTACGATCGGTTATGACATGCAGTACCTTTGTCTGACAGGTTTCAAAAAACGTGTCAATCGTTTCGTTAAAGACAGGCCGGTTGACATTGCGTTTATGGGTATATCGTTACGATCGATTATGGCATGCAGTACCTTGGTCTGACAGATATCAATGAACGTGGCAATGGTTTCGTTAACGATAGGCAGGTTGACATTTCGGTTATGGGTATAACGTTACGATCGGTTATGGCATGAAATACCTTGGTCTGACAGCTTTCCATGAACTGGCAATGGTTTCGTTAACGATAGGCAGGTTGACATTTGCGGTTATGGGTGTATCGTTACGATCGGTTATAGCTGGCAGAACCTTGGTCTGGCGACTTTCAACGAACTTGGTAATGGTTTCGTTAACGATAGGCAGGTTGACATTGCGGTTATCGGTTATCGTTACGATCGGTTATGGCATGCAGTACCTTGGTCTGACAGCTTTCTATGAACTTAGCAATGGTTTCGTTAACGATAGACAGGTTGACATTGCGGTTATGGGTATATCGTTCGGATATATGTATATCGTTACGATCGGTTATGCCATGCAGTACATTGGTCTGACAGCTTTCAATGAACTTGGAAATGGTTTCGTTAACGATTGGTAGGTTGAGATTGCGGTTATGGATAAATCGTTACGATCGGTTATGACATGCAGTACCTTGGTCTGACAGCTTTCTATGAACGTAGCAATGGTTTCGTTAACGATAAGCAGGTTGACATTGCGGATATGGGTATACCATTACGATCTGTTATGACATGCAGTACCTTGGTCTGTCAGAATTCAATGAACGTGGCAATGGTTTCCTTAACGATATGCAGGTAGACATTGCGGTTATGGGTACATCGTTACGATCGGTTATGTCATGCAGTAACTTGGTCTGACAGCTTTCAATGAACTTGGCAATGGTTTCGTTAACGATAGGCAGGTTGACGTTGCGGTTATGGGTATATCGTTACGATCGATTATGACATGCAGCACATTGGTCTGACAACTTTCTATGAAGGAGGCAATGGTTTCATTAGCGACAGGCAGGTTGACATTACTGTTATGTGTTTATCGTTACGATCGGTTATGCCATGTAGTACCTTGGTCAGACAGCTTTCAGTGAACTTGGCAAAGGTTTCGTTAACGATAGGTAGGCTGAGATTGTGTTTATGGGTATTTCGTAACGATCGGTTATGACATGCAGTACCTTGGTCTGCCAGCTTTCAACGAACGTGGCAATGGTTTCGTTAACGATAAGCAGGTTGACATTGCGGATATGGGTATAACGTAACGATCGGTTATGACATGCACTACCTTGGTTTGACAGATTTCAATGAACGTGTCAATGGTTTTGTTTACGATAGGCAGGTTGACATTGCGGTTATAGGTATATCGCTAAGATAGATTACGGCATGCAGTACCTTGGTCTGACAGCTTTCAATGAACGTGGCAATGGTTTCGTTAACGATATGCAGGTTGACATTGCGGATATGAGTATATCGTTACGATCGGTTATGGCATGCAGTACCTTGGTCTGACGGCTTTAAAAGAACTTTGCAATGGTTTCGTTAACGATAGGCAGGTTGTCATTGCGGTTATCGGTATATCGTTGCGATCGGTTATTTCATGGCAATGGTTTCGTTAACGATAGGCACGTTGACATTGCGGTTATGGGTATATCGTTACGATCGGTTATGGCATGCAATACCTTGGTCTGACAGCTTCCAATGAACTTGGTGTGGTTTTGTTAACGATAGGCAGGTTGATATTGCGATTATGGCTATATCGTTACGATCGGCTATGGCATGCAGTACCTTGGTCTGACAACTTACAATGAATGTGGCAATGGTTTCTTTAACGATAGGCAGGTTGACATTGCGGTTGTGGGTATATCGTTAAGATCGGTTATGGCATGCAGTACCTTGGACTGACAGATTTCAATGAACGAGGCAATGGTTTCGTTAACGTTAGGCAGGTTGACATTGCGGTTGAGGTTATATAGTTAAAATCCGTTTTGTCATGCAGTACTTTGGTCTGACAGCTTTCAATGAACGTGTCAATGCTTTCGTTAACGATAGGCAGGATGACGTTGCGGTTATGGATATAACGTAACGGGCGGTTATGACATGCAATACCTTGGTTTGACAGATTTCAATGAACGTGTCAATGCTTTCGTTTACGATAGGCAGGTTGACATTGCGGTTATGGGTATATCGCTAAGATCGATTATGGCATGCAGTACCTTGGTCTGACAGCTTTCAATGAACGTGGCAATGGTTTCGATAACGATATGCAGGTTGACATTGTGGATATGGGTATATCGTTATGATCGGTTGTGGCGTGCAGTACCTTGGTCTGACATCTTTCAATGAACGTGGCAATGGTTTCGTTAACGGTAGGAAGGTTGATATTGCGGTTATGGGTATATGGTTACGATCGGTAATGGCATGCAGTACCTTGGTCTGACGGCTTTAAAAGAACTTTGCAATGGTTTCGTTAACGATAGGCAGGTTGACATTGCGGTTGTGGGTATATCGTTACGATCGGTTATGGCATGCAGTATCTTGGTCTGACACCTTTCAATAAACGTGGCAATGGTTTCGTTGAAGATAGGCAGGTTGACATTGCAGTTATGGGTATATCGTTACGATCGGTTATGGCATGCAGTAACTTCGTCTGACAGCTTTCAATGAACATGGCAATGTTTTCGTTAACGATAGGCAGGCTGATATTGCGGTTATGTGTATATCGTTACGATCGGTTATGGCATGCACTACCTTGGTCTGACAGCTTTCAATGAACTTGCCAATTGTTTCTTTAACGATAGGCAGGTTGACATTGCGGTTGTGGGTATATCGTTAAGATCGGTTATGGCATGCAGTATCTTGGTCTGACACCTTTCAATAAACGTTGCAATGGTTTCGTTGAAGATAGGCAGGTTGACATTGCAGTTATGGGTATATCGTTACGAACGGTTACGACATGCAGTAACTTGGTCTGGCGGCTTTCAATGAACTTGGCAATGGTTTCGTTAACGATAGGCAGGATGACATTGCGGTTATGGGTATATCGTTACGATCGGTTATGGCATGCAGTAATATGGTCTGGCGGCATTCAATGAACTTGGCAATGGTATCTTTAACGATAGGCACGTTGACATTGTCGTTGTGGGTATATCGATACGATCGGTTATGGCATGCAGTACCTTCGTCTGGCAGCTTTTAATGAACGTAGCAATGGTTTCGCTAACGATAGGAATGTTGACATTGTGGTTATGGGTATATCGTAACAATCGGTTATGTCATGCAATACCTTGGTCTGGCGGCTTTCAATGAAATTGGCAATGGTTTCGTTAACGATAGGTCGGTTGACATTGCGGTTATGGTTGTATCGTTACGATCGGTTATGGCATGCAGTAACTTGTTCTGACAGATTTCAATGAACGTGGCAATGGTTTCGTTAACGATAGGCAGGGTGACATTGCGGTTATGGGTATAGGTATATCGTTACGATCGGTTGTGGCATGCACTACCTTGGTCTGACAGGTTTCAATGAACGTGACAATTGTTTCGTTAACGATAGGCAGGTTGATATTGCGGTTATGGGTATATCGTTACGATCGGTTATGGCATGCAATACCTTGGTCTGACAGCTTTTCATGAACTGGCAATGGTTTCGTTAACGATAGGCAGGTTGACATTGCGGTTATGGGTATATCATTACGATCGATTATGGCATGCAGTACCTTGTTCTGACGGCTTTCAATGAACTTGGCAATGGTTTCGTTAACGATAGGCAGGTTAAGATTTCGGTTATGGGTATATCGTTACTATCGGTTATGGCATGCAGTACCTTGGTCTGAGAGTTTTCAATGAACGTGGCAATGGTTTCGTTAACGATAGGCCGGTTGATATTGCGGTTATGGTTATATCGTTACGATCGGTTATGGCATGCAGTACCTTGGTCTGACAGGTTTGAATGAACTTGGCAATGGTTTCGTTAACGTTAGGCAGGTTGACTTTGCGGTTATGGACATATCGTTACGATCGGTTATGGCATGTAGTACCTTGGTCTGACAGCTTTCAATGAACTTGGCAATGGTTTCGTTAACGATAGGCAGGTTGAAATTCCGGTAATGGGTATATCGTTACGATCGGTAATGGCATGCAGTACCTTGGTCTGACTGCTTTCAATGAACTTGGCATTGGTTTCGTTAACGATAGGCAGGTTGAGATTGCGGTTATGGGCATATCGTTACGATCGGTTATGGCATGCATTACCTTGGTCTAACAGCTTTCAATGAACGTGCCAATGGTTTCGTTAACGATAGGTAGGTTGTCATTGCGGTTATGGATATATCGTTACGATCGGTTATGGCATGCAGTAGCGTGTTCTGGCGGCTTTCAATGGACTTGGCAATTGTTTCGTTAACGATATGGAAGTTGAGATTGCGGTTACGGGTATATCGTTACGATCGGTTATGGCATGCAGTACCTTGGTCTGACAGCTTTCAATGAACTTGGCAATGGTTTCATTAACGATAGGCAGGTTGACTTTGCGGTTATGGGTATATCGTTACGATCTCTTATGGTATGCAATACTTTGGTCTGACAGCTTTCAATCAACTTGGCAACGATTTCGTTAACGATAGGCAGGTTGAGATTGCGGTTACGGGTGTATCGTTACGATCGGTTATGGCATGCAGTAACTTGTTCTGACAGATTTCAATGAACGTGGCAATGGTTTCGTTAACGATAGGCAGGTTGACATTGCGGTTATGGGTATAGGTATATCGTTACGATCGTTTATGCCATGCAGTACTTTAGTATGACAGATTTCAATGAACTTGGTAATGGTTTCGTTAACGATAGACGGGTTGACATTGCGGTTATGGGTATATCGTTACGATCGCTTATGGCATGCAGTACCTTGGTCTGACAGCTTCCAATGAACTTGGCAATGGTTTCGTTTACGATAGGCAGGTTGATATTGCGGTTATGGGTATATCGTTACCATCGGTTATGGCATGCAGTACCTTGGTCTGACAGCTTTCAATGAACGTAGCAATGGTTTCGTTAACGGTAGGCAGATTGACATTCCGGTTACGGGGTTTTCGTTACGATCGGTTATGGCATGCAGTACCTTTGTCTGTCAGCTTTCAATGCACTTGGCAATGGTTTCGTTAACGATAGGCAGGTTGATATTGCGGTTATGGGTATATCGTTACGATCGGTTATGTCATGCAGTACCTTGGGCTGACAGTTTTCAATGAACTTGGCAATGGTTTCGTTAACGATAGGCATGTTGATATTGCGGTTATGGGTATATCGTTATGATCGGTTATGGCATGCAGTATCTTGTTCTTACAGCTTTCAATGAACTTGGCAATGGTTTTATTAACGATAGGCAGGTTGATATTGCTATTATGGGTATATCGTTACGATCGGTTATGGTATGCAGTACCTTGGTCTGACAGCGTTCAATGAACTTGACAATGGTTTCGTTAACGATAGACAGGTTGATATTGCGGTTATGGTTATATCGTTGCGATCGGATATAGCATGCAGTACCTTGGTCTGACAGCTTTCAATGACCTTGGCAATGGTTTCGTTAACGATAGGCAGGTTGATATTACGGTTATATGGGTATATCGTTACAATCGGTTATTGGATGCTGTACCTTGGTCTGACATATTTCAATGATCTTTGCAATGGTTTCGTTAACGATAGACAGGTTGGCTTTGCGGTTGTTGGTATATCGTTACTATCGGTTATGGCATGCTGTACATTGGTCTAACAGCTTCCAATGAACGTGGCAATGGTTTCGTTAACGGTAGGCATGTTGAAATTTCGGTTATGGGTATATCGTTACGATCAGTTATGGCATGCAGTACCTTGGTCTGACAGCTTTCAATGAACGTGGCATGGCATGCAGTACCTTGGTCTGACAGCTTTCAATGAACGTGGCAATAATTTCGTTAACGATAGGCAGGTTGACATTGCGGTTATGGGTATATCGTTACGATCGGTTATGGCATGCTGTACCTTGGTCTGACAGCTTTCAATGAACTTGACGACTTTCACTGTTTTGTTGACGACGATGGAAACGAACTCGGCATGCAACTAGCCATTATGGACATCATCGCATATGCCAGCAGGCATTTGATATTTGCACCTCTATTAAACACAATCGTTTCGAATCACAATCACGTAAGGACAAACCGTTGGTTAACGGAGCATTATTATAGATTAGAGTAGACGGACGGGGACACATCGTTCGAACATCTTGTGGCGATATTAGAAAAGTACACGTTTCCTTTTAACTTTATGTTCGTAAAAGGATTACAGAAAAAAGATTTCTGGAGAAGCGTATTGTACATTTCATTATTATAAATTTAGAAGTTTTCAGTTGTTCTAAACTCGATTACGTTCAATACACGGAAAAGCCTGTCTCGTGTACCACTTATTTCCGGAAAATATGTTATCGTTGCGTGTGAACGAAAATAGCGACGTACATAAATTATTGTGTGAAATAGAACACAAGCCAAGCTAAGTGTGCGTCTTTGACTTTGTGTGTGTGTGTGTGTGTGTGTGTGTTTGTGTGTGTGTGTGTGTGTGTGTGTGTGTGTGTGTGTGTGTGGCAGCTTTACTTTTTTTGTTGATGAGTGTGCATTAGTTGTTATGATGATGTAATCGACTCCGTCTGTCTGGCCGTCTGTTTATCGCGGCGTGCGAACGTAGTCGTACATACATTTTTTTAAATAACAGAACACACAAGCTGTCTGACACCATCTGTTATCACAGCGTGTGGGAAACAGAACGCAAGCCAAACTAAGTGCGCGTCCGTGAATTTGTGTGTGGGAGCTTTTTTTTCTTTGTTGTTACCATCTCTTTCGTGTACATCCTTGAGATGAACATCTTGTGTCGATATTAGTAAAGTACACGTTTCCTTTTAACATGTACAAATAGTAGAGTACACGCTTTACGCTAGTGGGTTGTATCAGATTTTAGAATAATGAATATGTTTCTGATAAATTACTAACATTATTGTTTAGCGCTTACGTAAAAAATAACAGTCGTCGCCTTTCTATCGATTACATCATCTGTCTAAAAATAAATTAGCGTCGACGACAAGTTCAAACAAGCACATGTGCTGTCTAGTCGTATACAAATAACCGACACCCCTCTTCCTCACCTACCCATCGAACCGTGAGAAATCAAGTCGTATCCTGTTCACACAGTTAAATACATCACCTGTCTAAAAATAAATTAGCGTCGACGACATGTTCGAACAAGCACGAGTGCTGTCTAGACGTATAAAAAAATAACCGACTCCCCTCTTCCCCACCTACCCATCGATCCGTGAGAAATCAGCTCGTGACTGTTCACACGGTTAAAAATAAACGCTTACTGTGCGTTGAGTGGTTTCCCCCCTCTCCGGTTTCCACCTCCACAACTACCTCCCTATATATTCGCTGTGCACGAGCGTTATTCGTTCATTCGTTGAGAGACGTCCAGAAATTATTATAAATTCTTTATTTTAAAATGGCGTCAATCACTGAAAAGTTTGCAACTATTAGCGCAATCGAGTATAAAAAAATAAAGGAATTGATAATCGGTGTAAAATATCCGATAGAAGAAATGCAGAATATAGACGCAAAGTACGGGAAAGCTGTACTCGTCACTCTCCAAGATTACAGAGACCCTAAACTAAAATATCGTGTATATCTACCAAAGAGATACGCAGGCGTTTTCGAAGATGAGGAATTAAAAAATTTAGTACCGTGTTCGCTGCAACTAATTTATCGTGGAGAAAAGGATAGAGCTTACATAGTAGAAATTGTACAGTAGGACCGAATGGACATCTTCATTTGTCGCGTACGATTACATATATTGTTATTGTGTGGTGTGTGTGTGTGTGTGTGTGTGTAGTTTATTGTATATTTTTATGTGTGTTTGATTACAATATATGTAAATTTTGCTTTGCTTAGTTGTTTATTTTCAACTATCCTTTTTTCCTTCCATCATGCATGTTTCATAAGTGAAATGTCAATCAGAACAATTGCACAAATCCACGATAATCAATTTTTACAAGTGAAATGATATTCAATTTTGCACCGCAGTAGTAAATCCGAACGGCAGCAGTGTAAATATCTAAACCCATACACTATAACACATGCACAAGTTGACAACGTGACCAACGCCAGTACAGTTCTCGAGTTGGCAACAATGCAATTCACCTCTTCACGTCGACGATATCCGGACAATGGGGTGGCAGTGTAAATATATCTGAAACCCGTACACTATAACACATGCATGAGTCGACAACGTGACCGATGCCAGTACAGTTCTCCAGTTGGCAACAATGCAATTCACCTCTTCACATCGACGATATCCGGACAATGGTGACAGTGTAAATATATCTGAAACCTGTACACTATAACACATGCACGAGCCGACAACATGGCCGAAGCTAAACCAGCACACATGCACAAGTTGACAACGTCGACGCTTTTCCAACGTGGACACCCTTCCGGAAAACACAGTATATATCCAAACCCATACACTATAACACACGCTCGAATCGCCAACGTGGCCGAACCTTAACCAGCACACTCTTACACTACTTGACTGAGTTGGTAACAATGCAATTACTTAACACATAGACACAACATCGACGATATCGGCACGGCAGTGTAAATATATACGAAACCAGTACACTATAACACCGAGTTGGCAACAATGGCGGCAGTTATATATTCAACCCGTACACTATAACACCGAACCGACAACGGTTGGCAACACCGACGCTTTTCCAACATGGCCGAACTTCCGGAAAAACCCCTTACATATACATAACCATACACTATAACACATGCACGAATCGGCAACCTGGCCGTACCTTAACCAGCACACTCATACCACAACCCGACAACATCGCACCTCTCCCAACATGGCCGCCGCCGCCGACAAAATGGACGACGACCCCACCACGACGGGCGACGATCAAGCCACGACCAGGCCGCCGCCCAGCGACGATGACGACGTCAACGACGACGTCAACGGCGAACGGCGGCCACGCCTCCGCCAATCAACGCACACATAACCCCACTTTAGGCGGCGACGACGACAACATGGCCGAATGCCGACAACATGGCCGAATGCCGACAACATGGCCGACTACTTCGACACGCCCAACAAGGTCACGTGGGACACACCACTACCCCCCCGGTCCATCCGCAAATATGCACACGACGACACACTGCACCGGATGTATACCCCCACCACCACGATTTTTGAATCTTGCGCCAAAAGTGGGTGTATGACGTCACTTCCGCGGTACAGGGTGGGGATGGATTGGGGGGGTAGTGGTGTCATCTTCCATCTCACTCGCACTCATTGCACATGTCATTCGCTCTCACTCGCACTCATGGGGAAGATAGTGGGTTAGAACCCCCATAACACCCCTACTGAGGTTCGTTATTATTGATGAAGCCAGTATGTTGGGTTTTAATTTGTTTTTCAAAGTGGATAAGCGACTCAAACAAGCAAAGCAGCGTTCTTCAGCTGTTCTTTTTGGTGGCCTTTGCGTGTATTTAGTCGGTGATTGGTCCCAACTTCCACCGGTTTGTGACAAGAGTCTTTACAATATTGGTAATAATGTTCAGACCATTCAATCGAATCTTTTATATAAACAGTTCAAAAAAGTTTCTTTTTAACGGAGATTATGAGACAGCAAGGTGATGATCAAAAAAGTTAATTCAATACCCATTGTACCAGTAGTGGCATCTTTCAAGAAAAATGAAATTTCTTGTACTCACAAATAATTACCGTTAATGTTAACATATGCTGTTAGTATACATAGATCGCAAGGGATAACATTAGATAAGGCAATTGTTAATTTAGGAGACAGTGAATTTCAGGTTGGTTTAACGTATGGTGCTCTTTCAAGAGTGAAAACATTAGAAGGATTATTATTAAAACCGGCGTTTAATTTTGATAGACTGTTAAAAATTAATAGAAGTCCATCAATGGTTGATCGTAGAGATAAGTTGCACAGGTTGTGGAATATGTCTAATGACATTTAATGTATATTGTACTATAATGTAGTGTATTCAATAAAAAGTGTGTATCATAAAACTGTATATATTTTGTTGATAGTAAGAATATTGATAAATAAATCATTACGAATCTATTTATCTAACGGATCAAAGACGGTTGATTTGAAAAATATTGATAAATAAATTATTACGAATATCAAATGCTCCGCCCATTTGTGTCAGAGACACTCCTAGTTATATCTAATTATTATTATACCTATAATTATTATTATAATTATTCATATAATATTATTAATTATAATATTGAGATATTATTTTATAATATCATATTATATAGAGATAATATTATTATTGATATAATATAATTATTACGTATATCTAAAAATTATCTAAAACAATAGTTTTAAAAATTATCAACACACGCACACACAGCTACACGCAATCTAACGGCATCACACTACTTTTCGTCAATCCTCGTCGAGCAGTAGGAGACAACAACATAGCAGAAACTGTTATTAGTAATCTAATCATTAAATCATTGCAATAGAGTGGTTGCAACTTTGAAATTAAACAATTATCTTCCATGCCATTAAAACCGCTAAGACTATGTTCGGTGAAAGAGAAGTAAAGAAGGAGAAGAAGAAGAATAAGAAGAAGTAAAGAAGAAGAAGAAGAAGAAGAAGAAGAAGAAGAAGAAGAAGAAGAAGAAGAAGAAGAAGAAGAAGAAGAAGAAGAAGAAGAAGGTTTATTCATTCAGTGATTACTTGGAAATTTTGTGGTTCCACGTCTTGAGTTTTCTATTCTTCCGTATATGCGTAATTCTTAGTGTACACATAATCTGACGGCATCATACTACTAGTCATCCTTTGTCAGAAACGAGGAGCAGGAGACCACACCGTAGCAGAAACTATAAGTTATGCGTACATTTGACAATCAATGGAACAGAATGGTTTTAACTGTGAAATTAAAGAATAATTTTCCTTGCCGTTAAGGACGATGGACATAACGAACGCCACTTAGGCTATGTTCGGTGAAAGAAAAAAAGTAAAGAAGATGAAGAAGTATTTCTTCAGTGCATACTATGGTATTATACCAATGGATGAATTGTTATACAAAAGTGAAAAAAAAAACTAAAAAAATATTCAAACGTGTGAGAGTCGTTTACTAGACTACTATAATTTACTTGCTATTTTGACATCGCTAAATCGATTGCTGTTTGTTTTGGGGCTACTGTGAGAATCCATCCCATGTCGCGTGTAGCAACAGTCAGTAGTATGCGAGGTAGGCAGAGGCCATGACACTCTAGCGCTGTGGTTCCTAGCTGGCCTTGAGACGATCGTGGACCACTGAGTTGAAAGCCATATACGCGTAAAGCGCCGATCTCTCTTCCTCTCTATAAAGGCCTTCTCCGGGGAAGAAGAAATAGGCCAACAATTTATTTTGTACTACAATATACAATATCTTAATAAAAGTAAATTTTACTTAATTTAAATTAAATTTAAATTACTTAACTCATTAAAATAAATTAAAATTAAAATTATATTTAAGGTAACTAGATCGACTGTAATGGTTTTTACAACACAACACAGTGGAAATGCTATCTCCCACACTCTGTTGTCTGTCCTATATCTATCTAACTCTCTCTACGCGCGCGCACACGCACACACACACACACACACACCAATTTTATGCCTAGTACTCATTGTCTAGTGAAAAAAACAGTAATAAGAAGAATTAAAAATAGTTTGATACGCAAAGTTGATTTTTGCTTACTGTGCTGTGCTGTTTAGTCTTCTTTTCCCTTAGCTATGTATCAGGCGGCCATAAAATAGTAGCCACAACATACATGTTAAGTCGCCTGTACACTGTTTTTTAATTTTTTACATAGAAAACTTTGACTTACTCAAAAATGTTTAAGAGTTGAATATATTTATATTATAAGATTCATATTTTGTTTTTAAATTAAAGAATCTCGTAAATCTCAGTTTAGTTAATTTACTGGATCTAGCTCTGATTACGCGTAGTGTTAAATAAACGTTTCTCCTCTCTTTTGAAAGGGTCACATAATGAAACATACTTAATAATTGACGTGAAGTAAAGTCCAAAAGTGAAAGTGCATTAGCCATAGAAATTAGTAAAATTCTTTAAGGAAATAATTAAAAAAAGCGAGTGAAACATCCTAGGTGATTTAAGTGGTTAATTTTAATACTACATTTAAAAAAATGTTCGTATTGATTTATACAATTTTTAAGTAACATTTTTATCCCCTTAACGTAAAAATAATAATTTATTATTTTTGGATGTTTTGTGACGAAATTAATGACGAAAGAGATAAGGATTGCCTTCGTCTTGCGGTCCCACTCTCGCCATATTGGAAGTTTTACTATATTCACGCTCGTAATCAGCGCATTATTACATTTTTTTAATAAGCAGATAATTAATTCTGAAAATATTCGCCTCCTCTTTTTGTGAATATGTCTGTCCTATTGACCACTATAATCTTCCTGCTAAGAACCAGTATTCTGTAACGAACTGCAAAGTTTCATAAAATTCGAATTTCTAATGTGGACAGTTGCTTTCTCGAGGAACCAAAAAAGCTTTCAATATTTTTAAAGCAAGAATTCAAAATGCAATCAAAAATGTATTTATCGTTTGCTGCTTTACTTTGTAGTATAAAATTATCTGGGTTTAAGAAAACTATGTAGATTTATTTTTAATTTATTGTGATAAGAACAATTTGGAAAAATAAATATAATAGAGTTTAGAAATAATTAGATAAACCTATTTATAAATGTAATGTAAACATAAAAAATTGGTGTTGATTAGCAACAACGGTTGGTAGATATAAGTCGATAAGTATATAAGTACTGTAGATTCATCCCCCGCTCTCCTCTCTCCCCTACGTGCCAGACCGGCTTCCGCATGCTTGTATCTAATCTCTTAAAGGTACAAATTTATAATGGAATTTTACGTACCCACATCTCACATCTTTTCTTGCTTAGTGCTCGTTACTGTTTGTCATATCAGGATATTAGGAAATCATGAAAACGTAGTAGGATTTATTTACCAAAAAAGCTTTTTATGGTACAATTTAGTACAATTTCCATTACACAATGGTCACACCAGGCATGTTCCCACGCACGCACTTCAGATTACTAAGTACAATGAAGGAATTAATCAATAGGTTTCATACAAAGGTGTAAATTATTATTCAAATTATATCGTTCTTCCGAATAGGATATTCTAATAACTTCTACATTATATGTTTATGTTTTACACCAAAATATATTGCAACGATACAAATTAAAACTGCATAGATCGTTTACACTGAAATTATTCAACCAAGTCTATATCTGGAGGTAGGAAAATTATATTAAATTAAAACATTCAAATTAACTATTATCGTATTACTTTATAATGTAACATTGTTTATTAAATAATTGTCTTTAAATAAACGAGTCTTTTGGCTTGTTTTACATATATGTTATTTGTAAGTTGAATTCCACTGTTTGCGTAGACTCCAGACGCTCCCCACGCTGTCGCTGCTCGCTGCACCACTGCGACTCTGCATATCGACTCGCCCGAAGACCACTAATGCTGAAATATCAACGTCGCGGCTTACACATGCACTGCGATATGAACTGTTACTGTTTGTAACTTGAATTCACTTAATCTCAGGGATCAAAACTGGGTAAAATAGATCGTGTATTAAGCTTACACAAATTCCGTCTTCTTGAAGTGTTCTCGCGTAAACTCAAAACACCACGTTAGGTATGTTGGCCCTAGCCCGGAAAATCTTCCACTTTACGCGAAAGAGCACTAGAGAATGATATATTTAAAAATATTCGAGTTCTATATGTGGTAATGGTTACGAATAACTCGAACCGTGAACCAACTCCTAAGACTTAAAGAAATCGACTTGTTTTGTCACGAAAAACTCGTGACAGAGAGTACGTCGTTCTATGACGAGCCTTTTGAAGCAACTGCGCGAAGTACACTCGACAGAGCATCAGCTCAAATAATTTTTAGACCTTCTCATTGGTGGAAATTTTATCAACGTCACAGATGTTCTTAATGATAGCCAGAAATCAGGAGAAACTCTGTCCGAATCTGTAAAGGCCTGTCTAGATTTAATCTACAAATTTTATCACTTTCTTGGAGATAACGATAATAAAATAAGACTGATTTCATTAAAAAAATCATATAAAATTCATAGTTGTGGAAAATTGAGTATATGGAAGATGTAGCATATAACCATGCGAATACCCTGTCCAAGTTTGAAGTTATTAAATAAAATGTAATTCACACGCGCACTTACGTAAATATTTCACATGACATACAAGAGAATAAAATTGTGAACATTATGATATAACATACTTTTTTAAACATAGCTTGGTTCAAAACTTATGACTACTTTACAATAAAGAACAAAATCAATTTAAAACATGTGTATGGCCGTCAGAAAATGTGTTATAACCTTAGTATTCCACTTATATGAACTTACTATCCTGTGTTCTGTTGCAATATTTATTAGTGTTTTTTACAGAAATATAATATTAATAATATTGTTCATATTAATGTATCATAAATATTTACATTATTTATGAAATAATTATTAATTATAAATTGCTATTATTATTAATTATTAATGGTTTAATTATAATTTTTTAATACGTTCTTTCAAATTCTGATTATTTATCAATTATGTGTTTAATTACTACATTTATATTAATAATAAACACGAGAAGTCGACTTGAGACAAAAATAACGTTATAAATTTATATTCCGTTTTTGTTTTATATTCTTTCGCATTTGTCCAACGAATCACGAACTTTGTCCAAGATTGTAAAGTTTGAAAATATTAACAGAATAATTACATCGGAAGGTATGATGTTCCATTTTCACTGAAACAATTTTTTAAATGTCTCAATTTTTCAGCGAAAAAATTATCAACAATTTTTTTGATGTACTAAAATTGATTATTATTATTAACGTAAAATTACTGCGCACCTTTTAAACACATTGTAACAATATTACGTTACATTTTTTTAATTTTTACGTTACTACGTTAGTTAATATTCGTCTAACGTTAATCATCATCTCGTTTAGTGAGAGGTCGTAAAGATATCTATACGAGGTGGTAATGAAAGCACAACATCTATGAAGTTACTCAGATAATTTTGTTAATAGTATTAACAAAAAATAAATAAAAATAAAATAAACCGACTAACAAGTCTGTATCACACTCATTAAGACAACGTCCACCTATGTGCAGTTTCAGTGGAAAACTAAACATTAATGAACTTCATGAAGCCGCAGGGATCCTTGTAATGTAGGACGACGCCTGTAGCCGAAACCCTGAAGTACGTTTGCCAACGTTATACTTGTGATTACATTTGGAGATCGTCTTAACATTTGGTGATAATCTAGTTAAGTTCTGATGTATGAAGCTTACAAAATTGGAATAACAGTGAGAACCTACTTTCAGACAGTTTATACACGTACGCCTATACAAAAATATCGGTATGAAAAAGCATACATGACTTCCATTTTCTAAGATTTATATTTAAAATCATTTTAGAAATGAAATATTCCATAGAAACTACTTCTTTCTTCAGCCTTAACCTCAGTACTGTGGTCACTAACGTATACCACCTCACGTTAGAACACTCGATTTTCACTGATGATGGCAGTCGATAGCACTGCCGAAACGTCTGGTTTTGTAGAAAACATTGGACCACGGCAAACAGCCCGGGAAGGAATTTTAACAACAAACTACTTCTTTGTTGCCGATAACGTACACATGACATAAATCAAAATTATCCCCTCCCAATTCAACTATCATTTTTATTTATAGAAGAATTACCCCCACCCCCTTCAACTAGCCTCTTTATTTATAGATATTTCATCTACGTTTCTACAGTGGATATTATGATCTTCTTTTCAGGGTACTTTATTTATCAAAATTAAGTACTTTACTCTTGTTAAAACATAAAACATTGCAGGTGAACTACCCTTTTCCCGTAACCGATCTTCACCAAAATCAAAAGGCCTTGAGTCCTCTACAACTCAGGTACATATGCAAACAATTATTTGATTATATTTGAATTTACGGCAGCTATCGTTTGTCATAGAAAAAAAAATCAGTATGGAGAACCATACATGACTTCCATGTTGTAAGATATATGTTTAAAATAATTTACTTGAATTCGGTTCGGTAATTTCTAAAAAAATGTCGCCCACCCTCAAACTAATTCCACTATTTATAGATATTTTTGTTATTATGGGATAGTCGTTAAATATAATGTCATTTTCAGTCACTTTATCCATAAAAATTAGGTAGGCTTACTTTATTCTTATAAAGAAACCGAACTACGCAGATAATCATCCCTCCTCCGAAGCGCTCCGAAGTAACTCATGGACACTGAGCATCTTGCAGAAGGTTCATTCCCTAAAGACGAAAAGTCTGTCTATGAACCATGCCTCTGTAAACTCGTGTAGTTACACTGCCCAGCGATCCACAGGAAGCAAATCGCTATCCACGCTGGACACCTCTTCGGCTTGCACGCGTTGTGTTGGTGTGGGTTTCGGCATTTTCCATTTAAAAAGCGTGCAAATGTAAGAAAATAAACATGAGTGAGGCCAGAAATAACGCGAATTGTGTGTGTGTGTGTGTGTGTGTGTGTGTGTGTGTGTGTGTGTCTTGTCTGCCTTTTTATTGTGGTAATCGTAACAATAAAATGGAAACGTAAACATTACATAATTGAGATATGCTTGCTTGCCAGGAACGATATATTTTCTATCTTACATGATTTAAATTAAAATGAAAAAATATAGAATTTTGTTAAAGTTAAATGAAATGTTTCCATGGAAACTACTTCTTTGTTGTCAATAACGTAGTACACATATAAAACTTATAAAAATTTACCTCCTGCATCATCAACTACCATTTTAATATATAAACAAAATTACCCCCTCCCCCCTCAACTACCCTGTTCATTATAGATATTTCATCTACCTTTAGTAGAGGGAAAATGCTGGTCCTGACTCACTTTCACTTTCTATCAGCTGGACCACAGCATCCGCGACTTTTTCGCTGATCTGTGTCAAGATCCGCGACTTTTTCGCGTATCTGGACCACAGCATCCGCGTTATTTTTTTATATGCCGCCTTTCGCGAGCCTAGATCACTTTCACTTTCTACTGGACCACAGCATCCGCGACTTTTTCGCTGATCTGTGTCAAGATCCGCGCCTTTTTCGCGTATCTGGACCTCAGCATCCGCGTTATTTTTTTATATGCCGCCTTTCGCGAGCCTAGATCACTTTCACTTTCTACTGGACCACAGCATCCGCGACTTTTTCGCTGATCTGTGTCGAGATCCGCGACTTTTTCGCGTATCTGGACCACAGCATCCGCGTTATTTTTTTATATGCCGCCTTTCGCGAGCCTAGATCACTTTCACTTTCTACTGGACCACAGCATCCGCGACTTTTTCGCGTATCTGGACCACAGCATCCGCGAATATAATTTTTTATTTTTTTATATGCCGCCTTTCGCGAGCTTAGATCACTTTCACTTTCTATCACTTGATGCATTATAGTGTATACATTAAATATATGATCAGGGTTACCAACCTTGCATGAGTTCAAATTTGTTGTGTGTTATAATGTATATTAAATCTATATGATCAGGTTTACCAACCTATGGTGGGGGGTTCCGACTTGATGCATTATAGTGTATATATTAAATATATGATCAGGGTTACCAACCTTGCATGAGTTCAAATTTGTTGTGTGTTATAATGTATATTAAATCTATATGATCAGGTGTACCAACCTCTGTATTATTATTATTATAGTGTATAGATATTTTATATGAGCAGGGTTGTCAACATTTTCTGTGGCGGGGGGAGAGAAATTCAAATATGTGTTATATAGTGTATATATTAAAATATATGATCAGGGTTACCAATCTTACATTATTGTGTGTGTGTATAGAGCAGATCTGCCAACATTTTTTTTTTCTCTTCTGTAGTGGGAAATTCAAACTATATGATCATAATTGTTACTCTCTCTCTCTCTCTCTCTCTCTCTCTCTCTCTCTCTCTCTCTCTCTCACATTTGAATGTAAGTAAAACTATCTCTCTCTCTCTCTCTCACTCTCTCTTGTTGTCACACTTTATGTTCAAGTCGTTTTCTCCTCTCCCTCTCTCTTTTTCTCTCTCTCTCACTGTGTACATTGAGTAAATAATTTTAGCTCTCTCTCTCTCTCTCACACTTGTTGTGTATGTCTCTCTCTCTGTGGTCAGTACCGTGCGCATGTATATGAAATTAGAAAGTTTATATTTATTCGACAAATATTACGCCCTCTCTCTCTCTCTCTCTCTCTCTCGCTCGCAGACGTCGGAAGCAATTCCTAGTTTATAATGTAATTACCTGTGCGTGTATGTCTCTCTCTCGCTGCAAACGTTGACAAGAATTCCCTTATTCAAAGCGATTACGTTGTCACAGTACACAAACTTAAATATGCCTTACAGACCATTGTAATTTTAAAAATTCATTTTTGCATTAATTAAATATATATATCGTAAACAATGAAATAATAATATTTCGTAATTGTAAGATTTTTAATAAAACAATTATTAGTTTAAATACAGACGTCGGAAGAAATTCCTAGTTTATAATGTAATTACCTTTTTTTATATGCCGTCTTTCGCGAGCCTAGATCACTTTCACATTCTACTGGACCACAGCATCCGCGACTTTTTCGCTGATCTGTGTCAAGATCCGCGACTTTTTCGCGTATCTGGACCACAGCATTCTCGTTATTTTTTTATATGCCGCCTTTCGCGAGCCTAGATCACTTTCACTTTCTACTGGACCACAGCATCCGCGACTTTTTCGCTGATCTGTGTCAAGATCCGCGACTTTTTCGCGTATCTGGACCACAGCATCCGCGTTATTTTTTTATATGCCGCCTTTCGCGAGCCTAGATCACTTTCACATTCTACTGGACCACAGCATCCGCGACTTTTTCGCGGATCTGTGTCAAGATCCGCGACTTTTTCGCGTATCTGGACCACAGCATCCGCGAATATAATTTTTATTTTTTTATATGCCGCCTTTCGCGAGCTTAGATCACTTTCACTTTCTATCACTTGATGCATTATAGTGTATATATTAAATATATGATCAGGGTTACCAACCTTGCATGAGTTCAAATTTGTTGTGTGTTATAATGTATATTAAATCTATATGATCAGGTTTACCAACCTATGGTGGGGGGGTTCCGACTTGATGCATTATAGTGTACATATTAAATATATGATCAGGGTTACCAACCTTGCATGAGTTCAAATTTGTTGTGTGTTATAATGTATATTAAATCTATATGATCAAGTGTACCAACCTCTCTATTATTATTATAGTGTATAGATATTTTATATGAGCAGGGTTGTCAACATTTTCTGTGGCTGGGGGAGAGAAATTCAAATATGTGTTATATAGTGTATATATTAAAATATATGATCAGGGTTACCAATCTTACATTATTGTGTGTGTGTATAGAGCAGATCTGCCAACATTTTTTTTTCTCTTCTGTAGTGGGAAATTCAAACTATATGATCATAATTGTTACTCTCTCTCTCTCTCTCTCTCTCTCTCTCTCTCTCTCTCTCTCTCTCTCTCTCTCTCTCTCTCACACATTTTAATGTAAGTAAAACTATCTCTCTCTCTCTCTCTCTCTCACTCTCTCTTGTTGTCACACTTTATGTTCAAGTCGTTTTCTCCTCTCCCTCTCTCTTTCTCTCTCTCTCACTGTGTACATTGAGTAAAAAATGTTAGCTCTCTCTCTCTCTCTCACACTTGTTGTGTATGTCTCTCTCTCTGTGGTCAGTACCGTGCGCATGTATATGAAATTAGAAAGTTTATATTTATTCGACAAATATTACGCCCTCTCTCTCTCTCGCTCGCAGACGTCGGAAGCAATTCCTAGTTTATAATGTAATTACCTGTTCGTGTATGTCTCTCTCTCGCTGCAAACGTTGACAAGAATTCCCTTATTCAAAGCGATTACGTTGTCACAGTACACAAACTTAAATATGCCTTACAGACCATTGTAATTTTAAAAATCCATTTTTGCATTTATTAAATATATATATCGTAAACAATGAAATAATAATATTTCGTAATTGTAAGATTTTTAATAAAATAATTATTAGTTTAAATATAGACGTCGGAAGAAATTCCTAGTTTATAATATATTTACCTATGTGTGTGCTGTTACAGACGACAAATCCATACGTTAACAGCTTCACAGTAAATTTTAGCCTATTGTGTTTGTGTGCTATGTAAATTGTTTGTACATCAATGAATAATATAATCGTGATAGTTTTAATGTAATGCGTATCGTGTATTGCTGCTGCTGCTGCTGCAAACGTCGGTAGAAATTCCCCATCTCTCTCTCTCTCTCTCGCTCGCTCGCAGACGTCGGAAGAAATTCCTAGTTTATAATGTAATTACCCACATTGTGTATGTCTCTCTCTCGCTGCAAACGTTGACAAGAATTCCCTTATTCAAGGCGATTTGTATTTTAGAAATTAATATACTGCCAAGTCTGTGTGTGCGGTAAAGTGTTACGCATAAAAAAATCTCCTTGAAATAAGGTATTTTCAAAAGTTTTGTGTACACATACACATACACACATTGTGTATGTCTCTCCCTCGCTGCAAACGTTGACAAGAATTCCCTTATTCAAAGCGATTTGTATATGTGTACACGAACTTAAATATGGTTTACAGACCATTGTAATTTTAAAAATTCATTTTTGCATTAATTAAATATATATATCGTAAACAATGAAATAATAATAATATTTCGTCATTAGAAAGTTTGCAAGGATGAGACGTAGGGTAATCCGATGTGTCAAAAACGTGTAGGTCCTTCTTCATATCTGCATATGCGCTGACAGTAATTATGTGAACTTCAAAGGGTTCAAATGTTTCAAAATAAAAAATATATAAAACAAAAATACAGAATATATGAAATGCATATTTACAAAAAAAAAAAATATTACATATTATCAAACAATGGCACATAATATTCATCCACCCAATCCTCTATAAATCTACCATAATTAACCCCCTCAGCATGATCGTTAATAAACCTCGTGTAAATATTTGCTAAGTCTTTATTTTTTTTAATTTCTGTTTCAGTATGAGACTGGCAATCGGTGCGATGTTGTTGTAATAGCTCCCTGTTGCGTACCACCTCAGTCGCTCGCCTTTCTAACCAATCTGAGGCGTAACTTTCAAAACAGTCAACGGGAGACATACTTGTCTGAAACAAAGACATTCTCAGTGTTTTATCACACACGTACAAACACATTGCGGTCTCTCTCTCTCTCTCTCACTCACACACACACACACACACACACTCACACTCACACACACACACACACACGTACAAACACTTTAGCGAGCACGAAGTTCCCATATTTTGTGTCTACATTTGTTAAGACCACGATGGGATATTTTTTTATTCACCCTCAATTCTGACCACTTGATATTGCGTAAACGTGTTTGCTCTACCCAAATATCTTCACACAATAAAGGCCACGCCTCGGTCATTACGAATAATGTTTATACAAAAGTTATATTTTAATATATGAAACAGGAATAATGATGCATATTAGAGTTTACCTTAGTTTTTCATAAAGTATTATTTCAATAATTGATGGCTTACATTTTATGTACGTACAGTATCTATTTATCAACATATAAATTGTAGTAGCAATAATAATAATAAGTGATATTTACAATGAAACTATTTTCAAATAAAAATGATGTTGGTTCGACAACCTTTTTGTTTTTAAGACTATAACAAGAATGAGACCTGGATCAACTCTCTCTCCCCCTCTCTCTCTCTCTCTCTCACACACACACACACACACACACACACACACACACACACACACACACACACATTTAGTATGAATAGACGCGTCTATGTTAGTAAAATGTAACGCTGTATTCATTAATAGCGTTGTGATGGGGTCGACTGCATGTGATGTTTGTAAAAATTGTTTACGCATTTTAGGTATGGTTTATCTATTTAATACGCGTAATTTTAACTAATCTGTCTTGGAGGATAACCTTTTTTTCCTTCTTTTCTACAGATAACAGTTGCTTTGATCAGAAACATTACCAGAGAACAACGTCCTCCTAAAGATAAATTTACCAGAGCTCAAAACAGTACAAAGTCATACTTTTGGTGAAGAAAATCACATCAACAACAACAAAAGTTGTTTGTGTTTCAACAGCTACAAACAATAATTAATTTTCTTACACTAGTAAACATTTTGTTGTAATTGTTTCAATTAAAGGAAACATATATATATTCGTTGAGAAAATCTGTTGTGGCTGGACGAAACATGTGTCTGAATAAATTTTCTCTCTACATAGCAGTTGTAAAAGTAGTCATATACATTATGTGCTATATATATACAAAAGGCTTTCAACGTGTTTGTCATTTCAACCAATTTGTACAGCGCTCTAATTATGTAAAAATAACTGTACCGCTCCATACAACTGAGAATAAATCCGTACAAACACACACACACACACACACACACACACACACAAAACGATGTTTCTACTTATTTGAACAAGTCCTGTATTAAATGCACTTGTTAATGTTTTAATGTGAACAATTTTACGTTTAAATAAAATCTGTACATACAATAAAATTATGTTTCATTATTAATGATATAAATATTATTGTTTTATTAATTTAAAATACCGTATAATTGCTTACGATTGACAAATAAGAGAAAAGACATATTTTACGGATTTTCTTGAAATTTTTGCAGTTAGTCTTCTGCTCATGTGTACTAGCAGCCTGTTTGGTTACAGTTAACCATTTAAATTCAATGTTCTTGTTGTTGTTAACCTTCTGCGTGAAACGTGAATGGACCGCATTTTAACCTAACACACAACGTGTAACAAACCTAATTGGACCTATCATTCCCGTTGCGTCATGTACTGATGACCTAAACACTACACGTGTGTATGTTATGTTGCATTTTAACCTAACATGAAACGTGAATGAACCGCATTTTAACCTAACACACAACGTGTAACAAACCTAATTGGACCTATCACTCCCGTTGCGGCATGTACTGATGACCTAAACACTACACGTGTGTATGTTATTTAAATAATAATTTAAATAACATGTGAGTGATGATTCCGACATCAGGTACACCCTCGAAGTCGACCTACACTATCCTAATACCTTACACGACTTGCATTCCGACTACCCGCTTGCACCTGTGCGCTTGTGTGTGTGTGTGTGTGTGTGTGAAGTTAACATAGCTTAGACAAAATACAAATGTTAGCAAACGATAATGTATGGCTTTCATTATCGTTATGCTGCCGTCGTAACGTTAGATTGCTAATGACAGATACATGCAGTCTGATGTATAGGCTACTCATAGTACCATATCAATATCTGTAATGTTATTTATTTCCAACTAAAGTCAGAGACACCCCAGTAGTTTTTCACCTAGAACGTATACAAAAAAACCGATTCTTGTGTGTGTTGCGTTCAACCTAACATAAGTAACTATGCTAAACCAGTGTAAAGTCGTGTCAATGACCTCTTGTATTACAATGGTCAGTAAACTATATTTGTGTACATAGGTAGTATATATTGCAAGCACGAAATTATTATTTAAATCCGATATCTGTTTTTATTAAAATCATACAATGTCAAAAGAGGATAGTTGTCTGTTACGAACCAGTACTAACTCTCCTATATGATAATCTATTTGTTTGTACTCTTCTTGTATTGTCGTCTGGCTGGTGACAGCACGTAGCAGTCATTGACCTGATTGTGTGTGTGTGTGTGTGTGTGTTGCGTTCAACCTAACATGAGTAACTATGCTAAACCAGTGTAAAGTCATGTCAATGACCTCTTGTATTACAATGGACAGTAAACTATATTTTAAATTTGTGTACATAGGTAGTATATATTGTAAGCACGAAATTATTATTTAAATCCGATATCTGTTTTTGTATAGAGGTTGCGTTTAACCTAACATGTGTGTGTAATGTATACAACGAATACTGTTCGGTAATAGCGGATCAGTGCTGCCCAAAAAGTCCATATCTTTTTATTGACAATTTGTTTGCTTGCTGTACAATCTTCATCTTCGTGAATACCGAAAGCATACGGTTTTCAGCACGTGCTGTCACCTTTTTATAAAAGATCTTTCTTATGTGGTATTGAAACTATTGTCCTTCTTTTATGCTGAGTATAACACTCCATTACAATTGGAAACATAAATAGAGAAGAATAACAATATGTAATTCTTTGTATAGTAATCAGAAATGTATTTTAATGTAAAATATGTATTTCATTTATCTGCATACATCTTTGCGGGTTGAAATCTATGTATGCTGAAAATGTAAATTCTTGGATTAATGTTTGTCGGTTCGATTGTTTCCCTAATTTTGGTTAATGTACGAAAATACTTTCAGTATCGCTAACTTCTTAAAGCTTTAAGCAGTGAGGGAAAGCTTTTCCATCACGGACGATGACTCCTTGGGTTAAGCTGTTGTTGTAAGTTACTAAAATTATAACAAATATTTTCATCCTAAGCATGTATTACTGTTTAGTAATAATTACAAACCAAAAAAGGGATATACAGTTTGATGCTTTATGATTTTGTAAAATGTCTATATATACAAATAATATTATGAAATTACACTCTTCCCACGAACGGAATTCATAATGTTTGTCGATTCGATTGTTTTCCTAATTTGACTAATGTACGAAAATACTTTCAGTATCGCTAACTTCTGAAAGTTTCCACTGCGGACAATGACTCTTGGGTACATGACTTACATCGACTTTCAAAACAAACACGCTAAGCTACCCCTACCCTACCGTTGTAAGATACAACAATATATACGTGAAGAATGCAAGTAGCCTTCATACCTCATTGTGAAATCGATAATTGCGTACATCAACATTTAAGAGGTGAGTAAAAAGATTTGAATACGTTACGTAGCGAACATTGTTATTGAAATTACAGCACTTCTAATCAACATAGTTGTTGGAAATATTTAAACGTAAAATTATTCACATTAAAACATTATCAAGTGCATTATTTATTGAATTTAATACATGGCTTGTTGAACGTTATATAGATTCGAGTTGTAAGTAAGACGCTGTTGTGAAGTTCACCGGTTATATATATATATAGTGCGAGCGTCGATGTGTGTGCAACTGTACTAAAAAAAGCTGTTATGTGCAGGCGCAAATAATTCAAATGCACATACGTAGATGACTGAAAAAGAGATGATTTACATAATAAATGTACGCTTAGACCAATAGATTCTGCGTCGTGCCTTCAGGTTTCGTTCGCAATCAAAGAAACATACTGTGCAGTTTTTATTTCTTAAAGTGAACATAATTTTATTGTATGTACAGATTTTATTTAAACGGAAAATTATTCACATTATTAGATCTCGGTAGCTCACATACACAATCATGTTCACTCAAATAATTGATCTGTTGTGTTTGATATTTCTTTGTATTCATACACAGTCTTTTTATATTCAATCTATTATTATTATCTGAAACAGAAACAGAACGTTATATAGATTCGAGTTGTAAGTAAGACGTTGTTGTGAAGTTCACCGGTTATATATATATATAGTGCGAGCGTCGATGTGTGTGCAACTGTACTAAAAAAGCTGTTATGCGCATGCGCAAATAATTCAAATGCACATACGTAGATGACTGAAAAAGAGATGATTTACATAATAAATGTACGCTTAGACCAATAGATTCCGCGTCGTGCCTTCAGAGTTATCAAATTTCCAAAAACTTTCAACTGGTTGATCATTAGCTAAAACATAGTGGAAAACTATAACTAACTGAAATACAGACGGGAATGTCTGATGTTTCGTCCGCAATCAAAGAAACATACTGTGCAGTTTTTATTTCTTAAAGTGAACATAATTTTATTGAATGTACAGATTTTATTTAAACGGAAAATTATTCACATTATTAGATCTCGGTAGCTCACATACACAATCATGTTCACTCAAATAATTGATCTGTTGTGTTTGATATTTCTTTGTATTCATACACAGTCTTTTATATTCAATCTACTATTATTATCTGAAACAGAAACAGAACGTTATATAGATTCGAGTTGTAAGTAAGACGCTGTTGTGAAGTTCACCGGTTATATATATATATATATATATATATATATATATATATATATATATTTCAATCACTTTCTGCTACAGTCCGTTTCTTGATGTATATAATACTATAATACTTATAACTATTTTACCTCAAGATGTATTTTTTCCTTTAGGGACATGTTTCGGGAGATCCTGTTCTCCCATCTTCAGCCTTCGCCATCTTGCTTCTGGTGCAGTATTTGTGTGTTGGCTTCTGGATGTTATTATGGTGGTTTGTTGGTCTTTGGTCCTTCAATGTTGCATTATTGTGTGTGGTTGTGGTATCTGTTTTTGTATTTTGTGTATTTTCGATGTTGAGTGCTTTGAATATTGTGTCATGTTTTGTATTGATTTGTATTTGTTCTGGTATTAATTTGTTTTGTGTTTTATGTTTGTAAATCTGTAAATTTTCCCAAATATTCATTATGGTGCTTTGTGTGGTATATGTTTTATTAGTGTTACATTGGTTATGTCTGGGAATTCATGTCCTGTGTTTATTGCATGTGTGGCTAAATTGGATTTATATATGTTTGGTTTTTTGTATGCATTTAGGTGTTCAAAATAACTTTTTTTCAGCTGTTTTTTTGTTTGTCCTATATAACTTTTATTGCAATCTTGGCATTCAATTTTGTATATACCGTTGGTTGTTGTATTATCTTTGTTGTGTGAGCTATTTAGATTTTGTAATTTATTTTTATTAGTTTTGTATGCTATTTTTATATCTGTGTTTTTAAATAGTTTTGTTAGTTTTGACATTTTATTATTTATATATGTGAATGTGGCCCATTTTTTGTTGTTGTTATTATTTATGTGTTGTTCATTTTGATTAATTCTTAATTGTTCAGTTTTTATTTTGTATTTGATTTTATTTTCTATTTTGATCATAGTATTTTTATTGTATCCATTTGCATAACCAATTTGGTATATTATATTTCTTTCTTTGTCAGTTTCTTGTTTGTTTAGGGGTATTTTGTACATTCTGTTAAATAACGAATAAAATGCTGCCATTTTATGTTGTGGTGGGTGGTCAGAATGGTTAGGTATAATGATGTTAGTGGAAGTTGGTTTTCTATATATTGCATATTGTATGTGTTTGTTGTATCTTGTGATGGTTATGTCTAAATAGTTGATTTTGTTATGTTTTTCTTTTTCTTCTGTGAATTGTATTTTGGGATGTATGTTATTGATTTGTTTCAGTATGTTCTCTGCATTTGTGTTTTTGTTATTTGATACATATAGTCCATCATCTACATATCTTATGCATATGCCATCTGGGTCATGTGTTTTTATGATATTTTGTATTTTGGTGTCTATATGTTGTAGGAATATTTCTGCTATTATGCTTGATAATGGTGATCCCATTGCTAAACCTTCTTTCTGTTGATAAATTTTGCTATTAAATTCAAAGTAATTTTGTTTTAGTATTAGTTGGAGACTATTTTTTATTTCGGTTATATATTGTTTGTTTTCATTTTGTTCTATAAGTTCGTTTATTATTATGTCAATTGTTTCTTCTACTGGGATATTAGTGTACATGTTTGTTATGTCATATGATGTGAAAAATGTATTTTTATTTATATTTATTATTTTTAGTTTGTCTATTAATTCGTATGTATTTTTTATGTTATGATGGTTATTTGTTAGATGGTTATTTTTTAGTTTTTGTGCTATTATTCTTGCTATTTTGTATGTAGGAGCTTTTTTGAAATTGATTAATGGACGTATTGGGTTATTTAATTTGTGTATTTTTATTAGGCTGTTCATTTTAGGTGGTTCTGGATTATTGTTTAAATATATGTCTATGTTTTTATTGTTGAAAATGTTTTTATTTGTTTTTATTAGTTTTATTGTTTGTTTAAGATAGTTTTCTGTTGGGTTTTTATCTAGTTGTACGCATTTATTATTGTTGATGAAGTCTTCGGTTTTTTTGATGTAGTCTGTTTTATCAATGATTACTGTTGCTTGACTTTTGTCTGCTTTAGTTATTATTAAATTATTGTTCTTTACTTTATTTTTAATTTCTTTTATTGTTTTATTGTTTTTCTTTTGTTTATCTTTGTTTTTCATTTCGCTAGTGATTATTTTTTTAATTATATGTGTTGCTTCTGTTCTTTTTTCTTCTTGTATATTGTCTTTTATTAGGTTAATGGCAAATTCTGTTTCTACTATTAAATTTTCTAGATTTTTGTTTGCATTTTGGGTTATGTTAGTTTTTGACATATTGTTTAAATATTCTGTGTAACATCCAGAAGCCAACACACAAATACTGCACCAGAAGCAAGATGGCGAAGGCTGAAGATGGGAGAACAGGATCTCCCGAAACATGTCCCTAAAGGAAAAAATACATCTTGAGGTAAAATAGTTATAAGTATTATAGTATTATATACATCAAGAAACGGACTGTAGCAGAAAGTGATTGAAATAATATAACCATACAAGGTAAATAAGCCTACAGTGAAAAAACGAAAAGTGAGGTTATAAAACAAAGCAAAAACAAAAGTGTATAGTGAAGAAAAAAATAGTGAAGTGAATAGCAAATAAGTGAAATCAACTACCAAATAACAGATAACAAATCATCTCTCACATAAATATACATTAACATGTACACAAACAACATAACCACATTTCCATATAACCACATTACCAAATTGTTAAACAAATTTCAAACACGAAAAAACAACTAATGAACACAAACATAAACATATACTTCAATAGACAATGCCAAAAACATAAATTAACACCTAAATACATCAACATAAACACAAACAACAAAAATATGACTGCACAAAAAACTATAAAACAAGCACAAAGGCTATGGATACAATACGAAATTAATCAATTATACAGTAAGAAAAATAGCATAACACTAGACATATACAAACTACACTTAGAGCTAACAAATTTATTACATCCAATCACTTGGAACAATAAATACAATAACATAGAAAATAAAATAAGATTTGAGAAAAACAAAAAGACTTATACAATCAACAAAAAACTTAACACATTAAAACAACAAAACAAAAATCAAGAACAAAAAAACAAAAATAAACACACATTTTACCCTCGAACCATTAACCTCAGCAATACAGAATTTAACAAAAAAGAAACAGAATATTTAAACAATATGTCAAAAACTAACATAACCCAAAATGCAAACAAAAATCTAGAAAATTTAATAGTAGAAACAGAATTTGCCATTAACCTAATAAAAGACAATATACAAGAAGAAAAAAGAACAGAAGCAACACATATAATTAAAAAAATAATCACTAGCGAAATGAAAAACAAAGATAAACAAAAGAAAAACAATAAAACAATAAAAGAAATTAAAAATAAAGTAAAGAACAATAATTTAATAATAACTAAAGCAGACAAAAGTCAAGCAACAGTAATCATTGATAAAACAGACTACATCAAAAAAACCGAAGACTTCATCAACAATAATAAATGCGTACAACTAGATAAAAACCCAACAGAAAACTATCTTAAACAAACAATAAAACTAATAAAAACAAATAAAAACATTTTCAACAATAAAAACATAGACATATATTTAAACAATAATCCAGAACCACCTAAAATGAACAGCCTAATAAAAATACACAAATTAAATAACCCAATACGTCCATTAATCAATTTCAAAAAAGCTCCTACATACAAAATAGCAAGAATAATAGCACAAAAACTAAAAAATAACCATCTAACAAATAACCATCATAACATAAAAAATACATTCGAATTAATAGACAAACTAAAAATAATAAATATAAATAAAAATACATTTTTCACATCATATGACATAACAAACATGTACACTAATATCCCAGTAGAAGAAACAATTGACATAATAATAAACGAACTTATAGAACAAAATGAAAACAAACAATATATAACCGAAATAAAAAATAGTCTCCAACTAATACTAAAACAAAATTACTTTGAATTTAATAGCAAAATTTATCAACAGAAAGAAGGTTTAGCAATGGGATCACCATTATCAAGCATAATAGCAGAAATATTCCTACAACATATAGACACCAAAATACAAAATATCATAAAAACACATGACCCAGATGGCATATGCATAAGATATGTAGATGATGGACTATATGTATCAAATAACAAAAACACAAATGCAGAGAACATACTGAAACAAATCAATAACATACATCCCAAAATACAATTCACAGAAGAAAAAGAAAAACATAACAAAATCAACTATTTAGACATAACCATCACAAGATACAACAAACACATACAATATGCAATATATAGAAAACCAACTTCCACTAACATCATTATACCTAACCATTCTGACCACCCACCACAACATAAAATGGCAGCATTTTATTCGTTATTTAACAGAATGTACAAAATACCCCTAAACAAACAAGAAACTGACAAAGAAAGAAATATAATATACCAAATTGGTTATGCAAATGGATACAATAAAAATACTATGATCAAAATAGAAAATAAAATCAAATACAAAATAAAAACTGAACAATTAAGAATTAATCAAAATGAACAACACATAAATAATAACAACAACAAAAAATGGGCCACATTCACATATATAAATAATAAAATGTCAAAACTAACAAAACTATTTAAAAACACAGATATAAAAATAGCATACAAAACTAATAAAAATAAATTACAAAATCTAAATAGCTCACACAACAAAGATAATACAACAACCAACGGTATATACAAAATTGAATGCCAAGATTGCAATAAAAGTTATATAGGACAAACAAAAAAACAGCTGAAAAAAAGTTATTTTGAACACCTAAATGCATACAAAAAACCAAACATATATAAATCCAATTTAGCCATACATGCAATAAACACAGGACATGAATTCCCAGACATAACCAATGTAACACTAATAAAACATATACCACACAAAGGCACCATAATGAACATTTGGGAAAATTTACAGATTTACAAACATAAAACACAAAACAAATTAATACCAGAACAAATACAAATCAATACAAAACATGACACAATATTCAAAGCACTCAACATCGAAAATACACAAAATACAAAAACAGATACCACAACCACACACAATAATGCAACATTGAAGGACCAAAGACCAACAAACCACCATAATAACATCCAGAAGCCAACACACAAATACTGCACCAGAAGCAAGATGGCGAAGGCTGAAGATGGGAGAACAGGATCTCCCGAAACATGTCCCTAAAGGAAAAAATACATCTTGAGGTAAAATAGTTATAAGTATTATAGTATTATATACATCAAGAAACGGACTGTAGCAGAAAGTGATTGAAATAATATAACCATACAAGGTAAATAAGCCTACAGTGAAAAAACGAAAAGTGAGGTTATAAAACAAAGCAAAAACAAAAGTGTATAGTGAAGAAAAAAATAGTGAAGTGAATAGCAAATAAGTGAAATCAACTACCAAATAACAGATAACAAATCATCTCTCACATAAATATACATTAACATGTACACAAACAACATAACCACATTTCCATATAACCACATTACCAAATTGTTAAACAAATTTCAAACACGAAAAAACAACTAATGAACACAAACATAAACATAAACTTCAATAGACAATGCCAAAAACATAAATTAACACCTAAATACATCAACATAAACACAAACAACAAAAATATGACTGCACAAAAAACTATAAAACAAGCACAAAGGCTATGGATACAAAACGAAATTAATCAATTATACAGTAAGAAAAATAGCATAACACTAGACATATACAAACTACACTTAGAGCTAACAAATTTATTACATCCAATCACTTGGAACAATAAATACAATAACATAGAAAATAAAATAAGATTTGAGAAAAACAAAAAGACTTATACAATCAACAAAAAACTTAACACATTAAAACAACAAAACAAAAATCAAGAACAAAAAAACAAAAATAAACACACATTTTACCCTCGAACCATTAACCTCAGCAATACAGAATTTTTACAAAAAAGAAACAGAATATTTAAACAATATGTCAAAAACTGACATAACCCAAAATGCAAACAAAAATCTAGAAAATTTAATAGTAGAAACACAATTTGCCATTAACCTAATAAAAGACAATATACAAGAAGAAAAAAGAACAGAAGCAACACATATAATTAAAAAAATAATCACTAGCGAAATGAAAAACAAAGATAAACAAAAGAAAAACAATAAAACAATAAAAGAAATTAAAAATAAAGTAAAGAACAATAATTTAATAATAACTAAAGCAGACAAAAGTCAAGCAACAGTAATCATTGATAAAACAGACTACATCAAAAAAACCGAAGACTTCATCAACAATAATAAATGCGTACAACTAGATAAAAACCCAACAGAAAACTATCTTAAACAAACAATAAAACTAATAAAAACAAATAAAAACATTTTCAACAATAAAAACATAGACATATATTTAAACAATAATCCAGAACCACCTAAAATGAACAGCCTAATAAAAATACACAAATTAAATAACCCAATACGTCCATTAATCAATTTCAAAAAAGCTCCTACATACAAAATAGCAAGAATAATAGCACAAAAACTAAAAAATAACCATCTAACAAATAACCATCATAACATAAAAAATACATACGAATTAATAGACAAACTAAAAATAATAAATATAAATAAAAATACATTTTTCACATCATATGACATAACAAACATGTACACTAATATCCCAGTAGAAGAAACAATTGACATAATAATAAACAAACTTATAGAACAAAATGAAAACAAACAATATATAACCGAAATAAAAAATAGTCTCCAACTAATACTAAAACAAAATTACTTTGAATTTAATAGCAAAATTTATCAACAGAAAGAAGGTTTAGCAATGGGATCACCATTATCAAGCATAATAGCAGAAATATTCCTACAACATATAGACACCAAAATACAAAATATCATAAAAACACATGACCCAGATGGCATATGGATAAGATATGTAGATGATGGACTATATGTATCAAATAACAAAAACACAAATGCAGAGAACATACTGAAACAAATCAATAACATACATCCCAAAATACAATTCACAGAAGAAAAAGAAAAACATAACAAAATCAACTATTTAGACATAACCATCACAAGATACAACAAACACATACAATATGCAATATATAGAAAACCAACTTCCACTAACATCATTATACCTAACCATTCTGACCACCCACCACAACATAAAATGGCAGCATTTTATTCGTTATTTAACAGAATGTACAAAATACCCCTAAACAAACAAGAAACTGACAAAGAAAGAAATATAATATACCAAATTGGTTATGCAAATGGATACAATAAAAATACTATGATCAAAATAGAAAATAAAATCAAATACAAAATAAAAACTGAACAATTAAGAATTAATCAAAATGAACAACACATAAATAATAACAACAACAAAAAATGGGCCACATTCACATATATAAATAATAAAATGTCAAAACTAACAAAACTATTTAAAAACACAGATATAAAAATAGCATACAAAACTAATAAAAATAAATTACAAAATCTAAATAGCTCACACAACAAAGATAATACAACAACCAACGGTATATACAAAATTGAATGCCAAGATTGCAATAAAAGTTATATAGGACAAACAAAAAAACAGCTGAAAAAAAGTTATTTTGAACACCTAAATGCATACAAAAAACCAAACATATATAAATCCAATTTAGCCACACATGCAATAAACACAGGACATGAATTCCCAGACATAACCAATGTAACACTAATAAAACATATACCACACAAAGGCACCATAATGAACATTTGGGAAAATTTACAGATTTACAAACATAAAACACAAAACAAATTAATACCAGAACAAATACAAATCAATACAAAACATGACACAATATTCAAAGCACTCAACATCGAAAATACACAAAATACAAAAACAGATACCACAACCACACACAATAATGCAACATTGAAGGACCAAAGACCAACAAACCACCATAATAACATCCAGAAGCCAACACACAAATACTGCACCAGAAGCAAGATGGCGAAGGCTGAAGATGGGAGAACAGGATCTCCCGAAACATGTCCCTAAAGGAAAAAATACATCTTGAGGTAAAATAGTTATAAGTATTATAGTATTATATACATCAAGAAACTGACTGTAGCAGAAAGTGATTGAAATAATATAACCATACAAGGTAAATAAGCCTACAGTGAAAAAACGAAAAGTGAGGTTATAAAACAAAGCAAAAACAAAAGTGTATAGTGAAGAAAAAAATAGTGAAGTGAATAGCAAATAAGTGAAATCAACTACCAAATAACAGATAACAAATCATCTCTCACATAAATATACATTAACATGTACACAAACAACATAACCACATTTCCATATAACCACATTACCAAATTGTTAAACAAATTTCAAACACGAAAAAAACAACTAATGAACACAAACATAAACATATACTTCAATAGACAATGCCAAAAACATAAATTAACACCTAAATACATCAACATAAACACAAACAACAAAAATATGACTGCACAAAAAACTATAAAACAAGCACAAAGGCTATGGATACAAAACGAAATTAATCAATTTACAGTAAGAAAAATAGCATAACACTAGACATATACAAACTACACTTAGAGCTAACAAATTTATTACATCCAATCACTTGGAACAATAAATACAATAACATAGAAAATAAAATAAGATTTGAGAAAAACAAAAGACTTATACAATCAACAAAAAACTTAACACATTAAAACAACAAAACAAAAATCAAGAACAAAAAAACAAAAATAAACACACATTTTACCCTCGAACCATTAACCTCAGCAATACAGAATTTAACAAAAAAGAAACAGAATATTTAAACAATATGTCAAAAACTAACATAACCCAAAATGCAAACAAAAATCTAGAAAATTTAATAGTAGAAACAGAATTTGCCATTAACCTAATAAAAGACAATATACAAGAAGAAAAAAGAACAGAAGCAACACATATAATTAAAAAAATAATCACTAGCGAAATGAAAAACAAAGATAAACAAAAGAAAAACAATAAAACAATAAAAGAAATTAAAAATAAAGTAAAGAACAATAATTTAATAATAACTAAAGCAGACAAAAGTCAAGCAACAGTAATCATTGATAAAACAGACTACATCAAAAAAACCGAAGACTTCATCAACAATAATAAATGCGTACAACTAGATAAAAACCCAACAGAAAACTATCTTAAACAAACAATAAAACTAATAAAAACAAATAAAAACATTTTCAACAATAAAAACATAGACATATATTTAAACAATAATCCAGAACCACCTAAAATGAACAGCCTAATAAAAATACACAAATTAAATAACCCAATACGTCCATTAATCAATTTCAAAAAAGCTCCTACATACAAAATAGCAAGAATAATAGCACAAAAACTAAAAAATAACCATCTAACAAATAACCATCATAACATAAAAAATACATACGAATTAATAGACAAACTAAAAATAATAAATATAAATAAAAATACATTTTTCACATCATATGACATAACAAACATGTACACTAATATCCCAGTAGAAGAAACAATTGACATAATAATAAACAAACTTATAGAACAAAATGAAAACAAACAATATATAACCGAAATAAAAAATAGTCTCCAACTAATACTAAAACAAAATTACTTTGAATTTAATAGCAAAATTTATCAACAGAAAGAAGGTTTAGCAATGGGATCACCATTATCAAGCATAATAGCAGAAATATTCCTACAACATATAGACACCAAAATACAAAATATCATAAAAACACATGACCCAGATGGCATATGGATAAGATATGTAGATGATGGACTATATGTATCAAATAACAAAAACACAAATGCAGAGAACATACTGAAACAAATCAATAACATACATCCCAAAATACAATTCACAGAAGAAAAAGAAAAACATAACAAAATCAACTATTTAGACATAACCATCACAAGATACAACAAACACATACAATATGCAATATATAGAAAACCAACTTCCACTAACATCATTATACCTAACCATTCTGACCACCCACCACAACATAAAATGGCAGCATTTTATTCGTTATTTAACAGAATGTACAAAATACCCCTAAACAAACAAGAAACTGACAAAGAAAGAAATATAATATACCAAATTGGTTATGCAAATGGATACAATAAAAATACTATGATCAAAATAGAAAATAAAATCAAATACAAAATAAAAACTGAACAATTAAGAATTAATCAAAATGAACAACACATAAATAATAACAACAACAAAAAATGGGCCACATTCACATATATAAATAATAAAATGTCAAAACTAACAAAACTATTTAAAAACACAGATATAAAAATAGCATACAAAACTAATAAAAATAAATTACAAAATCTAAATAGCTCACACAACAAAGATAATACAACAACCAACGGTATATACAAAATTGAATGCCAAGATTGCAATAAAAGTTATATAGGACAAACAAAAAAACAGCTGAAAAAACGTTATTTTGAACACCTAAATGCATACAAAAAACCAAACATATATAAATCCAATTTAGCCACACATGCAATAAACACAGGACATGAATTCCCAGACATAACCAATGTAACACTAATAAAACATATACCACACAAAGGCACCATAATGAACATTTGGGAAAATTTACAGATTTACAAACATAAAACACAAAACAAATTAATACCAGAACAAATACAAATCAATACAAAACATGACACAATATTCAAAGCACTCAACATCGAAAATACACAAAATACAAAAACAGATACCACAACCACACACAATAATGCAACATTGAAGGACCAAAGACCAACAAACCACCATAATAACATCCAGAAGCCAACACACAAATACTGCACCAGAAGCAAGATGGCGAAGGCTGAAGATGGGAGAACAGGATCTCCCGAAACATGTCCCTAAAGGAAAAAATACATCTTGAGGTAAAATAGTTATAAGTATTATAGTAATATATATATATATATATATATATATATATATATATATATATATATAGTGCGAGCGTCGATGTGTGTGCAACTGTACTAAAAAAGCTGTTATGCGCATGCGCAAATAATTCAAATGCACATACGTAGATGACTGAAAAAGAGATGATTTACATAATAAATGTACGCTTAGACCAATAGATTCCGCGTCGTGCCTTCAGAGTTATCAAATTTCCAAAAACTTTCAACTGGTTGATCATTAGCTAAAACATAGTGGAAAACTATAACTAACTGAAATACAGACGGGAATGTCTGATGTTTCGTCCGCAATCAAAGAAACATACTGTGCAGTTTTTATTTCTTAAAGTGAACATAATTTTATTGTATGTACAGATTTTATTTAAACGGAAAATTATTCACATTAAAACATTATCAAGTGCATTGTTTATTGAATTTAATACATGACTTGTTCAAATAAGTAAAAACATCGCTAAGTGTGTGCGTGTGTGTATGTTTGTACGGATTTATTCTCAGTTGTATGTGACGGTACAGTTATTCTTACACAATCAGATTTGAAAGCCTTATGTATATATAGCACATAATATATATAGTACTGAAGCAGGTACTGTTATTATAGGAACAAGAAGATGAATACTTCCCAGAACATTGAACTTAAATGGTTAACTGTAGCCAAACATACCGCCAGTAAACGAGAGGGAGACGAGCAGAAGGGTAACAACAAGAACATTGAATTTAAATGGTTAACTGTAACCAAACAGGCTGCTAGTACACATGAGCAGAAGACTAACTGCAAAAATTTCAAGAAATTCCGTAAAGTATGTCTTTTCTCTTATTTGTCAATCGTAAGCAATTATACGGTATTTTAAATTAATAAAACAATAATATTTAATCATTAATACTGAAACATAATTTTATTGTATGTACAGATTTTATTTAAACGTGAAATTGTTCACATTAAAACATTAACAAGTGCATTTAATACAGGACTTGTTCAAATAAGTAGAAACATCGTTGTGTGTGTGTGTGTGTGTGTGTGTGTGTGTGTGTGTGTGTGTGTGTGTGTGTGTGTGTGTGTGTGTGTGTGTGTGTACGGATTTATTCTCAGTTGTATGGAGCAGTACAGTTATTTTTACATAATTAGAGCGCTGTACAAATTGGTTGAAATGACAAATACGTTGAAAGCCTTTTGTATATATATAGCACATAATGTATATGACTACTTTTACAACTGCTATGTAGAGAGAAAATTTATTCAGACACATGTTTCGTCCAGCCACAACAGATTTTCTCAACGAATATATATATATCTGTTTCCTTTAATTGAAACAATTACAACAAAATGTTTACTAGTGTAAGCAAATTAATTATTGTTTGTAGCTGTTGAAACACAAACAACTTTTGTTGTTGTTAACGTGATTTTCTTCACCAAAAGTATGACTTTGTACTGTTTTGAGCTCTGGTAAATTTATCTTTAGGAGGACGTTGTTCTCTGGTAATGTTTCTGATCAAAGCAACTGTTATCTGTAGAAAAGAAGGAAAAAAAGGTTATCCTCCAAGACAGATTAGTTAAAATTACGCGTATTAAATAGATAAACCATACCTAAAATGCGTAAACAATTTTTACAAACATCACATGCAGTCGACCCCATCACAACGCTATTAATGATTACAGCGTTACATTTTACTAACAAAGACGCGTCTATTCATACTAAATGTGTGTGTGTGTGTGTGTGTGTGTGTGTGTGTGTGTGTGTGTGTGTGTGTGTGTGTGTGTGTGTGTGTGTGTGTGTGTGTGTGTGTGTGTGTGTGTGTGTGTGAGAGAGTGAGAGAGAGAGGGGGAGAGAGAGTTGATCCAGGTCTCATTCTTGTTATAGTCTTAAAAACAAAAAGGTTGTCGAACCAACATCATTTTTATTTGAAAATAGTTTCATTGTAAATATCACTTATTATTATTATTATTGCTACTACAATTTATATGTCGATAAATAGATACTGTACGTACATAAAATGTAAGCCATCAATTATTAAAATAATACTTTATGAAAAACTAAGGTAAACTCTAATATGCATCATTATTCCTGTTTCATATATTAAAATATAACTTTTGTATAAACATTATTCGTAATGACCGAGGCGTGGCCTTTATTATGTGAAGATATTTGGGTAGAGCAAATACGTTTACGCAATATCAAGTGGTCAGAATTGATGGTGAATAAAAAAATATCCCATCGTGGTCTTAACAAATGTAGACACAAAATATGGGAACTTCGTGCTCGCTAAAGTGTTTGTACGTGTGTGTGTGTGTGTGAGTGTGTGTGTGTGTGTGTGTGTGTGTGAGTGAGAGAGAGAGAGAGAGAGACCGCAATGTGTTTGTACGTGTGTGATAAAACACTGAGAATGTCTTTGTTTCAGACAAGTATGTCTCCCGTTGACTGTTTTGAAAGTTACGCCTCAGATTGGTTAGAAAGGCGAGCGACTGAGCTGGTACGCAACAGGGAGCTATTACAACAACATCGCACCGATTGCCAGTCTCATACTGAAACAGAAATTAAAAAAAATAAAGACTTAGCAAATATTTACACGAGGTTTATTAACGATCATGCTGGGGGGGTTAATTATGGTAGATTTATAGAGGATTGGGTGGATGAATATTATGTGCCATTGTTTGATAATATGTAATATTTTTTTTTTTTTTGTAAATATACATTTCATATATTCTGTATTTTTGTTTTATATATTTTTTATTTTGAAACATTTGAACCCTTTGAAGTTCACATAATTACTGTCAGCGCGTATGCAGATATGAAGAAGGACCTACACGTTTTGACACATCGGATTACCCTACGTCTCATCCTTGCAAATTTTCTAATGACGAAATATTATTATTATTTCATTGTTTACGATATATATATATTTAATTAATGCAAAAATGAATTTTTAAAATTACAATGGTCTGTAAACCATATTTAAGTTCGTGTACACATATACAAATCGCTTTGAATAAGGGAATTCTTGTCAACGTTTGCAGCGAGGGAGAGACATACACAATGTGTGTATGTGTATGTGTACACAAAACTTTTGAAAATACCTTATTTCAAGGAGATTTTTTTATGCGTAACACTTTACCGCACACACAGACTTGACAGTATATTAATTTCTAAAATACAAATCGCCTTGAATAAGGGAATTCTTGTCAACGTTTGCAGCGAGAGAGAGACATACACAATGTGGGTAATTACATTATAAACTAGGAATTTCTTCCGACGTCTGCGAGCGAGAGAGAGAGAGAGAGAGATGGGGAATTTCTACCGACGTTTGCAGCAGCAGCAGCAGCAGCAGCAATACACGATACGCATTACATTAAAACTATCACGATTATATTATTCATTGATGTATAAACAATTTACATAGCGCACACACACAATAGGCTAACATTTACTGTGAAGCTGTTAACGTATGGATTTGTCGTCTGTAACAGCACACACATAGGTAATTACATTATAAACTAGGAATTTCTTCCGTCGTCTGTATTTAAACTAATAATTGTTTTATTAAAAATCTTACAATTACGAAATATTATTATTTCATTCTTTACGATATATATATTTAATTAATGCAAAAATGATTTTTAAAATTACAATGGTCTGTAAGGCATATTTAAGTTTGTGTACTGTGACAACGTAATCGCTTTGAATAAGGGAATTCTTGTCAACGTTTGCAGCGAGAGAGAGACATACACGAACAGGTAATTACATTATAAACTAGGAATTGCTTCCGACGTCTGCGAGCGAGAGAGAGAGAGAGGGCGTAATATTTGTCGAATAAATATAAACTTTCTAATTTCATATACATGCGCACGGTACTGACCACAGAGAGAGAGACATACACAACAAGTGTGAGAGAGAGAGAGAGAGCTAAAATTATTTACTCAATGTACACAGTGAGAGAGAGAGAGAAAGAGAGAGGGAGAGGAGAAAACGACTTGAACATAACGTTTGACAACAAGAGAGAGTGAGAGAGAGAGAGAGACAGAGAGAGATAGTTTTACTTACATTCAAATGTGAGAGAGAGAGAGAGAGAGTAACAATTATGATCATATAGTTTGAATTTCCCACTACAGAAGAGAAAAAAAAATGTTGGCAGATCTGCTCTATACACACACACAATAATGTAAGATTGGTAACCCTGATCATATATTTTAATATATACACTATATAACACATATTTGAATTTCTCTCCCCCCGCCACAGAAAATGTTGACAACCCTGCTCATATAAAATATCTATACACTATAATAATAATACAGAGGTTGGTACACCTGATCATATAGATTTAATATACATTATAACACACAACAAATTTGAACTCATGCAAGGTTGGTAACCCTGATCATATATTTAATATATACACTATAATGCATCAAGTCGGAACCCCCCCACCATAGGTTGGTAAACCTGATCATATAGATTTAATATACATTATAACACACAACAAATTTGAACTCATGCAAGGTTGGTAACCCTGATCATATATTTAATATATACACTATAATGCATCAAGTGATAGAAAGTGAAAGTGATCTAAGCTCGCGAAAGGCGGCATATAAAAAAATAAAAAATTATATTCGCGGATGCTGTGGTCCAGATACGCGAAAAAGTCGCGGATGCTGTGGTCCAGTAGAAAGTGAAAGTGATCTAGGCTCGCGAAAGGCGGCATATAAAAAAATAACGCGGATGCTGTGGTCCAGATACGCGAAAAAGTCGCGGATCTTGACACAGATCAGCGAAATGTCGCGGATGCTGTGGTCCAGTAGAAAGTGAAAGTGATCTAGGCTCGCGAAAGGCGGCATATAAAAAAATAACGCGGATGCTGTGGTCCAGATACGCGAAAAAGTCGCGGATCTTGACACAGATCAGCGAAAAAGTCGCGGATGCTGTGGTCCAGCTGATAGAAAGTGAAAGTGAGTCAGGACCAGCATTTTCCCTCTACTACCTTTCTACAGTGGATTATTATGACCTTCTTTTCAGGATACTTTATTTATCAAAATCAAGCACTTTACTCTCGTTAAAACGTAAAACGTTGCTGCTAAACTACCCCTTTCCCTTAACCTATCTTCACCAAAAACAACAGACCTTGAGTCCACTACAATGCATGGCTGTATGCAAAAAATTATTTGATTCTGTTTGAATTTATTTACATTTGAATGGCTGTTATCATTTGCCATAAAAAAATTCTACACACACACACACACACTTTGGAAAAATGAATTTTGTTCATGTTTTGATGGTAGTACAATCAGAATCTGCCGTTATCTCGAACACGATTTTTTTTCGGCATGACCATACTTCCATTTCCTTATGGAACATGGAGGTAATACTCTTGTTAAAACATAAAACGTTGAAGGAAAACTACCCCTTTCCCATAACCGATCTTCACAAAAATCAATAGGCTTTGAGTCCTATACAATTAAGGAACGTATGCATAAATCATTTGATTCTGTTTGAATTTGCGGCTGTTATCGTTTGCCATAAAACAATTTCTACACATAGACACACAGACACACAGACAGACACACAGATAGACACACAAACACATACAGACACTTTTCGGAAAATGACTTTTCTTCATGTTTTGAGGGTAGTACAATCAGAATCAGCTCTTATCTCGAACACGATTTTTTTCACCATCACCATATTTCCATTTCCTTATGGAACATGGAAGTAAAACATTTACGGACGTATGGTGTAGAAAAAGCAGGGTTATTTTTTCATAACCTGATGAAACATGGTGAATGTAAAAAAAAACTTAAAAAGCAATTTGTTTTTTAAACAACGTGATAAATTTACAAATGGGAGCAAATCAGTGGCGTAACTAACATTACATATTAGTCAGTGGCGTAACCCAATATATATTAAAAATTTCTGTAAAATTCCATGATCATTTAACGTAAGCCTATTTCTAGGACGGTCGCTTTTGTTGAATGGCTTATATTTAATTGTACAAATAATTATATGGAAAGAATCTTTAATATCTCATTCGTCCTGAGAAACGTGGGAAGTCCAAACAATAAGCTAGTCTCATCCCCCCACCACAGTAGCTAGTATCATCCCACAACCAGGTGCAGCTCCTGGGGGAAGCACAATCAAATGAAGCCTGGAGACTTTTGTAGAAACCATGAACGAACACAAAAGAAACAACGAACTAACTGACAGACTGACAGTGATTACATTGCAAGAATGGAAAAGTATTACGGAAAACGTTTACGAAAAACGGAGTAGAATTTATAACGACACACGGAAACTGGGACACACATTATGAAAATGAGGAAGTCGAGGACGTAACATCAAATGTTAATGGCATTAAACACTATGAAAAACGGCAAAGCTTCCGGACCTAGAAGAATCTATTAAAGTTAACAAAGATTGTCCCAGGAGATGCATTTTAAACATTCGCATAAATTTTCACAAAGTCTCTTAAGAGTAAGTCCCATATAAATGCAAACAAGCCAACATACGTAACATCACTATGTAAAAAAGGAGAGAGACATCGATCAAGAATGAAGTAGATGTGGGCGAGGAGGAAGAGAGAGGAGAAGAAGGGAGGAACCAGTTGAATCAAACGTAGTCCGCAGTGGCTCATACGAAAAAAAAAACAGAATACTGTATTCCCTTTTATTTCGAAATACGATTATGTAGTATGTATATATTATGTATGGATTATGTAGGGTTACTGACGTGTTGTCATCACGTCTGTTGACGTATACACTGATTTGATTATTACGTAAGGTCAGTTTCACTATAATGAAAGATTAGGGCTATATAATTGGCATTGTTTACGTCTGGCCGTTGACCTCCCGCCCTCCACACTGATGGAGTGTGACCCTCGCTCTGGACGTTGCGAACAACAATAACAACAACAACTACTACTACTACTACTACTACTATTACTATTTACTAGCTTTACTAGGTGTTTCACTGGTGCTACTATATTATTTATTTACCAAGTCTAAGTTAGATATATTCAAGAAAGTTATAATGCTTGCTTTCAGCAGTGGATCTTACAGAAAACGTACTCTGATGTAACAGTAGGACTAAAGGTCACTGTTGACAGCCAGGTTCTTCAGCTGCAAATAACAACTAAAAAAAAAGAAAAGAAAGGAAAAAAACGAAACAAATCCGAAGAAATTTGTGTGGTGTAGCAGCTATATTCATACCTGACAAAAAATGAATATGGTTTCTCAAAATGAATATTTTATTATTTTTACGTACATTTTTCTCAGCTGCTATAAAAGGCGAAGGACACAATTATTTCATGCTAATTGCAGTGTACACTGACTGATTAAAAAACATTAAAAAAAGTTTTAAATCGATTAAATAAATAAATCTTTACAAAAGTCAAAAATTTGAGACAATTTTTTGCACGGAAATTTATTTTAAACAGTTAATTGAATAAAAAAGGTAATTTTGTAGTTTAATGGAATACCTTTACAGAATATGCTAACACAAATTTTGATATGCTACTCCCAATACGTCACCGTGGGCAGGCACTTTGTCTTTAGTCTCGCCGAGAGAACCAAGTAATAGGAACCCATTACATAACAGGAGGACACGGTTATAAACATGTAGGAAGCAAATATTGCTTTATAAACAGTGAATTAATTAATTAAATTTAATTATCATTTATTAGTATTTTTTAATCCTCCAACGCTCTTGTTCAGCTATCAATATCATCATATTCTATCAAGCGAATTTTGTTCACTGAAATAATATCGGTATTAAATCCCTAGCTGGCGTACTTGTAGATTCGAAGGTATGATAATGAAAACTTAATATTAATTTTGAGGAAAGAATAATTAATAATTATATTTATTTAAATTAATACATATTATGTACATTATTATTATTATTATTTTTAGGCTATTGTTTACGTGTCAGGTATTCATTGTTATTACATTTATGCGGTACAATAACTATTTTCTTCTCAGTCACTACCTCCCTCCACTCTTTCAAGTTCTGTGTTATCCCCCCACCTCTCGCACTCTCTCCACTATCACTGTCACTTCATTCGTTCTTCTCCATCTCTGTCTTCTGTTCGTCGACATTCACGTTGGTTGTCAGTAGACGTTAACTGGCACTTTTGACATAGTTTTTGTCTCCTCTACTAGGAAATTGGGATACACTAAGCTTCGCGTTGCTACCAGCTATTGCACTGTCCGAGCTCTCCGAGGAACTTATACAAAATTATTGTTTAAAAATGAATAAAACTATGGTGATCAGTGGCGGATTATCCATAACGCTAGGGTATACTGCAATACCGAACACCGGTGCCTCAGCTGTCGGAGGGGGCACCATCCAGCCCTGAATTACAAAACTTTTTAAAGATAATAAATGTGAAAAAAAAACAAAAAGAAATCCTCAATCCAAAATCATAAAAATATGTGTGCACACTTTTCAACGACCTTCTAATAGAATTGAAGCACTTTGTGCCACGAAAAAAATTGCAAGAAAGAGAATTTTACAAATCGTTGGAATGAAGATGATAGCTTCCATGACAGTACAGTTTGTCCGCTAAACTTATTAAACTGGATTATTGATTAATGTATTTCCGAATATATACATTGCTTATCCTCTGCTTTTGACGATTCCAATTGCAAACTGCGAATCTGAAAGATCGTTTTCTGTACTAAAACGCATTAAAGAAATGTTGAGTTCAACTATGGGAGATGAGGGATTACCTTCGTTAGCATGGTTGAATATTGAAAGCGGGAACTTCAATCGCTCGATTTAGAAGACATTATAAAGGACTTCGTTAAGGCAAAATCAAGAAAAAAGGGATCGATTAGTATTTTTTAAGCTTAAGTAGTACTACGCTCGTTGTAATCACTATTCAGCTAAATATTTGTTGTAATTTGCGAGTTTAATAACATAATTGTTAACAACGATGCTACAAACTTTTTGTATTTTCAAAACTTGTTCAAATTGTAGCTACGGTCGAAACTAATAAATTGTCGCGAGGAAGTCATAGTCTCTTATTTACATTACTTTACACCCCTTTTTTAACCATTTTACATTAAATGTTTCTAATTTTCCTTTTTAAAATCATTACTGACTGGAAGCAACATTATTTGTGGTTGTTGTAACACAATGCCATCCAAGCACTTCAGGGAATAAGAATAGTTAATTGTCATAAACATAGAATGACGAAAATGTCGCCAATCGGTTCAACCGACCCCAAAGACTGACTCTTACAACTAATCACACGTTCCACTTAAGCTCCACATTTCTGGAGCAGCTGAAGACAAGTAATATTTTAAAATTAATTTGAAACTTGTTTTATACCCTCTTGTAATGCATCATAATAGAATATAAGCTGATCTGTAACCATTTAAATACTCAGACCCTTGTGTTTGAATACCAGAGTTTGTAATTTACATATAAATTATTCAATTGATTGAGCGAAAAGAGTTCTCAGTTTTAACTCGACTATTTGGCATTTTCATGTCTATCTGCGTGTCTGTCTAGTTGAGGTTTGTTTTACGATAACTTTTGCACGTATCAAACAATTTTCATAAAACTTGGCGTGTGTGTCCATACCTTTAACCTACAGTGCCCTATTGTTTTTGAGGTTGATGCCCCCAAAAATATCGTGTCAAAATAAATGTGGGGTCAAAATTATGAAAAATAGGGCAACATGACCATGTGGGATATCAAATTAAAGAGAATATTAACCACAATCTGAATATAATGTTCAGCTTTGATAATTACAAACTTTTAGGGCATCAGAGTCCAAAAAATGTAGGTACCAAATTTGGAAAAAATTTTACAAGTACATTATTCAAATTAAACAGAATGTAAACCACAATCTGAATATAGTGTTGAGGCTTGATAATTAAAAAAAATGATTGGACACCGGTTAAAATGTTAAAATTTTGGGAATAACCATAAAAATTCATGCCGAACATCAGACTAAAGCGAATGATATTAACCAAAATACGAATTTAATGTGCGCTTTGAATATTTTTATTTTTTTTAGGTGCACCACAAACCAAAAAGTTAAGCAAAAATTTTTAACCAATTTTAAAATTCTGAGCGAGTTCTGCAGCTCTGGGAGCTTATTAGTATGAAGCTTTCTAAGTTGCTGAGGAATAACTCACTACACTATAAACATAGTAAACCGAATTGGATACGCTGATAAACATTCGAATGCTTTATGTTTCGACACTCGGTAAGAGGATATAACCTACAAAATTTGAATAAAAATATTAACAATTCCTCAACCACCGGTCAGCTACTAAAGTGTGTTGTATATATGAAGCAACATTGTGCTGTCCAGATGATTATAATGTACATCAATTTAAAACGTTGATAATAACGTAACTAATTATCCAAATAATTTAATTCCAATTATAATTATTACATTTTTACCCCCCAATTCCCCAGTCTGAGTCGTTGTCATGAACCTACATACCTACACTTTTAATTGGCACAACGAGAAACCAAGCATCGTAGCCCAGTATTATAATGGACATTCCCCAATACAGTATTGTTAATCTCCAAGCCCCCAATATCTATACTCTTTGCATTAATTACTACTATAATATTTAAGTAGTTATTTACCTTATATGGAGATTCCAGAGTATAACAAGAAAAAGTAGTATCGATCTGATCAAACTAATAATATTTGAAATAAATAAAAATGTATTCATACTTTTTCTCCAGCAAACAAATAAATTAAAATGAAATCGTTCGTAAAACAAGAGGGGAGTGTCAGATGTTGTTGAGCAACTTAGACGAAGCACAAGTGCGTCATACTACTATTTTCTCCGTGGTGACAACCCTTACTGTTTGAAGATTTAATGGAACTGGAAACTGTCAGGTGATTATAATGTCACAACTGAATATTTAGTTTGTAGTTAGTGGACTAACTCTTTATATTGTACTTCCAGTTCTAAAGCAAAGCGTAGGCAAATCTATACAAAATAAGAATGTTTTTCAGTTCCTGTAGTAAATCATAACACACACACACACACACACACACACACACACACACACACACACACACACACACACACACACACACAGAGGTGGTTCTTAACATTTGTCCTATAGGCTACGTGTATATACGGGAATATGTAAATAGGTATTATTTGGTGTTCTAGTTCAAACATACTATTTATGATCAAACAGGTAAGATACTGTTTATGAATGATAGCATCATACCTTATTAGATTAATACTAACACGATATACCTGTATGTAATAGCTTTTATAATACTTTATGTAACATAGATACATACAAGTTATTTCACTATATAATTAAACATTAACATTCACACAATACACATCACTTCACTGTATAACTATTTCTGCATAACCAATACACAGTCTTGATAAAGATATTAATAACTGTCAAACTATTTAAAACAAATTAAAAACAATATGTGTTCATTCAACTGACCCACCTTGCTAAACCATTTGCCATTTATCGATTCACAATCACAATTATGACAAGGTTTTATGTAGAAATTATGCACTTGTGCTTCGTATATAATAAGTTAAATCCTGTTTAAGTTATCAGAAAACAAAGATTATTTCTAGATGTCATACATTAAAACATTACTGTATTAATTTTGTGTAAAAAGTGTTCCAGTTTTTCTAATTTAATAAGAACAAGTGGGCGACAATGAAAAAAATGTGTGGCTAAGGTTATGAATTTAACAGGGTTCATATAAATGAGGAAGGATGGAACAAGAATGTGAAAAACTGTGGGAGAGGGTTTTATCTCTAGTTGATGGTTAATGATTGATGACGACGATGAAGTATGTGCAGAAAACATAAAATGAACTAAATTAAGTAATGCAGCTTATAATACCCACTACAATCGTGACACAGAAACTACAATAATTTTAAAAACTCTGTAATCATGAGAGCATTATAGGTTATGTTACAGGATATAAATCTCAAGATTGTCCATTTGATACGTTAGTTTCGCCTGCTTTTCCAGACTGAACAGGGTCCAACGATACCCTACCAAATGCAAAAACTTAGTAAAGCTGGTAGTGACTAGAGGCGTGCTAAACTAGTATTTTATAATAACTGGTACGAACGAAACCGTTACATAAAGTAACAGGTGCACATATCTGTTATTATATACTTCTTATACCTATATTATATAAATTGTTATAAGAAATAAATTGAATCAAAAACTATTAACAGTCTTAATTTATACTGTGACTTTGCTAAGATTTACACTTTTTAAAAGAAAATAAGAAACAAGAGAATTTATACGCCTATCTTCCTTTGGGAATACTAATTTACGTTTTCGCTAGGAGGAAAGAAACTGACATAGGTTTAATATTAAATTATTGATTCCATTTTGGTTAGACAACTGCGAAACTCAGGCAATGAAATTTAGAGTGCACGTAATAGCGCAACAAATAATGTCGACAAACGTCATAAACATATAACAAAACGTAACAGTAAGCCACAAGAGTTACAACAATCTCATCATTTATGTGAGATGTTCAGTAAAGTTAAAATCATCTTCAACTATCAGCAACTCTGTAGGTTATAACACAATATAATTCCCTTTTTCATAATTTACTAAGTTGGTGAATAGTATAATATATAATTTCTTTTTATAATCTGTATTATATATCTGCATTACACACGAGAATAAATGTAACATCAGTATGCATTTTTTTTTCATATAATAAAAACAGCGTCGTCTCTTTGGTATAGAGATATTCTGAACCTCGTTGTATTGCTTCGTTTCGTACATGTATGCCCATCGGCACATGCGTAGTATGAAGTATTCAGCACCAAAATACTATGAGTACTCGTCGTACTCGTACTAAGCTATGTACTCGTAGTACTCGTTTATTCGTTAACTGCGTAGGGGGCTCCCGCGACTCGGAAACGCGAGGCCACGAGTAATCGGAACGGTTATTTCGACTTTGAGTTATTGCTGAATAGGAACAGGTATTTCAACTTATCAATCATTGTTGTATCCGTTCCAGAAAAACGTCGTTCCAAAATACCTGTTACCATAAACCCGTGCGAAACTTTCGCACATTGAACCTTCCCCCACCCTCCCAAAATTGATTTAGTCTTTTGTTGGGTTGTTGAAATTAAATACTCAGCGAAGTGTATACACTAAATAGCAAAGAGACTTTATTAATGTGAACGTATTTACAATTTACAATACCTCTTTGTATACAATATTTGATGGCAGAATGCAATCATCTTGAAATTTTTGTAATGTGAACGTATTTACAATTTACAATACCTCTTTGTATACAATATTTGATGTCAGAATGCAATCATCTTGAATTTTTTGTTTGTCATTTTCGGTAATTGATACAAAAATATTGTTAGATTTAGTGACTCTTGAAAAGGCTACATAGAGTTGTCCATGAGTAAATACAGCATTTAGCAAGTGTAATCCAGCTCTTTAAAGCGTTTGTCACTGTAACTTATTGATAGTCATTGCAAAGGCAACTTTCTTCTTCAGCTGTCTTCTGGTCATTTGGAAAGCTACGGTTGGGTCGGATGGGGTGAGGTTAATTCGTGGTATGACAACAGTTTTTCCAGAGTCAATTAACCGAGCAGTGACAGTGTATTCATGGAGGTGCGTGACGACCCTATTGATTAACCCCTGTTTAGCATTTAAATTTCTGATCAACATGACAATAGTGTGTTTCTTCAAAATTAATTTATGTGTTGGCAAGCCTGAATGGGTTTAAACTATTTAAGAATTCTAGAGGATACAATTGGTTGTCAGTCCCCTCGTCGGATTGTACGGAATCAAACTGTAGTAAACTTTGCAATCTCCTGCTACAATGTTTTGCAATCTTCTATAATTCTACCTTCTACAATCTCGTACGTTGATTTTTGTACAGTCTTCATTTTTCGGGCATAATATGGCTGTGTTCATAACACATTGTTGGCATTATTGCTGCCAGTTGGGAACACTTTCGCAATTATCTCGTTTTCGACGCAGTAGAATGTCTTGGGAATCTTGACTGTGTTTGGTGAAACGTCGTGTTTCACTTCGAGTTCTCCGTTTCCTAACTGCAGCAGCCAATTGCTGAATTCTGAATCGTCTGTTCTCATATTTTGCGTTAGATTTCGTTTCTGTATTGTTCGCCACAGTGGCGATTGTTGTATGTTTTCTTCTATTATGGTCGTTCTGTTTCCGTGCCTGACAACAGGAAGTACCTGCCTGAAGTCACCACCGAAAACTATTGTTTTCCCTCCGAAGTGTGTGTTTACGTTGGAAATATCTCGTAGGAGTCGATCAACAATTCCTAGGGCGTGTTTGGGAACCATTGAAACTTCATCCCAAATTATCAATGATGCTCTTCGAAGTAGGTCGGCTTGCTTTGAATATGGCCTGATAGATGATACTGAAGTGTCAAGGTTAGGTACAGGTAATTTGAATAGGGAGTGAGAAGTTCTGCCACCCGGCAATAAATTGGCCGCTATTCCTGTCCAAGCAACAGGTAAGACATGATTTCAGATATTAAGCATGACTGACAGCAGAAAAGAAAAAAAATTAAAACATCATAGATTTTTTTTTAAATAGATTTTTCTTTTAACTTAAATTTTAAACAAACAATGTGTTTTAACGTAAACTGAGTATGCTATGTCAGAAGTCGGTAAAAAATCCTATCCACTGATACCTTATTCATCGCTGTAGGCTTTGTATTAGTTGAGAAAAAGGGATGTTGACAACCCCAAGTAGTGAGTGACTACATAAGTTGCCCACTTGTAATTTCTGTAACCACGTGCCTACTACTACAACAAATACGGCCCTTAGTCTTCCTTTAACTCAGCCATGTATTAGGTACCCATAGTGCAGTAGTAGGTATAAACAATTTTTTAGTATATAATTAGTAAAATAGTTTACCTTTTTCTTGTCCGTCTGGTGGCCTTTTCTCTATATTTAATTCAACGCGTTTCAGGACATATGCCCCATCATTAGGAATATCCCTTGTTGAAGTTCGTCGATTGTTAAAATATTAAAAACACTCTATATACAATTTTACACATAACGATAAATATAATATAAACATAAAAAACACATAAAATACCCAAATTTGAGACACACGCGATATCGGTGGTGCGCACCACGACATGCTATAGGCGACTGCAGTGTTCATGTTCTATGGACCTTGTTCTGTATTCTTATCGCTGTGTCGTATAATAGATTGGACTGGAAATTCAACTGATCGTTAAGGATGACTTCTTCTGTTTTTTTATTTTTGTAAGCCTTATATATTTCGTATTCTTCGATAGCATTCATATAATTTCCTTTTCTGCATATATGGAGGGGTTGAAAGTTCGTTGTGAAATCAGTATAACTATGGTTTTTGTCCATCAGATGTCGCGCGTAATTTGACACTGTTTTACTAAATTCTTTTTTAGGTAAATGTTCTCTGAATCGTTTTTTAAAAGGTCTACCAGTTTGGCCAATGTAAAAGCTGTCACAGTCATTGCATATTATGTTATAAACGCCCGTCCTGTCTTCAACCGATTTTGAATGTTTAGGTAAGAGTATCTTATTAATGTTATTATTAGTTCGGTAAGCCATTTTTATATTTATCCCACTGAATACTTTGTTTAAAATTTTGGGTAGGGTGTTACCATATACTGATGCTATATACCTAATTTTATTTCTATTATTTTCTTCTAATTCTATGTTGTTTTTCTTTTTTCTGTGTTTCTTGACTAAATTATCCACGATTGAGCTTTTATAACCATTGGCTTTAGCTATGTATTTGATCGTGTTCAGTTCTTCGTGAAAATCTTTGTCTTCGAATGGTATGGAAAGTAACCTATGTATTAAACTATGATAAGCTGCCATTTTCTGAGAAAAGGGATGATGTGATTCAGCATTTATCGTGAGATCCGTGGTTGTCGGTTTTCGGTATATTTGATATTGAAATTTTTCATCTAGCCTTGTAATTGTCAGGTCGAGGAAGTTAAGTTTATTATTTATCTCCGTCTCAAGTGTGAACTGTATGTTTTTATTGACACTATTCATGTATAATTTCATATTTTCTATTTGTCGTATTGTGCCATTATAAATTATAAACGTATCATCAACATAACGTGTATATGATATTATTTTCTTGGAAAGTTTATTTACGTCATTGAGCAAATATGTATTCTCATAGTGGTTTAAGTATATGTCAGCCAATAAACCAGATAAAGGTGACCCCCTGGCTAGGCCCTTTTTTTGGATATAATAATTATTATTAAATATAAAATAATTTTGGTCAAGTACAACTTCCAGTAAATTAACTAAATCATTGATTTCTTCAGAATTACATATTTTGGCGTTAATAAGATTTTCTTTAAGGATAGTGAGAGTTTCTTGAACAGGGACATTCGTATACAAGTCAACAATATCAAAAGATGCTATTTTATAATTAGGTCGTAATTTAATGCTTTTCAATTTGTTAACAAGGTCAATGTTATTTCTTATACTATGGTTATTACTTATCTTTATACTGTTTTTTATTTTCACTGCAAGTTTTTTGCTGACATTGTAGCTCGGCGCAGTTGTGAAATTTATCAATGGCCTAATCGGTATATTGGTCTTATGGATTTTTGGTAGGCCAACAAATTGTGGTGCTTCTGCGTTAATGGGTTTTAGTGCACGGCGTGTGGCGTTATCAAACAGCCGTGTACATAGGTTAATTTTATTATTCAAAACTTTGACGAGTTCGTCAAATTTCACAACTGCGCCGAGCTACAATGTCAGCAAATGGGGAAGTGTTGGATTTCTTCATACCCCATCGACGACGTTCCCAGCTTAAGTTAGATTCTTTCTATCGCCTACAGGCCAACGGAGAGGCGTTGGGGGACTTCGTGCATGATGTACGGAAAGCTGCCCGGGTATTAAGATTAGGGTTGCCCGAGACGGAAGTGATACAAGTAATCCTGGAAGGACTGAATCCCCAAGAGGTATCGCGTTTGATATTCGCAGACCGTCCACGTTGTTTCGCGGATCTGTACCGGTTGTGTGTGGTTTCTAAGACTGTCCAGGCAGGGGACGAGTCCCGGGGAAGAGCTGTTACGGATATCCAATACTCCAGTGGTCTGTTAGGAAGAGCTAAAAAGGACAAACATGGCGGTTGGAGAAGAACACAAGAGACTGTCAGAAAAACTGAATATTCCGGAAGTAATGGAGGCTACAAGGGGGTGACAAGTGAGAAGACGGTAGCTACGGTTACAGCAGAGAAAAGAAATAAGTACGAAATTAACAGGGAAAGAAGAAGTTATATTGGTAAACCAACATCGGCAAGTAGGGAGCCTGTAGCAAGGCGTTATTCCTATTCAGAGAAAAGAGAAACTTTGAAGCTTCCAGAGGAATTACCATTGCCTAATAGAGTAGTGGATGAAGAAGGTGAGGAGAAAGAAGAAAAGCGAAGTAACTTCTGTGGATCAATACAAGACGACAAGAACACGTCTGTTGATATTGAATTACAGGACTCTAAGAGGACGTCATGGTTAAATCCAGATGCCGTGGAATTTGTTCCGGTACCTCCATCTCGGTTCATGACGGATCCAGATCCGGTAACATCATCATCACCTATGCCGGGAGATGAGAAGTCACTTGATGGTGGAGCTTTACCATCGTCAGTAGAATTTGATTTAGACATTGCACATGGACCTGGACAGCTGGATTCCAGGTTGGGAAAGGTTGAGGAAGTTGTAGTTGCTGAGAGTGGTGAAGAAGAGGAATCGAAGGAAGAGGCAGAAGAGCGGTCTGCACATGCTACGCAGGGGAGTATAATTGTAAGTGTTAGGGAGGCTGCAAGTGTTTCTGAGGTTGCGGATGGACAAGGGGATGTCCATGCTGCAAGTGTGGTAGAAGTAGGTGATGTAGAAGTTGAGGAGAAATTGGGTGGCAGCGTTGTGGAGTGTGTGAGTGAGAATGATGTAGTGTGTGAAGATGTGCAGACGCTTTCTGTAAGTAGTGTTGAGGATTCCGAGGAATGGAAAAAAGTTTCATGCGGACCAGGTGAGCAACTAGAGGATAAAGATGTGCAGTGTCATGAGATAGATTTAGATTATGTAGAGGAGAAAAAGGAAGAGGTGGGAGAAAGAGAAAAAGGGGAAATTGTAGAAGAGAAGAAGGTAGAAGCAGAGGAGTTAGAGGTTGAGGATAATCCAAATCGGGGTAAAAGTAGTCAGGTAAGTTACCTTGATTCTAATTCAGAAGAAACAAATCAGTACAGCTCAACACGAGATAGTTTCTCAGAGAGTGGTGTCCAAAAGGAACGAGTACCTAAAGTTCGTCATAAAAAGGTGAGAAGAAGCGGTTAACGGGTAGCGGGTAGATGTTCCCCACAGTCCCAGTGGTGTCCGTCTACTTCAGGGTTGCGCCCCTGCCTCCGCGAGCCTTGGTTTTCTCCACCTATCCTTATTCTCGGAGGGAACCATGTCCTTTACCTTAGTCCTAGCTATTGACCTTTCAATGATCCTTGCCCTTTTCATCTTCCCAATTTTCCTACCCCTCCCCTTAGAAAACAAAAAAAAAATAAATAAAATAAAAATTAGAAAGGAAAAGAAAAAAATTAGAAAAAGAAAAAAAAAGAAAAATATCAGAAAGGAGTTAGAAAAGACGTTAGTTGGAAGAGTTGGGACTAGATTGGTGTAGTGATGTTAGTGTTAGATTGTTGTTTGTTGTTTTCATTTTTGTAGGGTCGGGGCCATGCCGCATTCCCCGGTTGATTTCCCTGGTAGGTTATTTTTGGATTAAGTGAGTTTGTTAGACGATGCCGTGCTGTAGTAAACCCCCTTGCTAGTTACGCAGTATTTAAAGAGTAAATGAAGAGATGATGTTCTCGTGCCCTCTATGCGGTTTTCTCTGTCCGGCTAAGCGGGGCCGTCCGCCCTAGTGTAGGGATGTGGGCCAGCCATATGGCAAGGATGGAGATGCCTTGTTGGTGCATGTGGCTGGTCGGTCCGAGAGGTGGACGAGAGGAGTAGTACGGTCACTCACATACAAGGTGGGCGATACCTTGTTTGGTCTTCGGACGAGTATGTGAGTGGGACCAGTGGAAGTAGGTGGTGGTCACCAGAGAGTGTGACGTGTTGGGGTGGTCCTGTGGAGTTGGCATGGCGGAGAGGGTCGCATGGGGATGGTAGCAGTTGTGAGGAGTTTTTTGTTGTGCTCCTCTGTCTAAATGTGAGGCAACTATGTTGCGCTTTTGGGGTGGGGGTGTGCCGATTCTAAAATACATCGGCGCGTGTTCGGTATTTAACGCCAAAGCAGACGAAAAATGCCGTACTGTGTTTAACAGATACACGCAAAGTATACTGTAATACCATTTAAGTGTGCCCGGTTAGTGCTGCACTCTAGCACGCGCCGCTGTTTGCAAGCGAGAAGGCCGGAATTGGGTTTGGTTAAAATTGTCTCTGGCTGGCCGTTTAAGCGTTCGCTTCGCTTGCATCTTCTCCGACAGAAAGGAGTTTTTAGTTTACCATCTTCTTCATCTATGGCAGGCTAAACTACTACAGATCTGCGGTAAGTTACGGCAATCTGATTATATACTTCAATTTAAAGTAATAAGAAAGAAAAAATTGTTTAATAAGTCCACATATGACTGAATTCAGATAACCTATTACGCCACCTCGTGGTGAGTTGTGCAATGCGTAATTTAAATGTAACTTTTATTGGTAATTATAGTAATACTATATTAATTTCAGATGTCTTAACTAAGGCACCAGAATTGAGAATAATGTAAATGCAAAAAGGTATTTGTTTAATAAGTATAGAAATGATTGTAATCAGGTAACTTTTCACACCACGTGGCAAAATCAGACTATGTGTAAATTTTATTAATTGTATAACAAACTGAATAATTATATAATCAAAATTGAATTATGTTAACCCACAGGGGTAAAGTTTATAATATGAAATTTAACAAAACTAAATGTTTTCAAGATAAGGCCCAAGTGGCCATATGACCGTTGCAAGGTGTGTAAAACTATCATTTTAGGCAGCCCTACAGCTGTGTTAATATTATATATGGGTTTTGGTGCGTGTGAGGTTTCTGTGGGAATTAGTTTTGAGAACTTATCGCTGATAATATTTTGTATAAATAGGGTCCTCCGGGCTGAAGACGGGGAACAGCTCCAACCTGAACCATTAACATCCAGACTCTCTCTCTCAACTTCATCTGCCGGAGGAGAATAGCGAGCACGAACCACAAACACCCTATCATGTAGGCCAGGAGATCGCCACTTCACACCCATGGAAAAAATAAGGTGACCTCAATCCATATTATATTTTTTTTACACAGTGTGATGTAACTCACTAGAACCAGTGGACATAGAGTCACTCTACAACAATGACTTTAAGTTTTCAACATTTTAATTGGGTCCCCGGTTAACGGGACAGAATAGTGCGTGGACTTGGGGGGGGGGGGAATCTTTTGTACATTTTATAAATCTGTTGTATAAATTGTGAGCCCAGGGGTTGACATGTATCTGTGGCTGCTCACCATTCAGACGTGTAAATTTCCTTCTTATTTTCAGTATAAGGGTTTTATTAGTGCTACTAATTAATTCAATCAACATGTAATCTCACTGGTTCAATTTAGTTTTCATTTTATGTTTTAATTTCTCATTTTTAAATTCGGTTTGGATCATGTAGGGATAGAAGTTTCTTTGGTAGTTAAGTCGGGTCACCAGTTTAATCCTGTATAGGTGCATTTTCATGCAGAGTTAAACCTGCTTTTGAGACAGGTTGAGTTATGCACTATCTTGCCTAGGAACATGTCGGCCTTTGGGCCAAATTACTTTTAATAAGGTTATAAGGTTTATGACACGTTACTATTTTCAAGACTTAACAAATTTATCAATATTTAAATTCTTTTAATTAATTATGATCACTGGGGTGTTCACTGTATTATAATTATAATTACTCCAAGTCTAAGTGCTCAATGTGGCAGCACTTTATAATAGTATCAGGCACTATGCCAACTCTTGAATTTAGTATGTTCTGGGCCCACTGGTGTTGCATACATAATCAGTTAAACACATATAATATGTTATACCCATATTAGGAATTAAAACCTAATATGGAGATTTATAGATTTTTAATAATGTACCTCATGGCGTGGAAAAGGGTGTGGCAAGAGATAGATGTTATAATTGTCCTGTGTTGTGGAACATGTATATGTATTGTATATTCGTGTGTGTTTTGGGGGTTATATATGTATTGTACATTCGTGTGTATTTTTGGGGGTTTAGATATAGGGCTAAAAGAAAATATAAAACATAGGTTTTATATAAATTTATTTTCACGTACCATTTATAAAAGAAAATATAAAACATAGGTTTTATATAAATTTATTTTCACGTACCATTTATAAAAGAAAATATAAAACATAGGTTTTATATAAATTTATTTTCACATAACATTTAAAGGGAGAATATAGATTTTATCTCTATTAATTTTCAATTAATATTTTTTAAGGAGAATTAATTATTTTTCATTAATATTTTTAAGGTGAATATGGAAAATAAATTTTATATTTATTAATAATTTTCAAGTAATATTTTTTAAGGAGAATTAACCTTTTCAATTAACATTTTTTTTTAGGAGAACATAGAATCTAAATGTTATGTTTATTGAATTTTGTAGGTAACCATTTTAAAGGAGATATAATAATAAAAAAGGATTTTATTGATTGTTAATTTTGTGAGTTTTCATTGCAAGTCCCGTCTCACTGGATCCAGCGCATTTTTGGCTTCTCTAGTCTTCGGCCTAGTTTTAATTATCTTGTGGCCCCTCTTTTCAAAAAAAAAAAAAAACATTTTTTTTTTTTTGTCAAAGTTAAAGAGGGGTTACAATACTGTTTTTTTATTTTCACTGCAAGTTTTTTGCTGACATTGTAGCTCGGCGCAGTTGTGAAATTTATCAATGGCCTAATCGGTATATTGGTCTTATGAATTTTTGGTAGGCCAACAAATTGTGGTGCTTCTGCGTTAATGGGTTTTAGTGCACGGCGTGTGGCGTTATCAAACAGCCGTGTACATAGGTTAATTTTATTATTCAAAACTTTGACGAACTCTGCTGTTGGGTCCGCTTGTATCATTACAATATTATTATTTGATATGAACTCGTTAACCTTTGAAGTGTATTCGTCTCTGTCTATTACGACTACGGTATTCCCCTTATCAGCTTTTGTAATCAGTGCGTTGTTATCTATCAATTTAGTTTTTATATGTTTCAAGGTTTTATTTTCTTTCAAGTATCTTTGATTAACTTTACAGAGCTTTACATTATTTGTTATAGTTTTTAGGCATTTATTCAAGCTATTATTAATTACTGCACTAATAATTTCTCGAATCATGGGGTCTTTACCGATATAAGGAATATTATAATTTAGCCCCTTATAGGCGGTGCAGAGGCCGCCGTAAAAACAATACCAAACCAGACTTTACAAAATGAAACCCGTGCCGTAATTAATAATAGCTTGAATAAATGGGGCAACCCTAATCTTAATACCCGGGCAGCTTTCCGTACATCATGCACGAAGTCCCCCAACGCCTCTCCGTTGGCCTGTAGGCGATAGAAAGAATCTAACTTAAGCTGGGAACGTCGTCGATGGGGTATGAAGAAATCCAACACTTCCCCATTTGCTGACATTGTAGCTCGGCGCAGTTGTGAAATTTGACGAACTCGTCAAAGTTTTGAATAATAAAATTAACCTATGTACACGGCTGTTTGATAACGCCACACGCCGTGCACTAAAACCCATTAACGCAGAAGCACCACAATTTGTTGGCCTACCAAAAATCCATAAGACCAATATACCGATTAGGCCATTGATAAATTTCACAACTGCGCCGAGCTACAATGTCAGCAAAAAACTTGCAGTGAAAATAAAAAACAGTATAAAGATAAGTAATAACCATAGTATAAGAAATAACATTGACCTTGTTAACAAATTGAAAAGCATTAAATTACGACCTAATTATAAAATAGCATCTTTTGATATTGTTGACTTGTATACGAATGTCCCTGTTCAAGAAACTCTCACTATCCTTAAAGAAAATCTTATTAACGCCAAAATATGTAATTCTGAAGAAATCAATGATTTAGTTAATTTACTGGAAGTTGTACTTGACCAAAATTATTTTATATTTAATAATAATTATTATATCCAAAAAAAGGGCCTAGCCAGGGGGTCACCTTTATCTGGTTTATTGGCTGACATATACTTAAACCACTATGAGAATACATATTTGCTCAATGACGTAAATAAACTTTCCAAGAAAATAATATCATATACACGTTATGTTGATGATACGTTTATAATTTATAATGGCACAATACGACAAATAGAAAATATGAAATTATACATGAATAGTGTCAATAAAAACATACAGTTCACACTTGAGACGGAGATAAATAATAAACTTAACTTCCTCGACCTGACAACTACAAGGCTAGATGAAAAATTTCAATATCAAATATACCGAAAACCGACAACCACGGATCTCACGATAAATGCTGAATCACATCATCCCTTTTCTCAGAAAATGGCAGCTTATCATAGTTTAATACATAGGTTACTTTCCATACCATTAGAAGACAAAGATTTTCACGAAGAACTGAACACGATCAAATACATAGCTAAAGCCAATGGTTATAAAAGCTCAATCGTGGATAATTTAGTCAAGAAACACAGAAAAAAGAAAAACAACATAGAATTAGAAGAAAATAATAGAAATAAAATTAGGTATATAGCATCAGAATATGGTAACACCCTACCCAAAATTTTAAACAAAGTATTCAGTGGGATAAATATAAAAATGGCTTACCGAACTAATAATAACATTAATAAGATACTCTTACCTAAACATTCAAAATCGGTTGAAGACAGGTCGGGCGTTTATAACATAATATGCAATGACTGTGACAGCTTTTACATTGGCCAAACTGGTAGACCTTTTAAAAAAAGATTCAGAGAACATTTACCTAAAAAAGAATTTAGTAAAACAGTGTCAAATTACGCGCGCCATCTGATGGACAAAAACCATAGTTATACTGATTTCACAACGAACTTTCAACCCCTCCATATATGCAGAAAAGGAAATTATATGAATGCTATCGAAGAATACGAAATATATAAGGCTTACAAAAATAAAAAAACAGAAGAAGTCATCCTTAACGATCAGTTGAATTTCCAGTCCAATCTATTATACGACACAGCGATAAGAATACAGAACAAGGTCCATAGAACATGAACACTGCAGTCGCCTATAGCATGTCGTGGTGCGCACCACCGATATCGCGTGTGTCTCAAATTTGGGTATTTTATGTGTTTTTTATGTTTATATTATATTTATCGTTATGTGTAAAATTGTATATAGAGTGTTTTTAATATTTTAACAATCGACGAACTTCAACAAGGGATATTCCTGATGATGGGGCATATGTCCTGAAACGCGTTGAATTAAATATAGAGAAAAGGCCACCAGACGGACAAGAAAAAGGTAAACTATTTTACTAATTATATACTAAAAAATTGTTTATACCTACTACTGCACTATGGGTACCTAATACATGGCTGAGTTAAAGGAAGACTAAGGGCCGTATTTGTTGTAGTAGTAGGCACGTGGTTACAGAAATTACTAGTGGGCAACTTATGTAGTCACTCACTACTTGGGGTTGTCAACATCCCTTTTTCTCAACTAATACAAAGCCTACAGCGATGAATAAGGTATCAGTGGATAGGATTTTTTACCGACTTCTGACATAGCATACTCAGCTTACGTTAAAACACATTGTTTGTTTAAAATTTAAGTTAAAAGAAAAATCTATTTAAAAGAAAAATCTATGATGTTTTAATTTTTTTTTCTTTTCTGCTGTCAGTCATGCATAATATCTGAAATCATGTCTTACCTGTTGCTTGGACAGGAATAGCGGCCAATTTATTGCCGGGTGGCAGAACTTCTCACTCCCTATTCAAATTACCTGTACCTATCCTTGACAATTCAGTATCATCTATCAGGCCATATTCAAAACAAGCCGACCTACTTCGAAGAGCATCATTGATAATTTGGGATGAAGTTTCAATGGTTCCCAAACACGCCCTAGGAATTGTTGATCGACTCCTACGAGATATTTCCAACGTAAACACACACTTCGGAGGGAAAACAATAGTTTTCGGTGGTGACTTCAGGCAGGTACTTCCTGTTGTCAGGCACGGAAACAGAACGACCATAATAGAAGAAAACATACAACAATCGCCACTGTGGCGAACAATACAGAAACGAAATCTGACGCAAAATATGAGAACAGACGATTCAGAATTCAGCAATTGGCTGCTGCAGTTAGGAAACGGAGAACTCGAAGTGAAACACGACGTTTCACCAAACACAGTCAAGATTCCCAAGACATTCTACTGCGTCGAAAACGAGATAATTGCGAAAGTGTTCCCAACTGGCAGCAATAATGCCAACAATGTGTTATGAACACAGCCATATTATGCCCGAAAAATGAAGACTGTACAAAAATCAACGAACGAGATTGTAGAAGGTAGAATTATAGAAGATTGCAAAACATTGTAGCAGGAGATTGCAAAGTTTACTACAGTTTGATTCCGTACAATCCGACGAGGGGACTGACAACCAATTGTATCCTCTAGAATTCTTAAATAGTTTAAACCCATTCAGGCTTGCCAACACATAAATTAATTTTGAAGAAACACACTATTGTCATGTTGATCAGAAATTTAAATGCTAAACAGGGGTTAATCAATAGGGTCGTCACGCACCTCCATGAATACACTGTCACTGCTCGGTTAATTGACTCTGGAAAAACTGTTGTCATACCACGAATTAACCTCACCCCATCCGACCCAACCGTAGCTTTCCAAATGACCAGAAGACAGCTGAAGAAGAAAGTTGCCTTTGCAATGACTATCAATAAGTTACAGTGACAAACGCTTTAAAGAGCTGGATTACACTTGCTAAATGCTGTATTTACTCATGGACAACTCTATGTAGCCTTTTCAAGAGTCACTAAATCTAACAATATTTTTGTATCAATTACCGAAAATGACAAACAAAAAATTCAAGATGATTGCATTCTGACATCAAATATTGTATACAAAGAGGTATTGTAAATTGTAAATACGTTCACATTACAAAAAATTCAAGATGATTGCATTCTGACATCAAATATTGTATACAAAGAGGTATTGTAAATTGTAAATACGTTCACATTAATAAAGTCTCTTTGCTATTTAGTGTATACACTTCGCTGAGTATTTAATTTCAACAACCCAACAAAAGACTAAATCAATTTTGGGAGGGTGGGGGAAGGTTCAATGTGCGAAAGTTTCGCACGGGTTTATGGTAACAGGTATTTTGGAACGACGTTTTTCTGGAACGGATACAACAATGATTGATAAGTTGAAATACCTGTTCCTATTCAGCAATAACTGAAAGTCGAAATAACCGTTCCGATTACTCGCGGCCTCGCGTTTCCGAGTCGCGGGAGCCCCCTACGCAGTTAACGAATAAACGAGTACTACGAGTACATAGCTTAGTACGAGTACGACGAGTACTCATAGTATTTTGGTGCTGAATACTTCATTCTACGCATGTTCCGACGCGCATACATGTACGAAACGAAAAAATACATCGAGGTTCAGAATATCTCTATACCAAAGAGACGACGGAGATGATTTTAACTTTATGAACATCTCACATAAATGATGAGATTGTTGTAACTCTTGTGGCTTACTGTTACGTTTTGTTACATGTTTATGACGTTTGTCGACATTATTTGTTGCGCTATTACGTGCACTCTAAATTTCATTGCCTGAGTTTCGCAGTTGTCTAACCAAAATGGAATCAATAATTTAATATTAAACCTATGTCAGTTTCTTTCCTCCTAGCGAAAACTTAAATTAGTATTCCCAAAGGAAGATAGGCGTATAAATTCTCTTGTTTCTTATTTTCTTTTAAAAAGTGTAAATCTTAGCAAAGTCACAGTATAAATTAAGACTGTTAATAGTTTTTGATTCAATTTATTTCTTATAACAATTTATATAATATAGGTATAAGAAGTATATAATAACAGATATTTGCACGGACAAGAAAAAGGTAAACTATTTTAATAATTATATACTAGAAGTGGCCTGGATACCGAAAAACATGGATCTAAAATTTTTTAGTGCAGCTTCATAATACCGTAAATTGTTACAGTTTAAGTACAGAAGAACAGATTAAAACTAAAGCAGTGTAGGATTGATTAATACTTAATTCTTTATATAAAGATTTATTTGCTATCGTAATTGTGTATTCTTATAACCTTACAGAAATATAGGCACAGTTGTGTTGTTAAATTTTGTACATATTGATATGGAAGAATTATTATTGTCATTTTCTTTTACGAATTTATTTCGTGTTTAAAGCAGAAATTGGAATTAATATAAGTTGAATTTAATTTTTAATTTTCATAAAATTTGCCTAATATATAGACAAAATTATGTTTTGTTTCAATGGCAGTGTAAGCCAAATGCGGGTAGATTATAGTGTAGCGTCAGGTCTTGTCTTATTCACACATTTATTTTTAATGACGATTAAATCCTGATTCTGACTAAAGACGCCTCGCGGTTAACCGTCCTACACATTACGACATTTAGGTAGAATATAAACCGTATATTGCACGATTCGCTCTTCAAAAGATCCATCTGTCGCATACATTGTAACCTGGAGAACAGGTGTATAACGATGAACTGTAACTGACATTTTAGAAAGTAATGGCGTCTTTTGTACTGAATTACAGCAATGAATTTAAGTATGAAAGAAGTAGAACTCAGGTGATAGAAATACAGAGCTGGAAATGTGATCGTTAATGGATTGTATAAAGACTGAAGACGGTAAAGCGGAAGACTATATTTAAATAATGCAACTACACAGAATTCCGTTAGAAAACATGCAACATACTATCATTCGGAATCTGACCATGGGTTGATTGAGGCTAACAGATTAGGATATCTGTGCTATAAGGTTAGAAAGAGAGAACTGTTTTTTAAAATTTACACCAAGTTGAGAGTAGGATAATGCTAATCTGCTGTTACACATGATAACGCTGTGTTATTTTTATGACTATCAAATCTGCGTAAATTGTAAATGTAAATCTGCCTACCTGTACCATAGTAAATGTTGGCAAACATTTGGTTAGTATTCACGTAATTTATATATTGAAGTCAAAACTTTATGCATAAAAATATACAAATTAACGCAATTTGTATATAATACATGCTTATATGTTACCTTTATAAGTTTTCCCTGTGTATGTGTGTGTGTGCCTACGGAATTTATTTACAAACTGAAATAACCTTACTACTTACAAAATTTGATAACTTAATAATTAATATTATTTATTATTATTATTAAATTACTCTTGTGAAAAATGAGGGAGCATGTTCGTTCACTCAAGCGTGTGATTTCTTCTGGACTCCTTCAGGCGTCGTTGTCTTTGTGAGGCTCGAGTACCAGGAGTCCGTCTTCCATAAGGAGTCCTTCCTTCAATTGTCATAAAAAGTTTTCATGTTTCAAGATCTTGGCGGTTGCCGTCTCTTCTTTATTAGCTGTTCTAAAAGTGAACGAACAGAGGGAAAAGTGTAGAAGATATCTTGACAATAGAATGGTCTACCACCATAAACCAAAGGGGAGAAAATCTGTCGGTAGACCTAGGAAACGCTGGATGTAAGGAAGCTGAAACGGACCACTGGATCATACATGAAAGCGAAGTAGAAGGATTTAGTGACTATTTGGGAACTTGGTTTCATGTCTTGGCGAAATTCTATACCCCCACCTTCACTGAAACACTACTATGTGCTGCTGACTTTCTTCACTATTTTCTTCACGGTTTTTTTTGTATTATAATGTATAAACTACAGTTCTATAGGTCTGTGTGGACCAAGTGGACGTTACGTTGTTCATTCTCTGACTTGAAGCGAATGAATTTAAAAAAGAACAATAAACAAAAAATTAAATTAACTTTAGTTTCATTAAAAGAAATTATTAAAAAACAAAAAAAATGGTTTTACAGCCAGTGAAAAACATTAGCCCTTTTGCTTGATCGCCCGACAAAACTAACTCAACAGTAGCTGCTTTTCTAGTCGTCTTTTGCCGGAGGAATATATCAGACAACCATACAGTAGTAGCAGCAAGTTATTTGTTGTTTCATTAGAACAGTTGTTTTTGTACATAAAGCAGTTAACTAACTCAACAGTATCTGCTTTGGTAGTCGTCTTTTGCCGGAGGAATATATCAGGCAACCATACAGTAGTAGCACCACATTATTTGTTGTTTAATTAAAACATTTGTTTTTGTACATAAAGCAGTTAACTCTAAAATATTTTAGAGTTATGTTATGTGAGATACATAATCGAATATTGTGTGATTCGTTTTTTTTTTTTTCATTCAGCATGTAACTTTTATTTAAAGAAAATAGCAAAATAGCTCTTGGTGGGGTACTGGTCCAGACTGAAAGTGCAGGAGAAATTAACCTACCAAATAACGAATCTTGACATTGTATTCTGTAAAAGTAGCACATATAACCTACAATGCTCTCACGATTACAGTGTTTATACGAGTAAAATTATTTTTGTTTCTGTTTTACGATTGTAGTGGGTGTTTTAGGCTATTTTCTAATCACGGTATTGTCTATGACGTACATAACGTGTACGTCAGTGTAAACATAGTTTTTTGATATCGCGAAATAGTACGACATTCTTGTGTTGCTAACAGACATATCTGTGAAAGATACTTCACCATCGGTCATAATAAAAATCAAACCGCGGCTCAATGGAGAAGAGTTTCTCTTCACGTAAAACTATAGTAAGTTGTAATTTATTTATTTGTGTTTCTTCTTCTTCTTCTCCTTCTTGTTTTCGTTTGAATCTGTTAAAAATTTATCGACTCCGGCCTTCTGTTGGGTCAGTTAACATCTTCTAGGATTCAAACCTCTTTATAATTAGGAAATGAGTCAGTCTTATAGAATTAGAGAATTAATTCAATAACTGTTAATATTAGACTCTACTTGTTTCGTTATTTAATAACATTTTACAAACAAAATATTTTAAATAATGATAATAATAAATAATCAATTAATAATAATACTAATTATTATTTTTTTATTATTATTATTATTATTATTAATTGATTTGAACTTACTCTAATTAATCGTAGATAACTGCTTCTTTACATTAAGTTACCATTCTTAAATTTGAATTCTAAAATAAGAAGCAAATGATACTAAAATATACAGTGAACATTCGTTAGAAAAACCCAATCCCAGCGGAAACAATCTCATTGGAACACAATCGAATTCTAACATAAGTCTGGAAAAAATTAAACAGAGACAAAATGTTTAACAGTATTACAATTTTATAACCGCACTTTAAATTCCTAAACTTTCTTTACTATTGACGCAGTGATTTCGTGGTGTTTCTGTATTTTTGAACAATAATACACGTGACGTTGTCTGTACTGTTATTTTTTATTGGATTTTTGGTACATAAGTTTTGGCGTGTTTTCTGATGGTTAAAGGCTTGTCTTTTCTGATGTTGGGAAGGACCAACGAAATATATGTTCCAATAATTCAGTATAAAAATGGTGTAGACAGCATCACCATTTTTCTACATATTTGTTTGAAAATATTAAATACTAAATTTTCATTACATATTCGGACTTCAAGAACTCATAATTGAAGGATAACGTTCTATTGCGTGGGCTGTCACGGCCGGAGTCACTATCAAAAGTGTTTAATATTGCCGGCCAATTAGGCCGTGATTAAACACTAAAAATGGAATTAAAAATGTCATGAAAACACAATCGTCTACACCCCAGTAGACCGGAAATTTTAAACTCTTTTAATGAAGAATATAATTATTCGCAGGTTGTAGGAAAAAACCACGTGCAACGTTTGACAAAAGATTTAACGAGTAACATCAGATAGATGGTTCCGAATGATGTGTCTTAATGGAGCAAGGATGAAGTTATTGTGCATACAAAGTCGGTTTGTTGTGACAAGGATAGTGGAGTTCAGGAAAATAACATTAACGAGGTTGCATGTTTTCTTTTGTCAGCTTCAAGGGCCCATAACCCTCGTGAGCGTCTCGTAGAAAAACGTTTATAAGTTTATAAAACAGAATATAAATGTATAACGTTAATTTATTTTCGTCTCAATATGGTTTTGCAAGTATATTTAATTTTGCAAGTATAATTACATCTTAATTGTATATTTAATATTACTATAAATCTAAAGATTGAATACACACAATTTTACAAATATTAATAATATCAAAGTCTGTATTAAAAACTTATATTTACCATATTAACGATTAATAATAATAGCTGTTTACAGTTATAATTAATTCATAAATAATATGTATACAGTATTTGTGAACTATTAACATGGACAATAATATTATACTTCTGTACAATTCAGTAATACACGTTGCTGCAAAGCATACAACATACACTGTACTATTTTTTAGTATATTGGCTATAACGATATAATATTAAAAATACTTCATACGAATCCTACTCATTAGTTGCTTCGTACTACTTCGGAATCTGAAATGTGTGCGATCATATTTTAACTCCTTGTAACGTCAACGTTTTCATGATTTCCTAATACTTTGATATGACAAACAGCAACGAGCACTAAGCAATATGCAGTTGAATGTCTGAGAAAGTGGTACCGAAGGACAAAACAATGAGATTCATAAGTAATTCACCGAAAATTTAAGCATTTTATGATACGTGATTTGCAAAATACGTCGTTGATGAAACGAGTACCATACGCTGGATTCCATTATTGCAGGTTAAAATTGTTTCCATTACTCAGTGGCGTAGCTAGGCTTTTTGGCGCCCGGGGCAAGGATATCGTCGGCCGCCTTGCCTTCACAATTAAAAGAGGACAAAAGAGTAAAAATGAGGCCCATTGTGAAAAAAGTACTTAATAAATGCAAATGTCTAGATTTTTGTATGAAAGCACGTCCAGCAAACGTCTTAACATTTGTTAAGTCAAAATTAAGAAATTACATATTATAATATTACCAGTAGACAGTTTGTATAAATTTATTAGTAACAAATGTAGACTATAAAAAAATGTAATAATATAAAAAATGTATAACGTAAAAATGTTTTAATAAACATGCAAATTCCTTGTAGGTCTAAAGCGCCTCGTCAAAACAATATCCTAAAGCAACATAAAGTTAAACAATGAACTACATTAAAAGTAATAAAATAAATCACTTACCATTACAGGTTAATTGTTCGGTCTTCTATTAATATTTATTAACACTTCTTATTTATTTTTAATATTTAATAAATATTTAAAACGAGTCATTTCAAAATGAAACTTTCCTGGTCTTAATTACTGCAAAGTCGGTTATTAAATCACTATAATCTAAAGACGAAGCAATGTCGTTTTCAATTGTAAGTATCGCTAGATTTGATACCCCGTTCAATTGTTGATCGTAGGTACGGTTTAATCAATGTTAGCTTACTAAACGATCATTCACAAGAAGACACAGACATTAGTAAAGTAAGAAAAACGTTTAAAGCTGTTGGTAGTGTTTTATAGGCTTCTAATCTCATTGAAGAAATGTATTGTTGTAGTCCCTGAAATGTAAAGTCTTGTTGTTATCCGTTAACTTTTTCCCTTTTTAATAAAAGTGTGACATCTTTCAAGTCACTGAACAATCCTTCACTGTTTATAGGTCATGTGGATACAGTTTTTCAAGCACTGTGCACTTAATATTGGTTTCGGAAAGCTGTTCCTTAAAATGTATATCCCCATCATTTACTTACGCCGCAAATTTACAGAGGAACCCAAAGCGTTTTTCTAACTCTTTTTACGTTACAGAAACGGCTTGAAATTTCAACTGAGAGTTTGTCCAAAATTTCTATTAGAGAACGTCCCATTTCTTGGTGAACGGTTAATGCAGAGTCGTCTGCATACTCCCCTGGCATCGTGCGCTATATCTTATCCTTTGTGTGATACTGACGCCCCATTCATTACATACCTGCTCTGCCTTACTAATTACATCGTCACACAGCTTATTCCTCCAAACTTTTAATTTGTCTGTTAGCGTCTCCAAAAGTGTCAATGCTTGAATAAAGCTTATACCTTTGGTCTGCAAGATTTTCTGAATTTTGTCCATAGAAGAAAGAATATATGTCCATAAAAAGAGAAAGGTCACAAATTCGAAGTTTTCTATCGCATTAATTATTAATCTTCTTCTCTATTTGTGTCTTCCACCACATTGCTTTTCCAATACTGATTTCTTTAATTTACAAGTTCTTTTTAGAGCTTTTTATTACATCCACCCTTTTCAACTGGTAATGGAAAAAATAACCCTTCTTTTTACAGACCTTATTTACTTAAATGTTTTTGTATGGGTATACGCGTATAAACTTTCTGAAAGTAGGTTTATACTGTTATTACGACTTTGTAAGCATCGTACATCAGAAGTTAACTAGACTATCACCAATTGTTATCGCTAGCAAAATGTTGGCTAACGTACTTCACACTTCCGGTTACAGATGACGTCGTTCGTTACAGGGTTCCCTGCTGCGTTATGAAATTCAGTAAACTCTAGTTTTCAAATTTGACTGCATGTGGTGAGGGTGGGCGTTGTCTTAATGTGTGTGATACAGATTTGATCGTCGATATAAGCTTTTTTGTTAATACTGTTAACAGAATTTGCCGAGCAACTTCATAGATCTTAACCCTTCATTGCAACCTCGTAGAGATATATTTGCGACCTCTCACCGAACGAGATGATGATTAGCGTTAAACGGGTTTCCTTTCTTGTGAAAGAGACGAATTTCTGGCGTGGCATGGAATATTAACTAACGTAATAACTTAAAAATAAAATTTTAACGTACCATTGTTACGCTGTGTTTAAAAGTGTGCAGTAATTTTACGTTAATAATAATCAAGTTTAGAACATTTATAAAATTATTTGTTTTTTCCACTGAAAACATCGACAAATTAAAAAAAATTGTTTCACTGAAAATGGAACGGATCATACATTTGGAAGCGTATAGTATTTATTTATTCTGTTAATATTTTCATACTTTTACACTCGTGGAGATAGTTCGTTATTCGCGTGGACAAATGCTAAAGAATGTAAAATAAATAAAACAATGGCAGTATATTATTTTATCACTCATTCATTTAAATCTTTAAAAATAAAAGAAGTATGAAAACATCGAGAAGTTTACACACGTTACGCCACTATTTTGTTTACTACTCTTAGAACAATTATATCTAAAAATTATTGGGCGGAGCCTGATGAGCGTAGCGAAATCAGGTATAGCCCTCTATATTCGACTCGGTGCACAACTTAGACCGCAAACTCCTCCGAAACTACTCAACCGAATGTTATAAAATTTTGCATAAGTATCCGGACTGTATTGTAGAGTGCAAGTATGTAATGTTTATTTCTCTAAGTTATGTGGTTCAAGGGATATTACGATTTTTAAAAATCTTAGCTTAAACGTGTGAGAGGAAGAGAGACAGAGATATCGTGGCCCAGCTACGGCGCTCTGTCTCACTCGCACTTACGGGGCGCTTGGCGACTCACCGGTCACCGGCCGATTTCGGCGCTTGCATCCCGGTGCGTATGCATGTGCGGCTTCCGCCGCCAGCGCTGCCTGTCGCCCGATAAGATAAGATTTTGCGGTATCACAAATGCCGGTGTGTGCGTGTGCGGCTCTCGCCGTCCGCGCTGGCTGTCGCTCGATAAGATAAGATTTTGCTCTATACACTTTGTATTCATGTCTCACACGTGTTTAATTCAAACAGTAGTAGAACATTGTTCTATGGTGTAGCCAAATGTAGGGATTGGACTTACGCGTTGAACAAGTGTCAATTTTTAGACGAGAATCTATGTAGTCGCTGATGCAACTCCAACTTTCCATTACATATTGCAACAAACCACAGTTCAAGTAAATTTTAATCCAAATTCTATTAAAATTATTATTCTTATACTTCTTATTCAATTTTGTACTTTTTATTTAAGTATTTTTTCTGTTATATGCATATTTTATACATTCCTCTTTATCAATTTATATATACGTATTTTTTATAGTATGCCTCGACGGGGAAGAGGTCCAAATGTTGGCCGTTTAACTACAAATCAAAGACGGATGAGACAGCAACAAAATGTTGCTGTAGCAACTGTTGAAGGCCCTGCAGATTATAACATGAATCATGTGTTATATGATCAAAACAACACAGTATATAGGAATCTTCAGAATGAATTTGAAGATAATTTACGATCTCTAGAATTCTATTTGGCCGCGATGCGAGACTTTTAATGGCTCCTACTGGTGTGGCAGCTAACAATATTGCTGGACAAGCAATTCATACAATAAATACTTCAAAGAGAAGGAGAGGAACTTTCAAAGATTTAGAAGGTGAATCCAAAATTGCTTTTGAAGAAGAATTAAAAGATGGGAGGTTCGTTATTATTGATGAAGCCAGTACGTTGGGTTTTAATTTGTTTTTCAAAGTGGATAAGCGACTCAAACAAGCAAAGCAGCGTTCTTCAGCTGTTCTTTTTGGTGGCCTTTGCGTGTATTTAGTCGGTGATTGGTCCCAACTTCCACCGGTTTGTGACAAGAGTCTTTACAATATTGGTAATAATGTTCAGACCATTCAATCGAATCTTTTATATAAACAGTTCAAAAAACTTTCTTTTTAACGGAGATTATGAGACAGCAAGGTGATGATCAAAAAAGTTAATTCAATACCCATTGTACCAGTAGTGGCATCTTTCAAGAAAAATGAAATTTCTTGTACTCGTAAATAATTTCCGTTAATGTTAACATATGCTGCTAGTATACATAGATCGCAAGGGATAACATTAGATAAGGCAATTGTTAATTTAGGAGACAGTGAATTTCAGGTTGGTTTAACGTATGTTGCTCTTTCAAGAGTGAAAACATTAGAAGGATTATTATTAAAACCGGCGTTTAATTTTGATAGACTGTTAAAAATTAATAGAAGTCCATCAATGGTTGATCGTAGAGATGAGTTGCACAGGTTGTGGAATATGTCTAATGACAATTAATGTATATTGTACTATAATGTAGTGTATTCAATAAAAAGTGTGTATCATAAAACTGTATATATTTTGTTGATAGTAAGAATATTGATAAATAAATCATTACGAATCTATTTATCTAACGGATCAAAGACGGTTGATTTGAAAAATATTGATAAATAAATTATTACGAATATCAAATGCTCCGCCCATTTGTGTCAGAGACACTCCTAGTTATATCTAATTATTATTATACCTATAATTATTATTATAATTATTCATATAATATTATTAATTATAATATGGAGATAATATTGAGATATTATTTTATATCATATTATAAAGAGATAATATTATTATTGATATAATATAATTATTATATCTAAAAATTATCTAAAACAATAGTTTTAAAAATTATCAACACGCACACACACACACACACACACACACACACACACAGCTACACGCAATCTAACGGCATCACACTACTTTTCGTCAATCCTCGTCGAGCAGTAGGAGACAACAACATAGCAGAAACTGTTATTAGTAATCTAATCATTAAATCATTGCAATAGAGTGGTTGCAACTTTGAAATTAAACAATTATCTTCCATGCCATTAAAACCGCTAAGACTATGTTCGGTGAAAGAGAAGTAAAGAAGGAGAAGAAGAAGAAGAAGAAGAAGAAGAAGAAGAAGAAGAAGAAGAAGAAGAAGAAGAAGAAGAAGAAGAAGAAGAAGAAGAAGGTTTATTCATTCAGTGATTACTTGGAAATTTTGTGGTTCCACGTCTTGAGTTTTCTATTCTTCCGTATATGCGTAATTCTTAGTGTACACATAATCTGACGGCATCATACTACTAGTCATCCTTTGTCAGAAACGAGGAGCAGGAGACCACACCGTAGCAGAAACTATAAGTAATTCGTTCATTTTGGTTGTTGGACAGTAATGTGGGAATTGTGTAATCGAAAGGTTGGCTAATCTGTACATGGTCCGTACAATCAATAAATCTTTAAAAAAGTAAAAAATTTCAGACAATTTTTTTTTGCACGAAAATTTATTTTAAACAGTTAAGTGAATAAAAAAGGTAATTTTGTAGTTTAGATGGAATACCTTTACAGAATATGCTAACTCAAATTTTGATAGACGCTACTCCCATTACGTCACGTGGGCAGGCACTTTGTCTTTAGTCTCTCTGAGAGAACCAAGTAACAGGAACACATCACATAACAGGAGGACACCATTATAAACATGTAGGAAGCAAATAATGCTTTTTAAACAGTGAATTAATTAATTAATTAATTTTAATTATTATTTTTAATATTTTTAAATCCTCCAACGCTCTTGTTGATCTATGAATAACATCATATTGTATCAAGCGAATTTTGTTCACTGAAATAATAACGGTATTAAATTCGTAGCTGGCGTACTTGTAGATTCCAAGGTAAGATAATGAACAATTAATATTAATTTTGAGGAAAGAATACTTAATAATTATATTTATTTAAACTAATACATATTATGTACATTATTATTATTATTAGGCTATTGTTTACGTGTCAGGTATTCATTGTTATTATATTTATGCGGTACAATGACTATTTTCTTCTCAGTCACTACCTCCCTTCACTCTTTCACGTTCTGTGTTCTCCCCCCACTCTCGCACTCTCTCCACTATCACTGTCACTTCATTCGTTCTTCTCCATCTCTGTCTTCTGTTCGTCGACATTCACGTTGGTTGTCAGTAGACGTTAACTGGCACTTTTGACATAGTTTTGTCTCCTCTACTAGGAAATTGGGATACACTAAGCTTCGCGTTGCTACCAGCCATTGCACTGTCCGAGCTATCCGAGGAACTTACTTAACATTATTGTTTAAAAATGAATAAAACTATGGTGATCAGTGGCGGATTATCCATAACGCTAGGGTATACGGCAGTACCGAACACCGGGGCCTCAGCTGTCGGAGGGGGCACCATCCAGCCCTGAATTACAAACCTTTTTGAAGATAATAAATGTGAAAAAAACAAAAAAATTCCTCAAAAAATCATAAAAAGATGTGTGCACATTTTTCGACGATCTTCTAATAGAATTGAAGCACTTGGTGCCGCGAGTAAAATTGCAAGAAAGAGAATTTTTCAAATCGTTGGAATGAAGATGATAGCTTCCATGACAGTACAGTTTATCCGCTAAAATTATTAAACTGGATTATTGATTAATGTATTTCCGAATATATACATTTCTGGTCCTCTGCTTTTGACGATTCCAATTGCTAACTGCGAATTGAGGGATGGTTGAATATTGAAAGCGGGATACTTGAATGGCTCAATTTAGAAGACATTATAAGAGACTTCGTTAAGGCAAAATCAAGAAATAGGGATCGATTAGTATTTTTTAAGCTTAAGTAGTACTACACTCTTGTAATCACTATTCAGCTAAATATTTGTTGTAATTTGTGAGTTTAATAACATAATTGTTAACTTTCCAAATTGTGTATGCAATTTATCAGAGTAGATAGTGGATAAAAGTTTAAATTTTGTATCGGGAAGTCTGATATCAGCATAGGGTACCACATTCTTCTAATCCTCCACTGTTGGTGACCTACAAAATTCTGTATCTTGACGGCCATTTTGTAAACAAATAAAATCAATGATTAAAACGATGCTACAAACTTTTTGTATTTTCAAAACTTGTTCAACTTGTAGCTACGTTCGAAACTAATAAATTGTCGCGAGGAATTCATAGTCTCTTATTTACATTACTTTACAGCACTTTTTTAACCATTTTACATGAAATGTTTCTAATTTTCCTTTTTAAAATCGTTACTGACTGGAAGCAACATTATTTGTGGTTGTTGTAACACAATACCATCCAAGCACTTCAGGGAATAAGAATAGTTAATTGTCATAAACATAGAATGACGAAAATGTCGCCAATCGGTTCAACCGACCCAAAAGACTGACTCTTACAACTAATCACACTTTCCACTTAAGCTCCACATTTCTGGAGCAGCTGAAGACAAGTACTATTTTAAAATTAATTTGAAACTTGTTTTATTCCCTCTTGTAATGCATCAAAATAGATTATAAGCTGATCTGTATCCATTTAAATACTCAAACCCTTGTGTTTGAATACCAGAGTTTATAATTTACATATAAATTATTCAATTGATTGAGCGAAAAGAGTTTTCAGTTTTAACTCGACTATTTGGTATTTTCATGTAAAACTACCTGTCTGTCTATTTGAGGTTTGTTTTACGATAACCTTTGCACGTATCAAACGATTTTCATAAAACTTGGCGTGTGTGTCCATACCTTTAGCATAGAGAGCCCTATTGTTTTTGAGGATGATGCCACCAAAAATACCGTGTCAAAAAAAGTGGGGTCAAAATTATGAAAAATAGGGCAACATGACCATGTGGGATATCAAATTAAAGGTACCAAAAAATATAGGTACCAAATTTGGAAAAACTTTTACAAGTACATTATTCAAATTAAACAGAATTTAAACCACAATCTGAATATAGTGTTGAGGCTTGAAAATTAATAAAGATGATTGGACACCGGTTAAAATGTTAAAATTTTGGGAATAACTATAAAAATGCATGCCGAACATCAGACTAAAGCGAATTATATTAACTAAAATACGAATGTAATGTGCGCTTTGAATATTTTTATTATTTTTAGGTGCACCACAAACCAAAAGTTAAACAAAAATTTAGAAACAATTGTAAAATTCTGAGCGAGTTCTGCAGCTCAGGGAGCTTATAAGTATGAAGCTTTCTAAGTTGCTGAGGAATAAGTCACTACACTATAAACATAGTAAACCGAATTGGATACGCTGATAAACATTCGAATGCTTTATGTTTCCCCACTCGGTAAGAGGATATAACCTAAAAAATTTGAATAAAAATATTAACAATTCCTCAACCACCGGTCAGCTGCTAAAGTGTGTTGTTTATATGAAGCAACATTGTGCTGTCCAGATGATTGTAATGTACATCAATTTAAACGTTGATAATAACGTAACTAATTATCCTAATAATTTAATTCCATTTATAATTATTACATTTTTACCCCCCAATTCCCCAGTCTGAGTCGTCGTCGTGAACCTACATACCTACACTTTTAATTGGCACAACGGGAAACCAAGCATCGTAGCCCAGTATTATAATGGACATTCCCCATTACATTATTGTTGATCTCCAATCCCCCAATATCTATACTGTTTGCATTAATTACTACTATAATATTTAAGTAGTTATTTACCTTATATGGAGATTCCAGAGTATAACAAGAAAAAGTAGTATCGATCAGATCAAACTAATAATATTTGAAATAAGTAAAAATGTATTCGAACTTTATCTCCAGCAAACAAATAAATTAAAATGAAATCGTTCGTAAAACAAGAGGGGAGTGTCAGATGTTGTTGAGCAACTTAGACGAAGCACAAGTGCATCATACTACTATTTTCTTTTGACAGGTTTTCAAAAACAGTATTTGTCGGTAAGGACAGCTCAGAGGACAACCACTACCACTCGTATTGACAACCCTTACTGTTTGAAGATTTAATGGAACTGGAAACTGTCAGGTGATTATAATGTCACAACTGAATATTTACTTTGTAGTTAGTGGACTAACACTTTATATTGTACTTCCAGTTCTAAAGCAAAGCGTAGGCAAATCTATACAAAATTAGAATGTTTTCAGTTCCTGTAGTAACACACACACACACACAGGTGGTTCTTAACATTTGTCCTATAGGCTACGTGTATATTCGGGAATATATAAATAGGTATTATTTGGTGTTCTAATTCAAACATATTGTTTATGATCAAACAGGTAAGATACTGTTTATGAATGTTAGCATCATACCTTATTAGTTTAATACTATCACGATACAGCTGTATGTAATAGCTTTTATAATACTTTATGTAACATAGATGCACACAAGTTACTTCACTATATAATTAAAAATTAACATTCACACAATACATATCATTTCACTGTATAACTATTTCTGCATTACCAATACACAGTCTTGATAAAGACAATAATAACTGTCAAAATATTTAAAACAAATTAAAAACAATATGTGTTCATTCAACTGACCCACCTTGCTAAACCATTTACCATTTATCGATTCACAATCACAATTATGACAAGGTTTTATGTAGTATGAAAGAAATTATGCACTTGTGCTTCGTATATAAATAAGTTAAATCCTGTTTAAATTATCAGAAAACAAAGATTATTCCTAGATGTCATACATTAAAACATTACTGTATTAATTTTGTGTAAAAAGTGTTCCAGTTTTTCTAATTTAATAAGAACAAGTGGGCGACAATGAAAAAAATGTGTGGCTAAGGTTATGGATTTAACAGGGTTCATATAAATGAGAAAGGATGGAACAAGAATGTGAAAAACTGAGGGAGAGGGTTTTATCTCTAGTTGATGGTTAATGATTGATGACGACGATGATGTGTGTGCAGAAAACATAAAATGAACTAAATTAAGTAATGCAGCTTATAATACCCACTACAATCGTGACACAGAAACCATAATAATTTTAAAACTCTGTAATCGTGAGAGCATTATAGGTTATGTTACAGGATATAAATCTCAAGAGATACGCTAGTTTCGCCTGCTTTTTCGACTGAACAGGCTACAACGATACCCTACCAAATGCAAAAACTTAGTAAAGCTGGTAATGACTAGAGGCGTGCTAAACTAGTATTTTAAAATAACTGGTACGAACGAAACCGTTACAAAAAAGTAACAGGTGCAAATATCTGTTATTATATACTTCTTATACCTATATTATATAAATTGTTATAAGAAATAAATTGAAACAAAAACTATTAACAGTCTTAATTTATACTGTGACTTTGCTAAGCTTTACACTGTTTAAAAGAAAATAAGAAACAAGAGAATTTATACGCCTATCTTCCTTTGGGAATACTAATTTAAGTTTTCACTAGGAGTAAAGAAACTGACATAGGTTTAATATTAAATTATTGATTCCATTTTGGTTAGACAACTGCGAAACTCAGGCAATGAAATTTAGAGTGCACGGAATAGCGCAACAAATAATGTCGACAAACGTCAGAAACATGTAACAAAACGTAACAGTAAGCCACAAGAGTTACAACAATCTCATCATTTATGTGAGATGTTCATAAAGTTAAAATCATCTCCGAAATCACATTAACAAAAAGTACTATAAGGCCTATTAACTATCAGCAACTCTGTAGGTTATAACACAATATAATTCCCTTTTTCATAATTTACTAAGTTGGTGAATAGTATAATATATAATTTCTTATTATAATCTGTATTATATATCTGCATTACACACGAGAATAAATGTAACATCAGTATGCATTTTTTTTTCATTTAATGAAAACAGCGTCGTCTCTTTGGTATAGAGATATTCTGAACCTCGATGTATTTTTTCGTTTCGTACATGTATGCCCATCGGCACATGCGTAGAATGAAGTATTCAGCACCAAAATACTATGAGTACTCGTCGTACTCGTACTAAGCTATGTACTCGTAGTACTCGTTTATTCGTTAACTGCGTAGGGGGCTCCCGCGACTCAGAAACGCGAGGCCGCGAGTAATCGGATCGGTTATTTCGACTTTGAGTTATTGCTGAATAGGAACAGGTATTTCAAATTATCAGTCATTGTAATATCCGTTACAGAAAAATGTCGTTCCAAAATACCTGTTACCATAAACCCGTGCGAAACTTTCGCACAATGAACCTTCCCCCACCCTCCCAAAATTGATTTAGTCTTTTGTTGGGTTGTTGAAATTAAATCCTCAGCGAAGTGTATACACTAAATAGCAAAGAGAGTTTATTAATGTGAACGTATTTACAATTTACAATACCTCTTTGTATACAATATTTGATGTCAGAATGCAATCATCTTGAATTTTTTGTTTGTCATTTCCGGTAATTGATACAAAAATATTGTTAGATTTAGTGACTCTTGAAAAGGCTACATAGAGTTGTCCATGAGTAAATACAGCATTTAGCAAGTATAATCCAGCTCTTTAAAGCGATTGTCACTGTAACTTATTGATAGTCATTGCAAAGGCAACTTTCAGTGGGAGCTGTCTTCTGGTCATTTGGAAAGCCATGATTGGGTCGGATGGGGTGAGGTTAATTCGTGGTATGACAAAAGTTTTTCCAGAGTCAATTAACCGAGGCAGTGACAGTGTATTCATGGAGGTGCGTGACGACCCTATTGATTAAGCCCTGTTTAGCATTTAAATTTCTGATCAACATAACAATAGTGTTTTTCTTCAAAATTAATTTATGTGTTGGCAAGCCTGAATGGGTTTAAACTATTTAAGAATTCTAGAGGATACAATTGGTTGTCAGTCCCCTCGTCGGATTGTACGGAATCAAACTGTAGTAAACTTTGCAATCTCCTTCTACAATTATTCCTCAGGCTTTCACGGCCGGTGTCAGATGAATTGTTCATGATATCCGAGCTGTTTGGCCGTGGTCCATGGTTTATAACAAAACCAAACGTTTCGGCAGCTCCACTGGCTGCCATCATCAGTGGAATAAAAATCCTGTGTAAAGTACAGTACAGTACTGTGGGCCTGTACGTAAACACCTGGCGTGCAGGATTTTTATTCCACTAATGATGGCAGCCAGTGGAGCTTCCGAAAAGTTTGGTTTTGTTATAAACCATGGACCACGGCCAAACAGCCCGGATATCATGAACAATTCTCCTTCTACAATGTTTTGCAATCTTCTATAATTCTACCTTCTACAATCTCGTACGTTGATTTTTGTACAGTCTTCATTTTTCGGGCATAATATGGCTGTGTTCATAACACATTGTTGGCATTAATGCTGCCAGTTGGGAACACTTTCGCAATTATCTCGTTTTCGTCGCAGTAGAATGTCTTGGGAATCTTGACTGTGTTTGGTGAAACGTTCTCCGTTTCCTAACTGCAGCAGCCAATTGCTGAATTCTGGATCGTCTGTTCTCATATTTTGCGTTAGTTTTCGTTTCTGTATTGTTCGCCACAGTGGTGATTGTTGTATGTTTTCTTCTATTATGGTCGTTCTGTTTCCGTGCCTGACAACAGGAAGTACCTGCCTGAAGTCACCACCGAAAACTATTGTTTTTCCTCCGAAGTGTGTGTTTACGTTGGAAATATCTCGTAGGAGTCGATCAACAATTCCTAGGGCGTGTTTGGGAACCATTGAAACTTCATCCCAAATTATCAATGATGCTCTTCGAAGTAGGTCGGCTTGTTTTGAATATGGCCTGATAGATGATACTGAAGTGTCAAGGATAGGTACAGGTAATTTGAATAGGGAGTGAGAAGTTCTGCCACCCGGCAATAAATAGGCCGCTATTCCTGTCCAAGCAACAGGTAAGACATGATTTCAGATATTAAGCATGACTGACAGCAGAAAAGAAAAAAAAAATTAAAACATCATAGATTTTTCTTTTAACTTAAATTTTAAACAAACAATGTGTTTTAACGTAAACTGAGTATGCTATGTCAGAAGTCGGTAAAAAATCCTATCCACTGATACCTTATTCATCGCTGTAGGCTTTGTATTAGTTGATAAAAAGGGATGTTGACAACCCCAAGTAGTGAGTGACTACATAAGTTGCCAAGTAACTAACTAGTAATTTCTGTAACCACGTGCCTACTACTACAACAAATACGGCCCTTAGTCTTCCTTTAACTCAGCCATGTATTAGGTACCCATAGTGCAGTAGTAGGTATAAACAATTTATTAGTTTCAGCTTCATAATACCGTAAATTATTACATAGTTTAAGTACAGAAGAACAGATTTAAACTAAATCAGTATAGGATTGATTAATACTTAATTCTTTATATACAGATTTATTTGCTATCGTAATTGTGTATTCTTATAACCTTACAGAAAGATAGGCACAGTTGTGTTGTTAAATTTTGTACATATTGATATGGAAGTATTATTATTGTCATTTTCTTTTACGACTTTATTTCGTGTTTAAAGCAGAAATTGGAATTAATATAAGTTGAATTTAATTTTTAAACTGGCCATGAGAGTAAGTACTGGAGAGATAGCCCCGAGGAGAACAACCAGGGACAACAGCGAAGCAGCTTAGAGACGGACCGGACAGTAGTGAACTTGTCGGACCGCCAGCTTACCACCACCGAAACTGCTGTCTTGGCGAGGGGGGAGAAGTTTGCAGTGGCCCCTAAGAAGATTCCGGTGGAGGACATCATTGCCAACGTTGAAGCTGGAGTGCGGCGGCTGCCGCGTGAACAGGCAGATGAAGTCAGGATCGAAGCATCGAGGATCCTGGCTACAGCGAAACCGCCGCGATGCAACATACCAGTAAGTGAGCTGCGGGCACTAAGGACATTAAGGCGGGATGAGTCTGTCATCATATTACCGGCGGATAAGGGGAGTGCGACTGTTGTAATGAACACCGAAGACTACCAACGGAAGATCGGGGAACTGCTGTACCCAGAAAACTACAAAAAACTGCGAAGAGATCCGACCGCAGTGGTCCTAAAAAGGACCGATTTTCTGGTTAAGCGGTCTTCCTTGGAGCCTGATGTGAAGGCAGCCGTCCGGTGTTCGGAAGCCCTTCCAACTAGGCTTTATGGGCTCCCCAAAATCCACAAGCCGGACGTCCCGCTCAGACCCATCGTCAGCGCCATAGGATCTCCAACCTACCATCTGGCTAAACACTTGACCGAGCTTCTCCGGCCACATATAGGTGGTACGGAGTCATATGTGAGTGATTCAACACACTTTCTTGAAAGGCTCGGTGGGTTGTCGTTGCAGCCTGGAGACATAATGGTCAGCTTTGACGTGGTTTCGTTGTTCACCATGGTGCCCGTAGATGATGTCCTTGGCCACTTAGCTAACCTTTTTTCGGCAGACATTACAGCGCTTTTCCGGCATGTTCTGAAAACTACATATTTTCAGTACGGCGGCGAGTTCTTCGAAATGATTGATGGTGTGGCCATGGGGAGTCCACTCAGTCCTGTGGTGGCGAACTTTTATATGGAAAGGTTCGAACAGCGGGCAATTACATCTTTTCCGCTGAAGCCGAGGTGCTGGTTCCGGTATGTTGATGACACATTTGTTATCTGGAGCCATGGTGAGGAAGAACTCGGCAGGTTCCTGGCACATCTCAATCAGGTTCACCCACGGATACAGTTTACCGTTGAGAGGGAGACCGACAATCAGCTGGCCTTTCTGGACGTGTTGGTCCTTAGAAGGACCGATGGCAGCCTCGGACATAAAGTTTATAGAAAACCGACGCACACTAATCGCTATCTCCATAAACAGTCGAACCACCATCCCAGCCAGAAGAGGGCGGTGTTGAAGACCTTGGTGGACCGGGCTAGGAGGATATGCGAGCCCCGGTACCTCGATGATGAGCTGCGCCACCTTGTTCAACGTATTCGTCCAATTGTTCCTGGAGCCAGATAACGGCCGGCTCAGCACGACGATCGACAGCATACACTGCCGTGTCGTCGGCGAACATGGCCAACCTGGTGCCAAGCAACTTGGGCACGTCGTTGACGTACACAGAGAAAAGCAGGGGGCCCAATACGCTTCCCTGAGGGACACCAGCAGTAATAGCCCTTTTCGAAGAAAGGGTGTTATCAACTCTCACGCGAAAGGTTCTGTTCCGAAGAAAGCTAGCAATCAGATGAAGGTAGCAATCCGGAAGCAGAATCTCCGTGAGTTTGTAAAGTAGGCCTGGATGCCAAACACGATCGAAAGCCTTCTCGACAACAAGGAAAACGGCGACGGTCTGCTCCCGCGAGCAACCGGCCTCGGCCACGGTCTCCACGAAACGCATCAATTGATGCGTCGAGGAGTGCCCAGCACGAAAACCGAATTGCTCGGGGACCAGAATATCGAACCGTTGAAGGTGATCCGTTAGCCGCCGCTGGACTAGTCGTTCGAAGACTTTCGAAGTGGACGACAGCAGGCTGATAGGCCGGAGGTTCTCGGCGAACTTGTAGTCTTTTCCCGGCTTCGGGATCATCGTGACCGTAGCCGAACGCCATTTCTTAGGAAAGTAGGCGAATCGGAAGCAGGCATTGAACAAATCGACCAGGAAGCGAACTCCCCGGTCCGGAAGTCTCTGTAGGGCGGTGTTAGTAACACCTCCGGTCCAGGGCTCTTCCGGGGTCGAAGCGCTAGAAGCCTGTCCGTTACCTCTTCCACCGAAGTGGGTTCAGGTTCGGATGTGATCGGGCTGCCGAGAGAAGCTTCAACTTCGGCTTCTATCTCCTCGTCGGAGTCTGGGTCCCCGGACGGGTTAGGAGCAAATTGAAGCTCCAGGTACCCGGCCAGGAACTCTGATTTCTCGTCCGGCTTGGCAAGGGGATGTCCACCAGGCCCGTTGATGGCCGGGAGTGGAGGACGGCGCCTCTTCCCTGTCATCGTGGTAGGTATCCTGTAAACGGAGGAGTCCCCCTCCGGTGCATCATCTGCCATTTTGGCGACCGTAAATTCCCAGCAGCTTCGTCGGAAGGCCTGCAAGTCACGACGTAACTTGCCGGCCGCCCGATTGAAGCTGGCCTTGTCGTCCGGATCTCGCGTCCGCTGCCACCGTCTCCGAAGTCCGTTCTTCTCTAAAGCGAGAAGACGGACTTCTTCTGGGATCCGGTGATAATCGGGCGTGAGATTAGGCTTCATCCGTGAGCACACGCCGACGGAAGAGACCACGGCATCATCGAACAAGGCGACCGCCTCGTCGATGTGCTGAGTGGTATCAAGCGGGACCTCCTCGGGAAGCCTGCGACAAAAGGCAGGCCCGAAGCGGTCCCACTCGACCACTCGTCGCGCTGCTCTCCCAATCGTGTGACGGGTAGGTACGTGCACCTCGATGGGACAATGGTCAGAGGACAGTTCCGTTAACACGGACACCTCAATCTGGTTGACAACTCCCTTGACAACTGCAATGTCTAGTATGTCAGGTCGGGCTCCAAGTCGGAGGGGATAGTGCGTCGGTTGTCCGGGTCCGTAGGCTCGTAGGTGGTGGTCGTGTATGTACCTGCTAAGCGCCCTCCCGGATGGCGTAGTCAATCGACTACCCCAGTCGGGGTGTTTGCAGTTCAGGTCACCTGCAAGAATTACCTTCCTATGCGCACTGAAAATTGCGGACAGGTCGGCGTCTAGAACTGGTTTGGTCGGCGGTTTGTAAGCCGAAACCAGGAGGACACCTCCGAGAACTCCGGAGAGTTCAACGGCTGTGGCCTCGATATTTTGGCGAGGAGGCAAGACCACGCGGTGATGTGCAATGCAACGTTTCACCGCTATGGCCGTACCACCCCCCGCGTTCCGCCCAGGTCTATCGTCCCTGTAAAACGCATAGTTGGGCAATCTCACGTTGTCATGTGCCCTAAGCCAGGTCTCGGAGAGGAGAAGCACGTCGGGCTTGCGACGGGCTAGGACCTCTCTAAGTTCCTCGAGTTTGGGCAGAAGGCTGTTGGCGTTCCACGCTATAATGGAAAGGTCGCGCTTAATGGAGGTAATTCTGTTAGCGTGGAGCATTACAGAAGACCTATGGCGGCTGCAGCTTCCGCGAGGAGGAGGAACTTTTCAGTCGGGGTCGCCGTGCGAAGTCGATCCCGAATGGATCGATACAGACGGGCCACTTCTTCGAGGTCATATTCCTCGAAGAAAGATTTTACCTCGGCTAGAGCTGAGGGGGATGTGGACGACGATGGAGCAGATGGGGCAGGGTCGCTGCGGGCGGCGGCAGCATAGCTGCGGGCTGAATTCACCCGAGATGTGTTCCTGGGTGGGCACTCGGTCCTTTCAGCTGCAGGACGGGGCTCTACTCTGGACTGCCGAGCAACCCCAGCGCCGGAGCGCTGCGTTGGTCTGGTTTGCGGTTTCTGGGCAGGGGGAGCGGGAGCAGCGTTTTTCTGTTTCTTCTGCTTCTTCTTCTTCCTAGACTTGGGTTTGTAGCGAGCCGCGGGTTGGGGAGATTCGGACCTCTCAGGGACTGGCTCGACTACTTCCGGGGCAGGTTCCTCGTCCATTGGAACGGGCTGATCTAGGGCCGATGCTGGCGTAGCATGCTCTTCCCGAGCAGGTTGGGACGATGCACGTGGCCGAGCACGTGGGCGAGGTCGGGCGGGAGGTTGTGGCACAGATGAGCTGACCTTCTCCGTGAGACGGGGAAAGGTAGCACGATCCGGGACGACGGGAAGCTGCTGGCGGGCAGGAGGGTTGTTCCTGTCCGCGGCCTGCCTCAGATGCTGCTGGAAAACCCAGCATCCTCGGTAATTTGCCGAGTGAGGTTCGCCGCAATTAATACAAAAACGGCGCCCCGCAGCCGGCAATTGACAGGCCTTGGTCGGATGCGGCTTTCCGCATCTGACGCAGACCTCTGCGTTGTGGCAGCTGTCCGAGCCGTGCCCGAACCGTTGGCAACGATGGCACTGCGGGACGTGGCCAGCTTCGCGGCTCCTTTCAACTTTTATGCGAAGCCCGCAAAGACTGGTCAGGCCCAGCAGTCTGTCCGCCTGTTCCCCCTTTAGGAGTATCACCCGGAGGAGGGGTAACTTGCGCCTGGGTCCGTATGAGGTGTAGAGCCTGATGCACTCTTTAATCGGGAAGCCGAGTTGGCGGAGCTCGTCCGCCACCTCGTCGGGATCGGTGTCCTCGTCCAGGCCGCGAATAATTAGCCGGACGTGAGCCGCCTTCTCGTAGGAGAAAGTGTGAAATTGAAGGCCATTTGCCTGTAAAAACAGGTAGACGGCACGGTACTCTTCGTCCGTAGCGCAGCTAACGCGCAGACTGTCCCTTCCACGAAGAGACATCTGTACGTCCGCCGAGAGACGAACGCCGAGCCGGAGGCGTCTGGAAAAGTCAACGACGTTCTTGACGCCGTTGACGAACAGGGACGGAGGGCGGCTTCTACGGGAAGGAGCATCTAAATCTAGCTCCGGTTCATCGGGGAGCGGAGTTTCCTCCGCTTTCCGCTTTTTCTTCGATGTCACTACAGTAAAGGATGACCCAGGCGTGGGCTGGGACGTAGTGCACGTCGGGGCAGGAGTACCCCCAGAGACAACGTTGTACACGGCCGAGACCGATTGGCGGCCCTGAGAAGGACCACTGCACGATCCGACCGAGTCAGGGACAGGGACGGGGCCTACGGTTGAAGCATTGGATTGGCCCTTAGAAGGACCATTCCGCTGCCCGGAACGCGACGGTCGCCCATCGCGTTTTGGCAAAGGTATTCGGGCCGAAGCCCTCCTACTGGGATACTTAACCCGCTTAGAGCCGGTATTGGAGGCCGCACCACGATTAAGCGAAGCGACCGACCGCTACCGGCAGGGACCTAACTTAGCCTACGCCAAGCAAAGCGGGCGATGCCACCAAAAGCCGCGGGAAAAACAGTAAATTAGGCTTACCTGAAGCGATCCCTCGAAGTAATCCCAACAGGTCCACTGGTCCGGAGCTTCGCGAAAGCCACAAACACCACACAGCACTTTCACTGGTCCACTGCACTGCACTTTGCCGCCTTTGGCTTCGGTTTGGCACACTACACACGGTAAACACCAGCCGACACCAGACCGCGAACGGCTCCCGCCGTCAAGAGACTCGCACACGCGCACACGAACACTACCGCGTACACAAGGCAAAGCAACCGATTTAACCGGACTAGTCGAGTCGTCTGCTGCCACGCGGCCCTAACAAGGGACGCTGAAGGCGGTCGCACGACCCACTAATGCGTGGCCGCAGCTAGCTTGGCTTCGCTCTTGTTCTTACTGGACCGGCACTGGAGGTGATCCTGTAGTTTTCCACACCTTCAGTCGACGACGACCTTACTGCCGGCGCAAGCTAGGGCGGGAGTTTCAACCGCCAACAACGTTCCCCGAAAGAGTCCACTTGATACTGCAATCTTAGCCTGGAAGAGCTCCTGAGCTTCGATGTGTAGTGGTCCACAGTCAGACGAAGAATCTCTGGTCTGGTCTTTCGCATTGCATTGCATTATGGATGCGGGGTGTCTTTGCACCCGTGGCTTGATTGCAGCATCTGGATCGTGTCCAATGGCTGGCAGAAGTAAACATAGTGCTGGTACATGTCGACTGGTTACCTAAAACTGGAAAAGGAAACCGCCAACCAGTTAACTGAGAAGGCGGGGGAGTATAACTTTTATTTGTTTAATGCACTGCCGCTGGTACCGATTCGAGCAACAGATGTTGCCCGTTTCAAGTCCAGTCAGCAGACGCCCTGAGGGCGTCGGTCGCTCCCCGCGAGGCGGAGAGCCTCCGTGCCAGTGATTGATGACAGCGACAAGCAGCCGGCTCAGCGTGCTAGGAGGTGGACAGGAAGGGGGGAAGGACAGTTTGGTGAAATACTCTGGTCTAGGACTGATGATTACTTGTTTTTGTTTAATTTAAAGAGGATGGCGTTATGGCGGGTCATCAAGAAGCGCCCGAGGGCGCTTGACCCGAATGGGCGGTGGTGGTTCTGATGCACTGTTGGTTCGTAGGTACGGGAAGGTGGAGGTCGAGGCTTTAGCAAAGAGAGTTAGAGTCAGCGACCGGACAAAGGAAGTCAAGGTAGGAACACGGAGACCCCTTCGAATCACGTCGTTCCGTACAAACCAAGGGGACCCCGTCAAGGATCGGAGTGTTCGGGACTGGAAAGCTTCCAGCCTACATCTGTTGGTGGTGGATAAAAGAGACCACCAGGCGGGTGCCGCATAGGTCAATACAGACCTGAGAAATAGTAGATAGATGGTAAGATAGATGGTAAGTTTCGTGCGCATGGCCAGGCGGCTGCGACACGAGAGGAAAGGAGATAATTTGGCTCGGACGCCGCGAGCCTTGGCAAGGGTTTCCGTCACGTGGGCGTTGAAGCAAAGGCGACGATCTAGCCGAACGCCTAAATACTTCACCGATTCTTTGTAGGCGATGGGTCTCCCTGCTAGGGAGAGGGGCTGGCATCGGGAGATGGACTTACGGGTGAAGCAGATCGCCTCAGATTTCTCCGTGTTGATCGTCACCCGCCATTTCCGTAGCCAGTCCGGAAGCTGGTTCAACTGACGCTGCAGCTTTGTACTCGCAAATCGCGGGGACAGGGAGCTGCAGTGATACATAGCATCGTCAGCGAACAAAGACAACGTGACTCCGGGCAAGACAGGCAGGTCGTTCGTGTACACAAGATACAGAACGGGGCCGAGGACAGATCCCTGAGGTACGCCGGCGGCGACGGGTCGAACTGTAGAACAGGACCCGTCGACGCTCACCCGGAAGGTTCGGTCGCTGAGATACGACCGGAGGAAAAACACTATGGTCGATGGTAGAGGGGAATTGGCAAGTTTGAAGAGAAGACCTTCGTGCCAGACTTTATCGAAGGCCTTGCTCACGTCCAACAGTACGGCGGCCGTAGCCGCTCGCCTGTTGGTGGCGTCTGACAAGTGCGTAACAACGCGGACCAATTGAAGCGTGGTCGAGTGCTCTCTGCGAAACCCGAACTGTTCGCTGCGGATGAAACCATCTAGCAGCGGCGAGATGCGAGCCAGCAGGAGACGCTCGAACACCTTCGAGATGACTGGCAAGAGAGAGATTGGACGATAGCTTTCAGGAAGCATGCGCGGCTTGCGAGGCTTCGGAATCATTACGAAGTTGGCTGATTTCCACAGGCGGGGAAAGTACTGTAGCCGGAGACAGGAGTTAAACAGCTCAAGAACGAGGTCAACGCCTGAGGCCGGGAGATTTTGTAGAGCAGCGGCCCCGATCCGGTCAGGACCGGGGGCGCGGCGGCGATTTAGTCGGCAGATAGATGAAACTAGTTCATATCTGTCGAACGGGAGGGCTGGGATTTCGGGAGGGCGTGAAAAATGTCCAGATAGGAAGTCACGGACTTCTGCCGAGTGGGCAGGGTCCGAGACGCCTTGGTGAACAGTAAATTGCACCTCCATGCAGTCGGCGAAGACCTCGGCCTTGCCTTCTGATGAAGATACAACCCCGTTCGGAGTTTCAAGTGGGTTGCGAGTTCTCTTCTCGCGGGTCAGTCTACTCGCCGCTCTCCAGACGGAGGCGTGGTCGACTTCAAGAGACTCAAGGTATGAGTCCCATCGATCAGAGTTTACGTCCCGCAGTAGCTGCTGGACGTAAAGAGACTGGGCCTGAAAGCGCCTTTTGACGCCGGGATCACGGGTTCTTTGCCATCTGCGGCGGAGATTGCGCCGTAGCCAGATGGCGTGGAGTACTTCCGCAGGTAAGGCCGATTTACGATGATTCACCTCGAGAGTATATGTGTGTCGATCCATGACACCTTGGACCAACTCCTGAAGATGAGTGGCTCGGAGATCCAAATCGTCACAAGTGACGATCGGGTCCGCGGGCAGTGATGGTAACCGCCGTGAGAGCTCATCATGGTAGGAGCGCCAGTTGACTCTCCTAACAATCTGAGCGGGAGGTCGGGTTGAGGCCGACAGCTCACGGGCAATTATAAAAAGGGGATTGTGATCGGATGAGAGATCCGACACTGACGAGACCTGGATGTGATGGGTCACGTCATTGGCTATGACAATGTTAAGGACGTCCGGTCGATGACCGGAAAAGGGGAAGTGAGTAGGGTCTTCTGGGCCGATGACTTGAAGTACCGGGTCGTCGGAGACGAACCGATACAGAGATTTTCCGTAGGCGTTGGCTACTCTGCTGTTCCAGGAGGGATGCTTGGCATTTAAGTCGCCGGCTACAATGGTTGGTAGGGGATGATTGAGGAGAGCGTCCCACTCCTCGGGCGGTGGAGGTAGCCACAGGCCGGGCCGGAGATACGCCGCAACAACGCGCAACTCCGATCCGCCAGCGTCTATCGCCACCGCACAACCTTCAACAAGAGATGTATCTAAAGGGGGTAGTGGCCTGTGGGATATCCGCCTGTGGACTAAGACGGCTGTCCCCCCCCCCGAGGGGCGACAGCCAGGCCGTTGGGGACGATCCTGACGAAAACAGATGTAAGATGGCAGGTTGAAGGTATGGTAGCGAGCCAGATGAGTCTCGCAAAGGAGGACGAAATCAGCGTCGTACTCCGTTACGAAAGTCATCAGTTCAGATCGTCGAGGGACTACCCCATGGGCATTCCACGCAACGATCCTAAGACTCCTAGCCATTCAAAGGAAGAAGAGGAAAGAGGGTAGACAGTGATTGAAACACCAGGGCGAGAACCGTGGTTGTATCTGAAGCAGACCTGATGTTGTTTACCAAAGTTTCAGCCCAGGCAGTCAGGGGGTCCACCGGGGCCCGGGAAGATTCCCGAGATTCCGGAAGACGGACCTGGCTGGCCTCGGCCGGTGTTGCAGATGGCGCAGGGCTCGGGGACGGACGTGAGGTCTGCTCAGTTGGGATCTTAGGTTGATGACTGGGGGCGGGCGGGGCCCGCTGAGGTTTTACAGGCAAGGCCTGTGGAACTTGTCGCTGACGGCGACGAGTGCGCTTCGGTTTGGAGCTCCGAGGAGCGGAAGGCGGGACTGATGTAGCGGCCACAGCCGCGTATGAAGGGCCGGGCGCTCCGGCAGGCGCCGGGACAGAGGGGACTGCAGGCGGCGCCGAAACGTCGACTGCAGGCGGAACTGGGGCCCCGGGAGCAGCATTGAAGCTGCCTGCGCGCGCACGGCCTGCCTGCGCGCCAGGGCGAGCAGGAGTCCGCTGCAGCTTCATGGCAGATATAAAGTCTCTACATCCTCTATAGCTAGCCGGATGGTCCCCGCCGCAGTTGCAGCAAATGGCCGTGAACCCCGTCTTGGGCTTATCACACCCACGATGAGGCTCAGTACACCGCACGCAACGCGGAGGGTGATTACAGAACAAGCTGGAGTGGCCAAACCTCTGACAGTTAAAACACTGCTTGGGGCCTGGCCGCGGGTCAAAAGTACGAACTTGCACCCGAAGGTGCAGGAAGTTTTGGAGGCCATAGACCTCCTCGAACTGGCCTACTTTGAGTAGTTTCACTAGAAAACTATTCACAGGACGGCGATCTTCCCCCTTGCCAGCATGCAGTACACTTACCGCCGTCGGCGAATAGCCTAAAGCGACAAGCTCCTGCCTGATGGTATCGGGGGCGGTCCAGGAAGGAAGTCCGGAAAGAACAACTTTAATTTCGCGCTCTGAAGGAAGCGCGAAAGTATGGAAGGAGATCTTCCGATCGGTAAGAAACTGTTGGACCGATCGGAAGTCCGGGACTGTTGTGGCCGCAATTCGAAGCGAGGAGCCTTGGCACCTGGCCTCGAGTTTGGCCGAAGGAAGCAGATTCTGCAGGGAACGGAGAATTTCCCTGTAGTTACGATTGTCTGGAATAACAATCGGCGGAATTTTAGGTTTGGGGACAGAGCATGTAGCATGTAGCACTGTAGTAGCGGGGCGTCTTTGCACCCGGTGCATGACTGCAGCATCTGGGACGAGCCCAATGGCTGCCTGTGGATAGACATAGTTCTGGTTCATTCGACAGGTAACCTAGAATAAAATAGGAATGGACAACCGCCAACCAGTTAACTGAGAAGGCGGGGGAGAAAGGTTTTCAATTTTTATTTATTTTAAATATTACAGCAATCAGTGGGCACTGCCGCAAGGACGGGTTCAGGCGACAGATGTCGCGCGTTCCCAGTCCTGCGTGCAGACGCCGTGAGGCGTCGGTCGCTCCCCGCGAGGCAGAGAGCCTCCGTGCCAGTGATAGCGCGTAGCAGCGGCATTCAGCGCGGTCGGCATACTAGGAAGGGAGGAAGGAAACAGCTTTGCAGGTAAATTCTGGGGCATGGGCAGATGGTGAGTATACAAAGTGAGGTTTAAGCAGCTTACTTAAACTTATGGCGGGTCATCGAGAATCGCCCGAGGGCGTTTGACCCGGACAGGGGGAGGTGGTTGCGTGGTGCTGATGGTTCTGAGGTAAGGGAAGGAAGAGGTCTCAGCTGCGGCAAAGAGAGTCGCAGCTAATGACCAGACAAAGGCTGAGAGAGCAGGAACTCGTAGACCTCCTCGAATTACACTGTTTCTAACAAACCAAGGAGATCCCGACAAGAAACGGAGGGTTCTGGATTGGAAACTTTCCAGCCTACGCCTGTTGGTGGCGGAGGCAAGTGACCACCATACAGGTGCCGCATAGGTCAATACAGACCGGAGAAACAACAGATAGAGGGTAACTTTCGTGCGCAGCGCCAGGGGGCTGCGGCACGCGAGGTATGGGTAAAGTTTGGCTCGGACGCCGCGAGCCTTGGCAAGGGTGTCCGTCACGTGGGCGTTGAAGCAATGGCGACGATCTAGCCGAACGCCTAGATACTTCACCGACTCTTTGTAGGCGATAGGCCTCCCTTCAAGGGAGAGGGGCTGGCATCGGGAGATGGACTTACGAGTGAAACAGATCGCCTCGGATTTCTCCGTGTTGATCGTCACCCGCCATTTCCGTAGCCAGTCCGGAAGCTGGTCCAACTGACGCTGCAACTGTGTACTCGCAAAACGCGGGGACACAGAGCTGTAATGATACATTGCATCGTCAGCGAACAAAGACAACGTGACTCCGGGCAAAACAGGCAGGTCGTTCGTGTACACGAGGTACAGAACGGGGCCGAGGACAGATCCCTGGGGTACGCCAGCGGCGACAGGACGAACTGCAGAGCAGGTTCCGTCGACGCTCACCCTGAAGGTTCGGTCGCTGAGATACGACCGGAGGAAAAACACTATGGACGATGGTAAGGGGGAGTTAGCGAGTTTAAAGAGAAGACCTTCGTGCCAGACTTTGTCGAAGGCCTTGCTCACGTCCAGCAGTGCGGCGGCCGTAGCCGCTCGCCTGTTGGTGGCGTCAGAGAGTTGCGTTACCACGCGGACTAGTTGAAGCGTGGTCGAGTGCTCTCTGCGAAACCCGAACTGTTCGTTGCGGATAAAATTATCCAACAACGGCGAGATGCGGGCCAGCAGGAGCCGCTCGAACACCTTCGAGATAACTGGCAAGAGAGATATTGGCCGATAGCTTTCAGGAAGCATGCGCGGCTTGCGGGGTTTAGGAATCATAACGATGTTGGCAGTTTTCCACAGGCGGGGAAAGTACTGTAGCCGGAGACAAGAGTTGAACAGCTCGAGAACGAGGTCAACGCCTGAGGCCGGGAGATATTGTAATGCAGCGGCCCCGATCCGGTCAGGACCGGGGGCGCGACGGCGGTTTAGTCGACAGACAGACGAAACGAGTTCGTCCCTGTCGAACGGGAGGTCTGGGCCAGCGGGAGGGCGAGAAAAATAACCAGATAGGAAGTCCCGGACGTCTGCCGAGTGGGCAGGGTCCGAAACGCCTCGATGAACGGTAAATTGCGACTCCATGCAGTCGGCGAAGACCTCAGCCTTGCCTTCTGATGAAGACACAACCCCGTTCGGGGTTTCTAGCGGGTTGCGAGTTCTCTTCTCGCGGGTCAGTCTACTCACCGCTCTCCAGACGGAGGCGTGGTCGACTTCAAGAGACTCAAGGTATGAGTCCCATCGATCAGAGTTTACGTCCCGCAGTAGCTGCTGAACGTAAAGGGACTGTTGTTGAAATCGTCGCTTAACGACTGGGTCTCGGGTTCTTTGCCATCTGCGGCGGAGCTGGCGCCGTAGCCAGATGGCGTGGAGTACTTCCGCAGGTAAGGCCGATTTACGATGATTCACCTCGAGTGCGTAGGTGTGTCGATCCAGGACACCTTGGACCAATTCCTGAAGATTTGTGGCGCGGAGATCCAGATCGTCACGAGTGACGATTGGGTCCGCCGGGAGAGATGGTAACCTTCGAGAGAGCTCGTCATGATAGGATCGCCAGTTGACTCTCCTAACAATCTGAGCGGGAAGTCGGGGTGACGCCGACAGCTCTCGAACAGTTATAACAAGGGGATTGTGATCGGACGAAAGGTCCGACACAGACGAGACCTCGATGTTGCGGGCAACGTTCTTGACAACTACTATGTCAAGAACGTCCGGCCGATGGCCGTGAAAGGGGAAGTAGGTAGGGTCTTCAGGGCCGATGACATTAAGTGCCGGGTCGCCAGAGACGAACCGGAACAGAGAATTTCCATAGGCGTTGACAACGCGGCTGTTCCATGAAGGGTGTTTGGCGTTTAAGTCGCCGGCTACAATGGTTGAGAGGGGGTGGTCGAGGAGGGCGTCCCACTCCTCGGGCGGTGGCGGAGTTCGCCGGCCAGGCCGGAGGTACGCAGAAACAACGCGCAGCTCCGATCCGCCGGCGTGCACCGCCACCGCGCAGCCTTCAATAATAGATGTATCTAGAGGAGGCAAAAGCCTGTGGGATATCCGCCTGTGGACTAAAACAGCTGTGCCCCCCGAGGGGGGACAGCGAGGCCGTAGGGGACGATCCTGACGATAACAGGCATAGGCAGGAAGGGAAAACGAGTGGTAATGAGCCAGATGAGTCTCGGAAAGAAGTATGATATCAACATCATACTCCGTTACGAAAGTCATCAGTTCAGATCGCCTGGGGAGTAGCCCGAAGGCGTTCCACGCAACGATCCTCAGGCTATTAGCCATTTAGGGGAAGTAGAGGAAAGAGGGCAGCTAATGATTGGAACACCAGGGCAAGCACAGTGGTAGTGTCGCGAGCAGTCCTGATGGATGCAACAAGATTATCTGCCCAGGCAGTCAGGGGATCCGCCGAAGCCCGGGAAGATTCCCGGGATTCAGGAGGACAAGCCTGACTGGCCTCGACAGGGGTAGCAGATGGCGCTGGGCTGGTGGTCTGAGTAGTAGACTGCTCGCTGGAAGGTTGAGGACGATGGCTGGGGGCGGGTCGAGCCCGCGGAGAGGGTACAGGTGGAACCTGTGATGATGTATGTCGGCCGGCGGAGTTCCGGCGACGACGAGAGCGCTTTGATTTGCCCGATCGGGCTGGAGGCGGGGCTGATTTAGCGGCCATGGCCGCGTAGGAAGGTGCGGGCGCTCCGGGAGGCGCCGGGATTGAGGCCGCTGCAGGCGGCGCCGAAGCGACGACTGCAGGCGAGACAGCGGCACCGGAAGCAACCGGAGTTGCTGCCGGTACCTGGGCAGATGCACCAGTGAGTGGCGGGAAAGCCGCTCTCCGGTTAGGGCCAGGACCAGCTACACGGCCTGCTTGCGCGCCAGGGCGCACAGGAGGTCGCTGCGGTTTCATGGCGGCGATAAAGTTTGGGCAGCCTCGGTAATTAGCCGGATGGGCTCCTTTACAGTTGCAGCATTTAGCTGTGTACCCCGTCGTAGGCTTATCACAGCCACGATGAGGTTCAGCACAACGCACGCAACGCGGGGGCTGATGACAGAACAAACTGCTGTGGCCGAACCTCTGGCAGTTGAAACACTGCGAGGGGCCGGGCCGCGGGTCAAATGTTCGGACTTGCACCCGTAGGTGCAGAAGGTTCTGGAGACTATAAATCTCCTCGAAAGGGCCTACTTTCAGAAGTTTGACCAGAAAGCTGTTAACAGGTCGGCGGTCATCACCTTTGCCAACATGCAGGACGCTTACCGCGGTCGGCGCATAGCCGAGCGCAACAAGTTCCTGCCTGATGGCATCAGTTTCTGTGAAAGAAGGAATTCCCGACAGAACGACCTTTTTGGGGACAGATTTGGAGTGTTGCTGAGTAGGTTGGCTGGCGCTGTTACCGGGACTAGATACCCGATGCGTAGCAGCGGCCGGTGGCGGGCTGGCGACTAATTTTCGCTTGCGTTTGGCAGACTTGCCCTCCACAAGCGAAAAGTCACCGTCCCCCGTCCCCACACTACACATCGACGCACAATCACTTTCACTTTCACTATCACTAATTGTATGGGACGGCAGCGGGGTAGAATGAGGACCAGTACCGCAGGTTTCCATTAAGGTTACCAGCGGTGCCGGCAAAGGAACGGGAGTTGCGTTCGACGCCATCTCGTGATGAGCCGAAATGAACGTCGAAGACGCAAAAAAGGGTTAGGAAAGAGTGACTTTCACCAGCACTGAATCACTACACTGACAGACAAAGAACACGAACACCAGACGCGCACTGCACACGAGTCACAAAATCACACGCGCACGACACAATACACTGGCAATTTATAGCACAATGATGATGAATACAGATAATGATATGGTGAAGAAATCACTTTGATAGATGTATAAATAACGGTTAAATTCACAAGCAAAAATTGCCATAAAAAGTGACGCAGCCTACCCTGACAACAGCTCTTGGTAGACTCCTCTTCTTCTCCTGGTCTTTTTTTTTTTTTTTTTTTTTTTTTTCTTTTCGCTCTGGGCTTTGCGGAAAGAACCGCACGGGAACTGAGTTCCGAGCTACCTTCTGGAGCTCCTGCCTCGTGGCCCTGCCCAAGTAGGGCGCGTGCTCTATAGCAGGCCGATTCTCGGCTGTTGTGCTAGCCTACGCTAGCGCAGTATACACCGAGGGCGTTTCCACGAATCACTTGGGCGTATACGGTACCTTCCCAGCCTAGTCACTAGAGGATTGCCTGGGAACCTCGCCGCACGTGCATAAAATTTGCGTGCAAGCCGCCTGAAAGTGTCGTCTAAGGAGCGGACGCCAAGTCCTCTCCTTAGAAGGCGAGATGAGAAGCGACGGGGAACTTTGGCCGCTAGCCGAAGCCCCCTGTCGAGGACGCTCTGCAACTTCTTTTTATGCATTGCGGCGAGGTAACCCCAGACCGGGCAGGCGTAGGTAATGACCGGCAGCAGATACGCGCCGACGATCATCCTACCCAATTTCCTGGTCATGGCTGAGCTGATCAGGAGTGGAAACAGTGCGCACAGGCGAGTGGATGCTCGCTTAAGAACTGTCTGTGCGTGGGTACGCCAGGTGAGCTGACGGTCAAGGTGTAAGCCGAGGTACTTGACCTTGTTGGACCAGCGCAAGTACGTTCTGCCGATACGTAGTTGCCTAACGGGGTTCTTCCGTCGCTTAGAGAATTCGACGGCTACACTCTTGGTAGGGTTGAGTTGCACTCTCCAATTCTCAGTCCAGTCCACGAGCGTGTCGAGCTGGCGCTGCAGTCGTAGGACGGCCCTTTCCTCATGACGATCGGCCGTAAATGCGGCCGTGTCGTCAGCGAAGAGGGCCATCTGGACTCCAGGCTGTCTCGGCACGTCGTTGACGTAGATCGAGAACAAAAGGGGGCCTAGAACACTACCTTGAGGGACGCCGGCTGTGATTCGTCTCTCGGAAGAGACAGAATCGCCAACTCTCACGCAGAAGGTCCTCTCCGTCAGAAAGCTAGCAACCAGATGGAGGTAGCAGTCCGGGAGCTGGACTTCCCTAAGTTTGAATAACAGGCCATCATGCCATACGCTGTCGAAGGCTTTCTCAACATCTAAGAAACAGCCAACGGTCCGTTCTCTCCGACACCCGGCTTCCGTGATGCTTTCCACCAGTCTCATCAGTTGATGAGTGGTCGAATGCCCCACACGACGGGAAATCAGCAGCCTTCCCCACAGTATTTCTTGGAAAACAAGTGAGTCACATAATGGCGTAGCTTGGTGCGAGCCAATCATACACCATCTCTGTTGTGATTGGTTGATGGTGTCATTTTTACCTGTACGTGGGACTTTGCTGAATTTATATGTACAGGTAGCATGGAAGGACAGCTTTAGTCTATACCACAGTACTGTGGGCCTGCACGTAGACACCCAAAGTGCAGAAAAATTTTACCACTGATGATGGCAGCCAGTGGAGCTGCCGCAACGTTTGGTTTTGTTTTTAACCAGGGACCACGGCCAAACAGCCCGGATATCTTTCATAATTCAAATGACACCGGCAGTGAAAGCCTAAGCAATAATTTAAGTATATTGCACGATTCGCTTTTCAAAAGATCCATCTGTCGCATACATTGTAACCTGGAGAACAGGTGTATAACGATGAACTGTAACTGACATTTTAGAAAGTAATGGCGTCTTTTTTACTGAATTACAGCAATGAATTTAAGTATGAAAGAAGTAGAACTCAGGTGATAGAAATACAGAGCTGGAAAAGTGATCGTTAATGGATTGTATAAAGACTGAAGACGGTAAAGCGGACGAATATTTTAAATAATGTAACTACACAGAATTCAGTTAGAAAACATGCAACTATCATTCGGAATCTGACCATGGGTTGATTGAGGCTAACAGATTAGGATATCTGTGTTATAAGGTTAGAAAGAGAGAACTGTTTTTTGCAATTTAAACCAAGTTGAGAGTAGGATAATGCTAATCTGCTGTTTTATTTTTATGACTATCAAATCTGCGTAAATTGTAAATGTACATCTGCTTACCTGTACCATAGTAAATGTTGGCAAACATTTGGTTAGTATTCACGTAATTTATATATTGAAGTCAAACCTTTAAGCATAAAAATATACAAATTAACGCAATTTGTATATAAATACATGTTTATATGTTAACTTTATAAGTTTTCCCTCTGTGTGTGTGTGTGTGTGTGTGTGTGTGTGTGTGTGTGTGTGTGCGTGCGGAATTTATTTACAAACTGAAATAACCTTACTACCTACAAAATTTGATAACTTACTAATTAATATTATTTATTATTGTTATTAAATTACTCTTGTGAAAAGTTCGTTCACTCAAGAGTGTGATTTCTTCTCGACTCCTTCAGGCGTCGTTGTCTTGTGAGGCTCGAGTACCAGGAGTCCGTCTTCCATAAGGAGTCCTTCTTTCAATTGTCATTAAAAGTTCTCATGTTTCAAGATCTTGGCGGTTGCCGTCTCTTCTTTATTAGCTGTTCTAAAAGTGAACGAACAGAGGGAAAAGTGTAGAAGATATCTTGACTGGTCTACCACCATAAACCAAAGGGGAGAAAATCTGTCGGTAGACCTAGAACACGCTGAATGTAAGGAAGCCGAAACGGACCACTGGATCATACATGAAAGCGAAGTAGAAGGATTTAGTGACTATTTGGAAACTTGGTTTCATGTCTTGGCGAAATTCTATACCCCCACCTTCACTGAAACACTACTATGTGCTGCTGACTTTCTTCACTATTTTCTTCACGGTTTTTTTGGTGTGGTCATTCACTGACTTGTAGCGAATGAATTAAAAAAAAATAAACAAAAAATTAAATTAACATCAGTTTCATTAAAAGAAATTATTAAAAAAAACAACAAATGGATTTACAGCCAGTGAAAACTTTAGGTCTTGACCGCCCGACAAACTCAACACTGCTTTGCTAGTCGTCTTTTGCCGGAGGAATATATCAGGCAACCATACAGTAGTAGCAACACATTATTTGTTCGTTCAATAACCCTTGTTTTTGTACATAAAGCAGTTAACTCTAAAATATTTTAGAGTTATATTATGTGAGTTACATAATCGAATATTGTGTGATTCATTTTTTTTTTAATTCAGCATGTAACTTTTATTTCAAGAAAATAGCAACGTCCGCCAGTTGTTATGAATAATTTAGAAATTGCTATAATGTAGAGATCATCATGCGTTAAGTACTTACGACTTCATGTTGATAGTAAAATCAATTAGAGGGAACGTTTCAGGTGAAAAAGCGTGAGCAGATGGACTTGAGAATGAAATAATAATGTTGGCTACTTCGAAGAAAAACTAAACTCTCGTTACATAACAAACTCCTTATAAAATTATGGAGTTCTGCTAGTAAATTTTGCATTGCCATAACTCAACGTGCACAACCGAAAGTTCTTCGTGCAGTAACCATCTAGACCTCCGAATACCAACTGTCGAAGAGGTTATCCAAGAACGAATTAGGAAAAAATCATTCAAGGTTATAAACGTGCGCTAATCCAGCCACTTCTGCAAGATCATCTCATTAGAAGATTGTAGAGGAACTGGCCAATATACCTAATATAGGGAAAACGAGGTCTTCTTACTGGAAGAATCACACTAGAAGAGAAACTTATCACCTAGTTATATAAACCAACAAAATAACTTATAGAAATTATTGTAATTTATGATTCCTACTGTAAATAAATTAGTGAGAAAATCATATTATTGTAAGTGTATTTTAGAGGAAAATACCCAAGACAAACAAGGGTTTTATCCGTTTAAGAACGTAAGACTTAATGTCGACAATTAAATACTGTCAGTAATGATAAAGTATAGGCCTACGAGTTTAAGTAATTGCATTGTCTGATTGTAGATATACATCGCAGGCATAGAACAGGGAGACTGGTGTATTTGGACAAAGTTTGTTGATTGAGTCCAGTTTGTCAGTTCAGTCCACCGGTATAGAAAGTATATGTCGGTAATATAATTATTTAGAAAATTTACTGGTACACTTAGATGATGTAATAGATGACGTTATACCGTAAGAGAATATAAAAGGAGAATTGTGAATGCGAGAATATGGTGTCACAGCAGATGAGCGTAATTAATAGACTATAATCTACATACAATTAAATTGCAACTTTTAACTTCTATTAATTTTTTATAGTAGCCCTTATTCTTTGTATTTATTCACAAATAATAACAAACCTATCAGATCACGAAGCAATATTATCATTGTACGTAAACGTTCTAAGCGTCCTAATTCTCTAGTTTGTCAATCACGTAATCCCATCTTCCCTCATGTTACCATATATTGATCTCCTTATTTTATTTATTTTCTAAGGTATTTCCTACTAGCTGTAATCACTACCGATGTCACACCCTGGTAATCAGTGTCGTACTTTCGCCGGGGGAATGATCAGAGGGATCAAAAAATTTTAGAAAAATTTTGTAATCACGTAGCGTAAGCGTATTTCTAAAGCAGTTGCATGTGTTAAAATAAGTATTATCAGTAACTGTATAAATAAAAGGAATTACAATATTTGTAAATAATTAAAATATAGTTTTCTTAATAACAACAATACCTCAATATTACGTAGCTGACGTAAATATTTGCAGCCTTTAAACACAATTACGCACGCGCCAGGCGACGTAGCCAGAACTATCAATTTACCTTCACCTTCTTTCGCTCAGACACACTTCCCCTACAGGGCTGTCTGTTTCATAAGTCTTCTTATCTAATATCTGTGTGGTTTTAACCGTCCACTTTGCACAGGTAAACTAGTATTTTCTTGACTTTAATTCGGAAAATTTAAAGATTTTAAAGTTTTTATTGTTGCATTTTACATATAAAAATGACGTGTTTAACCATAAACTGTAAGTTACTTATAAATTCTCGAGACAACGTGCTTAAAGTGCAAAGAGATAATAAAACCGGAATTTTCAAAATACTGTATCTTCAGAAATACTCATTTTCAAAAATGTATTAATTACACAAATTTAGAATTAAATTGATTCCCATAACATGAGATTTTTTAACTTTAAATTTGCATATCAGTTAACCAAGAGAGACTATTTCGGAATCACCGCTTTTCCACATTCTTTTAACCCTCACACTTCTCATTGGTATACTCAAAAATTTTGAGACGTAAAGTTATTTATAGAATAACGTCTATATGGGAAGAGATCCTGAAATTCTCATTTATTTTTGGACGTTCTGTGTATCACCATATAAAAAAAATTGTCATCGGTAACCATACATGACCTCCATGTTCTAAGATTTATATTTAAAATCATTTACTTGAATTCAGTTTGATAATTTCTAAATAAATATCCCTCATCCTCAAACTATTTTAACTATTTACAGATATTTTTGTTATTATGGGGTAGTCGTTTAATATAATATTATTTTCGAGTCACTTTATCTATAAAAATTAGGTACTTTATTCTTATAAAGAAACTGAACTCGCAGATAATCACGCATTAATTACATATTTACATAATTATGTGGCCACAAATTATTTTATGGCCTGCTGGGCCGTGGTTTCGAGTATTCACGCATAGATGATTTAAATTAAAATAAAAAAAAACTATAATTTTATTGCCTGGCAACAAAATTATTATATTTTTAACAATTACCATTGATTAAAAAAGATTAAATGCATTTTTATTTAATTTCGTTGAACTCATTAAATCAATACCAAACTTGAAAAAATCGGTATGGAGAACTATCCATGACTTCCATGTTCTAGTTAAATCTAAAATTATTTTTAATATGTAGGCCTACACTCAGAACGAAACCAAATATGTCAGCATGCTTTCGGTAAACACGCTGAGAAAGACAATCAAAATACGAATTGTACCTAGTTGTTGATATTTACAAAATAAATAATTAATTTGTTTCAATTATCTTTTATTTAAACAACGCGAAAGAAAGCGAATACCGCCCAACGTTTGTTATCTGTGAATTTCTGAAAAATAAAAATTATTTTGTTTACGTAACCGTGGTGACATAGCATGGTACGATATCAATTTTTAATATTTAATTGAAATTTTTAAGTCTTCGGTCGAATAAATTTATAACATCAATACAAAAAATTACCCCCTCCCCATTCAAATGCTCTTTTCATTTGTAGATATTTCATCTACCTTTCTACAGTGGATTATTATGACCTTCTTTTCACGATACTTTATTTATCAAAATTAAGTACTTTACTCTTGTTAAAAAGTAAAACGTTGTTGGTAAATTACCCCTTCCCTTTAATCGATCTTCACCAAAATAAATAGGCCTTGACTCCTCTTTAACTCGGGTACATATGCAAAAAATTATTCCATTCTGTATGAATTTGCGGCAGTTATTGTTGGCATAGAAAAAATTCTACACATGCAGATACTTTTCCGGAAAATGACTTTTCTTCACGTTTTGAGGGTAGTACAATCAGAATCAGCCCTTATCTCGAACACGATTTTTTCGCGATCACCATAATTCCATTTTTTTACGGAACTTGGAAGTAAAAATGATATGAATTTGTAACTTTGTAAAAATGATATAATATAAAAATATTGCATATTTAGCAATAATATTTATCATATCTCTTGGATTCAGATTTCCAATATGCATCTACATCATTATCGTATTTATCATCTCTGTCTATCTGTTTTATAACAGACATCAACGGATAGTGATTCTAAGGGTTGTTTAACAGGCACTGAATTGTTTTTTTTAAATATCTTTCTTTTGCTTGTATTTACGGTATGGAAAATGAATAGAAATTAATTAAATGGATATTCCGAGTTAAAAAGTATTGAATTTCTTTTCACTACGCCAGTTTCTCTGATACGTGATTTGCAGTAATTGCTTTTCTGTTAAATGTAGTATATGCAGGAAAGCAGATGATACTACTTCCGAACCACGATAAAATATTTATGCAATGTAAAAGACATGTTTTAACAAGTATATATTTGTACAGAAATGTTTGGCCTTCTTTCAGTCTTCTATTGCTGTAGCCTGGTTTGCTTTTACCAATCAACCGATAACGCTCTGTAAATTCTCCTTGTATTCGTGCTTTATATTCTGCTATATATATTCTTTTTGTTTTCTCTACGAGCATGTCACTTCTTGGTTTTTAGTTTGCTGGACAAATAAAAAATACATTCGAACTACTTATCTAGGTATACAGAGTGGATTTCCCAAATTGCAAATTCTCTGCTGTAAGCTAACGTACTTCCAACGGAATTCTGGGTAGATGCATTATTTAAAAGTATTCTTCCTCTTTACCGTCGTCAGTCTTTAATACAATCCACTAACGATCACATTTACACCTCTGATCGAATATCTTTCTGAGACTGTAATTTAATAATCTACCTTGACTTTTAACGACACCAAGAAACGTATTTCTATCACCTGAGTTCTATTTATTTCATAGTTAAATTCACTTCAGTATTCAATACAGAAAACGCCATTACTTTCTAAAATGTCAATCACAGTTTATCGTAATACATTTGTTCTTCACCTTACCATGTATGTCGTGCGACAGATGGATCTAAGTTAAATCCCTGTTTACGTAATTTTGTATACAGTATAGTAAAATGAAGTGTCTAAACATAACAATTCCAAAAACTGAGCAGCGACCCGTGCAATATACGGTTTATATTCTGCCCAAGTGTCATATAGGTGTAATACGGTTAACCACGAGACGTCATTAGTCAGAATCAGGACTTAGTCGTCATTAAAAAGAAATGTGTGAATAAGATAGCTCTGTCCCTACATTAATTTATAATTTACTCGCATTTGGCTTTTACTGCTAGTGAAACAAAACGTAATTATGTCTATATATTAGGAAAATTTAATGCGAACATAAAATAAAATTTAACTTCTGTTAATTCCAATTTCTGCTTTAAACACGTAATAAATCCGTATGACAATATGGCAATAATAAATCTTCCATATCAATGCAATATATACAGTCTCTAACAATAGAACTGCGCCCGTCGTCCTGTAAGGTTATAAAATGCACAATTACGATAGGAGAGAAATCTTTATATAAAGAATTATGTATTAATCGCACACTTCTTTAGTTTTATATCATTATGTTCATTTATACTTTTTTAACTATGTAACAATTTACGGTATCAAGAACAACCTGCCAGTAATAAAATTGTTTACACCTTCTACTGCGCTATGAGTACTACAACTGTAATAATTTTATGCAAATTTATTTGCATAAATTTATTATTCCATTAATTATATAAATCTTTATCTGTATTTATGATAGTGCTGTCGGTACGAACTTTGTCGTACTTACGTGTATTTAGCCCCGTAGTTGGACGCCATATACAACTGTAATATGTTTTATGCAAATTTATTTGCATAAATTAATTATTCCATTAATTATATAAATTTTCATCTGTATTTATGATAGTGCTGTCGGTACGAACTTTGTCGTACTAACGTGTATTTAGCCCCACGTTGGGCGCCATATACAACTGTAATAATTTTATGCAAATTTATTTGCATAAATTTATTATTCCATTAATTATATAAATCTTTATCTGTATTTATGATAGTGCTGTCGGTACGAACTTTGTCGTACTTACGTGTATTTAGCCCCGTAGTTGGACGCCAAATACAACTGTAATATGTTTTATGCAAATTTATTTGCATAAATTAATTATTCCATTAATTATATAAATTTTTATCTGTATTTATGATAGTGCTGTCAGTACGAACTTTGTCGTACTAACGTGTATTTAGCCCCGTAGTTGGACGCCATATACAACTGTAATATTTATGCGCGTCTCTGATTGCATAAATTAACTGAAATAATAAATCCTGCTTGTTGCCCCGCGTTGGGAAGCCATATACAACTGTAATATGTTTTATGCAAATTTATTAATTGCATAAATTAATTGAAATTAATAATTAAATAAATCTTTCTCTTGGTTACAATTATCTACTAGAATTTGCTTCCTCGTGTCACGCGTCAGGGCACCATATACAATATTATATATTTTATGTAAACTTATCTGCATCGATTAGTTAATTGATTTTAATTAGGTAGCAACCCCAAGTTTGGGTGGTCATATACGACTTTATATTTTCTGTGAAGTTTTGAGTGTAAATGTTAATTGTTCAAATAACTAAATTACCTTGTTTACAATGATTGACGATTCTTTATCAGTTTGGGTAAATGGTTTATTATTGATGCTAAATATCTCTGCTTATAGGAACTTCATCATGTAAGGTATGATGATTAATTGTATACTATTCTAAGGAGTTTCCATAAATGTAGGTTTTTACTACAGATCTTGTTTACTGCTCCAGGACGGGCATGCCATGTATGATGATACACTCTGATATCACTGAGCTTTAATACGTCCCGCGTTCTGGAGCACCATATGTAAACAGGTGTTTTGGGTGAATAACGATTATGTGACTCAGACACTATCAATTTTCGTAAACAATACAAATTTATTATATATTTTCAATGTCATTTAAATTCTGAATAAAGTTAGCGTTTCTATACAACACATTAAATACACAATGCTGTTATATTATCTCTAACGTTTATGAACATCTACAAATCAATAAAGGTTAATTAATGACTATATAAATTTCAATATATCCTACTCTATGGATTCATATTTCTCAATTTGCGTTACTTTTGAGCAATTAAATATATGTATATTCAACTCAGTGGCAAGTTCTTTTTGAGTGGCAGGACAGTGGCAACCTAATCTAATGTTACATGAATGATAATAATTTACTTGTTGTTTGTATCCAAATTGCGGTGATTAACTGCGTAGTACCTCTCATACTGCGACGAGGTCCAGGCTGAAGATACGCCCATTAAATTACACTTGACACTCCGTCACGACACTATTTGTTCCACATTTTATTCGTATACTCGCATGAGTGATAATGACTAATTGCGTTAACTCGAATATTACTTCCTTGTCTAAAACTCTTTTGCGTGTAGGTTCTTTGTCAATCTCGATGTACGCGTGCAATAGTTTATGCTGTGTTTAACTAGAGCGATTGTACCATTTATAATGTATTCACTATGCAAATATAATTGGTTTTATTTGCATTTCAGTGAGTTAATTCGTGGCACAATCTTACTATATTGTCTCATGTCACTTATGTCACGGTAATGTGATATTGTCAATACCTTATCACTCGCATTCGATTCATAAAAACGAGATTTTTATGATCACAAAGTCTGATCGTACTTAACTCGACATTGTCATAGTATTTAGTCACGGGTTAGTTCTACAGTTTTACATAGTTTCTGATACACTCCCGAACGATCTCTCTGCTTGTATCAATACACTTTACTACCGTCCATCTGAAAGACTCTGGCTGGTTTATACCGAAATAGAATTGACTGACAAAATTTAGAATACGACCGAACTGAGACTGAACTCAAATTTAAAATAGGCTGACTGAGAATTGAAAAAGACTGACTTCTGATTTAAAATAGACTGACTTCTCCAAATCGACTGACTTCTCCAAATCGACTGACTCCTTTTTTCTCTGCGAACACCTTATTTTATTACTTCAGCAACACGACTCCCTCCACGGATATCATACCCTTACCACAATCACTGTCATGATTGGTTTCTCGCATCAGATTCTGCGAAGGCTCCTCCTAGATACTCTGGCTGGGGTCTCTAGTCTACTTCCCATTAGCTCTTCACCCTTGTCTCCATGTTGACGTCTTCTTAACACCCGCCTTTTGCCGAATTCCTTGCTCCTGATAGGTCAGCCAAGACCCCTCTCTAAAAGTCTTGCTGTCCACACCACCTCCCCGTATGACGACGGACCTAATTACACGGTTGTCTGTTATGTGATTGTCTTACGTTCCCTAGTGTCCTTTCTAAGCGATTTCCTTTCCGCACATGTGTGTACCATAACCCGGGTGTGCCGAATCGCCGTATTGTCCTCGACTTCCCTTGTTACGTTCACACGCTGATGGTGGTCATCTTCCAGGAACTAACATCTGTTCTGCAGCCCTACAAGATGCTCCGTATGTCGTGCCAGTAAGCAAGTTGCCCGCTGTGCGGCTATGTATGTCCTTTTGTTCTTAATTGCATCCGCTCTTAGACTGCTTTTGTGGAAAATGTTATGTCCATGTGCAGCCGCTAACTCACACGTGTATGTCGAAAATGTTGGCGTCCCCTTAGTACACGCTTTGTCGGTAATTTTGACGAACTGCCACCGTCTTTTGTTTCTTTGTTATTGTCGCCACTTGCGCTTATGTCGTTCATCCACGTCCAACATCTGTTGTGTGCCAATGCGTTGTCTTTCTAAAGTCATTGTCTAACGGCGGCCGTTTGGCTATACCATGCATCACTCTTGACAGTTGACGCCCGCTACAGTGCCGTTTACTCAAAAAAAAAATTCTCTACTGTAATTGCTTTACAGTACCTAATAATCGGTGAGTTAGAGGCAGACTAAGGCCCAAGACTGTGGGCATAAAAATGTTACTGTGGGCAGGCTACAAAAGATTCTACAGTAGTGTAACCCTTGTAGTGACTACCAGCTTTACCATGTTTTAGCGCTTGGTGGGGTACTGGTCCAGACTGAAAGTGCAGGAGAAATTAGCCTACCAAATAACGAATCTTGACATTGTATTCTGTAAAAGTAGCACATATAACCTACAATGCTTTCACGATTACAGTGTTTATACGAGTAAAATTATTTTTGTTTCTGTTTTACGATTGTAGTGGGTGTTATAGGCTATTTTCTAATCACGGTATTCTCTATGACGTACATAACGTGTACGTCAGTGTAAACATAGTTTTTTGATATCGCGAAATAGTACGACATTCTTGTGTTGCTAACAGACATATCTGTGAAAGATACTTCACCATCGGTCATAATAAAACTCAAACCGCGGCTCAAAGGAGAAGAGTTTCTCTTCACGTAAAACTATAGTAGGTTGTAATTTATTTATTTGTGTTTCTTCTTCTTCTTCTTCTTCTTCTTCTTCTTCTTCTTCTTCTTCTTCTTCTTCTCCTTCTTGTTTTCGTTTGAGTCTGTTGAAAATTTATCGACTCCGGCCTTCTGTTGGGTCAGTTAACATCTTCTAGGATTTAAACTTCTTTATAATTAGGAAATGAGTCAGTCTTATAGAATTAGATAATTAATTCAATCACTGTTAATATTAGACTCTACTTGTTTCGATATTTAATAAAATTTAACAAACAAAATATTATTATTTTAAATTGATATGAACTTACTCTAGTTAATCGTAGATAACTGCTTTTTTACATTAAGTTACCTTTCTTAAATTTGAATGCTAAAATAAGAAGAAAATTATACTAAAATACACAGTGAACATTCGTTAGAAAAACCCGATCACAGCGGAAACAATCCCACTGGAACACAACCGAATTCTAACATATGTCTGGAAAAAATTAAACAGAGACAAATGTTTAACAGTATTAGAATTTTATAACCGCGGTTTAACTTTCTTTACTGTGGACGCAGTGATTTCGTGGTGTTTCTGTATTTTTGAACAATAATACACGTGACGTTGTCTGTACAGTTATTTTTTATTGAATTTTTGGTACATATGTTTTGGCGTGTTTTCTGATGGTTAAAGGCTGATGATGGTGGGAAGGACCACCGAAACATATGTCCCAATAATCCAGTATAAAAATGATGTAGACAGCATCACGTTTTCGATTTTTCTACATAGTTGTTTGAAAATATTAACTAGCTCATTACATATTCGGAACTTGAAGAACTCAAATTGAAGGATAAAATTCTATTACGTGGGCTGTCCCGGCCGGAGTTATTATCAAAAGTGTTTAAAATTTCCGGCCAATTGGCCCGTGATTAAATATTAAAATGTAATTAAAAATGTCATGGAAACGCAATCGTCTACAGGCCAGTAGCCCGGAAATTTTAAACTCTGTTAATGAAGAATATAGTTATTCGCAGGTTGTAGGAAAAAACCACGTGTAACGATTGACAAAAGATACGATTAACGAGTAACATCAGATAGATGGCTCCGAAAATGGAGCAAGGATGAAGTTATTGTGCATACAAAGTCGGTTTGTTGTGACAAGGATAGTGGAGTTCAGGAAAAGAAACATTAACGAGGTTGCATATTTTCTTTTGTCAGCTTCAAGGGTCCATAACCCTCGTGACCTTCTCGTAGAAAAAAGTTTATAAAATGGAATATAAATTTATAACTTTAATTTATTTTCGTCTCAATAATGACTTTTGGAAGTATATTTATTATTACTATAAATGTAAAGATTGAACACACACAATTTTACAAATATTAATAATATAAAAGTCTGTATAAAAATGTTATAATTAGCATAGTAATGAGTAATAATAATAGCTGTTTACAGTTAATTAATAATTATGTCATAAACAATATGTATACAGTATTTGTGAACTACTCACATGGACAATAATATTATATTTCTCTGAAATTCAGTAATACACGTTCGTGTAAAGCATATAACATACAATTTAGTATTTTTTAGTCTATTAATATAAGAGTATAATATTTATACCTTTGTATGAATCCTACTCATCAGCTTCTTCATAAATACTTCGGTATCTGAAATGTGTGCGTTCCGTTTTTTGACAAATTTTATCTCCTTGTTTTCAATTTTCATAATTTCCTAATAATTTGATGTGAAAAACAGCAACGAGCAGCAAGATGCAGTTTGTCTTTGTTTTCTCATATGGTTTTAAGGTAAAATTTTCAAACTAAAAACTAATTTGTTCATCTGAAGTTTTTTTAAGTTGAGCAATTTTTTCCTTTGTTTACATGACATATTTTAGAAAATTTGACTGCATTACATTACATTTTGAACTTTTGGGTTAATTAAGCAAATAAATGTATATAAATTTTATTTGGTTAACCTTATATAGCAAGTAATCAAGATAAAGAGTAAATTTCACGTTGACACCATACATATAATCTCTGAAAAAATGGTACCGAAGGACAAAACAATGAGATTCATAGTAATTCACGGGAAATTTAAGCATTTTTATGATACGTGATTTGTAACATACGTCATTGATAAAAACCAGCACCATACGGTGGATCACTCTTATTGTTCTCCTCATCTTGTAGACTTCGTCTGTCACAATCTTCTCTTTTCGGCTTTTTCTGGTCAAATTTTTCTGCAGCATTTTCCGCCTTCATAATTCCTATTTCACCTTTTTCAACCCCACAATTTTGTGTTATTACAGACAATTTTTTCTGAACACTCACATTATTTATATTTCCATCATTGTAGGTTATCCATTACCCCCATTTTTAATGTGTGACTGCTTACAGAAGTAGTCTTCGGTATCCTTTCCCATACACACTATAAAACTATCGTTTTTAGATTCCGGGTTTTGCATAGACACACAGCAGGGATTTCGTTACAGTCGTCAGTTTCTTGTACGGCTTCAATAGCTGCTTGTTTCCATGGAATTCTCAGCTACACTCTCTGTAGCTGAACTTAAAATCTTGTTGTACCTAACAAATTTATGTGTCGAGGACGGTAACTCAAGAACAGAGCATAAGGTTTTACCTGCAGCCTCACCACGGTGGATACTCCGCAAGCCAGAAGCCATTCTGATATTAGTTGAAAAATACTTCGTGCGTGGTACAATACTACTGAGTTTCCTTCTGGCAGTATTTACAGAATATCGAAAAAACAATACAGTAAGTCCTATAACCTTAATGATTCCAACTGACATAGTTCGTCTTGAAAACAAAATTTACAAATAATAGATCTTATAGCTTGAAATAAACTGTCTATATTTATTATGAAATTACCTTCAGTTCGTTCTTTGTTTCTTTTATGTCCGTTTTTGGGTTCTTCATAAGTCTCCAACCTCTGTTTGATTAGTGGCGTAACAAGGAGCTGGTCCTGGGGGGGGGATGAGACCAGTTCTGGGGAGGGGATGAGACTAACTTGAAGTTTGGACTCCCCACTTTCCTTAGGACAATTGAGATATTAGAAATTCTTCCCATATAATTGTTTGTGCAATTATTTATAAACTTTTTAACAGACGCACCTGACTTAGAAATAGGCCTACGTTAAATGATAATGGAATTTCACTGAAACTTTTAATATAGCTTGGGGTGGATTGACCCGTTTGATCCCCTTGTAGTTACGCAACTGGCTCCATTTGTGAATTTACGTCGAGACAACTTTGCTGTGATATTTCATTCTTCGATTTTTTAAATTTTCTTGCTTCTTAGCATTTTTACTTATTTTCTTAAATAAACGTTAGCACCTCTGTCATCTCTATACTTTACGATAAGATATTTTCCGTAAATTTCCTACTCTCTCTTAATCTTTTTCTCAATTTGTGTCTTCAACCATATTGCTTTTCCAATACTGATTTCTTTAATTAACAAGTTCTTTTTAGAGTTTTTTTTACATTCACCCTTTTCAACTAGTTATGGAAAAAATAACCCTTTGTTTTCCAGACCTTATTTACTTAATGTTTTTTGTATGTGTATACGCGTATAAACTTTACGAAATTAGGTTTATACTGTTATTACGACTTTGTAAGCATCGTTCATCAGAAGTTAACTAGACTATCACCAAATGTTATCGCTAGCAAAATGTTGACTAACGTACTTCAGACTTCCGGTTACAGATGTCGTCATTCGTTACAGGGTTTTCAAATTTGACTGCACGTGGTGAGGGTGGGAGTTGTCTTAATGTGTGTGATACAGATTTGATCGTCGATATAAACTTTTTTCGTTAATACTGTTAACACAATTTGCCGAGCAACTTCATAGATGTTAAACCTTCATTGCAACCTCGTATAGATATATTTGCGACCTCTCACTTAACGAGATGATGATTTGATGATTAGCGTTAAACGGATGTCCTTCCAAGTGATAGAGACGAATTTCTGGCGTGGCATGGAATATTAACTAACGTAATAACTTGAAAATAAAATTTTAACGTACCATTGTTACACTATGTTTAAAAAGTATGCAGTAATTTTACGTTAATAATAATCAAGTTTAGAACATTTATAAAATTATTTGTGTTTTTTTCCACTGAAAACATCGACACATTAAAAAATTGTTTCACTGAAAATGGAACGGATCATACATTTCGAAGCGTATAGTATTTATTTATTAATTCTTTTAATATTTTCATACTTTTACACTCGTAGAGATAGTTCGTTATTCGCGTGTACAAATGCTAAAGAATTTAAAACAATGGCAGTATATTATTTTATCATTCATCCATTAAGCCTTTAAAAATAACAGAAGTGAGAAAACATCCAGAAGTTTACACATGTTACGCCACTATTTTGTTTACTACTCTTAGAACAATAAAATCTAAAAGTGAGAAAACATCCAGAAGTTTACACATGTTACGCCACTATTTTGTTTACTACTCTTAGAACAATAAAATCTAAAAATTATTGGGCGAAGCCTGATGAGCTTAGCGAAATCATGCATAGCCCTCTATCCACGACTCGGTGCACAACTTAGACCGCGAGCTCCTCCGACACTACTCAACCGAATGTTATACAATTTTTCAGACGTATCCGAACTGTATTGTAGAGTGCACACATGTAATGTTTATTTATCTAAGTTATGTGGTTCAAAAGATATTACGATTTTTAAAAATCTTAGCTTAAACGTGTGAGAAGAAGAGAGACAGAGATATCGTGGCCCAGCTACGGCGCCTTGTCTCACTCGCACTTACGGGGCGCTTGGCGACTCACCGGTCTCCGGCCGATTTCGGCGCTTGGATGCCGGTGCGAGTGCGTGTGCGGCTTGCGCCGCCCGCGCTGGCTGTCGCCCGATAAGATAAGATTTTGCTGTATACACATTGTATTCATGTCTCACACGTGTTTAATTCAAACAGTAGGAGAACATTGTTCTATGGTGTAGCCAGATGTACAGATTGGACTTAAGTGTTGAACAAGTGTCAATTTTTAGACGAGAATCTATGTACTGTAGTCGCTGATGCAACTCCAACTTTCCATTACATATTGCAACAAACCACAGTTTAGGTATATTTTAATCCAAATTCTATTAAAGTTATTATTCTTATACTTCTTATTCAATTTTGTACTTTTTATTTAAGTACTTTTTCTGTTATACGCATATTCTATACATTCTTATATCAAATTATATATATGTATTAATTATAGTATGCCTCGACGAAGAAGAGGTCCAAATGTTGGTCGTTTAACTACAAATCAAAGACGGATGAGACAGAAACAAAAAGTTGCTGCAGCAACTGGCCCTGCAGAAAATAACATGAATCATGTGTTACGTGATCAAAACAACACAGGACATAGGAATCTTCAGAACGTTTTAATTATGAAAAACTAGAAAGCATTAAACAACCCGTGGCTTAATCAATGCAATCCATAATTGCCCAGAAGCCTCTCTAGGAAAATTGTTCAGGGATTATTTGCCCAATTACGTTTATGTAAAGGTGCTCAAGATATCCTTAGAAGAAATTTTTGGGTCACAAACGGACTAGCCAACTGTTCAGTTCCGACAGTAACTGATATGATTTATGACCCGGCAGTTTAATGCGAAAATTATAACATTCACATGCCAATATGTATACTTGTATCTATCGACAAATATACAGGACCAGTTCTGTATGAGAATTCAATACCCATTGCACCAGTAGTGGCATCATTCAAGAAAAATAAAATTTCTTGTACTCCCAAACAATTTCCGTTAGTGTTAGTATATGCTGATATCTTATGTTAGTATACATAGATCGCAAGGGATAACATTAGATAAGGCAATTGTTAATTTAGGAGGCAGTGAATTTCAGGTTGCATTAACGTATGTTGCTCTTTCAAGAGTGAAAACATTAGAAGGATTATTATTAAAACCGGCGTTTCATTTTGATAGACTGCTAAAAATTAATAGAAGTCCATCAATGGTTGATCGTAGAGATGAGTTGCACAGGTTGTGGAATATGTCTAATGACAATTAATGTATATTGTACTATAATGTAGTGTATTCAATAAAAAGTGTGTATCATAAAAATGTATATATTTTGTTGATTGTAAAAATATTGATAAATAAATTATTACGAATATCAAATTCTCCGCCCATTTGTGTCATTGAAACTCCTAGTTATATCTAATTATTATTATACCTATCATAATTATTATAATTATTCATATAATATTATTAATTATAATATTTCTGAAATAATATTGAGATAATATTATTATTAATATAATACAATTATTATATCTAAAAATTATCTAAAAGACTCTTTTTAAAAATTATCAAAACACACGCACACACACAGCACACGCAATCTGACGGCATCACACTACTTTTCGTCAGTGCTCGTCAGACTCGGGCAACAGGAGACAACAACGTAGCAGAAACTGTTATTAGTAATCTAATCATTTAATAATGGTTTCAATAAAGTGGTTGCAACTTTGAAATTAAACAATTATCTTCCATGCCATTAAAACCGCTAAGACTATGTTCGGTGAAAGAGAAGAAGTAAAGAAGGAGAAGATGAAGAATAAAAAGAAGTAAAGAAGGAGATGAAGAAGAAGAAGAAGAAGAAGAAGAAGAAGAAGAAGAAGAAGAAGAAGAAGAGGAAGAGGAAGAGGAAGAGGAAGAGGAAGAGGAAGAGGAAGAGGAAGAAGAAGAAGAAGAAGAAGAAGAAGAAGAAGAAGAAGAAGAAGAAGAAGAAGAAGAAGAAGAAGAAGAAGAAGAAGAAGAAGAAGAAGAAGAAGAAGAAGAAGATTTATTTATTCAGTGATTATTTGGAAATTTTGTGGTTCTACGTCTTGAGTTTTCTATTCTTTCGTATATGTGTCATTCTTAGTGTACACGTAACCTGACGTCACCATACCACTAGTCATCCTTTGTCAGAAACGAGGAGCAGGTGACCACACCGTAGCAGAAACTATAAGTAATTAGTTCATTTTGGTTGTTGGACAGTAATGTGGGAATTGTGTAATCGAAAAGTTGGCTAATCTGTACATGGTCCGGCCTTGCTCGCGTCGACGAACAGGTAAACACAGTGCTACGCGCTTCCGAATGCAGCAGACGTAATTTGCGCTTGTTGCTTCGGATGTCATTTTTCTTTATTGTCGCGACAAGTTATGTAGGCCTTAGGCCCTACAACATTTCATTTATGTAGTTTCGAGTGTTGCGTAATTGCGCCTCACCTTTACAATGTAACATTTTTAACCGAACGTGATCTTTCAAATTTTATAATGCGTGTAAGGCTTAGCTAACCTTGCGAATCCAAATTTAAATTGTAACATTTATACTTAATAAATGTATTAAACTACAGTCCACTCGCTCATCATTATTTTCTTCATCCTGGCAAATTTAATTCGGCCAAAATATTAATTCAAAAACATTAATTCTTAACATTTTTTTGGTCCTCCGGGCCGGATTCATCATTTTTACCTTCTTTCAAAACTTATACTCTACCGAGCGGCTTCTCATCATTTTCTCTACATCAATTTCTGGCCATCACGGGCGATTCTTCTAATGTGTCGCTTCCTGAATGCTCTGTTGAGGAGAAACAAACTCCCAAGCTTTCTCTAATTTCTACCCTACCTATTGATCTCTCTAAGGACTTTTCGTCGTTGCACCGACTGACCCGCGTGTACACTTATTGCTTTCGATTTATCAAAAATACTAGACCCTCAAGGGCAGAGAAAATCTCGGGAGTTCTTACCCCCACCGAAATTCATTCTACTCTTAACTTTTTCATAAAGCAATCCCCGTCGATCCACTTTGCTACTGAGCTTAATTGCCTTCGAAATGGGGCTTCTGTCTCTATTAGGAGTAAACTGTCTTCTCTGGACCCATTTCTTGATGAGTTTGGTATCATACGTGTCGGCGGACGCCTACAGCAGTCGAAACTACCCTATGATAATAAGCATCCTACTGTCTTGCATCCATCGGCCCACATCACTCGCCTTATAATCGAGAGTGAGCATATTCGTCTCCTCCACGCTGGTGCTCAACTTGTCCATCATTCACTTCGTCAACGCTGGTGGATCATTAACGCCAAGATAGTCATTCGTTCCATCATTCGTAGATGCGTCAAATGTCTCAGATTTAACACCAAATATCAAGTTCAAAGGCTTGGTGTTTTGCCATTTCCCAGGGTTACTACTTCCCGGCCGTTTTCATTCTGCGCAGTGGATTATGGTGGTCCCTTCATGATCCGTCATAGCGGGCAGAAATCTAGGACTCTGTCCAAATCATACGTGTCTTTATTCATTTGCTTAGCCACCAGGGCTATTCATTTGGAATTGGTTTCCGACCTTTCGGCCAATGCGTTCATAGCTGCCTTACGTCGCTTCATGGGCCGTAGGGGCATATCTAGTCAGTTATATTCTGACAATGGCACGAACTTTAGGAAGGCCCGCAACGTTTTGCATGACCTTTACAATCTCTGGCATAAAAAAGATGCCACCTCATCAATCCAATCCTTTGCAACTTCTCATGGTATTAAGTGGTCATTTCCTCCCTCGTCACCTCATTTGGTGGTCTTTGGGAGAGCGGTATAAAAAGTTTGAAGTAACATTTGCGCCGCGTTGTCGGCAAGTCCATACTCACATTCGAGGAGTTTACTACGGTTTTGTCACAGGTAGAGGCCTGTCTAAACTCACGTCTATTATTTGCCGTTTCATCGGATGTAAACGATCCAGTGCCACTTACCCCTGGCCATTTTTTAATTTGTGCACCATTAACGGCAATACCCGATCCTGACTTGTCACACGTTCCCATCTCTCGTCTCGGCCGTTGGCAACTTCTCCAGAAGTTTGTCGAAGCTATTTGGAAATCATGGTCGCGCGACTACCTACACCAATTGCAACAGCGTCACAAATGGAAATTCGCAAAGGAAAACGTTTCCATTGGTGATCTGGTTTTGCTGATTGAGGATAACTTGCCTCCATTAGCATGGAAATTTGGGGTAATCACAGCCACATTTCCCGGACCAGACAATTTAATCAGAGTAGTTGACGTTCGTACGCCTGTTGGCACCTTTCGCAGACCAATTCACAAGTTATGTTTGTTGCCAGCGCGGGATGAGGCCTAGACACGATGTCAATGTAATTACTTAGCACAATGCTATATTTTATCTGGCCACGAGCTTTCATTACTTAATTGTTTGATAATTTGGCCGACTTCAATTATGGTGATATGTGCTGTCACAAATATTTTTATGTTGATATCGCATTATAGCGTATCTCATATATCAAATTCGCATGTAGTTTGTAATTGTACAAACATGCACTATGTTATTATATTTATACTTATTTTATTGTCATGGTGGTATACTTTACTTATTCTTGTATTTATATGTATTGATAATTTTGTAAGACATATACTATGTCCTTTGTATACTTATATTTGCTATTGGTAGTGGTTTATGTGTCATGTCATTGGTGGTATTTGTTCTTATGTTATAGATTTTGTTATATAATATTCACATGGATTTGTAGCTATACAAACCATGTATGCATATTTGCTGCACATTTTTTGTTAATATTTGTGCATTGCTATTTTACTATGCTATGAATTGTATGTGTTACTTGTAAGTGCTCAACACATGCATTACATTTTTGTATGAACACATTTACTGTACTTGTCACTTATACTATTATATACTGTCATGCCTTGTATCCATGTATTTGTAATTATGCAACACACATATTTCTATTGTATTTTATCATGTACTTTGTATCTATGTAAAACACATTATTGTACCCGCATTTATTGTCTATGATTATGCGCCACGCATATATTTTTACACATATTTTGTATTTGTATTTTGCGATCATGCATTGCACATATATTATTATTCATGCTTGTGATTATGACATACATGTCATTACGTTTATGTACTTGCAACTATTCAACAATGTATAATCTGTTTTCACATGTCAATTTATTGTGCATTCTTGCAATTGTTTGGTATAGCATGCACTATTTAATTATTATATTACAGCGTTATGATAAATCTATGTTTTTACATGCATATAACCTTTGTAATAATCTTGTCTATTCATTTTATATTCAATACTATTATGTATAAATCAGCTGGCCTTGACTGGCTTGGACTGTCAATCATGACTTGCATAAAATATTTCCAATTTGTATCGGACCCATCATGAGATGAGTCACCGATTATTCATCATCAAGCATTATCAGATTATTCATTATTCATGTTTTGCATTGTATTATATTGTATGCATCTTTGCTAATTCATGCACATTTATACTCATGTATAAATCAGTTTGTAAGCCAACTCTGGCCTGTTCAACCTTATCATTATTATTGAGGTTTTATCTCTGAGCAGTTTAATGTTATAATATTGTTATCTAACATTTCAATGTCAATGATCAATACAACCTACTGATGGTTGATATCTATTATTAAGAACGTACATTGAGTTTTCTTATAATATAAATTATTAAAAAATGTATTATAAAAAATCGTTCGATTTTTGCGGGCAGTTATGGACAGTAATGTGGGAATTGTGTAATCGAAAGGTTGGCTAATCTGTACATGGTCCGGCCTTGCTCGCGTCGGCGAACAGGTTGACACAGTGCTACGCGCTTCCGAATGCAGCAGACGTAATTTGCGCTTGTTGCTTCGGATGTCATTTTTCTTTATTGTCGCGACAAATTATGTAGGCCTTAGGCCCTACAACATTTCATTTATGTAGTTTCGATGTTGCGTAATTGCGCCTCACCTTTACAATGTAACATTTTTAACCGAACGTGATCTTTCAAATTTTATAATGCGTGTAAGGCTTAGCTAACCTTGCGAATTCAAATTTAAATTGTAACATTTATACTTAATAAATGTATTAAACTACAGTCCACTCGCTCATCATTATTTTCTTCATCCTGGCAAATTTAATTCTGTCAAAATATTAATTCAAAAACATTAATTCTTAACATTTTTTTGGTCCTCCGGGCCGGATTCATTATTTTTACCTTCTTTCAAAACTTATACTCTACCGAGCGGCTTCTCATCATTTTTTCTACTTCAATTTCTGGCCATCACGGGCGATTCAGTATGTTCGCTGATCCGACCGTGTTGGGAGTTATTCAACATTTCTTTCGTCGTCGTCATCGAGCTTCATAGACAACACCAGTACATGACCATCCACGTGTTAACACCTACACGCCAGATTGAGCAGTTCCAAGTTGAGAGCAGTCATCCGTCTAGTCCGTGCGTGTCTGCCATCTACTCCACGGCCTCAACGCTGCAGGACATCTCACAGAAGGTACGACATCAACGCCATCAGTAAAGCGTGCGTAAAATGACGGAAGAAGGCTTAAGAGTGTTGGTTAGAAAGAGAGGCGGCTTAAAGTCTGCCATAGTGCGAATCAATTCCGCAATACTTAATTTTGATAAAAACAGTAATACCAAACATTTTTTAACTGTCAGACTAGAAAGTTTAAAGAGTTTAGCAATAAAATATGATGAGGTACAGTCTGAAATTGAATTAATTTCTAAGAACATAAACGCTGCCCAAGAGGACAGAGTCGAGGTTGAAGAACTTTTATATTCAACCGAAGCTAACATCTTACAACTAATAGACACCTTCAACATTCAGACTGAATCTCAAACATTAACCAGTAACATTCAATTAAAACCTATAAGTTTGCCCTGCTTCACAGGCAACATTCTAGAATGGCAGCACTTTTACTCAATATTCCTAGACTTGGTACATGCAAGATCTGACTTAACTTCAGTGCAAAAATTACATTACTTATATTCATCTCTCAAAAATGAACCACTAGATCTAATTAAGGTCTTGCTTATTTGTAATGAAAACTATTCAATAGCGTTAAGTTTGCTGTCCGCTAGATATGACAATAAATTCATATTAGCTAAATATTACATTCAAAATTTACTAGAAGTGAAGTCTACAACCAATGACTCTGTAAAGAGCTTAGCTGAATTTATAAATACAATAACGTCTTCTGTCAATTCACTGACATCTATGCAATTGTCAATGGATTCATTTGAACTCATTACTGTACAGTTATTGTCAGCAAAACTTGACCATTCCATATTTAAATTATGGAAAGAATCTATAGATCCTGAAAATCTTCCTAATTTTCAGAGTTTTATACAGTTTTTAAACGCCCGTAGACAATTATTAGAAAACACATTACCGATAGAAGCTGGACAGCAGCTTAACAAACCAACTTTAAAATTTAATAATAAGTCTGAAAAACATTAAATTATACATGAAAATTTATTAAAACATGAAAAGTTACGAAACTCTGCTGGCAGCACTGCATTTAAAAGTTATCATTCGACTTCAAATAATTATTTATGCCCATGCTGTAAGGCGAGTCACCCAATTTATATGTGTGACAAATTTCGCGATTTAAGCATATCGGAACGAGGGCAATTTATATTAAAGCATAAATGCTGCACTAATTGTTTAAGACCAAATCATTTTTCACCTAATTGCAAGGTCAAACAATCATGTAAGATCTGTTCCAGACGACACCATACATTGCTGCATATAAATAATGGGTCAAAACAAGGTTCTGCCAGCAGTAGTAATTATTGTTCATTTAAGCTTCAATCAGCAAACAATGTTATTTTGTCTACAGCCGTCGTGTTCGTCATCGACCGTGCTGGTAACAGACAACTTGCACGAGTTTTGTTAGATGCAGGGTCCCAGGTAAACTTTTGTACTGCATCATTTGCAAAAAAATTGCAACTTAACTTGACTAAATCTAATATACCAATCTCAGGTATTAATAATGCGACATGTTGCGCTACTAATTTGGTATCAATTCGTATCGTTTCTCGCTATCAAAGGTTCACTTTTAATGCTCCTTGTGCAGTCTTATCTCCGTTGACCCACAAACTTCCAGCACAATCTTTCAACATAAATCATTTTAATATCCCTGACAACATTTTCCTTGCTGACCCACATTTCAACGTATCAGCTGACATAGACATACTGTTAGGAGCGCAGTTTTATTTAGACTTGATTGAAGCTAACAAATATGTACGTGGTCCTAACTTTCCTGTTATACAAGAAACTAAGTTAGGCTACATTCTAGCAGGCAATTTGCCCAAGCATTGTCATTCTAAGGGTCGGTCCTGCTGTTTTGTTCTTAGCAAGAAACAACGATGATCGAATTTTAGCGTCCCTTGAGAAGTTTTGGGAGACTGAAACCGTCCTTGATAATCCACCCATTATTAACGATTCAGTTTGCGAGGAACATTTTGTTAAGTCCACTCATCATAATGATGAAGGTAGGTTTGTCGTCTCATTACCATTCGTGTCTGATAATCCCCAGTTGGGTGAGTCCTATGCTACCGCTGAAGCGAGATTTTTAAGTTTAGAACGCAGGTTCAAGCGTGATTCTGAGCTTGCGAGTGAATATGCAAATTTTATTCAGGAATATAGGGATCTTGGCCACATGGCGCTGGTTGACGATTGTTCTGTTAATTCCAAGGTTTCAAATGCCTACTATTTGCCTCACCATGCCGTTTTCAAACATTCTAGTTCCACGACAAAACTTCGCGTCGTTTTTGATGGTTCGGCTAAAACTACCAATGGTCTATCTCTCAATGATAATTTGTTAGTGGGCCCAAATGTCAAACAAGATCTTTTCTCTATTCTTTTGCGATTTCGCATACACAACTATGTTCTGATCGCTGACATCGAGAAGATGTATCGACAAATTCTAGTGTCTGATAACGATTGTCATTACCAACGTATTCTGTGGCGTAATTCTCCCCTTGAACAGTTTAAACATTTTGTGCTGCGAACCGTAACATACGGTACTGCTAGTGCTTCGTTTTTGGCAACTCGCTGCTTTATTCAGATTGGTAAGGATAATGAAGTTTCTTTTCCTGACGCTGCTTCAGCTATAATTAATGATTTTTATGTCGATGATTTGTTAACCGGTGCAGACACCATTTCTAATCTAACCAAGTTAAAATCTGACTTAAGTACGTTGCTGAGTGAATATGGCTTTACTCTACATAAATGGGCATCAAATGAACCAAATGTGGTCACTGAGCATAATAATTTATCACTTCCATTAAACAAACAAGGCAATGTGCGTACGTTGGGCATTCTTTGGAACAACTCTACAGATTTATTCTTGTTTGACATCAAGTCATTTCCAATTGAGTCAAGTATTTCTAAGAGGAGAATCCTGTCAATTATAGCGGGTATCTACGACCCATTGGGACTCATTGGTCCAATTGTTTTTCTTTATAAACAGTTTATGCAGCAACTGTGGTTGTGCAATCTTGGTTGGGATGAGCCAATTTCTGAGCTATTATATTCGTATTGGCGTTCATTATGCGATAAGTTGTATTTAATTGGTAAAATTATTGTCCCACGCTCGATACGCAGCAAGTCTGAGACCAAGCTAGTTGAATTACATGGTTTTGCGGATGCCTCTGAAAAGGGTTATGGATGTTGCATTTACGTTAGAGTTATTTATCAAGATTTAATGGCCTCTTGTCACCTTTTGTGTTCTAAATCTCGCGTGGCTCCACTACGACAGGTGTCATTACCCCGCATTGAGCTCTATGCTTGTTTGTTGTTATCGCGACTTCTATTCAAGGTCACCCCTACTCTCCATTCCTTTGTCAATAGCGTTCACCTGTACTCCGACTCCATGGTATCTCTCAATTGGATTCATGCTCAGTCTCCTAGGTGGAAGACCTACGTCGCAAATCGCGTTGCTGAGATTCAGCGTCTCACTGAAACCTACACATGGCATCATATTAATTCGCAACATAATCCTGCTGACATTATTTCTAGAGGATGTCACCCTGACGTTTTGCGCGATTGTTCGCTTTGGTGGCATGGTCCCGCTTGTCTGTCTCAATCTTCTGAACCCAATCTTTTTTCACCTTTCTCACCTTCTAATGTGTCGCTTCCTGAATGCTCTGTTGAGGAGAAACAAGCCCCCAAGCTTTCTCTAATTTCTACCCTACCTATTGATCTCTCTAAGGACTTTTCCTCGTTGCAGCGACTGACCCGCGTGTACACTTATTGCTTTCGATTTATCAAAAATACTAGACCCTCAAGGGCAGAGAAAATCTCGGGAGTTCTTACCCCCACCGAAATTCATTCTACTCTTAACTTTTTCATAAAGCAATCCCAGTCGATCCACGTTGCTACTGAGCTTAATTGCCTTCGAAATGGGGCTTCTGTCTCTATTAGGAGTAAACTGTCTTCTCTGGACCCATTTCTTGATGAGTTTGGTATCATACGTGTCGGCGGACGCCTACAGCAGTCGCAACTACACTATGATAATAAGCATCCTACTGTCTTGCATCCATCGGCCCACATCACTCGCCTTATAATCGAGAGTGAGCATATTCGTCTCCTCCACGCTGGTGCTCAACTTGTCCATCATTCACTTCGTCAACGCTGGTGGATCATTAACGCCAAGATAGTCATTCGTTCCATCATTCGTAGATGCGTCAAATGTCTCAGATTTAACACCAAATATCAAGTTCAAAGGCTTGGTGTTTTGCCATTTCCCAGGGTTACTCCTTCCCGGCCGTTTTCATTCTGCGCAGTGGATTATGGTGGTCCCTTCATGATCCGTCATGGCGGGCAGAAATCTAGGACTCTGTCCAAATCATACGTGTCTTTATTCATTTGCTTAGCCACCAGGGCCATTCATTTGGAATTGGTTTCCGACCTTACGGCCAATGCGTTTATAGCTGCCTTACGTCGCTTCATGGCCCGTAGAGGCATATCTAGCCAGTTATATTCTGACAATGGCACGAAATTTAGGAAGGCCCGCAACGTTTTGCATGACCTTTACAATCTCTGGCATAAAAAAGATGCCACCTCATCAATCCAATCCTTTGCAACTTCTCATGGTATTAAGTGGTCATTTATTCCTACCTCGTCACCTCATTTTGGTGGTCTGTGGGAGAGCGGTATAAAAAGTTTGAAGTATCATTTGCGCCGCGTTGTCGGCAAGTCCATACTCACATTCGAGGAGTTTACTACGGTTTTGTCATAGGTAGAGACCTGTCTAAACTCACGTCCATTATTTGCCGTTTCATCGGATGTAAACGATCCAGTGCCACTTACCCCTGGCCATTTTTTAATTTGTGCACCATTAACGGCAATACCCGATCCTGACTTGTCACACGTTCCCATCTCTCGTCTCTGCCGTTGGCAACTTCTCCAGAAGTTTGTCGAAGCTATTTGGAAATCATGGTCGCGCGACTACCTACACCAATTGCAACAGCGTCACAAATGAAAATTCGCAAAGGAAAACGTTTCCATTGGTGATCTGGTTTTGCTGATTGAGGATAACTTGCCTCCATTAGCATGGAAATTTGGGGTAATCACAGCCACATTTCCCGGACCAGACAATTTAATCAGAGTAGTTGACGTTCGTACGCCTGTTGGCACCTTTCGCAGACCAATTCACAAGTTGTTTGTTGCCAGCGCGGGACGTGGCCTAGACACGATGTCAATGTAATTACTTAGCACAATGCTATATTTTATCTGGCCACGAGCTTTCATTACTTAATTGTTTGATAATTTGGCCGACTTCAATTATGGTGATATGTGCTGTCACAAATATTTTTATGTTGATATCGCATTATAGCGTATCTCATATATCAAATTCGCATGTAGTTTGTAATTGTACAAACATGCACTATGTTATTATATTTATACTTATTTTATTGTCATGGTGGTATACTTTACTTATTCTTGTATTTATATGTATTGATAATTTTGTAAGACATATACTATGTCCTTTGTATACTTATATTTGCTATTGGTAGTGGTTTATGTGTCATGTCATTGGTGGTATTTGTTCTTATGTTATAGATTTTGTTATATAATATTCACATGGATTTGTAGCTATACAAACCATGTATGCATATTTGCTGCACATTTTTTGTTAATATTTGTGCATTGCTATTTTACTATGCTATGAATTTTATGTGTTACTTGTAAGTGCTCAACACATGCATTACATTTTTGTATGAACACATTTACTGTACTTGTCACTTATACTATTATATACTGTCATGCCTTGTATCCATGTATTTGTAATTATGCAACACACATATTTCTATTGTATTTTATCATGTACTTTGTATCTATGTAAAACACATTATTGTACCCGCATTTATTGTCTATGATTATGCGCCACGCATATATTTTTACACATATTTTGTATTTGTATTTTGCGATCATGCATTGCACATATATTATTATTCATGCTTGTGATTATGACATACATGTCATTACGTTTACGTACTTGCAACTATTCAACAATGTATAATCTGTTTTCACATGTCAATTTATTGTGCATTCTTGCAATTGTTTGGTATAGCATGCACTATTTAATTATTATATTACAGCGTTATGATAAATCTATGTTTTTACATGCATATAACCTTTGTAATAATCTTGTCTATTCATTTTATATTCAATACTATTATGTATAAATCAGCTGGCCTTGACTGGCTTGGACTGTCAATCATGACTTGCATAAAATATTTCCAATTTGTATCGGACCCATCATGAGATGAGTCACCGATTATTCATCATCAAGCATTATCAGATTATTCATTATTCATGTTTTGCATTGTATTATATTGTATGCATCTTTGCTAATTCATGCACATTTATACTCATGTATAAATCAGTTTGTAAGCCAACTCTGGCCTGTTCAACCTTATCATTATTATTGAGGTTTTATCTCTGAGCAGTTTAATGTTATAATATTGTTATCTAACATTTCAATGTCAATGATCAATACAACCTACTGATGGTTGATATCTATTATTAAGAACGTACATTGAGTTTTCTTATAATATAAATTATTAAAAAATGTATTATAAAAAATCGTTCGATTTTTGCGGGCAGTTATGGACAGTAATGTGGGAATTGTGTAATCGAAAGGTTGGCTAATCTGTACATGGTCCGGCCTTGCTCGCGTCGGCGAACAGGTTGACACAGTGCTACGCGCTTCCGAATGCAGCAGACGTAATTTGCGCTTGTTGCTTCGGATGTCATTTTTCTTTATTGTCGCGACAAATTATGTAGGCCTTAGGCCCTACAACATTTCATTTATGTAGTTTCGATGTTGCGTAATTGCGCCTCACCTTTACAATGTAACATTTTTAACCGAACGTGATCTTTCAAATTTTATAATGCGTGTAAGGCTTAGCTAACCTTGCGAATTCAAATTTAAATTGTAACATTTATACTTAATAAATGTATTAAACTACAGTCCACTCGCTCATCATTATTTTCTTCATCCTGGCAAATTTAATTCTGTCAAAATTTTAATTCAAAAACATTAATTCTTAACATTTTTTTGGTCCTCCGGGCCGGATTCATTATTTTTACCTTCTTTCAAAACTTATACTCTACCGAGCGGCTTCTCATCATTTTTTCTACTTCAATTTCTGGCCATCACGGGCGATTCAGTATGTTCGCTGATCCGACCGTGTCGGGAGTTATTCAACATTTCTTTCGTCGTCGTCATTGAGCTTCATAGACAACACCAGTACATGACCATCCACGTGTTAACACCTACACGCCAGATTGAGCAGTTCCAAGTTGAGAGCAGTCATCCGTCCAGTCCGTGCGTGTCTGCCATCTACTCCACAGCCTCAACGCTGCAGGACATCTCACAGAAGGTACGACATCAACGCCATCAGTAAAGGGTGCGTAAAATGACGGAAGAAGGCTTAAGAGTGTTGGTTAGAAAGAGAGGTTATAATACCTTCTAACTATTATACCAATGGTATTATATAATACCAATGGATGTCATACAAAAGTGAAAAAAAAACTCAAAAAAAAATATTCAAACGTCTGAGAGACGTTAACTACTAGACTACTATAATTTACTTGCTTTTTTGACATCGCTATATCGATTGCTGTTTGTTTTGGGGCTACTGTGAGAAACCAACCCATGTCGCGTGTAGCAACAGTCAGTAGTATGCGAGTTAGGCAGAGGCCATGACGCTCTAGCGCTGTGGTTCCTAGCTGGCCTTGAAACGATCGTGGACCACTGAGTTGAAAGCCATATACGCGTAAAGCGCCGATCTCTCTTTCTCTCTATAAAGGCCTTCTCCGGGGAAGAAGAAGAAGGGCAACAATTTATTTTGTACTATAATATACAATTTCTTAAGAAAAGTAAATATTACTTAATTTAAATTAAATTTGAATTACTTAACTCAATAAAATAAATTCAAATTCAAATTATATTTGAGGTAACTAGATCGACTGTAATGGTTTTACAACACAACACAGTGCAAATGCTAACTCCCACACTCTGTTGTCTGTCTGTCTATATCTACCTACCTCTTTCTCCGCGCGCGCACGCCCACACACACACACACACACACACACACACCAATTTGATGCCTAGTAGTCATTGACTAGTGAAAAAACTTTGATTGTTTGTTTGATAAGCAAAAATGTTGCTGTGCATTGGTGCTTTGCTGTTTAGTCGTCTTTTCCCAGAGGAATATATCAGGCGGCCATAAAATAGTAGCAACAAATAATAATAGCGCAGTTAATACTGATAAGTCGCCTGCCTGTACACTGGTTTCAAATTTTTTACATAGAAAACTTTGACTTACTCAAAAGTGTTTAAGAATTGAATGTATTTATATTATAAGATTCATATTATGTTTTTAAATTAACGAATCTCGTAAATCTCAGTTTAGTTAATTTATCTCATTGCGCGTAGTGTTAAATAAATGTTTCTCCTCTCTTTTGAAAGGGTCACATAATGAAACATATTTATTAATTGACGTGAAGTAAACTCCAAAAGTGAAAGTGCATTAGCCACAGAAATTATTAAAATTCTTTAAGGAAATAATAAGAAAAAGCGAGTGAAGCATCCTAGGCGATTTAAGTCGTTAATTTTAATACTACATTTTAAAGAATGTTAATTTTGATTTATACAATTTTTACGTAACATTTTTATCCCTTTAACGTAAAAATAATAATTTATTATTTTTGGATGTTTTGTGACGAAATTAAAGACGAAAGAGACATGGATTGCCTTCGTCTTGCGGTCCCACTCTCGCCATATTGAAAGTTTTACTATATTCACGCTCGTATTCAGCGCATTACTTATTACATTCTTTTAATAAGCAGATACTTTATTCTGAAAATATTCGCCTCCTTTTTTTGTGAAAATGTCTGTCCTATTAACCACTATAATCTTCCTGCTAAGAACCAGTATTCTGTAACGAACTGCAAAGTTTCATAAAATTCGAATTTCTAGTGTGGACAGTTGCTTTCTCGAGGAACCAAAAAAGTTTTCAATATTTTTAAAGCAAGAATTCAAAATGCAATCAAAAATGTATTTATCGTTTGCTGCTTTACTTTTTAGTATAAAATTATCTGGGTTTAAGAAAACTATATAGATTTATTTTGAATTTATTGTGATAAGAACAATTTGGAAAAATAAATATGATAGAGTTTAGAAATAATTAGATGGAACCTATTTATAAATGTAATGTAAACATAAAAAATTGGTGTTTATTAGCAACGGTTGGTAGATAATAGTCGATAAGTATATAAGTACTGTAGATTCATCCCTCGCTCTCCTCTCTCCCCACCGTGCCAGACCGGCTTGCGCATGCTTGTATCTAATCTCTTAAAGGTACTTAACAAGTGCAAATTTATCATGAACATTTACGTACCCACATCTCACATCTTTTCTTGCTTAGTGCTCGTTACTGTTTGTCATTTCAGGATATTAGGAAATCATGAAAACGTAGTAGGATTTATGTACCAAAAAAGCTTTAAGAATTTTTATGGTACAATTTAGTACAATTTCCATTACACAATGGTCACACCAGGTATGTTCCCACGCGCGCACTTCAGATTACTAAGTACAATGAAGGAATTAATCAATAGGTTTCATACAAAGGTGTAAATTATTATTTAATATTATATTGTTCTTCCGAATTGGCTGTTCTAATAACTTCTACATTATATGTTTATGTTTTACACCAAAATATATTGCAACGATACAAATTAAAACTGCATAGATAGGTTACATTGAAATTAGTCAACCAAGTCTATATCTGGAGGTAAGAAAATTATATTAAAATAAAACATTAAAATTAACTATTGTCTTATTACTTTATAATGTAACATTGTTTATTAAATAATTGTCTTTCAATAAATGAGTCTTTTAGCTTGTTTTACATATATGTTACTTGTAAGTTGAATTCCACTGTTTGCGTAGACTCCAGGCGCTCCCCACGCTGCTCGCTGCATCGCTGCGACTCTGCATGTCGACCCTCCCGAAGACCACTAATGCTGAAATATCAACGTCGCGGCTTACACATGCACTGCGATATGAACTGTTACTGTTTATAACTTGAATTCACTTAATCCCAGGGATCAAAACTGGGTAAAATAGATCGTGTATAAAGCTTACACAAATTCCGGCTTCTTGAAGTGTTCTCGCGTAAACTCAAAATACCACGTTAGGTATGTTGGCCCTAGCCCGGAAAATCTTCCACTTTACGCGAAAGAGCACTAGAGAGTGATCTATTTAAAAATATATGAGTTCTATATGTGGTAATGGTTACGAATAACTCGAACCGTGAACCAACTCCTAAGTCTTAACCAAATCGACTTGTCTTGTCACGAAAAACTCGTGACAGCGAGTACGTCGTTCTACGACGAGACTTTACAAGAAACTGCGCGATGTACACTCGACAGAGCATCAGCTCAAATAATTTTTAGACCTTCTGATTGGTGGAAATTCTATCAACGTCACAGATGTTCTTAATGATAACCAGAAATCAGGAGAAACTCTGTCCGATTCTGCAAAGGCCTGTCTAGATTTAATCTACTTTCTTGGAGATAACGAAAATAAAATAAGACTGATTTCATTTGAAAAATCATATAAAAATTATAGTTGTGGAGAATTGAGTATATGGAAAATGTAGCTTATAACCATGCGAATACCCTGTCAAAGTTTCAGAACGAAATGTTAATTTTCAACGAAGTTATTAAATAAAATGTGAATCACAAGCGCACTTACACACAAATATTTCACATGACATACAAGCGAATAAAATAAAATTGTGAACATTATGACATAACATACTTTTTAAACATAGCTTGGTTCAAAACTTATGACTACTTTACAAAGAAAGAACAAAAACAATTTAAAACATGTCTATGGCCGTCAGAAAATGTGTTTTAACCTTGGTATTCCACTTATATGAACTTACTATCCTGTGTTCTGTTGCAATATTTATTAGTTATTTTTACAGAAATATAATATTAATAATTTTTCATATTAATGTATCACAAATATTTACATTATTTATGAAATAATTATTAATTATAAATTGCTATTATTATTAATTAATAATGGGTAATTATAATTTTTGAATACATTCTTTTAAATTCTGAATATTTATAAATTATGTGTTTAATTATTACATTTATATTAATAATAAACACGAGAAGTCGAATTGAGACGAAAATAACGTTATAAATTTATATTCCGTTTTTGTTTTATATTCTTTCGCATTTATCCACACGAATCACGAACTTTGTCCAAGATTGTAAAGTTTGAAAATATTAACAGAATAATTACATCGGAAGTTATGATGTTCCATTTTCACTAAAACAATTATTTAAATGTCTCATTTCTTCAGCGAAAAATTATCAAAATTTTTTATTAATGTACTAAAATGTATTATTATTAACGTAAAATTACTGCACAACTTTTAAACACATTGTAACAATATCACGTTAATTTTTTTTAATTTTTAAGTTATTACGTTAGTTAATATTCGTCTAACGTTAATCATCATCTCGTTTACTGAGAGGTCGTAAAGATATCTATACCATGTGGTAATGAAAGCTCAACATCTATTAAGTTACTCAGATAATTTTGTTAACAATATTAACAAAAAATAAATAAAAATCAGTGGCGAAGCTATTGAGAGGGTTTTGAGGCTTAGCAAGATGCAAACAAAAAATAAACGAAAAAATGAATACATGAAAAGTTAACGTTTCAGGGTTATCGTATTTTATAAGTTCATAACAATTGGTTTACAAAACGCACTCTAAAAGCGCGGTACGAATGGAACACCGCCAGGCTATGTGATGCTTTCTGGCAAAGCCTCTCTCCCACCACCATTTATGACGTGTGACGGGCGTTATGTGTGTGTGTGCGGAGGGGGAGAAAAGCTGTTGCGTTGCGTGCCTTGAGGCTAGTCTCCGTCTCGGGCAGTGAACGTGAACGGGTATATCTTCCGTACTTAGTGCAATTAATTATTCACTCTACCAATTCATTTACGTTTAATTTAATTAATTTACGTTCGTAAGTGTTCGTTTTATGTTTTTACTTGTGTGTTAGTGTTAGATATTTTTGTGTACAATGGGTGATACTGAGAGAAGATTAACGTCATTATTTAGTGAATTAAACGCGAAACCATTTTCAAGTTGGAGTTATGAAACAAAGTGTGCCTACAAAGATAGGAGATTGACACCACATTTAGATATTAGAATAGCGGATAGCAGACAAAATAGAAAGTTTCAATTCTCTTGGTACAAGAAATATCCTTGGCTAACAGGGCGCTCTAAGAAAAATAAATTATACTGTTATACCTGTATTCTGAGTGGGGGCGAGAAAGAATGGGCATCAGCTTCTTATGGTGTCTGTGTAACAAAAAATGTTGACAGAAAGGCCGAAAAACATCAATGTTCAAGTAGGCATCTTCAGAATGAAGAGACATTGTTATTGTTAGGTCGTGGAAGAATTGAACATTCCATTTCTGAAGGCGCTAAGCTTCAAGCCATGAAACACAATGAAATTGTGAAGCAAAATAAATTTGTAATTGAGAGACTTATCGATGTTGTGTGCTTCTTAGGTAAACAAGAGCTTGCTTTTAGAGGTCATTTTGAAGATGAAAGTTCCGACAGCAAAGGTAATTATCTTGAATTATTGGAACTTCTCTCCAGATAAGAACAGTTTTTACGTGATCATTTGCAGTGCACTTCCAGTTTTAAAGGTACAATTCAAAATGAACTGATTGAATCAGTAACTGACGTAATTAATGAACGCATTAAAGAAGAATTACATTCCTGCGAGTTTGTTAGTGTGCAAGCAGACGAAACCATTGACGTTTCTTGTAAAACTCAAATGAGCATCATTCTTAGATTCTGTACGCAAGATGGGGCTAAAGAAAGGTTTATTGGTTTCTATGATGTTTCAAAAGACAAAACTGCTGTAGGGTTATCAGAAGTTATTATCCATGAACTTAATGCTCGGGAAATTACTGACAAAATAGTTAGTCAAACCTATGATGGGGCCTCTTTAATGACAGGAGATCGAGGAGGCGTCCAACAGTTTGTGAAACATGTCTGTCCACGAGCTACATTTTTACATTGTTACGCTCATAAATTGAATCTCGTGGACTATATTGTTCAAAATCAATCAAACAAGTTAGACTTTTCGTTTATAATCTTGCAGCTTTCCATACATTTTTCAGTAAATCCTCAAAAAGAACACAGCTGTTAGAAAATAAAGGATTTAGATTACCACAAACATGTACCATCCGCTGGAATTTCAATTCCTGAGCAGTGCATACAATTTATGCAAAATACAATAAGCTGAAAGATGTTTTCCACACAATTACAGATAACATTGAAGAATGGGATGCAGAGTCATTCAACTGTGCTTCTGGCCTGCTTAATATCTTGAACAAAACACAATTCACTTACCTGCTTTGCCTTTACAAACAAATTTTTGTATATATAGACCACCTTTTTGCACTCCTTCAAAACAAAGTAACATCAGACATAAATATGTGTAATACTGAAATCCAGAAGACCATCGGAGTAATAAAGAATATGAGATCAGAAAATACTGTGAAATCATGTGTTGAAAACTCTAAAAAGATTTGCAACGATTTAAGTATAAGTGAACAAGAATTCGGGTCCTTCAAACTTTTAACCTACGAAATTTTGGACACACTGAATGTACAAATGGAAACGCGTTTTGGAGATATTGAAAAGATCAGATTTGTCGAATTGCTGGATCAAAATTGCTTTGGGGGATATAAACTAGATTTTCCTGCAATGAAATTAAACAACCTTCTGTCCACGTATCCATTTTTCAACAAAGAACGATTGGAAAATGAATTAAAGAATATTTATGTAGATAAAGAAAAACATTTACCCCCTCTAGACCTTCTGAAATTCATAACTAGCAATGGTCTTCAAACCATCTATAAAGAAGTGACACGACTTATCAAGTTGGTCTTGACATTTCCCGTTACTACAGCTTCCTCTGAAAGAAGTATGAGCACATTAAAAAGGATAAAAAATTGCCTCCGAAATGCAATAACAAATGAACGATTAAGTTCTCTCAGTACATTCGCCATTGAAAAAAGTTTAGTTAAAGAACTTTCTATGGGTCAGAGTTTCAAGGAACGTGTAATTGATATTTTCGCAACAAAGAAGAATCGACGTGTGGACCTATTGTATAAAAAAATATAAGGTAAGGAAGCATATTTATATTTTATCAGCCTACCCAGTACTTACACATTAGCTTCGCCACTGATAAAAATAAAATAAACCGACTAATAAGTCTGTATCACACTCATTAAGACAACGTCCACCTATGTGCAGTTTCAGTGGAAAACTAGACATTAATGAACTTTATGAAGCCCCAGGGATCCTTGTAATGTAGGTCGACGTCTGTAGCCGAAACCCTGAAGTACGTTTGCCAACGTTATGCTTGTGATTACATTTGGAGATCGTCTTAACATTTGGTGATAATCTAGTTAAGTTCTGATGTATGATGCTTACAAAATTGCAATAACAGTGAGAACCTACTTTCAGACAGTTTACACATGTACGCCTATACAAAAATATCGGTATGAAGAATCACACATGACTTCCATGTTCTAAGATTTATATTTAAAATCATTTTAGAAATGAAATATTTCCATAGAAACTACTTATTTCTTCAGACTTAACCACAGTACTATGGTCACTAAGGTATACCACCTCACGTTAGCAAACTCGATTTTCACTGATGATGGCAGTCGATACCACTGCCGAAACGTCTGGTTTTGTAAAAAAACATTGGACCACGGCTAACAGCCCGGGAAGGAATTTTAACAACAAACTACTTCTTTGTTGCCGAGAACGTAGTACAAATGACATACAAAAAAATAATTATCCCCTCCCCCTGCAACTATCATTTTCATTTATAGAAAAATTACCCCCATCCCCTTCAACTATTCTCTTTATTTATAGATATTTCATCTACGTTTCTACAGTGGATTATTATGATCTTCTATTCAGGATACTTTATATATTAAAATTAAGTGCTTTACTCTTGTTAAAACATAAAACATTGCCTGTAAACTACCCTTTTCCCGTAACCGATCTTCACCAAAATCAATAGGCCTTGAGTCCTCTGCAATTCAGGCACATATGCAAAAAATTATTTGATTATATTTGAATTTACGGCAGCTATCATTTGTCATAAAAAATATCGGTATGAAGAACTATACATAACTTCCATGTTCTAAGATTATATTTAAAATCATTTTCGAAATGAAATATTACCATAGAAACTACTTCTTTCTACTTACTGCTTCAGCCTTAACCACAGTACTGTGGTCACTAACGTATACCACCTCACGTTATCGCACTCGATTTTCACTGATGATGGAAGTCGATGGCATTGCCGAAACGCCTGGTTTTGTAGAAAACATTGGACTACGGCCAAACATCCCGGGAAGGAATTTTAACAAAACTACTTCTTTGTTGCCGATAACGTTGTACACATATATATAAAAAATTTGCATAAAATGAATGGCTTGTATAAGTTAATGTTTGATCTCCATTAAGTAGTGCTCAAGTTTCCAAAGTTTTAATATTATGATGTCCGTAATTAAAACATCAGAGCAGGTTTAGTGTGTATGAGGGTACACCGTAAACAAAAATTTTCAACATTTCCTGTTGAGCGTTGCTTAGAGTAAAGCTGCGAATCTACAGTGTACGTTTCACAGAACAAACACGCGGAAAAGAAAGAGCGCTCCGAAGTCACTCATGGACCCTGAGCATCTTGCAGAGGGTTCATTCCCTAAAGACGAAAATTCTATGAATCGTTCCTCTGTAAACACGTGCAGTTACACTACCCAGCGATCCACAGGAAGCAAATCGCTATCCACGCTGGACAATTTTTCGGCTTGCACACGTTATGTTGGTGTGGGTTTCGGCACTTTCCATTTAAAAAGCGTGCAAATGTAAGAAAATAAACATGAGTGAGGCCAGAAATAACGCGAATTGTGTGTGTGTGTGTGTGTGTGTGTGTGTGTGTGTGTGTGTGTGTGTGTGTGTGTGTGTGTGTGTGTGTGTGTGTGTGTGTGTGTGTGTGTGTGTGTGTTCCCTGCCTTTTTATTGCAGTAATCATAATAATAAAATGGAAACGTCAACATTACATAATTGAGATATGCTTGCCTGCCACGAACGATATATTTTCTCTCATACATGATTTACATTAAAATGAAAAAATTATAATTTTATTGTCTGGCAACAAAATTATTTTATTTTTAACAATTACCATTATTTGAAAAAGGTTAAATGAATTTTCAAGTACTTTACTGTTGTTCAAACGTAAAAGGTTGCCGGTAAACTACCCCTTCCCCTTAACCGATCTTCACCAAAATCAAAAGGCCTTGTGATCTTTACAATTCAGGGATGTATGCAAAAAATTATTTGATTCTGTTTGAATATGAGGCTGTTATCGTTTGCCATAGAACAAAATTACCCTTGATAAAAAACCGTTGCTGGTAAACTACCCCTTTCCCTTAACCGATATTTACCAAAAACAACAGGTCTTGAGTACTCTAGAAATCAGGGCTGTATGCAAAACATTATTTGATTCTGTTTGAATTTGCGGCTATTATCGTTTACCATTGAAAAAATTACCCTTGATAAAACATAAAATGTTGCTGGTAAACTACCCCTTTCCCTTAACCGATCTTCTCCGAAAACAATAGGTCTTGAGTACTCTACAATTCAGGGCTGTATGCAAAAAATAATTTGATTCTGTTTGAATTTGTGGCTGTTATCGTTTGTCATAGAAAATACCCTTGTTAAAACATAAAACGTAGCTGGTAAACTACCCCTTTCCCTTAACCGATCTTCACCAAAAACAACAGGTCTTGAGTACTCTACAAATCAGGGCTGTATGCAAAAACTTATTTGATTCTGTTTGAATTTCCGGCTGTTATCGTTTGCCATAGAAAATACCCTTTTTAAAACATAAAACGTTGCAGGTAAACTACCCCTTTCCCTTAACCGATCTTCACCAAAAACAACAGGTCTTGAGAACTCTACAATTCAGGGCTGTATGCAAAAGAGTAGTAGATTCTGTTTTAATTTGCGGCTGTTATCGTTTGACATAGAAAAAAATTACCCTTGATTTAAAAAAACCGTTGCTGGTAAACTACCCCTTTCCCTTAACCGATCTTCACCAAAAACAACAGGTCTTGAGTACTCTACAAATCAGAGCTGCATGCAAAACATTATTTGATTCTGTTTGAATTTGCGGCTGTTATCGTTTACCATAAAAAAAAATATAGATAGACAGACAGACAGACACACACACACAGACACTTTTCGAAAAATGACTTTTTTTCATGTTTTGAGTGTAGTACAATCAGAATCTGCAATAATCTCGAACACGATTTTTTTGCCATCACCATACTTCCATTTCCTTAAGGAACATGGAAGTAAAAATTACTCTTGTTAAAACATAAAATGTTGCTGGTAAACTACCCCTTTCTCTTAAGCGATCTCCACCAGAATTAATTGGCCTTGAGTCCTTTACAATTCAGGAATGTATGCAAAACATTATTTGATTCTGTTTGAATTTGCGGCTGTTATCGTTAGCCATAAAAAAATTCTACACACAGACACACAGACACTTTTCGAAAAACGATTTTTCTTTATGTTTTGAGGGTAGTATAATCAGAATCAGCCCTTATCTGGAACACGATTTTTTTCACCATCACCATACTTCCACTTCCTTAAGGAACATGGAAGTAAAACATTTACGTTCCCATTTTTCCGATCGAAAATGGGAACCGGTGAGTTTCCATAGAAACTAATTCTTTGTTGTCAATAACGTAGTATACATATAAAACTTCGCTTATGACTGCGACTACATTTAACTTATAATCTGTACATTGGTAAATGAAGAATGAATTCGTTGATTGGTGAATGAACATAAATATATATATTTTTAGATTTATTGAAGCATTTTTAATGCCCTTCTCTGTGCATTGCATTTGTGCAATGCCTGTAAATGTTTTAATTTTAAGTTTGCTTGTTTTTTTTTAATCCTGTCTGTTTCTCAGCTTTGCTTAAAAGCCAAGTTATGTTTTCATTAAAGGCTCACAATATTTTTTTAAATTTTATTGGTGTTGGAAGCTTTCTTAATATTCCATCCATCCATGTTCGAGTACATTCATGTAATATCGCCTTGGCCAAAAGGATGACTGAGAGTCGATGGTCGAAACAACTGTTATCAGTCGCACGTAATTAATTATTAATCTTGCATCAGTGTAGTTACGTTGATGTCATTTTCTGCACATTATTACACAACGGATATACCGACAGCAGAACGGCGACGACACGACGTGTCGGCTGTATTGAAGGTGACAAATAAGTGAATTTAATGAATACTAATTTTGGCAACGCATCGGTAACATGGACTCAAAACGGACGGTAATGTCTTCTTAGTAACAGTGTAATCTGATTATTACAGAGAGATAATGTTAAGAAGTGCTGTACTTTCAATAACACGTTATTAATACGATAACAACTTTTTGGGCTAACAGTCGTCATGCAGTCGATCTGTACTGCCATACCATATACGGCGCTTCATGTGTATGCTACCTAAAATTATTTTGCCTACACGAATTTGCCTCCTGATGACTTCATGTTTAACGCATTGGAGCCTGGGCACTCCGCAAGACCTCCAGAAGTCCATTTCCACTAATTGGCGCCTTCCCTGTGTTTCTCTGACTGTCGGCCGAGCGCACGGATGACTATACTTTGTAACTGGGAGAGTAAATCATTTTCTTAGATTTGTGATTTATTTTTCTATTTCAAAACACAGACTTCAGCTGCCCTATCGCCATTTTGCCTTGTTGCTGATGTCTTAACCACTTCTAGATTAATGTATTTCTGTATCATCTTTTGTTAATGTCGCACCCAGGATTATTAAAAAAGTAGGCCTACTATATTTTATAATATTCGAATTATTTGTGATGTCGGTTCCATCCTTTCCTGTAGCCAGCTTTTCTGTTTTTCAGATATTAATGTCGAGTCTCAAAGATTTCTGTTTTTCGTAGAGTTTTCGATTCATATAATTGGTTCGTCTAATTGGTTGGGTGGTTCGTCTAATGCACTATAACCTAATTATCCGCGAAAAGAATTGTGTACAGACAGTCAATGCTTATCGAAGCCCCATTTCACAACAATGTCTTTTCCACCTGCCTAAAGCACCGTTAATATAAATTTTCAATAAAGTGCTACGTAACACCCAGGTCTTAAACCTTTTGTCCTTTCAAAGTCTTGGAGACCTTATTCCCAAACTTAAGAGCTTTGACACATAATTCATAAACTTACGATCTGCTGAAATACAAGAAACTGTAACACCAGCTTCTTGTATGAATGGCCAGAGTTTTGATAATGGAGGTCATCATACTCTAAGGAAATCAGTGAATGTTAGAGACAGAAGCTCTATGAGCTGACAGCCCTCTCACATAGGCGTTTCAAGCAAAACATTGTCAATACAAGGCCTTCCCGCACGGAAAATCTCTTTGTTCATCAGCATAATGCATCATACCTTCTATTAGATCTTATAGAATTCGACCATATAGTCGTCCAGTGGAACTCGTTACACTGAATCCACGATGATTCTCCCTTTTTCACCGATCTCCTTTCTTACATAGTGATGTTAAGTATGTTGGCTTGTTTGCATTTATATGGGACTTACTCTTAAGAGACTTTGCGAAAATTTATGCGAGTGTTTCAAATCCATCTCCTGGGACAATCTTTGTTAATTTTAATCGATTCTTCTAGGTTCAAATGCTCTGCCGTTTTTCATAGTGTTTAATGCCATTAACATTTGATATTACGTCCTCGACTTCCTCATTTTTATAATTGTGTCCCAGTTTCCGTGTGTCGTTATAAATTCTACTTCGTCTTTCGTAAACGTTTTCCATAATACTCGTTCCATTCTTGCAAATGTAATCACCGTCAGTCTGTTAGTTCGTTCGTTGTTTCTTTTGTGTTCGTTCTTGGTTTCTACAAAACTCTCCAAGCTTAGTTTGATTGTGCTTCCTCCAGGAGCTTCTCCTGGTGGGGGGATGATACTAACTACTGGGGTGGGGGGATGAGACTAGCTTGAAATTTGGACTTCCCACGTTTCTCAGGAGGAATGAGTTATTAAAGATTCTTCCCATATAATTATTTGTACAATTAAATATAAGCCATTTAACAAAAGCGACCGTCTTAGAAATAGACTTACGTTAAATGATCATGGAATTTCACTGAAATTGTTAATATATATTGGGTTACGCCACTGGCTAATGGTAGTACTAGTAATGGTAGTTACGCCACTGATTTGCTCCCATTTGTAAATTTATCACCTTGTTTAAAAAACAAATTCGTTTTTAAGTTTTTTTTTTACATTCACCCTGTTTCATCAGCTTATGGAAAAAATAACCCTGCTTTTACGCGATCGGCCGCAAATGTGCGACACGTCCTTATAAACATTTTCAATGTTAAAACAAATCTGCGACCAAGCAGCTCGGAACTATAAGATAACGGAATGGTAGGCTATGTATGATTGATTATTGTACTGGTAGGCTAAGTATCCAGTTGTAAGTATCCAGTTGCTACTGCTACGGGTACACAGTACAGACGAGTTGTACTCTAGCGGTTTTGCATTGTGTTTAAGGGGATGATAACGTCTGAAAATAGATATTTATTTTTTTAAGGACTTCATTATTTCTGGTTAATTTTATGGAATTTAACAAACGTATGTAGCCCTAGCTTATATATTAGTGCCTAAAATATTAAAAAAATGTAAGCCTCTGCATGCAATTCTAATTTCCGTTTTGCTTATGAACGCCTTCTACCTAATTTGAGTTTACCACTTTACAGTAGTAACAATAGAAAAACAGCTCTTTCAATTTTAGTAACAAAATCGCGTTTATAACCATTTTGAACTGTGGAGTTTGTATACTGACGTGATATTGTGTTACAATTTCACACTAGTGTTAGGTTATATTTAGTTTTTAATATAAATAGTGACTTTTTAATATGCCAAGAATTTTGTTGCCAAACAAACGTCAGCTGAACAATTTGTTTTTTGTGTGAAAGCTCTGTCGTAAATAGAACCACTAAAAAAAGTGAAAATACATGGAAAAAATATTGTTACGACGGTCTACTCGATCGTCGTAGGTACAGTGGAAACAAAATAAGCACAAGACACCAATTAAGTCACTAATCACACCTTTAATTTTTACAGTTAAACAGTTCGTAATTAACCACACAGTCTCTACAACAAATCAAATGAAAATTGTTCACACGCAATAAGATGTCCACTAATATTAAAACTCAATTGTATTACAATATACCGTCCGATTATAAAACACAACACTTAATTAATAACCACTTGAACGCGCACAGTAATATCACTACTATAACTCTCGAACCGCACGGTCAATAATCTCGCACTAAACTAAACTGAACGTCGTTGAGTACCGGTATTTATAGCCAGTCGAATATCTAGACGATTCCTAATTGCGTCTTAGCGTCCGTATGAACTACGTAATTAACTGCGGCCTTGACACAGTCCGCACGGTTGGCGGCATGGAGAACTCTCTAGTAAATGCGTCTACAAGCACGTACGCCACACGCTTACATTCTGGATCTCTCTGGAACGTTCGATAAACACGTAGATTGTTCTGTGACGTCGTAACACTGCCTCCTCCTTAAGCCTGTTCGTCCCGAACTGGCAAACAGTCTCTAAAGTTGTACTTAACCAGGCGACCTAGGTGAACGACCTTGAACTTTCGCTGCCCTTCCTGTTGAATCCGATAAACAACATCGTTAATTGTTTTTTTCATAGTGTAGGGTCCTTCCCAGTTAGACTGAAGCTTAGGTGAGCGACCACGACGGCGCTTTGGATTGAACAACCAGACATATCTCCTTCTTGGAAACCCACACTATTGCTGCGAATGTCATACCGAGTTTCATTTTATCACTGGCAATCTTCAGACGTCCTCTTACCAAGCGATTCATTTCTCGCAGTTGGTTTTCTAATTGCGAGGAATAGTTCTGCGGCTCTTGGGACTGAGTCTCAGGTGATCCGAACATTAAGTCCCCAGGAAGACGAATCTCCCGCCCAAATACTAATTTTGCTGGAGTCATGCCAGTTGTGTCGTGTACTGATGATCTATACGCCATGAGGAATAGTGGTATACGTTGGTCCCAGTCTGTTTGGTTCTCGACAACAACCTTCAAAAGATGTTCCTCAAGTGTCCTATTGAATCTCTCAACCATCCCGCCCGACTGAGGATGCAGAGGCGTTGTCCTGGTCTTTCGAATTCCGAGTAGACGGCATAATTCTTTAAACACTCCTGATTCGAAATTTCTCCCTTGATCCGTATGGATTTCCATAGGGGCTCCATAACGGCAACAGACGTTGTGAACTAACTACTTTGCCACAGTGGTAACCTCCTGATTTGGAATTGCGTAAGCTTCCACCCACTTAGTAGAGTAGTCACCTACAACCATGATGTACCGGTTTCAATCGTCAGTAATTGGGAATAGTCCAGCAATGTCTATGGAAATTCTCTCGAAAGGTAGTCCAACGTTATACTGTCTCATTTTTCCCCTGCTTATTGTTTGTGGGCCCTTGCTTGTAGCACATATTTCACACGTCCGAACCCATTCCTCTACGTCGTGGCGAAGATGAAGCCAATAGAATCGCTTCCGTATTTTGTCAAGGGTTTTGTTAACGCCAAGATGGCCTCTAGATGTTCCATCATGCATCTCCTTCAAAACAGACTGCACTTTACTTTGGGGAACTATCAGCTGCATGACCACGTCTCGTCCATCTGCACTTTCCCAAGCCCTCTTCAGCAATCCGTTTTCTAAGGTGAGAGATTCCCATTGTGCCCAGTAGCCCTTCAGCACTTCGGAACCATGGCAGATATCTTGCCAAACCGGGCGGCGACCTTCCTCTTTTGCTGTCAAGATCGGTCCAATGTCTTCATCAGTCATCTGTTCTTGTCTACAGTCCTGTGTTGTCCAGCCGTCAGCCAGGAAATCTACAATGATGGCTTGAACATGTTCGCTTGAGTTTTGTTCTTCCTTTCTGTGGCAAAGTCGGCAGTCTTCCGGGCATGGTCTTCGTGATAAGCCATCTGCATTACCCAGGGCGTCCGCACTGTTCTGGTGTCTTGCCATTCGTAACACTTGCTGTAGTTCGTTATCTCGGACACCGGCAGTAAATGTCTGCATCGCAAAACTCGTTCGGAAATCTTCTGGCGCTTCAGGATAGGCCAGTATAATTATTCTGTCGATACTTGCTTCAAACTCTTGAAGACTCTCCCCGGAATGCTGTCGCCTTGCTCTCAAGGCAAAGTACACATCTCGCAAATGTTTATCACCATACCGTAATTCCAGAGCTTTTATCAACTCGGCATAGGTGTTCTGGCTGTCAGGTGGCACTTTCTGTAGTAGTTCTGCCGCGGGTCCTTTTAATGAGAGAACGAGTGAAACAGCCTTGTCTTTCTCTGTCCACTTATTTGCGCATGCAGCAGCTTCAAATTGGCGGAGGTACGTTGCCCAGTGACTGCTTCCGTCAAAGGTTCGAGCTTTGACATGAACTGTCCCTACTGCAGGCAAAATGACTTTCTCTATTAATTTATTTTCTGTGTCTTTATCTGTCTTTATCACAGGTACAGTCTGTTCAGAAAGTTGTTTTGGTTGTAACTTCAGGCACTGTTCGACTTCATTTTTAATCTGCTCATTTTTTGTTGACATAGCTTTTTCCACACTCAAGACAGATTTTTCTACTTCAGCTATTTTATTTGACATGGATCTTCTACGTCAGATATTCTGGTAATTTGATTGTTAACCTCACCTCGTAATTCACCTACGTCACCACGTAAGAAACCCAATTCTGCTGTAGTATGTTCTTGCATCTGCTTTTGCTCTTGAATTAACGCTTTGATGTCATCTGCTTTCTGCTTCCGTTCCTCTGCCTCCTGCAGGAGGGTTTTCTGTCTCGCTTCCGCTTTCTCGTCTTGTCGTTTTTCTGCTTCTTCCTGTGTCTGCCGCAGCAGTGTTTGTAAAGCTTCCACCATCTGACTGGGATCCATGTTTACCGATTAATTACGAATCACACTCGTCTTGTACAAAGTGTTCACTGTTTCCACTGTTAAACGTTCTATCCCAGTTCTGACACCACTGTTACGACGGTCTACTCGATCGTCGTAGGTACAGTGGAAACAAAATAAGTACAAGACACCAATTAAGTCACTAATCGCACCTTTAATTTTTACAGTTAAACAGTTCGTAATTAACAACACAGTTTCTACAACAAATCAAATGAAAATTGTTCACACGCAGTAAGATGTCCACTAATATTAAAACTCAATTGTATTACAATATACCGTCCGATTATAAAACACACTTAACTAATAACCACTTGAACGCGCACAGTAATATCGCTACTATAACTCTCAAACCGCACGGTCAATAATCTCGCACTAAACTAAACTGAACGTCGTTGAGTACCGGTATTTATAGCCAGTCGAATATCTAGACGATTCCTAATTGCGTCTTAGCGTCTTTATGAACTACGTAATTAACTACGGCCTTGACACAGTCCGCACGGCTGGCAGCATGGAGAACTCTCTCGTAAATGCGTCTACAAGCACGTACGCCACACGCTTACATCCTGGATCTCTCTGGAACGTTCGATAAACACGTAGATTGTTCTGTGACGTCGTAATATACATACACATGCACACACATTTTTCAAGTCAATAGTGCTCTGTGCTGTTTGTCGTATCTAGTTATTAGGAAATCATGATAATGTAGGAGTTACTATTTGATCATGTAAAAGTAAAAAACTCACTCACTTCAGATTCTGAAGTACAAGGAAGAAACTAATGAATACGATTCATACAAAGGTATATAATAAATTCTGTTATTAATATTATATTGTTACATAGAATTATACTAACAGGTAGCGGAATCGGAATGGTAAGCTGTGTGTGATTACCCAGGATGTAAGTATTCAGTTGCTATTACTATGCGTACACAGTACCGATGTGTCGGTCTGTTGTATTCTGGCGGTATTGCGTCGTGTTTCAGGGGGTGAGGACGTCTGAAAATCGATATTTATTTTTTAAGGTCTCCATTATCACCTAGTTATTCTGATACATAACAAACGTCAATACAAATAATTATCCCCTCCCCTTCAACTAGCATTTTATTTATAGATATTCATCTACCTTTCTACACTGAGTTATTGTGACCTTTTTTTCAGTATACTTTATTTATCAAAATTAAGCTTGTTAAATCGTAAAACGTTGCAGGTAAACTACCCCTTCCCCTTAACCGATCTTCACCAAAATCAGTAGGTTGAGTCCTCTACAACTCAGGCACATATGCAAAAAATTATTTGATTCTGTTTGATTTTGCGGCAGTTATGGTTCGCCATAGACAAAATTCTACACATACACACAAACTCACAGGCACTTTTCGGAAGATGACTTTTCTTCATGTTTTGAGGTTAGTACAATCAGAATCTGCCCTTATCTCGAACACGATTTTTTGCCATCACCATACGGAACATGGAAATAAAAACAGACTCGGTCCGGTATTTTATTTAGTTTTTCGCTGGTCTTGTTTAGTCGTTTTAAGAGCTTAAAAAGCCTTTATTAATTCTTTCATTCACTTTTGTTCATTTCTTCAAGTGTCTCATAAGTCTAAGGGCGCCTGTTACGTTATTTCTTCCTCACGATTCTGACATACCAACATAAAACGGATGGAAGTTCTAAACTGGTGTTATTACATTATTTATTTACCTAGTGTAAATTAGATAAATTCAAGAAACTTATAATGCTTGCTTACAGCAGTGGATCTTACAGCAAACGTACTCTGATGTAACAGTGGGACTGAAGGTCACTGTTGACAGCCAAGGTTCAGCTGCAAAGAACAAGTAAAAGAAAATAAAATAAAAGAAGAAAACGAAAAAACTGAAGAAATTTGTATGGTGAAGCAGCTATATATCTGAAAACAAAAAAATATGTTTTCTCAAAATGAATATTTTATTATTTTTACGTAAATTTTTCTCAGCTGCTGTAAAACGCGAAGGACACAATTATTTCATGCTAATTGCAGTGTAAACTGATTAAAAAATATTAGAAAAAGTTGTAAATCGATTAAATAAATAAATCTTTAAAAAAGTAAAAAATCTGAGACAATTTTTTGCACGGAAATTTATTTTAAACAGTTAAGTGAATAAAAAAGGTAATTTTGTAGTTTAGATGGAATACCTTTACAGAATATGCTAACTCAAATGATTGCTACTCCCATTACATCTCCGTGGGCAGGCACTTTGTCTTTAGTCTCTCTGAGAGAACCAAGTAACAGGAACCCATCACACAACAGGAGGACACCGTTATAAACATGTAGCCAGCAAATATTTCTTTATAAACAGTGAATTAATTAATTATTATTTTTTAGTATTTTTTAATCCTACAACGCTCTTGTTGAGCTATGAATATCATCATATTGTATCAAGCGAGTTTTGTTCACTGAAATAATAACGGTATTAAATTCGTAGCTGGCGTACTTGTAGATTCCAAGGTAAGATAATGAACAATTAATATTAATTTTGAGGAAAGAATAATTAATAATTATATTTATTTAAATTAATACATATTATGTATATTATTATTTTTTTATTAAATTAAAAGTTTAATAATAATTAAATATAATTATAGTTTAGTATAATAATAGTACGGTACAGTTTATTATATATAAATATATATTAAGATTTATCTTAATTTAATTAATGTTAATTTTATTATTAATAACAATGTAAAATATTAATGTCATGATATTGGTACCATTAATCCGTTATTAATTGTTAAGTGAATACTGTATTGAACACTGGTAATGTAATGGTTGTTGAAAACTATTATAAACTGACTAAGTTCTAGTCGATCAAAAAAGTCAATTTCGAAAATAATCTAGATTTTTGTTCTAAACAGAATCAGTGATAGAATACATGTTTACTTACAAAATAGACAATAAACAAACTAGGAATATACGTATTCTTCAGAATTATCAATCTTTTTTTTTGTTTAGAACTTGGTCAGTGTGTTTATAATTTGTACTTGGTGCGTTAATTCGACAAATTGTACTTCGACTAACGACATGTTACAATGACATAAAATAGGGAATTTAGTACGTTGGTTCGCTGAAGCCAGGCGACACATATATATTCTGCTTGTTTCACTGTCTGAAGTAACTCTGAAACTGTCCCCAATTAGACTATTGTTTACGTGTCAGGTATTCAGTGTTATTATATTTATGCGGTACAATGACTCTTCTCTTCTCAGTCTCTCCCTCCCTCCACTCTTTCACGTTCTTTGGTTCTCCCCCCTCTCTAACTCTCTCCACTCTCACTGATACTTCATTCGTTCTTCTCCATCTCTGTCTTCTGTTCGTCGACATTCACGTTGGTTGTCAGTAGACGTTAACTCGCACTTTTGACATAGTTTTTGTCTCCTCTACTAGGAAATTGGGATACACTAAGCTTCGCGTTGCTACCAGCCATTGCACTGTCCGATCTGTCCGAGGAACTTATATAAAATTATTGTTTAAAAATGAATAAAACTATGGTGATCAGTGGCGGATTATCCATAACGCTACGGTATACTGCAGTACCGAACACCGGGGCCTCAGCTGTCGGAGGGCTCATCATCCAGCCCTCAATTAAAAAAACCTTTTTGAAGATAATAAATGTGAAAAAAAAAGCAAAAAGAAATCCTCAATCCAAAATAATAAAAAGATGTGTGCACACTTTTCGACTATCTTCTAACAGAATTGAAGCACTTTGTGCCACGAGTAAAACTGCAAGAAAGAGAATTTTTCAAATCGTTCGAATGAAGATGATAGATTCTATGACAGTACAGTTTGTCCGCTAAAAGTATTAAAATGGATTATTGATTAATGTATTTCCGAATATATACATTGCTTATCCTCTGCTTATGCCGATTCAAATTGCTAACTGCGAATCTGAAAGATCGTTTTCTGTACTAAAACGGATTAAAGATATGTTGAGTTCAAATATGGGAGATGAGGAATTACCTTCGTTAGCATGGTTGAATATTGAAAGCGGGATACTTGAATCGCTCGATTTAGAAGACATTATAAGAGACTTCGTTAAGGCAAAATCAAGAAAAAAGGGATCGATTAGTATTTTTTTAAGCTTAAGTAGTACTACGCTCTTTGTAATCACTATTCAGCTAAATATTTTTTGTAATTTGCGAGCTCAGTAACATAATTTGTTAACTTTCGAAATTGTGTATGCAATTTGTCAGTGTAAATAGTCGATAAAAGTTTAAATTTTGAATCGGGAAGTCTGATGTCAGCATAGGGTACCACATGCTTCTAATCCTCCACTGTTGGTGACCTACAAAATTCTGTATCTTGACGGCCATTTTGTATGCAAATGAAATCAGTGATTAAAACGATGCTAGAAACTTTTTGTATTTTCAAAACTTGTTCAACTTGTAGCTACTTTCGAAACTCATAAATTGTCGCGAGGAAGTCATAATCTCTTATTTACATTACTTTACAGCCCTTTTTTAACCATTTTACATGAAATGTTTCTAACTTTCCTTTTTAAAATCATTACTGACTGGCAGCAGCATTATTGTGTTTGTTGTAACACAATACCATCCAAACAGTTTAGGGAAGAAGAATAGTTAATTGTCATAAACATAGAATGACGAAAATGTCGCCAATCGGTTCAACCGACCCCAAAGACTGACTCTTACAACTAATCACACGTTCCACTTAAGCTCCAGAGTGTGTAATTTACATAGAAATTATTCAATTGATCGAGAAAAAAGAGTTCTCAGTTTTAACTCGACTATTTGGCATTTTCATGTCTATCTATCTATCTGTCTATTTGAGGTTTGTTTTACGATAACTTTTGCACGTATCAAACGATTTTCATAAAACTTGGCGTGTGTGTCCATACCTTTAACCTACAGAGCCCTGTTGTTTTTGAGGTTGATGCCCCCAAAAATATCGTGTCAAAATAAATGTGGGTCAAAATTATGAAAAATAGGGCTACATGACCATGTGGGATATCAAATTAAAGAGAATAATAACCACAATCTGAATATAATGTTCAGCTTTGATAATTACAAACTTTTAGTGCAGCAGAGTCCAAAAAATGTAGGTACCAAATTTGGAAAAAATTTTACAAGTACATTATTCAAATTAAACAGAATTTAAACCACAATCTAAATATAGTGTTGAGGCTTGAAAATTAAAAAAAATGATTGGACACCGGTTAAAATGTTAAAATTTTGGGAATAACTATAAAGATTAAAGCCGAACATCAGACTACGCGAATGATATTAATCAAAATACGAATGTAATGTGCGCTTTGAATATTTTTATTATTTTTAGGTGCACCACAAACCAAAAAGTTAAGCAAAAATTTTGAAACAATTGTAAAATGCTGAGCGAGTTCTGCAGCTCTGGGAGCTTATTAGTATGAAACTTTCTAAGTTGCTGAGGAATAACTCACTACACTATAAACATAGTAAACCGAATTGGATACGCTGATAAACATTCGAATGCTTTCTGTTTCCCCACTCGGTAAGAGGATATAACCAAAAAATTGGAATAAAAATATTAACAATTCCTCAACTACCGGTCAGCTGCTAAAGTGTGTTGTTTATATGAAGCAACATTGTGCTCTCCAGATGATTATAATGTACATCAATTTAAAACGTTGATAATAACGTAACTAATTATCCTAATAATTTAATTCCATTTATAATCATTACATTTTTACCCCCAATTCCCCAGTCTGAGTCGTCATTGTGAACCTACACTTTTAATTGGCACAACGGGAAACCAAGCATCGTAGCCCAGTTTTATAATGGACATTCCCCACTACAGTATTGTTGATCTCCAAGCCCTAAATATCTATACTGTTTGGATTAATTACTACTATAATATTTAAGTAGTTTTTTATCTTATATGGAGATTACAGTGTATAACAAGAAAAAGTAGTATCGATCTGATCAAACTAATTATATTTGAAATAAGTAAAAATGTATTCGAACTTTTTCTCCAGCAAAAAAATAAATCTTTGTATTTATTCACAAATAATAACAAACCTATCAGATCACGAAGCAATATTATCATTGTACGTAAACTTGCTAAGCGTCCTAATTCTCTAATTTGTCAATCACGTAATCCCATCTTCCCTCATGTTACCATACATTGATCTCCTTTTTTCCAATCTAAGGTCATTCCTACTAGCCGTAATCACTATCGATGTTACACCCTGGTAATCAGTGGCGTAATTACAGTGGGGGGTGTCAACCCCCCCAGAACTATTGAAAATTTCAGCAAAATTTTGTAATCACGTAGCGTAAGCCTATTTCTAAGGCAGTTGTATGTGTTAAAATAAGTATTGCAAGTAACAGTAGAAATAAAAGGAATTTCAATACTTGTAAATTTATAAAATATAGTTTTCTTAATAACAATAATAACCTAACATTAGGTAGTTAACGGTTAATGTAAATATTTGCAGGCTTAAAAAACAGTTATCCACACGCCAGGAGACGAAGAAGCCAGAACCTATCAATCTAGCTTTAATACATTTTAGGTTAGTTGTCTCCAAGTCGCTTATATTAATATAATAGACGTATTTACCAGATATCCGTCGTGCGACTTCGTTTTTCTTGTCCTTATGACGCGTTTCGGCAACGAATTGCCATCTTCAGAAAACTTAATCACTCATTAGAGATCGTTAAAAAATTAAAATACCAAAATCATTACAGTAAAAGTGCACTTTTACGACAGCGGAAATTCACATACGCGAACATGAAATTTTATGTTCTTCGCGTGGACATTATCGATCGACTGATTCACTGTTCACAATTTTTTTGTTATTGTATCCAATTTTTTCAGAACACTTACATTATTTATATTTCCATCATTGTAGGTTAAAATTGTTTCCATTACCCAGTGGCGTAGCTAGGCTTTTTGGCGCCCGGGGCAAGGATATCGTCGGTCGCCTTGCATTCACAATTAATAGAGGACAAAAGAGTAAAAATGAGGCCCATCCAGTGAACAAAGTACTTAATAAATGCAAATGTCTAGATTTTTGTATCAATGCACGTCCAGCAAACGTCTTAACAACATTTGTTAAGTCAAAATTAAGAAATTGCATATTATAATATGTATGTAATGGTAGTCAGTTTGTACAAATTTATTAGTAACAAATGTAGACTGTAAAAAAATGTAATAATATAAAAAATGTATAATGTAAAAATGTTTTAATAAACATGCAAATTCCTTGTAAGTAATTGCAAGACTTGTAAGTCTAAAGCGCATCGTCAAAACAATATCCTAAAGCAACATAAAATTAAACAAAGAACTACATTAAAAGTAATAAAATAAATCACTTACCATTACAGGTTAATGGTTCGGTCTTCTATTAATATTTATTAACACTTCTTATTTATTTTTAATATTTAAAAAATATTTAAAACGAGTCATTTTAAAATGTAACTTTCCTGGTCTTAATTATTACTGCAAAGTCGGTTATTAAATCACTATAATCTAAAGACGAAGCAATGTCGTTTTCAATTTTAAAGTATCGCTAGACTTGATACCCCGTTCAATTGTTGATCGTAGGTACGGTTTAATCAATTTTAGCTTACTAAACGATCATTCACGAGAAGACACAGACACTGGTAAAGTAAGAAAAATGTTTAAAGTTGTTAGTAGTGTTTTATAGCCTTCTAATCTCATTGTAGAATTGTATTGTTGTAGTCCCTGAAATGTAAAGTCTTGTTGTTCTCCGTTAACTTTTTCCCTTTTTAATAAAAGTATGACGTCTTTCAAGTCACTGAACAATTCTTCACTCTTCATGTGGATACAGTTTTTCAAGCACTGTGCACTTAATATTGATTTCGGAAAACTGTTCCTTAAAATGTATATCCCCATCATTTACCCCAAATTTACAGAGCAACCCAAAGTGTTTTTCTATCTCTTTTTATGTTAGAGAAACGGCTTGAAATTTCAACTGAGAAAGTGTCCAAAATTTCTATTAGAGAACGTCCCATTTCTTGGTGAACGGTTAATGCGGAGCGTCTGTATACTCCCCTGGCATCGTGCGCTATTTCTTATGCTTTGTGTGATTCTGACATACTTTATTCATTACATACCTGCTCTGCCTTACTAATGACATTGTCACACAGCTCATTCCTCAAAAATTTTAATTTGTCTGTTAGCGTCTCCAAAAGTGTCAATGCTTGAATAAAGCTTATACCTTTGGTCTGCAAGATTTTCTGAATGTTGTCCATAGAAGAAAGAATATATGTCCAGAAAAAGAGAAAGGTAACAAAATTAAAGTTTTCTCTCGCATTAATTATTAATCTTTTTCTCAATTTGTGTCTTCCACCATATTGATTTTCCAATACTGATTTCTTTAATTTACAAGTTCCTTTTAGAGTTTTTTGTTACATCCACCCTTTTCAACTGGTTATGGAAAAAATTACCCTTCTTTCTCTAGACCTTATTTACTTAAATGTTTTGTATGGGTACACGCGTATAAACTTTCTGAAAGTAGGTTTATACTGTTATTACGACTTTGTAAGCATCGTACATCAGAAGTTAACTAGATTATCACCAAATGTTATCGCTAGCAAAATGTTAGCAAACGTACTTCAGACTTCCGGTTACAGATGTCGCCATTCGTTACAGGGTTCCCTGCTGCGTTATGAAATTCAGTAAACTCTAGTTTTCAAATTTGACTGCACGTGGTGAGGGTGGGAGTAGTCTTAATGTGTGTGATACAGATTTGATCGTCGATATAACCTTTTTTTGTTATTACTGTTAACAGAATTTGCCGAGCAACTTCATAGATCTTAACCCTTCATTGCAACCTCGTAGAGATATATTTGCGACCTCTCACCGAACGAGATGATGATTAGCGTTAAACGGGTTTCCTTTCATGTGAAAGAGACGAATTTCTGGCGTGACAGAATATTAACTAACGTAATAACTTAAAAATAAAATTTTAACGTACCATTCTTACACAGTGTTTAAAAAATGTGCAGTAATTTTACTTTAATAATAATCAAGTTTAGAGCATTTATAAAATTATTTGTGTTTTTTTCCACTGAAAACATCGACACATTTAAAATTGTTTCACTGATAATGGAACAGATCATATATTTTGAAGCGTATAGTATTTATTTATTCTGTTAATATTATCATACTTTTACACTCGTGGAGATAGTTCGTTATTCGCGTGGACAAATTCTAAAGAAAGTAAAACAAAAAAATAATGGCAGTATATTATTTTATCACTCTTTCATTAAGCCTTTAACAATAACAGAAGTATGAAAACATCTAGAAGTTTACACACGTTATTCCACTATTTTGTTTACTACTCTTAGAACAATTATATCTAAAAATTATTAGGCGGAGCCTGATGAGCGTAGCGAAATCAGGCATAGCCCTCTATCCACAACTCGGTGCACAACTTAGACCGCGAACTCCTCCGACACTACTAAACCGAATGTTATAACTGTATTGTAGAGTGCACACATGTAATGTTTATTTCTCTAAGTTATGTGGTTCAAAAGATAATATGATTTTTAAAAATCTTAGCTTAAACGTGTGAGAGGAAGAGAGACAGAGATATCGTGGCCCAGCTACGGCGCTCTGTCTCACTCGCACTTCTTCAAGAAGAAGAAGAAGAAGAAGAAGAAGAAGAAGAAGAAGAAGAAGAAGAAGAAGAAGAAGAAGAAGAAGATGAATACCAATGGATGAATTGTTATACAAAAGTGAAAAAAAAAACTAAAAAAAATATTCAAACGTCTGAGAGACTAGACTACTATAATTTACTTGCTATTTTGACATCGCTAAATCGATTGCTGTTTGTTTTGGGGCTACTGTGAGAATCCAACCCATGTCGCGTGTAGCAACAGTCAGTAGTATGCGAGTTAGGCAGAGGCCATGACGCTCTAGCGCTGTGGTTCCTAGCTAGCCTTGAGACGATCGTGGACCACTGAGTTGAGCCATATACGCGTAAAGATCTCTTTTCCTCTTAAATGGCCTTCTCAGGGAAAGAAGAAGTAGGCCAAAAATTTATTTTCTACTATAATATACAATTTCTTAAGAAAAGTAATTTTTACTTAATTTCAATTAAATTTAAATTACTTAACTCATTAAAATAATTTATAATTAAAATTATATTTGAGGTAACTAGATCGACTTGGAAGGTAACTAACTCCCACACTGTGTTTGTTGTCTGTCTGTCTATCTATCTAACTCTCTCTCCGCGCGCGCGCGCGCACGCAGGCACACGCACACACACACACACACACACACACACAACATAGAAACACACCATTTTTTATGCCTAGTACTCATTGACTAGTGAAAAAAAGTAATAAGAAGAATACAGATAAGCAAATTGCTTGCTGTGCTTTGGTGCTTTGCTGTTTAGTCTTCTTTTCCCTGAGCTATGTATCGGGCGACCATAAAATAGTAGCAACATATATTTTAAGTATCCAGTACACTGTTTTTAAATTTTTTACATAGAACTTTCACTTACTCTAAAATGTTTAAGAATTGAATGTATTTATATTATAAGATTCATATTTTGTTTTTAAATTAAAGAATCTCGTTAATCTCAGTTTAGTTAATTTACTGGATCTAGCTCTCATTACGCGTAGTGTTAAATAAACGTTTCTCCTCTCTTTTGAAAGGGTCACATAATGAAACATACTTAATAACTGACGTGAAGTAAAGTCCAAAAGTGAAAGTGCATTACCCATAGAAATTAGTAAAATTCTTTAAGGAAATTGTTAAAAAAAAAAAGCGAGTGAAATATCCTAGGTGATTTAAGTCGTTAATTTTAATACTACATTTTAAAAAATGTTAGCATTGATTTATACAATTTTTAAGTAACATTTTTATCCCCTTAACGTAAAAATAATAATTTATTATTTTTGGATGTTTTGTGACAAAATTAAAGACGAAAGAGATAAGAATTGCCTTCGTCTTGCGATCCCACTCTCTCCATATTGAAAGTTTTACGATATTCACGCTCGTAATCAGCGCATTATTTATTTATTACATTTCTTTTAATAAGCAGAGACTTTATTCTGAAAATATTCGCCTCCTCTTTTTGTGGAAATGTCTGTCCTATTAACCACTATAATCTTCCTGCTAAGAACCAGTATTCTGTAACGAACTGCAAAGTTTCATAAAATTCGAATTTCTAGTGTGGACAGTTGCTTTCTCGAGGAACCAAAAAATGCTATCAAAATATTTAAAGCAAACATTCAAAATGCAATCAAAAATGTATTTATCGTTTGCTGCTTTACTTTGTAGTATAAAATTATCTGGGTTTAAGAAAACTATGTAGATTTATTTTTAATTTATTGTGATAAGAACAATTTGGAAAAATAAATATGATTGAGTTTAGAAATAATTAGATGGAACCTATTTATAAATGTCATAAAAAATTGGTGTTGATTAGCAACGGTTGGTAGATAAGTCGATAAGTATATAAGTACTGTAGATTCATCCCTCGTTCTCCTCTCTCCCCTACGTGCCAGACCGGCTTCCGCATGCTTGTATCTAATCTCTTAAAGGTACTTAACAAGTGCAAATTTATAATGGAAAAAATATGTTACGTACTCACGCATCACACATCTTTTCTTGCTTAGTGCTCGTTGCTGTTTGTCATATCAGGATATTAGGAAATCATGAAAACGTAGTAGGATTTATTTACCAAAAAAGCTTTAAGAATTTTTATGGTACAATTTAGTACAATTTCCATTACACAATGGTCACACCAGGCATGTTCCCACGCACGCACTTCAGATTACTAAGTACAATGAAGGAATTAATCAATAGGTTTCATACAAAGGTGTAAATTATTATTCAATATTATATCGTTCTTCCGAATAGACTATTCTAATAACTTCTACGTTATATGTTTGTTTTACACCAAAATATATTGCAACGATACAAATTAAAACTGCATAGATAGGTTACATTGAAATTATTCAACCAAGGCTATATCTGGAGGTAGGAAAATTATATTAAATTAAAACATTAAAATTAACTATTGTCTTATTACTTTATAATATAACATTGTTTATTAAATAATTGTCTTTCAATAAATGAGTCTTTTAGCTTGTTTTACATATATGTTACTTGTAAGTTGAATTCCATTGTTTGCGTACACTCCATTCGCTCCCCACGCTGCTGGCTGCACCTCTGCGACTCTGCATGTCGACCCGCCCGAAGACCACTAATGCTGAAATATCAACGTCGCGGCTTACACATGCACTGTGATATGAACTGTTACTGTTTGTAACTTGAATTCACTTAATCTCAGGGATCAAAACTGGGTAAAAAAGATCCTGTATTAAGCTTACACAAATTCCGGCTTCTTGTAGTGTTCTCGCGTAAACTCAAAATACCACGTTAGGTATGTTGGCCCTAGCCCGGAAAATCTTCCACTTCACGCGAAAGAGCACTAGAGAATGATCTTTTTAAAATATTTGAGTTCTATATGTGGTAATGGTTACGAATAACTCGAACCGTGAACCAACTCCTAAGTCTTAACCAAATCGACTTGTGTTGTCACGAAAAACTCGTGACAGAGAGTACGTCGTTCTATGACGAGACTTTAGAAGAAACTGCGCGATGTGAACTCGACAGAGCATCAGCTCAAATAATTTTTAGACCTTCTGATTGGTGGAAATTTTATCAACGTCACAGATGTTCTTAATGATAGCCAGAAATCAGGAGAAACTCTGTCCGATTCTGTAAAGGCCTGTCTAGATTTAATCTACAAATTTTATTACTTTCTTGGAGATAACGAAAATAAAAGAAGACTGATTTCATTTAAAAAATCATATAAAAATAATTATAGTTCTGGAGTATTGAGTACATGGAAAATGTAGCCTATAACCATGCGAATACCCTCTCCAAGTTTCAGAACGAAATGTTAGTTTTGAACGAAGTTATTAAATAAAATGTAAATCACACGCGCACTTACACAAAAATATTTCACATGATATACAAGAGAATAAAATTGTGAACATTATGACATAACATACTTTTTAAACATAGCTTGGTTCAAAACTTATGACTACTTTACAAAGAAAGAACAAAATCAATTTAAAACATGTCTATGGCCGTCAGAAAATGTGTTATAACCTTGGTATTCCACTTATATGAACTTACTATCCTGTGTTCTGTTGCAATATTTATTAGTTATTTTTACAGTAATATAATATTAATAATTGTTCATATTAATGTATCACAAACATTTACATTATTTATGAAATAATTATTAATTATAAATTGCTATTATTATTAATTATTAAGGGTTTAATTATAATTTTTTAATACATTCTTTTAAATTCTGAATATTTATAAATTATGTGTTTAATTATTACATTTATATTAATCATAAACACGAGAAGTCGACTTGAGACGAAAATAACGTTATAAATATATATTCCGTTTTTGTTTTATATTCTTTCGCATTTATCCACACGAATCACGAACTTTGTCCAAGATTGTAAAGTTTGGAAATATGTACAGAATAATTACATCGGAAGGTATGATGTTCCATTTTCACTGAAACAATTTTTTTAATGTCTCAATTTTTCAGCGAAAACATTATCAAAAATTTTTATTAATGTACTAAAATTGATTATTATTAACGTAAAATTACTGGACACCTTTTAAACACATTGTAACAATATTATGTTAATTTTTTTATTTTTGCGTTATTACGTTAGTCTAACGTTAATCATCATCTCGTTTAGTGAGAGGTCGTAAAGATATCTATACGAGGTGGTAATGAAAGCTCAACATCTATGATGTTACTCAGATAATTCTGTTAACAGTATTAACAAAAAATAAATAAAAATAAAATAAACCGACTAACAAGTCTGTATCACATTCATTAAGACATTGTGCACCTATGTGCAGTTTCAGAGGAAAACTAGACATTAATGAACTTCATGAAGCCGCAGGGATCCTTGTAATGTAGGACGTCGCCTGTAGCCGAAACCCTGAAGTACGTTTGCGAACGTTATGCTTGTGATTACATTTGGAGATCGTCTTAATATTTGGTGATAGTCTAGATAAGTTCTGATGTATGATGCTTACAAAATTGGAATAACAGTGAGAACTTACTTTCAGACGATTTATACACGTACGCCTGTACAAAAATATCGGTATGAAGAACCATACATGACTTCCACGTTCTAAGATGTATATTTAAAATCATTTTAGAAATGAAATATTTCCATAGAAACTACTTCTTTCTTCAGCCTTAACCACAGTACTGTGGTCACTAACGTATACCACCTCACGTTAGCACACTCGATTTTCACTGATGATGGCAGTCGATAGCACTGCCGAAATGTCTGGTTTTGTAGAAAACATTAGACCACGGCAAACAGCCCGGGAAGGAATTTTAACAACAAACTACTTCTTTGTTGCCGATAACGTACACATGACATAAATAAAAATTATCCCCTCCCACTTCAACTATCATTTTTATTTATAGAAAAATAACCCCCACCCCCTTCAACTAGCCCCTTTATTTATAGGTATTTCATCTACGTTTCTACAGTGGATTATTATGATCTTCTTTTCAGGATACTTTATTTATCAAAATTAAGTACTTTACTCTTGTTAAAACATAACACATTGCAGGTAAACTACCCTTTTCCCGTATCCGATCTTCACCAAAATCAAAAGGCCTTGAGTCCTCTACAGCTCAGGTACATATGCAAAAAATTATTTGACTACATTTTGAATTTAGAACAGCTATCGTTTGTCATAGAAAAAAAATCGGTATGGAGAACCACACATGACTTCCATGTTGTAAGATAATTTACTTGAATTCGGTTCGGTAATTTCTAAAAAAATATCGCCCACCATCAAACTAATTTCACTATTTATAGATATTTTTGTTATTACGGGGTAATCGTTTAATGTAATGTTATATTCAGTAACTGTATCCATAAAAATTAGCTAGGCTTAATTTATTCTTATAAAGAAACCGAACTACGCAGATAATCATCCCTCCTCCGAAGCGCTCCAAAGTCACTCATGGACCCTGAGCATCTTGCAGAGGGTTCATTCCCTAAAGACGAAAAGTCTGATTATGAACCGTTCCTCTGTAAACACGTGCAGTTACACTGCCCAGTGATCCACAGGAAGCAAATCGCTATCCAAGCTGGACACCTCTTCTGGACACATTTATTTTTAATGTGGATTAAATCCTGATTCTGACTAAAGACGCCACGCGGTTAACCGTCCTACACATTACGACACTTAGGTAGAATATAAACCGTATATTGCACGATTCGCTCTTCAAAAGATCCATCTGTCGCATACATTGTAACCTGGAGAACAGGTGTATAACGATGAACTGTAACTGACATTTTAGAAAGTAATGGCGTCTTTGTACTGAATTACAGCAATGAATTTAAGTATGAAAGAAGTAGATCTCAGGTGATAAAATACAGAGCTGGAAATGTGATTGTTAATGGATTGTATAAAAGACTGAAGACGGTAAAGCGGAAGAATATTTTTAAATAATGCATCTACACAGAATTCCGTTAAAAAACATGGAACATACTATCATTCGAAATCGGGCCGTGGGTTGATTGAGGCTAACAGATTAGGATATCTGTGCTATAAGGTTAGAAAGAGAGAACTGTTTTTTAAAATTTACACCAAGTTGAGAGTAGGATAATGCTAATCTGCTGTTACACATGATAACGCTGTGTTATTATGACTACCAAATCTGCGTAAATTGTAAATGAAAATCTGCGTACCATAGTAAATGTTGGCAAACGTTTGGTTAGTATTCACGTAATTTATATATTGAAGTCAAAACTTTATGCATAAAAATATACAAATTAACGCAATTTGTATATAAATAAATGTTTATATGTTAGCTTTATATGTTTTCGCTGTATGTGTGTGTGTGTGTGTGTGTGTGTGTGTGTGTGTGTGTGTGTGTGTGTGTGTGTGTGTGTGTGTGTGTGTGTGTGTGTGTGTGTGTGTGTGTGTGTGTGTGTGTGTGTGTGTGTGTGTGTGTGTACGGAATTTATTTTTAAACTGAAATGACCTTACTACCTACAATATTTGATAACTTACTAATTAATATTATTTATTATTATTATTAATTACTCTTGTGAAAAAAGAGCGAGCATGTTCGTTTACTCAGCGCATGATTTCTTCTGGACTGCTTCAGGCGTCGTTGTCTTTGTGAGGCTCGAGTTCGAGGAGTCCGTCTCCCATAAGGAGTCCTTTTTTCAATTGTCATTAAAAGTTCTCACGTTTCAAGATCTTGGCGGTTGCCGTCTGTTCTTTATTAACTATTCTAAAAGTGAACAAACAGAGGGAAAAGTGTAGAAGATATCTTGACAATAGAATGGTCTACCACCATAAACCAAAGGGGAGAAAATCTGTCGGTAGACCTAGGACACGCTGGACGTAAGGAAGCCGAAACGGACCACTGGATCATACATGAAAGCGAAGTACGTAGAAGGATTTAGTGACTATTTGGAAACTTGGTTTCATGTCTTGGCGAGATTCTATACACCCACCTTCACTGAAACACTACTATGTGCTGCTGACTTTTTTCACTATTTTCTTCACGGTATTTTTGGTGTGACAAGGTATAAACAAACAGTTCTATAGTTCTGTGTGGACCAACTGGACGTTACGTTGTTCATTCACTGACTTGTAGCGAATGAATTAAAAAAAAATAAACAAAAAATTAAATTAACATCAGTTTCATTAAAAGAAATTATTAAAAAAAACAACAAATTGATTTACAGCCAGTGAAAAACTTTGGTTCTTGACCGCCCGACAAACTCAACAGTAGCTTGCTAGTCGTCTTTTGCCGGAGGAATATATCAGGCAACCATACAGTAGTAGCAACACATTATTTGTTCGTTCATTAAACCCTTGTTTTTGTACATAAAGCAGTTAACTCTAAAATATTTTAGAGTTATATTATGTGAGTTACATAATCGAATATTTTGTGATTCATTTTTTTTTAATTCAGCACGTAACTTTTATTTCAAGAAAATAGCAACGTCCGCCAGTTGTTATGAATAATTTAGAAATTGCTATAATGTAGAGATTATCATGCGTTAAGTACTTAGGACTTCATCTTGATTGTAAAATCAATTGGAGGGAACGTTTCAGGTGAAAAAGCGTGAGCAGATGGACTTGAGAGTGAAATAATAATGTTGGCTACTTCGAAGAAAAACTAAACTCTCGTTACAGAACAAACTCCTTTATAAAATTATGGAGTTCTGCTAGTAAATATTGCATTGCCATAACTCAACGTGCACAACCGAACGTTCTTCGTGCAGTAACCATCTAGACCTCCGAATACAAACTGTCGAAGAGGTTATCCAAGAACGAATTAGGAAAAAATCATTCAAGGTTATAAACGTGCGACAATCCAGCCACTTGTGCAAGAGCATCTCATTAGAAGATTGTAGAGGAACTGGCCAATACACCTAATATAGGGAAAACGAAGTCTTCTTACTGGAAGACTCACACTAGAAGAGAAGCTTATCACCTAGTTATATAAGCCAACAAAATAACTTATAGAAATTATTGTAATTTATGATTCGTACTGTAAATAAATTAGTAAGAAAATCATATTTTTATAAATGTAATTTAGAGGAAAATGCCCAAGACAAACACGGCTTTTATCCATTTAAGAACGTAAAACTTAATTTCGACGATTAAATACTGTCAGTAATGATAAAGTATAGGCCTACGAGTGTAAGTAATTGCATTGTGTCTGATTGTAGATATACATCGCAGGCGTAGAACAGGGAGACAGGTGTATTTGGACAATGTTTTTGATTCAGTCCAGTTTGTCAGTTCAGTGCACCGGTATAGAAAGTATATGTCCGTAATATTATTATTTAGAAAATTTACTGATCCCCACTAGACGACACACTTAGATGATGTAATAGATGACGTTATACCGTAAGAGAATATAAAAGGAGAATTGTGAATGCGAGAATATGGTGTCACAGCAGATGAGCGTAATTAATATACTCTACATACAATTAAATTGCAACTTGTAACTTCTATTAATTTTTTATAGTAGCCCTTAATTCTTTGTATTTATTCACAAATAATAACAAACCTATCAGATCACGTAGCAATATTATCATTGTACGTAAACTTACTAAGCGTCCTAATTCTCTTAGTTTGTCAATCACGTAATCCCATCTTCCCTCATGTTACCATATATTGATCTCCTTATTTTATTTATTTTCTAAGGTATTTCCTACTAGCTGTAATCACTACCGATGTCACACCCTGATAATCAGTGGCGTACTTTCGCCGGGGGAATGATCAAAAGGATCAACCCCCCCCCGAACTATTAAAAATTTTAGAAAAATTTTGTAATCACGTAGCGTAAGCCTATTTCTAAAGCAGTTGCATGTGTTAACAAAAGGTATTATAAGTAACTGTATAAATAAAAGGAATTACAATATTTGTAAATAATTAAAATATAGTTTTCTTAATAACAACAATAACTCAACATTACGTAGCTGACGTAAATATTTGCAGCCTTTAAACACAATTACGCACGCGCCAGGCGACGTAGCCAGAACTATCAATTTACCTTTACCTTCTTTCGCTCAGACACACTTCCCCTTACAGGGCTGTCTGTTTCATAAGTCTTCTTATCTAATATCTGTGTGGTTTTAACCGTCCACTTTGCACAGGTAAACTAGTATTTTCTTGACTTTAATTCGGAAAAATTAAAGATTTTATTGTTCCATTTTACATATAAAAATGACGTGTTTTAACATAAACCATAAGTTACTTACAAATTCTCGAGACAACTTTCTTAAAATGCAAAGAGATAATAAAACCGGAATTTTCAAAATATCTTCAGAAATACTCATTTTAAAAAATGTATTAATAACATAAATTTAATTTAGAATTAAATTGATTCCTCATGACATGAGATTTTTTACCTTTAAATTTGAATGTCAGTTAATCAAGAGAGACTATTTCGGAATCACCGCTTTCCACATTCTTTTTAACCCTCATACTTCTCATTGGTTTACTCAAAAACTTTGAGACGTAACGTTATTTATAGAATTACGTCTATATGGGAAGAGATCCTGAATTTCTCATTTATCCTGAGGAAAATGGGGAGACGGGGTCTAACTTCCAAGTAGTCCCTCCCCCAGGAACATCCAGTTTCGCCACTGCTGGTAACGTCTATATTGTTTAATTTGATTCCTGTTTCCTTCTCGTAACAACTGTCTAGGCAATTCCGGGCCCCCCAGTATTTAATGCTTCGAGACATCATTAGACGGACAAAGAGCTCGGGGTATTCTGAAAACGTTAACCGACTAGCGTCTAAGGGATCCGAAAATATGAGGATCCGCAAACCAGTGTGTCATGGAGGGACAGAGGAGTGCGAACAGGAAGATGTAGAGTAATACAGTACGAAATATTTCTTATTGTAACGATTTTTAATAAATATTGTAACGCTCTTACTATTAAATATTACACTAATGTAATATATAGGCCTACTAATAGAATATTATAATTCCACTTAGAATTAACAGATCCAAGGCAATTGCCTGAATTTCTTCTTTCGTCGTCTCCTTTCTTAAGCGTGTTTGTGGTTTTTGTACTGTTGTTGAATGTTCTCTGTTTAATTACGTTAGCGTTTGCTGGGACATTTTTATCGTACGTAACCTGCAATGTTAAAAACTTGTGAAACATTACAAAAACGACTCACTGGATCTAGCTGTCGTTAGGCGCAGTTTTAAATAACCAGGTCATGCCTGTATTCGCCCAACACTATTCACATAGGATCCATCGGTTCTTAAGTGTGGAAACTTACGGTTCCAGTAAAGTTACAAGAGGTCACGCAGTGAAACCTAATTACTAATTGTTAACATAATTATTATCAAAATTAAGAACCCATTATGTAACACGTATGTGAGGTAAAGTCCAAGTGGACGTGCCCTTACACAGAAATTAGTAAAACTCTTTAAAGGAAATAATACAAAAAAAAAATAGAGAACGAAACATTATAAATTTTAAGACTTAAATTTTAATACATTTCAAAAAAAATTGTTAATGTCGAATTACAAAATTTTTTATCCACTTGACTTAAAAATAATAAATTATTTTTGGACGTGCTGTGTATTACCATATAAAAAAAATTGGCATGGGTAACAATACAAGACCTCCATGTTCCAAGATTTATAATTAAAATCATTTACTTGAATTCAGTTTGATAATTTCTAAAAAAATATCCCTCACCCTCAAACTATTTTCACTATTTACAGATATTTTTGTTATTATGGGGTAGTCGTTTAATATAATATTATTTTCGAGTCACTTTATCTATAAAAATTAGGTACTTTATTCTTATAAAGAAACTGAACTCGCAGATAATCACGCATAAGGTAACCAGGAAGTGTAAACTAGTATCAAATGCAACAGCCCATATTTTGATCATTATGTCATGACGTTTTAAAGCTATCTATTTGAAAATTTTAACAGAGATTGAGGACATTTTGAAGAACATTCTTTGTACGTTTTAATATTCTAACAAATGTAGAACACTTTTAATAACATCCCTAAAAAAAAATTGAAAAAATGAAAACACTGAGATATATGTGTACCTTTTCCTCCTAAACTAGTGGAAGGATTGCAAAGATTTTTACCCCACATAATCTACAGACATACACTATTGTTGGAAATTAGAAAAATGTTTGTATGTTACTTTGAAAATAAAATATGATTTTTTGAAATACTGAAAATTAGGCAATTTTGTTTTTCTTTTTTTAGTGATTATTTGTATAGACCTCTAGTAAGTAATTGAGATATTTCAATAATTCTAGTTCCCAGCATTTACATTTGAATATATAATATGTGTGCAAAATTTCATCCAGATTTGGTTAACCAATCCTGAGAAAAAGGTACATTAATTTAAAAAAAATAAAGTTTCCGGGAAATTGAGAAAATAGTAGTAGTAGTAAGATAGTCTAACCTTTAATACATTCCTGGGCAATAATCATCCTGGCCATCTTCATCTGTCTCTTTCCTCTTCTTCTGCAGTCTTTTTTCTGTTCTGGCCTCCTTTGTCATGGCCGCAGCAGCACGATTTGCATAGAATATGCGTGTATTGTCGATGGAGCGGAGAGCCTTCTTGCAGTTGCTTCCAACTAGAATCCCCATTTTGTTTAGCACTTTAGTCCTTGCCATTGCCATCATTAAAACTCAAAACAGCATCAAAAACACCTATTCTAAGGGTCTGAACACCAACAAACACATTCTTTGGTATGCGCTCCCAGATACAGTTGTTGAGACTCTCGTTGACATTTTGTGTTTTACCATGAACACACTTTTTCAAAAGACTTGGCTGGCTAAGGTCTCTGTAGATGGGTTTAATTGCTTCCATTATAGCCATTGGCAGGGCATGCTTGTGGGTGTAGGTTCCACCAGTTGCAACAGTTTTCTGGTACTTACACCATGAATCAGCTCCCTTCGGACAAAGGTGGTGCATTGGATTGTCATCTGTGGAACATTTGTGAAAGAAGGTTGCCCATACTGCTTGCTGCATACCTTTCACATTATCCACATTCCTCCTGATAGCCAATCCATAGTACTGCTGTAGCTTGTCTGCTGTAGCATCTGTCAGGCGACCCGAACCACCAACACCTTTACCATCTTCACACCTTTCATTTCTTTTTTCCACCTTCGGAGCCTGCTCCCAAGTCTTTTCATAACATGTCCTATGCATTCTAGTTTCTCAATCAATAAATTGTCACCATATGGTTTTGCTTCATTAACTTTCATGAAGCCCTTAGAATCTCCATCCCCCAGATATTTTAGGTAACGTAGCCCACGTTCATTTACAGACCTATTGAACATAGTTACTGCCCCCACAGCCTCCATGCCACCACTAGCCCTATCATAATTCTTCACACAATCATGGGCCTCTAGATTCATATAGCACCCTAGGCAGAATTTAGATAGCCCATGAACATCAACAACCTTACCAGTGTCAAATAATGTTGTCGATACAACTCCATGAAGGGAGGAATGCCCCCTCTTTTGCCAGCTGCCATCTACAGCGACAGTCATATCAGTAGAATCATTATTTTATGCAACAGCTTCAATAGCAGCAGTTTTCATAGAAGCTTCACATACATTTTTCACACTTGCTTCTATTCTATCACTATAATTAACGAATTTTGTTGGGGGTGGAGGAAGATCTAATATACCACAGAGAGTTTTTGCTGCACTATGTCCCTTTCCAATGCATCGCATGCCATACAGAATCCTCAAGTTTATTTCACAAATCTTACTATCTGTAAGTTTTGAGCTTCTGGCAGAGTGCAGTATCACATTTACTACATTTTAGTACTAACTTAGATGCCAAACCCTTTCTGACAATCACATCTTCTACTATATGCAAACAGTCACTATTGTTGCAATATTTACCGTTGGTGTTTCTATTTACAAATTCAGACAACATATTTACATATTTTGTTAGGGGTAAAAAAATGCCATTTTTTACCATTTTACACTTCCTGGTTACCGGCTAACTGATTCCGTTACATTTTAATATACGGTCGAGATGGAAAATGTGCCCGGCCGGCGACGCTCACCACTGCTCGCGTCTGTTACGTTCAGATGTTTTTAGCCGACTAACTGACGCTATCCAAAGCGTCTCTAACGGCCACTTCCGCTACAGGTTCAGCAGCTTACGCTATGATTCGTCAATACAATCAAGTGACAGGTTAATTGGGGGGGTACATATTTACATAATTATGTGGCCACAAATTATTTTATGGCCTGCTGGGCCGTGGTTTCGAATCTTCACGCATAGATGATTTAAATTAAAATAAAAAAAACTATAATTTTATTACCTGGCAACAAAATTATTATATTTTAAAAAATTACCATTGTTTAAAAAAGATTAAATGCATTTTTATTTAATTTCGTTGAACTCATTAAATCAACACCAAACTTGAAAAAATCGGTATGGAGAATCAACCATACATGACTTCCATGTTCTAATTAAGTCTAAAATTATTTTTAATATGTAGGCCTACACTCAGAACAAAACCAAATATGTCAGCATGCTTTTGGTAAACACGCTGAGAACGATAATCAAAATACGAATTGTACCTAGTTGTTGATATTTACAAAATAAAGAATTAATTTGTTTAAATTATCTTGTTTTTAAACAACGCGAAAGAAAGCGAATTCCGCCCAACTTTTGTTATCTGTGAATTTCTGAAAAAGAAAAATTATTTTGTTTACGTAACCGTGGTGATATAGCATGGTACGATATCAATTTTTAATATTTAATTGAAATTTTTAAGTCTTCGGTCGAATAAATTTATAACATCAATACAAAAAATTACCCCTCACCATTCAATTGCTCTTTTCATTTGTAGATATTTCATCTACCTTTCTACAGTGGATTATTATGACCTTCTTTTCAGGATACTTTATTTATTAAAATTAAGTACTTTACTCTTGTTAAAACGTAAAACGTTGCAGGTAAATTAACCCTTCCCGTTAATCGATCTTCACCAAAATCAACAGACCTTGACTCCTCTTTAACTCGGGTACTTATGCAAAAATTATTCCATTCTGTATGAATTTGCGGCAGTTATCGTTTGCCATAGAAAAAATTCTACACATGCAGTTACTTTTCCGGAAAATGACTTTTCTTCACGTTTTGAGGGTAGTACAATCAGAATCAGTCCTTATCTCGAACATGATTTTTTTCGCCATCACCATACTTCCATTTTCTTACGGAACTTGGAAGTAAAAATGATATGAAATTGTAACTTTGTAAAAATGTTTTAATATAAAAATATTGCATATTTGGCAATAATATTTATCATATCTCTTGGACATCAGATTGTCAATAGACATCTACATCATTATCATATTCATCATCACTGTCTATCTGTTTTATAACAGACATAAACGGATAGTGATTATAACAAATCTAAGGGTTGTTTAACAGGCACTGAATTGTTTTTCTTAAATATCTTTCTTTTGCTTGCATTTACGGTATGCAAAATGAATAGAAATTAATTATATGCATATTGCGAGTTAAAAAGTACTGAATATTTTTTTCACTACCCCAGTTTCTCTGATACGCGATTTGCACTTTTCTGTTAACTGTAGTATATGCAGGAAAGCAGATGATACTACTTCCGAACCACGATAAAATATTTATGCAATGTAGGAGACATGTTTTAACAAGTACACATTTGTACAAAAATGTTTGGCCTTCTTTCGTCTTCTATTGCTGTAGCCTGATTTGGTTGGACCAATCAACCGATAACGCTCTGTAAATTCTCCTTGTATTCGTGCTTTATATTCTGCTATATATATATATATATATATATATATATATATATATATATATATATATTTTTTTTTTCTCTACGAGCTTTTAGTTTGTTGGACAAATAAAAAATACATTCGAACTACTTATCTAGGTATACAGAGTGGATTTCCCAAATTGCAAATTCTCTGCTGTAAGCTAACTTACTTCCAACGGAATTCTGGGTAGATGCATTATTTAAAAGTATTCTTCCTCTTTACCGTCGTCAGTTTTTAATACAATCCACTAACGATCACATTTACACCTCTGATCGAATATCTCCTGAGACTGTAATTTAATAATCTACCTTGAATATTAACGTCGCCAAGAAACGTATTTCTATCACCTGAGTTCTACTTATTTCGTAGTTAAATTCACTGCTGTATTCAATACAGAAAACGCCATTACTTTCTAAAATGTCAATCACAGTTTACCGTAATACATTTGTTCTTCACCTTACCATGCATGTTGTGCGACAGATGGATCTAAGTTGAATCCCTGTTTATGTAATTTTGTATACAGTTTAGTAAAATGAAGGTTCTAAACATAACAATTCCAAAAACTGAGCAGCGAACCTTGCAATATACGGTTTATATTCTGCACAAGTGTCATATAGGTGTAACACGGTTAACCACGAGGCGTCATTAGTCAGAATCAGGACTTAGTCGTCATTAAAAAGAAATGTGTGAATAAGATAGCTCTGTCCCTACATTAATTTATAATCTACTCGCATTTGGCTTTTACTGCTAGTGAAACAAAACGTAATTATGTCTAGATATTAGGAAAATTTAATGAGAACTTAAAATAAAATTTAACTTCTGTTAATTCCTATTTCTGCTTTAAACACGTAATAAATCCGTATGAAAATATGGCAATAATATATCTTCCATATCAATATATACAATCTCTAACAATACAACTGCGCCCGTCTTCCTGTAATGTTATAAAATGCACAATTACGATAGCAGAGAAATTTTTATATAAAGAATTCAGTATTAATCCCACACTTCTTTAGTTTTATATCATTATGTTCATTTATACTTTTTTAACTATGTAACAATTTACGGTATCAAGAAAACCTGTCAGTAATAAAATTGTTTACACCTACTACTGCGCTATGGATACCTAATAATCGGTGAGTTAGAGGAAGACTAAGGCCCAAGACTGTGGCCATAAAAATGTTACTATGGACAGCCTACAAAAGATACTAGTGTAACCCTTGTAGTGACTACCAGCTTTACCATGTTTTTGCGCTTCGTGGGGTACTGGTCCAGACTGAAAGTGCAGGAGAAATTAGCCTACCAAATAACGAATCTTGAGATTGTATTCTGTAAAAGTAGCACATATAACGTACAATGCTCTCACGATTACAGAGTTTATAAAATTATTGTTGTTTTTGTTTTTTCGATTGTAGTGGGTGTTATAGGTTATTTTCTAATCACTGTATTCTCTAATGTAGCATAAAGTGTACGTCAGTTTAATCATAGTTTTTTGATATTGTGATATAGTACGACATTCTTGTGTTGCTAACAGACATATCTGTGAAAGACTTCACCATCGGTCATAACAAAACTCAAACCGCGACTCAATGGAGAAGAGTTTCTCTTCACGTAAGACTATAGTAGGTAGTAATTTATTTATTTGTGTTTCTTCTTCTTAATCTTCTTCTCCTTCTTGTTTTCGTTTGAGTCTGTTGAAAATTTATCGACTCCGGCCTTCTGTTGGGTCAGTTAACATCTTCTAGGATTTAAACTTCTTTATAATTAGGAAATGAGTCAGTCTTATAGAATTATATAATTAATTCAATCACTGTTAATATTAGACTCTACTTGTTTCGATATTTAATCAAATTTAACAAACAAAATATTTTAAATAATAATAATAATAATAATAATAATTATTATTATTATTATTAATAGATACGAACCTACTCTAATTAATCGTAGATAACTGCTTTTTTATATTAAGTTACCTTTCTTAAATTTGAATGCTAAAATAAGAAGAAAATGATACTAAAATATACAGTGAACATTCGTTAGAAAAACCCGATCACAGCGGAAACAATCCCACTGGAACACAATCGAATTCTAACATATGTCTGGAAAAAATTGTTTAACGGTATTACAATTTTATAACCGCGCTTTAAATTCCTAAACTTTCTTTACTGTGGATGCAGTAATTTCTTGGTGTTTCTGTATTTTTGAACAATAATACACGTGACGTTGTCTGTACAGTTATTTTTTATTGAATTCTTGGTACATATGTTTTGGCGTGTTTTCTGATGGTTAAAGGATGATGATGGTAGGAAGGACCACCGAAACATATGTTCCAATAACCCAGTATAAAAATGGTGTAGACAGCATCACGTTTTCGATTTTTCTACATATTTGTCTGAAAATATTAACTAGCTCATTACATATTCGCAACTTTTAGAACTCAAATTGAAGGATATCATTTAGCCGGAGTCATTATCAAAAGTGTTTAAAATTTCCGGCCAATTGGCCCGTGATTAAATATTAAAATGTAATTAAAAATGTCATGAAAACACAATCGTCTACACCCCAGTAGACCGAAAATTTTAAACTCTTTTAATGAAGAATATAATTATTCCCAGGTTGTAGGAAAAAACCACGCGCAACGTTTGACAAAAGATACGATTAACGAGTAACATCAGATAGATGGCTCCGAATGATGTGTCTTAATGGAGCAATGATGAAGTTATTGAGCATACAAAGTCGGTTTGTTGTGACAAGGATAGTGGAGTTCAGGAAAATAACATTAACGAGGTTGCATGTTTTCTTTTGTCAGCTTCAAGGGCCCATACCCCTCGTGAGCGTCTCGTAGAAAAAAGTTTATAAGTTTATAAAACGGAATATAAATTTATAACTTTAATTTATTTTCGTCTCAATATGACTTTTGGAACTACATTTTGCAACGGTTCAAATTCTATTTTACTAATAAGGATATGGTGAATGTGTGAAATGTACAAACACGTCAATATGGAGGAGATGAAAAATTATTTATTATACACACAAATATAGTTTTTAAAGATGTATATTTTATCATGTATATATTATCATGTATTGATAATAGAAATAATAGTTTGTATTGTTCGATAATATAAATAGATTTTACTTGGTTGCTGCAACGTCTTCCTCTCCTCTCGTTCCTCCCGTCCTGGCGTCCTCTTCTTCAGCGTCACCCCTTCCTGGTGTCCTCTTCGTCTTGTCGTCCTCTTCTACGGCAGGCGGCTCCAGCGGCGATATTTCGATGAGTCTCGTTGTTATTATGTTTGACTTCTAACATTAATTAGTTTCTTCATAAATTGTTCACTCACAATGATTATAAATTTCACTCATACAGTTTATTATTAATTTATACTTTATATTTTCTTAACCTCAGGGTTAATATGGGTATTAATTAATGCGGTGCATTAAACGTACACCTTCCATGATATCTTGAAGTGTCTTTAACTTCCCTAAGCGGATATCTTAAACTAACACGAAACAGCACTATATTATATTATAATTTTTATCTAACTATTTTACCCAGTCGGTTCTTAACGCAAAACTTCGTTAAGAATTACCAAGGTTTATTTTATATACGATATTTCTATGTTTGTAAGAGAACAATTCTCTTCACCGGGCACAACTTCCCCTTTCAGATGCTAAAGCAGAACTGTGTCCATCCTAACTCTACAACGAATGAATCTTACTGAATTTAGTGTATTCTGATTGGCTAAGGCCAAGTCACATGATTGATGGAACAAACAGATATACGAATTTCCTGAAAAACTTTGTATAATTTAGCAAAGGCCTGCATGGAAATTATCTACGAATTTTATTACCCTATCATTGATAAGAGTCACAACTGAGTTTTTCTTCACTTAAAAAAACATATTTCTAAAATAGTCATGAACCATAGAGTACACATAAATTGGAGCTATTTACATAAACAATTCATTGTCAAAGTTTCACGTCAATCGATTAATTACCGCGGAAGATATCGCGATTACACGTTATCACACCCGCACACGCGCACAAATTCACTCAAAAAATAAATGACAATAAAGAATATCTTTTTACGGAGAATTTGGTATACCCTACATGCTTATCCATTTCTAAATACAAAACTTACGGCTAAAAGACAAAATATTACATAAAACAAATTTAAACAAGATAATGCTCGTCATCCATGTGCTCTAATACAAACAACATAGCTTATCATCCCGTGTTCCGTTGCAATTTATTATTACTATAAATGTAAAGATTGAACACACAATTTTACAAATATTAATAATATATAATAGTCTGTATAAAAATTGTATAATTAGCATATTAATAATTAATAATAATAGCTGTTTACAGTTAATTAATAATTATTTCATAAACAATATGTATACAGTATTTGTGAACTACTCACATGGACAATAATATTATATATGTCTGTGAAATTCAGTAATACACGTTGGTGTAAAGCATACAACATACAAATGTAGTATTTTTTAGTTTATTGGCTATACGGATATAATATTAATAATAATTTATATCTTTGTATGAATCCTACTCATTAGCTTCTTCATAATACTTCGGAATCTGAAATGTGTTCTTCCCTTTTTTTGACCAATTTTAACTCCTTGTAACTCCCACGTTTTCATGATTTGCTAATACTTTGATATGACAAACAGCAACGAACACTAAGCAAGAGATGCAGTGAGTACGTACATTTTCTAATGTTAGTTAGTTGCATTTATTTGCACTTTGTAGGTACCATTTTCTCAGATGGTTTTTAAGGTAAAACTTTCAAACTAAAAACAAATTGTTCATCTGACGGTTTTTTAAGTTGAGCTATTTTTTCCTTTGTTTACATGACATATTTTTAGAAAATCTGACAATACTGCATTACATTACATTTCAAACATTTTGAACTTTTGGGCTGTTAATTAAGCAAATAAATGTATATAAATTTTATTTGGTTAAACTTTATAGCAAGTAATCAAGATAAAGTGTGTAAAATTTCACGTTGATTATACATATAATCTCTGAGAAAATGGTACCGAAGGACAAAACAATGAGATTCATAGTAATTCACGGAAAATTTAAGCATTTTTTATGATACGTGATTTGTAATATACGTCATTGATAAAAACCAGCACCATACGCTGGATCACTCTTATTGTTCTCCTCATCTTGTAGACTTCGTCAGTCACAATCTTCTCTTTTCGGCTTTTTCTGGTCAAATTTTTCTGCACCATTTTCCGCCTTCATAATTCCTATTTCACCTTTTTCAGCCCCACAATTTTGTGTTATTGCAGACAATTTTTTCTGAACACTTACATTATTTATATTTCCATCATTGTAGGTTATCCTTTACCCCCATTTTTAATGTGTGACTGCTTACAGAAGTAGTCTTCGGTATCCTTTCCCATACACACTATAAAACTATCGTTTTTGGATTCCGGGTTTTGCATAGACACACAGCAGATATTTCGTTACTGCCATGAATTTCTTGTACAGCTTTGCTTTTCAATAGCTGCTTGTTTCCATGGAATTATCAGCTACACTCTCTGTAGCTGAACTTAAAATCTTGTTGTACCTAACAAATTTATGTGGCGATGACGGTAACTCAAGAACAGAGCATAAGGTTCTACCTGCAGCCTCACAACGGCCGATACTCCGCAAGCCATAAGCCATTCTGATATTAGTTGAAAAACACTTCGTGCCTGGTACAATACTGCTTTAAAACTTAGTTTCCTTGTGGCTATATTTACAGAACATCGTAAAAGAACAGTAAGTCTATAACCTTAATGAATCCAACTTACATAGTTCATCTTATGAACAGGACGGTAAAATTTATGTGGCGAGGTCGGTAACTCAAGAACAGAGTCTCACCACGGTGGATACTCCGCAAGCCAGTGATATTAGTTGAAAAATACTTCGTGCGTGGTACAATACTACTGAGTTTCCTTCTGGCAGTATTTACAGAATATCGAAAAAACAATACAGTAAATTCTATAACCTTAATGATTCCAACTGACATAGTTCGTCTTTAAAACAAAATTTACAAATAGTAGATCTTATAGTTGGAAATAAACTGTCTATATTTATTATGAAATTACCTTCGTTCTTTGTTTCTTTTATGTTCGTTTTTGGGTTCTTCATAAGTCTCCAACCTCTGTTTGATTAGTGGCGTAACTAGGAGCAGGTCCTGGGGGGGGGGGATGAGACTAGTTCTGGGGAGGGGGATGAGACTAACTTGAAGTCTGGACTCCCCACTTTCCTCAGGACAATTGAGATATTAAAAATTCTTCCCTAGATCGTCTGTAATGTTTTTTTTACATAGGCTACAACACCGGTTCAACACAGTGATGCCCACTCCTACACTCTGTTGTCTGTCTGTCTTATCTATCTACCTCTCTCTCCCCCCTCTCTCTCCACACACACACACACACACACACACACACACACACTTTTTTATGCCAAGTACTTGACTAGTGAAAAAAAAACTAATAAAAAGAATTAGGTAAAATTTCTTGTGTAGGTGCTTTGCTGTTAGTCCTCTTTTCCCGGAGTAATATATCAGGCTCCCATAAAATAGTAGCAACAAACATGTAACTCGACAGTACACTTTTATTAATTTTTTTACATAGAAAACTGTGGAAACAGTAGTGGACTTAATCAAAAATGTTTAAGAATTGAATGCATTTATATAATATGATTCATACTTTGTTTTAAAATTAAAGAATCTCGTTAATCGTTTAGTATTGTAAATTTTAGTAAGTAAATCTCAGTTTAGTTAATTTACTGGATCTAGCTCTCATTCGCGTAGTGCGTGTAGTACGTATGGTAGGCTGCATGGGGTACGGCTGTTTGTAAGTGCGGATAAACTACTATAACAAGAGTTCACACAATGAAAGATACTTAATAGCTGACGTGAAGTAAAGTCCAAAAGTGAAAGTGCATTAGCCATCAAAAATAGTAAAATTCTTTAAGGAAATAAAGTCTTTTAAAAAACGAGTGAAACATCCTAGGTGATTTTAGTTTTAATACTAAATTTTAAACAATGTTAGTATTGATTTTAAATTATTAAATAATATTTTTAGCCCCGTAACGTAAAAATAATAAATTATTTTTGGACGTTTTGTGACGAAATTAAAGACAAAAGAGTTGGATTGCCTTCGTCTTGCGGTCCCACCTTCGCCATATTGAAAGCTTACCGAAAATTCACGCTCGTAATCAGCGCATTATTTATTACATTTCTTTTAATAGGAAGATAATTTATTCTGAAAATATTCGCCTCCTCGTTTTGTGAAAACGTCTGTCCTATTGACCACTATAGCTTCCTACTGTGAACTAGTTTTCTGTAAGAAACTGTAAAGTTTCATAAATGTCGAATTCCTAGTGTGCACCATTGCTTTACCGAAGAACCAAAAAGTGCTTTAAAATTTGTTAAGCAAGAATTTAAAATGCAATCAAAAATGTATTTATCGTTTGCTGCTTTACTTTGTAGTATAAAATTATCTGGATTTAGAAAACTATATAGTTTTATTTTTAATTTATTGTGATAAGAACAATTGGAAAAAAAATGTGATAGAGTTAAGAAATAATTAGATAAACCTATTTATAAATGTAATGTAAGCATAAAAAAAATTGGTGTTATTAGCAGCAACGAACGGTTGGTAGATATAAGTCGATAAGTATATAAATACTACTGTAGATTCATCCCTCGCTCTCCTCTCTCCCCACCATGCCAGACCGGCTTGCGCATGCTTGTATCTAATCTCGTAAAGGTACTTAACAAGTGCAAATTTATCATGGAAAAATAATTTACGTACTCACATGTACTCGGCTCATCATCATCTTGCTTAGTGCTCGTTGCTGTTTGTTACATTAGGATATTAGGAAATCATGAAAACGTAGTAGGATTTAACAATACCAAAGCTTTAAGAATTTTTTAGGTACACAATTTAGTACAATTTCCATTACACCATGGTCACACCAGGCATGCTCATAGGCACGCACTTCAAATTACGAAGTACAATTAGCGAATTAATCAATAGGTTTCATACAAAGGTATAAATTATTATTCAATATTATATCAGTCTTCCGAAAAGGCTATTCTAATAACTTCTACATTTTATGTTTGTTTTACATCAAAATATATTTATTAGTGATTTTTACAGAAATATAATATTAATAATTGTTTATATTAATGTGTCACAAATATTTACATTATTTATGAATTAATTAATAATAAAACTGTAAATTGCTATTGTTATTATTATTAATGGTTTAATTATAATTTTTAAAACATTCTTTTAAATTCTGAATATTTATAACTTACATGTCTAATTATTACACTTATATTAATAATAAATACGAGAAGTCGAATTGTGACGAAAATAAATTAACCTTATAAATTTATATTCCGTTTTTGTTTTATATTCTTCCGCATTTGTCCACATGAATCACGAACTTTGTCCACGACTGAAAAGTTTGAAAATATTAACAGAATTATTACATCGGAAGGCATGATGTACCAATTTTCACTGAAACAATTTTTAAAACGTCTCAATTTTTCAGAGAAAAAGTTATCAAATAATTTTATTAATGTACTAAAATTGATTAATATTAACGTAAAATTACTACACACCTTTTAAACACATTGCAACAATATTACGTTAATTTTTTATTTTTTTTTTACGTCAGTTACTATTCGTCTAACGTTAATCATCATCTCGTTTAGTGAGAGGTCGTAAAGATATCTATACGAGGTGGTAATTAAAGTTTAACATCTATGAAGTTACTCAGATAATTCTGTTAACAGTATTAACAAAAAATAAAATAAAATAAAATAAACTGACTAACAAGTGTGTATCACACTTACGATGTTAATATTTATGCATATTAATTGCATAAATTGATTAATTATTAATTATATAAAATTTGATTGATTACTTTTATAGGTACGTATATCTTTACTTAATATCGCCCCGTGATGTTGGAGCACCATATACAATGTTAATAATCTGTATGCAAATTGTTACGTAAACTGATTTAATTATCTCTTTAATAAAGTTGTGATGAAAATGTATCTAACTCTGAGCTTGGGTTAGCATATACGATATAATTAATGTCATGTGTTGAACTCCCATATGTAATGTTAACAAATCCATCTCTTTAAATAATAAATAATTGTATGAACTGAATTAGAGTCAATTAATTATTCACACTCAAACTTGCTACATACGAAATTACTTCTGACTTTAACTGTCTTCGAAACTTCTATTCTGTGCATCTTTCTGAGTAATTGAATTGATAATCGTTAACTTGAATTATAATTATAGATACGGTTTGCTGAAAGGTTAAATTGTGAGTCAGGTTTTTACATAAATCAATAGAATACTAACGAATCCCTTCTAACTTACGTTTATTAAAATCATATTCATTCTTATTCATGTCATAACATTATTTTAAGAGCACTTACAAATCTTCAACAAAACAATAAAATTCTATGCCACATTTAATAATTCAATGAACAAATTTAAATAATTAAGTGAGCGACCAAATCTAGACGCTTCTTCGTCTGCAATGACGTTACTAACTAAAATGTGGTGTGCTCATCATTCGTATTTAGTATTTTACGTTAAAACACATTAAACATTTATATGCATGAAATAATCATAATTAACAATACACATATCAATCATATACATAACTAAAATCCTGTTCCTGCAACAGACACATAAAAATACATACATAGTACACAATATATTAACAAAAAGACATGTATAATATTCTAGAACATAATATTCCCTACTTATGGATTCGTATCTATCTGACTCATATTTATATAACTTTCTAAGGTGGTTTGGTTCTAAGTGTCAGGTCAGTGGTATTTGATAAATTACTAATTATAAGAAGAGATTAGTTTTTGTACTTTACTCGTTCTGCCGTGATGTGTTGCTCCCATGATGTATCCCTGCGTAGATGAGTGTGGTTAATCCATATAACACTCGATTGCAAACACTTCCGCACACCGCGACAGTCACTTCGAGCTTTTGAGTTTATTATAATACAAGTCGTGGCATTGTACTCGTAATCAGTCGGCTAAGTTTTACGCGCGTATGTGTCTATTTCGCGGTACACAGTTCGATACCGTATGCTTCTATTAATTGTCCATACCGCACGACCACTCTTTTCGGTGCCTAGATCGTGTTCGAGTTCATTAGGCACTTGTTCACAATTCTACTTACTTGAGTTAATTACTAAACATTGTAGTATCACTACTTTTCTGTAATTGTTCAAGAATGTCACTTCACAATGTCAGTATCTTTATGACGGTGAATTACATAGAATTTATAAAGATTGTTACTCGCGCTTCATCACGAAAACTGCTGTTCCGTTTTACGCTCTGAGTCTTATTCGCGCACTTCCATTTATTCGTAATAATGTCTTACTCGTCTCTACCGAAATACATTTTAACTTACGCACTGCCTTAAGTTCTTGTAATTGAACTATTATGAAAATGAAATACAAGTTCAATAGACTGTTCGAAACTCTGAGTAAACCGAGTTAAGAATTATAATAAACTGAGGCAAAGATCTTAATGAACTGAGCCAATGATTGTAGTACACTGAGATACAATTTGAATTAACTGAGATAAATGAAGTAAAACTGAGCAAAAATTTAAATGAACTGAGCTAAAATTTAAATGAGCTGAGAGCGCGTCTCCCTGTGTATCGGTTTTTATTTCCTCTCATGTTCCCACTCTTGGGATTCTGATGAACGCTCAAACTTCCCACCAAATCATCTTTGATAGGTTCATTCCATGGACCTCCCTGTGTCCCTTCGTCTCCCGTCAGTATTTCCAACGAATTCTCCACCCTGTGCCGTTTGGAGAGGGACGTTCATACACGAGATTCGCTCTCTGGTCTCAAGCTTCTCTCTGAACCATCCCCTACAGAAGTTCCCTCCGGAATTCTCGTTCCTCATTGGCTGGTTAGCTTTCTCGACTTGAATTTGACGTAGTCCACGTGGACTGGATGAGTCGCTGTCTTACGTACGTTGCCCTGTTCCTGGAATCAGTGTTAAGGCTTCGTTTCAAAATCACATCTGCTACTTTTGGTGTAGCGTGTCGAATTCTCTCATTGTTGGTATGCTGACGACTTCCTTTGTCAACTTACGGGTGGCGTAACATCTGTGCTCTACCCTAGCGTCACTTAGTCGCCTGTCCTATTGTCCTTGCATAAACCATTGTCTTTGAGAAGTCGCACACATGGTTATGAACAATACTCTCGCCGTTGATTCTGTGTTTTTCTCGCTACTGGACAGATGTAAGGGTAGTCTCCTTTTATCCTAATTGTGGAGTCGGGCATTCCCACGCATGGTCCAGTTGGCTGCAACATGTGCCGTACAGCTCATTGTTCGTGAATAGTTTTTACGACGTCTTAATGGAAAGGAAAGGTTCGCCCACCCTCGAACAAAGCTAACATGTGTCACTTTTGACGGGCTCTAATTGCTGGTGTACTTCCCTCGCAATAACCCAAAAATTAAAAAAAAATATATGAAATATTAATTATATTACACACTCATTAAGACAACGTGCACCTATGTGGAGTTTAAGTGGAAAACTAGACATTAATGAACTTCATGAAGCCGCAGGGATCCTTGTAATGTAGGACGACGTCTGTAGACGAAACCCTGAAGTACTTTGCCAACGTTATGCTTGTGATGACATTTGGAGATCATCTTAACATTTGGTGATAGTCCAGTTAAGTTCTGATGTATGATTCTTACAAAATTGGAATAACAGTGAGACCCTACTTTTAAACAGTTTATTCACGTATGCCTATAAAAAAACATTTACGTAATTATAGTGTAGTAAAAGCAGGGTTATTTTTTTCATAAGCTGATGAAACAAAAAAAAACTTACAAAAGAATTTGTTTTTTATACATAGTGATAAATTTACAAATGGGAGCAAGCCAGTGACGTAAGTATAATTAAATACTAGCCAGTGGCGTAAACCAATTAATATTAAAAATTTCAAAGAAATTCCATGATCATTGAACGTAAGCATATTTCTAAGACCGTCGCTTGTGTTAAAAGGCTTATATTTAATTGTACAAATAATTATATGGGAAGAATCTTTAATATCTCATTTGTCCTGAGAAACGTGGGAAGTCCAAACATCAAGCTAGTCTCAGCCCCCCCACCCAAGTAGCTAGTATCATCCCCCCACCAGGAGCAGTTCCAGGGGGAAGCACAGTCAAACGAAGCTTGGAGACTTTTGTAGAAACCAAGAACGAACACAAAAGAAACAAAGAAAGAACTGACAGACTGACGCTGATTATTTTGGAAGAATCGAATGAGTATTATGGAAAACGTTTACGAAAGACAGAGTATAATTTATAACGACACACGGAAACTGGGATACACATTATGAAAATGAGGATGTCGAGGACGTAACATCAAATGATAATGGCATTAAACACTATGAAAAACGGCAAAGTTTCTGGACCTAGAAGAATCGATTAAAATTAACACAGATTGTCCCAGGAGATGAATTTGAAACACTCTCACAAATTTTCACAAAGTCTCTTAAGAGTAAGTTCCATATAAATGCAAACAACCCAACATACGAACATCACATATAAAAAAGGAGATCGATGAAAATGGGAGAATCATCCTGGATTCAGTGTAACGAGTCCATTGGATGATTATATGGTCGAATTCTACAAGATCCAATAGAAGGTATGACGCATGATGCTGATGAACAAAGATATTTTCCGTGCGGGAAGGCCTTGTTTTGACGATGTTTTGCTTGAAACGCCTATGTGAGAGGGCTGTCAGCCGTAGAGCGTCTGTCTCTAACATTCACTGATTTCCTTAGAGGACGACTTCCATTATCAAAACTCTGGCCATTCATACAAGAAGCTGGTGTTAAGTTTCTTGTATTTCAGCAGAACGTAAGTTTATGAGTTATGTGTCAGAGCTGTTAAGCTTGGGAGTAGGGTGTCCAAGATTATGAAGGGACAAAAGGTCTAAGACCTGGGTGTTACGTAGCACTTTATTCAAAATTTATATTAACGGTGCTTCAGGCAGGTGGAAAAGACATTCTGAAATGTGGCTTCGATAAACATTGACTGTCTGTACACACTTCTTTTCGCAGATAATTAGGTTGTGGTGCATTAGACGAACCCAGTGGCGTAGCTGGGCTTTTTGGTGCCCGGGGCAAGGAGATAGCCTTCTCAATTAAAAGGGGACAAAAGAGCAAAAATGAAGGCCCATTCATTCAGTGAACAAAGTACTTAATAAATGCAAATATATAGCTTTTTGAACGAAAGAGCGTCCAGCAAACGTCTTAAGAATATTTGTTGAGTCAAAATTATTATATTACCGGTATTTAGTTTGTATACATTTATTAGTAACAATTTATAACATAAAAATGTTCTAATAAACTTGCAAATTCTTTGTAGGTCTGAAGCCCATCGTCAAAACAATATCATATAGCAACATAAAGTTAAACAAAGAACTACATTAAAAGTAATAAATCACTTACAATTACAGGTTAATGGTTCCGTCTTCCATTAATAAACACTTAATATTTATTTGTAATATTGAATAAATTTTTAAAACGAGACATTTTCCTGGTCTTAATTGCTGCAAAGTCAGTTATGAAATCACTACAATCTAAAGACGAATTAATGTCGTTTTTAGTTGAATGTATCGCTAGATTTGGTACCCTGTCTTGAGATATTGTTGATCGTAGGTACGATTTAATCAATTTAAGTTTACTAAACGATCTTTCACAAGAAGACAGAGAAATGGTAAGGTAAGAAATTTTTTTAAAGCTGTTGCTTGTGTTTTGTATGCTTCTAATTCCATTGAAGAAATGTGTTGCAGCAGTCCCTGAGGTGTAAAGTTCATTTGTTCCCCGTTAACTTTTGCCCTTTTTAATAGAAGTCTGATGTCTTGCAAGTCACTGAAAAATTCTTCACTGTTTAGGTCATGTGAATACAGTTTTGCAAGCACTGTGCACTTAATATTGATTTGGGGAAAGCTGTTCTTTAAAATGTATATCCCCATTATTTACGTACGCCTGAAATTTACAGATGAACCTAATGCGTTTTCCTAACTCTTTTATATTATAGAAACGGCTTGAAATTTCAAGTAACAGTTTGTCCAAAATTTCTATTAGAGAATGTCGCATTTCTTTGCCGAGTTAATGCAGAATCGTCTGCATGCTCTTCTGGCATCGTGCGCTTCCTTCTTATTCTTTTTGTGATACTGACAGCCCATTCATTACATACCTGTTATGCCTTAGAAATGACATTGTCACACAGCTCATTCCTCCAAAATTTTAATTTGTCTGTTAGCGTCTCCAGAAGTGTCAATGCTTGACTAAAGCTTATTCCTTTGGTCTGCAAGATTATGTGGATTTTACCCATAGAAGAAAGAATATCTGCCCAAAAAAAGGGCAAGGTCACAAAAAATGTTTGTATTCGCCTTAATTTTATTTTTAATGCTGCATCTTCCCTCGTATCAATTGTTTCAGTTGGTGAACCCCTCAGTTTCTCCAGCGCAGTGATCACTTCATCCAGCTGAGTGGATATTGCTTTCACCGCATCTGCTTTTGAATTCCACCTGGTATCACAACGTTCTATTAGATTAATATTTGCGAAGTCTTTAAGAACACTCCGTCTATGAGTGGAACAGGAAAAGAAGGTACATACTTTCAGGTAGAAGGTATATACGTTCTACTGTCCCAAAAAATGTCAATGCCTGAACATTTACATGAGCTACATGAACTCCAACCAAGTTACGTGAATGGTTGTCACAGGGAGCAAACACAGCTAGTGGATTCAAATCTAATATTCCCTTCTGAACTCTTGAATGGATACCACCCCTTGTTGCTTGATTGTTATACGACTGAACTCTGCAATCACTAAGATTCAATCCACCTCTCTCAAGTTTATTAAAATCACTTGTTAATGACTACGATTTTATAGTCTCCTAGTACTAGTTCATGGTTTATAGTATTCAGGCCTGGTTTTGCGGCAGCAAGCCAACCAGCCCAAATTACTTTGCCAACCAGCTCATTCTTAAAAACGTACGTATATTGTGCGTGCAGTGACTCTAAAATACAGTACGGGGTTTTTAAGGCCTTAATGGCCTACTTGTACGTTTCGAGCAGGCGCGGCTCCATTTTTGATTGATGCATAACTTAAATGAGTAACATGTATTGAAAAAGAAGTAAGTGAATCAATAAAGAAATAAACTGAGAAAGACATACGTTATTGTACTTACTTGTACGTTAACACTCCAATTTTAACTTGTAACTTACTGTGATAACTGCAATTTTTATCTTCACTCATTCCTATCGTTTTTATACCATTAAAAGAATGATCAATTTTTTACATCCCCCCCAAAATTTCTTGCTGGATCCGCCCCTATTTGGGAGTAGTAGGTGTGTGTGTGTGTATGTGTGTGTGTGTGTGTGTTTTACAAATTACTACCTGTACTGACGATATGTAGTCTCCTGCTTTACCAAAAGACTTGTTACTGAGACCGCTCTTCCCCTCAGCTTTAACAACTAGGCGAAAATCACTCACCTAGAGTACTCACGTAACAGGCATAATTTTTTTCAGTAAGACAGTTCAGATACTCCATGTAACCGACAACTCAACTCGGAGTGCAAAATTGCTTATTCAGTGATTAATCAATTACTTCACATTTTCTTTACTGTTACTGAAGAAAATCAACGTGGTCTTGTCTTCAAAAGAATATCCCATTTTAATATCCCATTTTAATTGAATATGTAGTGAAAAGAGCGTGGAAATTTCCCAACTATAGTGATAAACTTACAGTCTCCGTCGTCATCATCATCATTAACGTAACCACTATCGCTTGTCTGTGCACTGTCGAACGAAATCTTAACTTGATTTGATTTTAATCTTAATCTATATTTTTTCATGGTAAAGTTAGAAGAATATGGTTACGCCTACGCTGTGATGGTCTCCTGTTACTTTGTGTCGACAAGGCAGGCGACTACATATATTGAATATACGTTCTACTGTCCCAAAAAATGTCAATGCCTGAACATTTACGTGAGCTACGTGAACTCCAACCAAGTTACGTGAATGGTTGTCACAGGGAGCAAACACAGCTAGTGGATTCAAATCTAATATTCTCTTCTGAACCCTTGAATGGATACCACCCATTGTTGCTTGATTGTTATACGACTGAACTCTGCAATCACTAAGATTCAATCCATCTCTCTCAAGTTTATTAAAATCACTTGTTAATGACTACGATTTTATAGTCTCCTAGTACTAGTTTATGGTTTATAGTATTCAGTTGAGGATGTGCACCTCCAGCTTGTTGGGACGGTGTGTGGTGGTTTACATTATTAAAAACAGCTCGTTCCAGTCTTATCAGACTCAAGTGAGGCACTGAGATAAGAGCGTAATAGTGGACGAAACGTTTGTTGCTACAAAAAACGTGTGTTTTATAGTTGAACCTCATTCTCAACTTCAGTAAACAGAAAAGTAGCAGGGTAATCGGTCATACATACGTTTGTTTGCACTATTGGAAAATTGCCCGTACAATTTATAATTTAATTTGATCTTTTTAGGCTACAACCGTTTGATCAGTATCAGTTTGATTTGTTTACATTTTATCTAATTAATAGGTTAAGTTTATTCATAAACGTATAACACATAACATGTTGTATCGTTATCTACGTAACATATAAAAACGTGTAATATAAGTAACAACGTGAAAACAATAAAAAATTTTAAAGGACAGATAATATGGCCATATTTATATCATAAATTTTAAGTCTTTATAAATTTACAGCAAAAAGATAATTTATATATATTTAAATGGGTGAGATTTGCATATAAAATAATAAATTTCACTCGTAACATATGATAGCATGTTTCAATGAGAACTAGTCAAAGTGAAAGTTGCTTGTTAGAACATTATATTATATATACGTTAGAACATTGTATTATAGACAGTAAGAACCATGTCAGAATTGTTAGATAAGTTAATTTTTGACTGTATAAAAAAATATGAGTGTTGTGGAATAGTGCGAACGTACGCATAGGCATATGGCGAGTGCGCGTGTGCGCGTGTGAATAACTGTGCTAAGAATTAACAATAAAAAACAAATTAAATTAAATAACTTTTATGTAAATCAAATGTCTGATATAAGACTTATACCAGATTGTGCATAAAAATAAGACCAATCTGGTAGTAATATTTGTTAATGATATAAAGTACAAAATACATGAGTTTTTCATAAAAAAAGGTTTTATCACCCACAAGAATAGTAATAAAATTATACCGGTTTATTTTGCACGTTTTACATTGCCCATATGCAATTTCTTACAAGTAGATGTTATCTGGACTGTAATGAAAGGGTGAGGGAACAATTTTGACTAATCAGATGGATTGATATATCAGTCGATTTGTTCCGTGACGAGACGCAAGGCAGTCTACAGTAGTACTCAGAAAAAGCAGTATCGCTACTCTCTATAACGTGTAATCGTTAACTCTGATTCAGTACGATATGTCTGTCAGGAGTTAAGAACACTAGTAGTAAAGTGCGCGACTGATATTCGAGTGCTAAGTCGGTAACAGTTTCAAGATTGTCCGATTAGGTTTCTATGAACACACCAAGTTGCAGGAGCTATATAGCCTAATTAAGTAATAATTAATAACTGAACATTGTCATAGGAGTACCCAACCCGTACAACGACCATGAGAGCTTGAAAACGAGAGGAGATCCTGAAGAACGACAGGAGGAGCGGCGGTATCCTGACGACTACCTGGAAGGAGCAGCTGTCAACATTCACCAGGAAACAAGGAGAAACACCCCACCATTCATCTTATTCAGGAAAGTGAAACCATTTATAATAAACTAAATAAAATAATTATAAACTAATAAGACACAGAAACTTGTAGAAATTAACGTACATGTTATTAGTGTGAAAGAATTATTTTAAAGTAATACTGAAGGTCAACAGAAACTGTTTATTAATTTTATTTACAAAGAAGCAGTAATTTATTTATGTAAACAGAACTAATTATTAATTTATTTATTTGTATTAAAAAACTGTCTATTAATTTTGTTATGATAATATAAACTTACTTAAGATGTTTAGTCTAATATATAGACTAAATTTAAGAAAATCTTTGATTAAAGCCAACATTTCCATATCTGAAATATAGACTTATTTATTCTATGCGACCTTGTACATTGCATAGAATCTGGCACCCCGCTGGGTAAAAAAAGTTTTTTTTTACAATAAAAAAATTTTGTTTTTCTTCCTTAATCAACTCAAAATTCCTTGTAAAATAAATAACATATTTAAACAAACATAATTAACATATTTAATCCCAATCTAAACAAATCCTTCTTGAACTGTCAAATTTAAATTCTCCCGCAATAATAGCATATGACATTGATAAATAAAGTATGCGGTCGTTATCTCTAAACAGGTCTCAATGTTTGCATGCCTCAACTGATCAGTCAGTCAGTCTTTCATTCATACTATGACATTTTATCATAAAATTTTCTTTACGTTTCTTTATTTAAGTTGATTATTATTAAATCTTTTTTTAACATGATAATGTTTTTAGGCTGGGCGTCATTCCACAAAAACGTCATCGAAAAACGTGACGCTTCCACGCTTTCGATTCCCCACGGTCTAGAAATCTTTTGTTTACAAAACATTATCATGCTTCGATGTTTCGGTTTCGTCGAAATTCTTTTTTTTTATTCGCGCGCGCGTGTAGGGGGGAGATAGATAGAGAGAGAGAGAGAGAGAGAGAGAGAGAGAGAGAGAGAGAGAGAGAGAGAGAGAGAGAGAGAGAGAGAGAGAGAGAGATTTTTTTAGTGTTGGAAGTACTTTCGAAGTGACGACGCGTGGAATTTCCCGATAACCTCATTTTTCAGTTCATCGGCAACAATATACGGATTGTTTCCTACCTTATCTCGCAGTGTAAAGGGCCCGTTATATAATCGAAAGAACTTAGTTGTAGTATTGTCTTCACATTTCCCAACATTATGAGCCTTCAGCAAGACAAGTTCTCCCACACCAAACGTCTGTAATTTGTGTGTAGCGTTGAATTCTTCCGTTCTTTTTGTAGCGACCTTACGAATCCGTTCGTCCGCTTGTACTCTTTTAATCTACATTGGCACAGGTAGATTCGAGGTATTTAAACCCTTTATATAGCCATCCCAAAATCTGTTAGGCTGTTTTCCCGAATCCAACTTCATCGGCGTATATCCGGTGACGGTATTGTAATTCTCGTTGATAGATTGCTCAAAAAACTGTAAATACTGCGACCAACTATTACGCCGTTCATGACAGTTTTACCCGAAACAACCTACCTAATTCCCTGTTGACACGTTCAGCAAGATTACCCTGTGGACACCTAATCGCAGTCAAAACAGGTTGAATCCCATGCTGTGTCAGGGTATCAGATTATAAAATTGTTTTATTAGAAAATTGTTTGCCATTATCTGTTAACACCCTCTTGACATGTCCGTGTTCAGGGATGTATTTGTTGAGAGTAACATTCAATACCGAGCGAGTGGTGGAACGCGTTATAGCATATAACTTTACCAGCTTCGTAAAGGCATCAACGCATACAATTAGATGTTTAAGTCCCCGCGTAGCTTTCGGTAAAGGGCCAAGGAAGTCCACGCACAATATCTCACCTTTACCCTTCGTGATTATGTTGTTCATTTCCAGATATATGTGCTGATTGGGGTACTTCGATGTCTGACAATCATGGCATGCACGCAGAGACGCCCGTACTTTCTTCATCATGGCGTTCCATATGAAGTCCTCCCTTAAGGTCAGGTAACATCTCATGCGCCCGCATGTGCTAAACTACTATGGCAGACCCATATAACCTCGTCGATCAAGTGTACAGGCATGACAATCTTCCGCCTATCATCCACTAATTTGTATAGTGTATTTTCCTCTACCTTATAGCGTGGATGTTCTCGTCGCTGCAGACTGTCCTTCCTGCTCACAATACACGGGTCTTGGTCCTGCTCGGCTCCTACATTCCGCAATTTTTGTTTCAATTCCTGTGGAACTTCATACTTCATAGCAATGATTTTAATGTCAGCATTTTCGTGGGTATGTTCTTCCTTTTTAACCGTTGCGTAACGACTAAGAATGTTTGCCACTCTATTTTCCGTCGCTTTACATTATTTAATTACAAAGTCATATTCCTGTATGGCCATAATCCATCGGGTCATGGCTGAAAAAACTGAAAAAACGTTATTTTGAACACCTAAATGCATACAACAAAAACAGAAATATATAAATCTAATTTGGCCACACATGCAATAAACACTGGACATGAATTCCCAGACATAACCAATATGACACTAATAAAACATATACCACACAAAGGGACCATAATGAACATTTGGGAAAATTTACAAATATACAAACATAAAACACAAAACAAACAAATACCTGAACAAATACAAATCAATACAAAACATGACACAATTTTCAAAGCACTCAACATAGAAAATACACAAAATACTAATATATACACCACCACAATCACACACAATGATACCAATTTAAAACACCAGAGACCAACAGGAAACCAAAGCAACAACCAGCCAACAGACAAATACCTCACAAGGCTCAAAATTAGGAAGGCTGAAGATGGGAACACAAGGCTTCCCGAAACATGTTCCAAATAGGGAGAAAACATCTTGAGGTAAAGTCATTATAAAATATATATTATATACATCAAGGAACGGACTGTAGCAGAAAGTGTTTGAATATATTGTAATACAACGTGATTGTCCCCGTTATAATACTTACAACGGAGAGTGGAGAGTGTCTACGCACCAGTTCGGACGTTCAAATTCGTATTTTCTGCCTCAACTTCGGGTTGGCCAACTCTTCTTGGTAAACCAAAATTGCAAAGTTTAATTTTTGATAAGTGAGTACTCAATTTTTAAAGATTAGTTAAATAAAATCAAACATACAGTTCAATGCTTCTATTATGTTTTATTAACAATTATCAATTGTTTTTTTCTTATTAAAATTTCTTCCAAATGATATATTTTATTTTGCGTCGGTGTGTTTAATTATTAGCGGTTGGCTATTCTGTCCAGCCGTTGTATCGAGACTAGGGTTCTGGAGTTGGTTTTTTCGTTTATTTATAATCTCATAAGGTTACCTTCTTTCAAATTATAACAGATTCTTACATTTTCCATTTGGGTTTCTTTTGATAAATTACCTTTAAACTAATTATTTTCTATCCAGTTTTGTGTCCTACACTATTATTATGAAACCTAACCGGATTATATACTTTATTTTATCAATTGTTATTGTTTTGTCTTAAATTTTACAAATTTCTAGTTACCAGTTATAGGTCTATTGCCTAGAGTTCACAATTCACCTCCACTATACCCATTACAACTGTTCATGTCAATTTTCTTAATTTTAAGTGCCTATAAACATAATTACTGTAATAACATAGACTAAATTATAACATTTGATTATTTTTAATCATCCTATAACATAACATACTTCCTTAACAACCTTTTAGGCCAATGCTAGTGTCTAAGGTTTTACATGTATTTTAAACGGTTCTGTTAAACATAATATTCAACATAATAACATTTGGGGTTAATTAAAAAAAAAACAAAATATAATAAAATGAACAGTAGGTGTGTATTAGTATTCCCTTATAATTTCACTTATAGAATACAGTGTCTAACTCCCTTTACCTGTTTTCAGCATAACATATTAGCCTTTTATCATTATTTCTGACAGTGGTGAATATAAATTTATAAACTTATAGCGATCAAAAATTGTAATTTTATAATTTTATGATCGAGAAGTGCGTTTGCACAGGTCAAGCCACCAACCCAAGCCAGAGTAATAAATAAGGACAATTTAACAACACGTCAACCCGACGCTAGCTACAAGACAATGAGAGAACGCCTGACATAACACAACAAAAAGGAAATAGGATCGACTGTTACAGACCAAGCTCAACTCAGATTTACAACACCACAACAAACTGAACAAAAGCAGAGTCCAGTGGCACGGATACGCAGAATTTGAAGCGAGCACATGCTGTAGGGTTAAATCGAAGCGTGCGAGCCTTTAAGAAAAGGATACTCACTCACAAAGGATTTAGAAAGGTTTTACCCAGTATGAAGACAAAGCAGCGTACACCAAATGAATACAGTCAAGGGTGTCGCACAGCGTGAAACAACGTTAGGATGACAACTGATATTTATGACGACAGACCTTGGAGGCATCTTGTTGTGACGACGAGCCAGAAGCTGTTAATTGGCAGAAAAAAGACGAAGGGAAGCCAAACAATGAACGAGGCGCTACGTATTGTTATTAAGGGAAAAACAGCAGGCCTTGGGAAACTCACAAGAACAAAGGTTTGACGGACAGGCGAGCAATTACTCTACATTCTAAGAAGTAATGCGAAGCCCTTTCGCCGTGTATTTTAGGGGATGTTCGATAGCCAACCAGAGTTTAGCATCTTCGAAAGAAGCAGGTGGAGAGGACTGTCGTCATGGTGACAACCAGAACAGCGAATCAGGGTGTCGAGAACCATAGACCTTCATAGTGGAAGGAAATATCGGACCTATCGAAGACGACCAGAGGCGTGTTCGACAGAAAGTTGCATTATGGTAGAAGACGTTTAATAAAAACTGTTTACGAGGTACGCGAGCTCAGTAGTTGTTAAAAATTTCTCGGTTACTCAATTATTCAAAAGTCAGTCAGTTACGCAGTTTTCTCGGTTACTCAATAGTTCTCAGACAGTCACGCAGTTTTTCAATCAGTCAATCGTATTTCACTAAGTTTACAGACGTTTACCGCAGTAACGCGAAGTGTGAAGTGATATATGTATCGCTAGAGTTTGAGCTTGATACTATAAACTTTAAGAGTATTCCGACATGCAAATTAAACATTAATAAGTGAACGAATGACTCGATGTTAGAACTTTGGCGCGACAATTACGAGCACAGTGATCGATATCAGAACACACTATGATTTAGGTATAACTATCTCAGTCGTGCGAACTCAAAAACAATAAGTGACTTACGCTCATAACACTCGTGCTCAATATTGCGCACAATCATGATCCAACTAAATTAAACATATATAAACACATGAAGCAGTTTAGCGACAGACAGTTATTTGTACACAACCACTAATAATGAATGCACTTATGCAACACAAGACTCTATAAACTTTCATTATTAACGAGGTCAACGCCAACGGGACGACACAGACCGGGAGTGAATCTTATCCGCGAGTGCAAAGTGATGACAAACACCAAATCTACGGAACTTCTACTTACATGGGATCATCAGTGAACAGGAATCCTCACCGATGGAGTTTTGGATATTCACTATCTCAAGTCAAATCCTCATGTTATTAATATTATAATAAAACTACTGCTCTGTCTCTTTTCCAAGAAACCACACTTTGAGAAATTAGATCAATTGTTATGATAATATTAAACATAAAAGCTACTCATCTGTCTACTATATGCAAACAGTCACTATTGTTGCAATATTTACAGTTGGTGTTTCTATTTACAAATTCAGACAACATATTTACATCAATTATGATATTATTTCCCGTTTCCTGAGTCTCAGGTGAGCTGTCAATCTCCTCTTGGTTCTCCTTCACAATATCATCAGGAAAAAGTTTTCTTTTTGAAGCACTAGTTTCTTTCTGTTTATCGTCATGTGGACCACATGGTGTTGTTAGGTTAGAAAACAATTCTGCATTATTTACAACCATATCTACACTATTTACACTATCTAGATTATCACCATTACTTTCAGTATATCTGTTTCCATGAAACTTCCGTTTCATTTAAACATTTTCACTCCTACCCATTTTTACAGCACTTTTATATCTCAACAAAAAAAGCTTGTTTTTGCTACCAAACTGGAGTACACAAACAGTTGAATAACATCCGGCGATGCGCAGAACAGCCAACACAACAAAACAAACATTACCTTTGAGAAAAAACAAATTTATCTACACATTTTCTGGATTTAAAAAAGGATTTAGACAGATATCTGAAAGTGGGCGTGGAAAGATCCACGTCTCACGCGCTGTTACTTTAAAAATGTGTTTGAAGGTTTAAATATTGTTTTTACGCAATAATTCGCATATCAAATTGTTCATAAAGAAAAGCAGATTATGTTAGGGGTAAAAAAAATGCCATTTTTTACCATTTTACACTTCCTGGTTACCGGCTAACTGGTTCCGTTACATTTTAATATACGGTCGAGATGGAAAATGTGCCCGGCCGGCGACGCTCACCACTGCTCGCGTCTGTTACGTTCAGATGTTTTTAGCCGACTAACTGAACGTAGCCAAAGCGTCTCTAACGGCCACTTCCGCTACAGGTTCAGCAGCTTACGCTATGATTCGTCAATACAGTCAAGTGACAGGTTAATTGGGGGGGTACATATTTACATAATTATGTGGCCACAAATTATTTTATGGCCTGCTGGGCCGTGGTTTCGAATCTTCACGCATAGATGATTTAAATTAAAATAAAAAAAACTATAATTTTATTGCCTGGCAGCAAAATTATTATATTTTAAAAAATTACCATTGTTTAAAAAAGATTAAATGCATTTTTATTTAATTTCGTTGAACTCATTAAATCAACACCAAACTTGAAAAAATCGGTATGGAGAATCAACCATACATGACTTCCATGTTCTAATTAAGTCTAAAATTATTTTTAATATGTAGGCCTACACTCAGAACGAAACCAAATATGTCAGCATGCTTTTGGTAAACACGCTGAGAACGATAATCAAAATACGAATTGTACCTAGTTGTTGATATTTACAAAATAAAGAATTAATTTGTTTAAATTATCTTGTTTTTAAACAACGCGAAAGAAAGCGAATACCGCCCAACTTTTGTTATCTGTGAATTTCTGAAAAAGAAAAATTATTTTGTTTACCTAACCGTGGTGACAAAGCATGGTACGATATCTATTTTTAATATTTAATTGAAATTTTTAAGTCTTCGGTCGAATAAATTTATAACATCAATACAAAAAATTACCCCTCACCATTCAATTGCTCTTTTCATTTGTAGATATTTCATCTACCTTTCTACAGTGGATTATTATGACCTTCTTTTCAGGATACTTTATTTATTAAAATTAAGTACTTTACTCTTGTTAAAACGTAAAACGTTGCAGGTAAATTAACCCTTCCCGTTAATCGATCTTCACCAAAATCAACAGACCTTGACTCCTCTTTAACTCGGGTACTTATGCAAAAATTATTCCATTCTGTATGAATTTGCGGCAGTTATCGTTTGCCATAGAAAAAATTCTACACATGCAGTTACTTTTCCGGAAAATGACTTTTCTTCACGTTTTGAGGGTAGTACAATCAGAATCAGTCCTTATCTCGAACATGATTTTTTTCGCCATCACCATACTTCCATTTTCTTACGGAACTTGGAAGTAAAAATGATATGAAATTGTAACTTTGTAAAAATGTTTTAATATAAAAATATTGCATATTTGGCAATAATATTTATCATATCTCTTGGACATCAGATTGTCAATAGACATCTACATCATTATCATATTCATCATCACTGTCTATCTGTTTTATAACAGACATAAACGGATAGTGATTATAACAAATCTAAGGGTTGTTTAACAGGCACTGAATTGTTTTTCTTAAATATCTTTCTTTTGCTTGCATTTACGGTATGCAAAATGAATAGAAATTAATTATATGCATATTGCGAGTTAAAAAGTACTGAATATTTTTTTTCACTACCCCAGTTTCTCTGATACGCGATTTGCACTTTTCTGTTAACTGTAGTATATGCAGGAAAGCAGATGATACTACTTCCGAACCACGATAAAATATTTATGCAATGTAGGAGACATGTTTTAACAAGTACATATTTGTACAGAAATGTTTGGCCTTCTTTCGTCTTCTATTGCTGTAGCCTGGTTTGGTTTGACCAATCAACCGATAACGCTCTGTAAATTCTCCTTGTATTCGTGCTTTATATTCTGCTATATATATATATATATATATATATATATATATATATATTTCATTCACTTTCTGCTACAGTCCGTTTCTTGATGTATATAATACTATAATACTTTTAACTATTTTACCTCAAGATGTATTTTTTCTTTAATATAAAAATATTGCATATTTGGCAATAATATTTATCATATCTCTTGTATATCAGATTGTCATCATTGTATATCAGACCAACAAACCACCATAATAACATCCAGAAGCCAACACACAAATACTGCACCAGAAGCAAGATGGCGAAGGTTGAAGATGGGAGAACAGGATCTCCCGAAACATGTCCCTAAAGAAAAAATACATCTTGAGGTAAAATAGTTATAAGTATTATAGTAATATATATATATATATATATATTTTTTTTTTTTCTCTACGAGCTTTTAGTTTGTTGGACAAATAAAAAATACATTCGAACTACTTATCTAGGTATACAGAGTGGATTTCCCAAATTGCAAATTCTCTGCTGTAAGCTAACGTACTTCCAACGGAATTCTGGGTAGATGCATTATTTAAAAGTATTCTTCCTCTTTACCGTCGTCAGTTTTTAATACAATCCACTAACGATCACATTTACACCTCTGATCGTATATCTCCTGAGACTGTAATTTAATAATCTACCTTGAATATTAACGTCGCCAAGAAACGTATTTCTATCACCTGAGTTCTACTTATTTCGTAGTTAAATTCACTGCTGTATTCAATACAGAAAACGCCATTACTTTCTAAAATGTCAATCACAGTTTACCGTAATACATTTGTTCTTCACCTTACCATGCATGTTGTGCGACAGATGGATCTAAGTTGAATCCCTGTTTATGTAATTTTGTATACAGTTTAGTAAAATGAAGGTTCTAAACATAACAATTCCAAAAACTGAGCAGCGAACCGTGCAATATACGGTTTATATTCTGCACAAGTGTCATATAGGTGTAACACGGTTAACCACGAGGCGTCATTAGTCAGAATCAGGACTCAGTCGTCATTAAAAAGAAATGTGTGACTAAGATAGCTCTGTCCCTACATTAATTTATAATCTACTCGCATTTGGCTTTTACTGCTAGTGAAACAAAACGTAATTATGTCTAGATATTAGGAAAATTTAATGAGAACTTAAAATAAAATTTAACTTCTGTTAATTCCTATTTCTGCTTTAAACACGTAATAAATCCGTATGAAAATATGGCAATAATATATCTTCCATATCAATATATACAATCTCTAACAATACAACTGCGCCCGTCTTCCTGTAATGTTATAAAATGCACAATTACGATAGCAGAGAAATTTTTATATAAAGAATTCAGTATTAATCCCACACTTCTTTAGTTTTATATCATTATGTTCATTTATACTTTTTTAACTATGTAACAATTTACGGTATCAAGAAAACCTGTCAGTAATAAAATTGTTTACACCTACTACTGCGCTATGGATACCTAATAATCGGTGAGTTAGAGGAAGACTAAGGCCCAAGACTGTGGCCATAAAAATGTTACTATGGACAGCCTACAAAAGATACTAGTGTAACCCTTGTAGTGACTACCAGCTTTACCATGTTTTTGCGCTTCGTGGGGTACTGGTCCAGACTGAAAGTGCAGGAGAAATTAGCCTACCAAATAACGAATCTTGAGATTGTATTCTGTAAAAGTAGCACATATAACGTACAATGCTCTCACGATTACAGAGTTTATAAAATTATTGTTGTTTTTGTTTTTTCGATTGTAGTGGGTGTTATAGGTTATTTTCTAATCACTGTATTCTCTAATGTAGCATAAAGTGTACGTCAGTTTAATCATAGTTTTTTGATATTGTGATATAGTACGACATTCTTGTGTTGCTAACAGACATATCTGTGAAAGACTTCACCATCGGTCATAACAAAACTCAAACCGCGACTCAATGGAGAAGAGTTTCTCTTCACGTAAGACTATAGTAGGTAGTAATTTATTTATTTGTGTTTCTTCTTCTTAATCTTCTTCTCCTTCTTGTTTTCGTTTGAGTCTGTTGAAAATTTATCGACTCCGGCCTTCTGTTGGGTCAGTTAACATCTTCTAGGATTTAAACTTCTTTATAATTAGGAAATGAGTCAGTCTTATAGAATTATATAATTAATTCAATCACTGTTAATATTAGACTCTACTTGTTTCGATATTTAATCAAATTTAACAAACAAAATATTTTAAATAATAATAATAATAATAATAATTATTATTATTATTATTATTAATAGATACGAACCTACTCTAATTAATCGTAGATAACTGCTTTTTTATATTAAGTTACCTTTCTTAAATTTGAATGCTAAAATAAGAAGAAAATGATACTAAAATATACAGTGAACATTCGTTAGAAAAACCCGATCACAGCGGAAACAATCCCACTGGAACACAATCGAATTCTAACATATGTCTGGAAAAAATTGTTTAACGGTATTACAATTTTATAACCGCGCTTTAAATTCCTAAACTTTCTTTACTGTGGATGCAGTAATTTCGTGGTGTTTCTGTATTTTTGAACAATAATACACGTGACGTTGTCTGTACAGTTATTTTTTATTGAATTCTTGGTACATATGTTTTGGCGTGTTTTCTGATGGTTAAAGGATGATGATGGTAGGAAGGACCACCGAAACATATGTTCCAATAACCCAGTATAAAAATGGAGTAGACAGCATCACGTTTTCGATTTTTCTACATATTTGTCTGAAAATATTAACTAGCTCATTACATATTCGCAACTTTTAGAACTCAAATTGAAGGATATCATTTAGCCGGAGTCATTATCAAAAGTGTTTAAAATTTCCGGCCAATTGGCCCGTGATTAAATATTAAAATGTAATTAAAAATGTCATGAAAACACAATCGTCTACACCCCAGTAGACCGGAAATTTTAAACTCTTTTAATGAAGAATATAATTATTCGCAGGTTGTAGGAAAAAACCACGCGCAACGTTTGACAAAAGATACGATTAACGAGTAACATCAGATAGATGGCTCCGAATGATGTGTCTTAATGGAGCAATGATGAAGTTATTGAGCATACAAAGTCGGTTTGTTGTGACAAGGATAGTGGAGTTCAGGAAAATAACATTAACGAGGTTGCATGTTTTCTTTTGTCAGCTTCAAGGGCCCATACCCCTCGTGAGCGTCTCGTAGAAAAAAGTTTATAAGTTTATAAAACGGAATATAAATTTATAACTTTAATTTATTTTCGTCTCAATATGACTTTTGGAACTACATTTTGCAACGGTTCAAATTCTATTTTACTAATAAGGATATGGTGAGTGTGTGAAATGTACAAACACGTCAATATGGAGGAGATGAAAAATTATTTATTATACACACAAATATAGTTTTTAAAGATGTATATTTTATCATGTATATATTATCATGTATTGATAATAGAAATAATAGTTTGTATTGTTCGATAATATAAATAGATTTTACTTGGTTGCTGCAAAGTCTTCCTCTCCTCTCGTTCCTCCCGTCCTGGCGTCCTCTTCTTCAGCGTCACCCCTTCCTGGTGTCCTCTTCGTCTTGTCGTCCTCTTCTACGGCAGGCGGCTCCAGCGGCGATATTTCAATGAGTCTCGTTGTTATTATGTTTGACTTCTAACATTAATTAGTTTCTTCATAAATTGTTCACTCACAATGATTATAAATTTCACTCATACAGTTTATTATTAATTTATACTTTATATTTTCTTAACCTCAGGGTTAATATGGGTATTAATTAATGCGGTGCATTAAACGTACACCTTCCATGATATCTTGAAGTGTCTTTAACTTCCCTAAGCGGATATCTTAAACTAACACGAAACAGCACTATATTATATTATAATTTTTATCTAACTATTTTACCCAGTCGGTTCTTAACGCATAACTTCGTTAAGAATTACCAAGGTTTATTTTATATACGATATTTCTATGTTTGTAAGAGAACAATTCTCTTCACCGGGCACAACTTCCCCTTTCAGATGCTAAAGCAGAACTGTGTCCATCCTAACTCTACAACGAATGAATCTTACTGAATTTAGTGTATTCTGATTGGCTAAGGCCAAGTCACATAATTGATGGAACAAACAGATATACGAATTTCCTGAAAAACTTCGTATAATTTAGCAAAGGCCTGCATGGAAATTATCTACGAATTTTATTACCCTATCATTGATAAGAGTCACAACTGAGTTTCTCTTCACTTAAAAAAACATATTTCTAAAATAGTCATGAACCATAGAGTACACATAAAATGGAGCTATTTACATAAACAATTCATTGTCAAAGTTTCACGTCAATCGGTTAATTACCGCGGAAGATATCGCGATTACACGTTATCACACCCGCACAAATTCACTCAAAAAATACATGACAATAAAGAATATCTTTTTACGGAGAATTTGGTATACCCTACATGCTTATCCATTTCTAAATACAAAACTTACGGCTAAAAGACAAAATATTACATAAAACAAATTTAAACAAGATAATGCTCGTCATCCATGTGCTCTAATACAAACAACATAGCTTATCATCCCGTGTTCCGTTGTAATTTATTATTACTATAAATGTAAAGATTGAACACACACAATTTTACAAATATTAATAATATAAAAGTCTGTATAAAAATTATATAATTAGCATATTAATAATTAATAATAATAGCTGTTTACAGTTAATTAATAATTATTTCATAAACAATATGTATACAGTATTTGTGAACTACTCACATGGACAATAATATTATATATGTCTGTGAAATTCAGTAATACACGTTGGTGTAAAGCATACAACATACAAATGTAGTATTTTTTAGTTTATTGGCTATACGGATATAATATTAATAATAATTTATATCTTTGTATGAATCCTACTCATTAGCTTCTTCATAATACTTCGGAATCTGAAATGTGTTCTTCCCTTTTTTTGACCAAATTTAACTCCTTGTAACTCCCACGTTTTCATGATTTGCTAATACTTTGATATGACAAACAGCAACGAACACTAAGCAAGAGATGCAGTGAGTACGTACTTTTTCTAATGTTAGTTAGTTGCATTTATTTGCACTTTGTAGGTACCATTTTCTCAGATGGTTTTTAAGGTAAAACTTTCAAACTAAAAACAAATTGTTCATCTGACGGTTTTTTAAGTTGAGCTATTTTTTCCTTTGTTTACATGACATATTTTTAGAAAATCTGACAATACTGCATTACATTACATTTCAAACAATTCGAACTTTTGGGCTGTTAATTAAGCAAATAAATGTATATAAATTTTATTTGGTTAACCTTTACAGCAAGTAATCAAGATAAAGTGTGTAAAATTTCACGTTGATTATACATATAATCTCTGAGAAAATGGTACCGAAGGACAAAACAATGAGATTCATAGTAATTCACGGAAAATTTAAGCATTTTTTATGATACGTGATTTGTAATATACGTCATTGATAAAAACCAGCACCATACGCTGGATCACTCTTATTGTTCTCCTCATCTTGTAGACTTCGTCAGTCACAATCTTCTCTTTTCGGCTTTTTCTGGTCAAATTTTTCTGCACCATTTTCCGCCTTCATAATTCCTATTTCACCTTTTTCAGCCCCACAATTTTGTGTTATTGCAGACAATTTTTTCTGAACACTTACATTATTTATATTTCCATCATTGTAGGTTATCCTTTACCCCCATTTTTAATGTGTGACTGCTTACAGAAGTAGTCTTCGGTATCCTTTCCCATACACACTATAAAACTATCGTTTTTGGATTCCGGGTTTTACATAGACACACAGCAGATATTTCGTTACTGCCATCAATTTCTTGTACAGCTTTGCTTTTCAATAGCTGCTTGTTTCCATGGAATTATCAGCTACACTCTCTGTAGCTGAACTTAAAATCTTGTTGTACCTAACAAATTTATGTGGCGATGACGGTAACTCAAGAACAGAGCATAACGTTCTACCTGCAGCCTCACAACGGCCGATACTCCGCAAGCCATAAGCCATTCTGATATTAGTTGAAAAACACTTCGTGCCTGGTACAATACTGCTTTAAAACTTAGTTTCCTTGTGGCTATATTTACAGAACATCGTAAAAAAACAGTAAGTCTATAACCTTAATGAATCCAACTTACATAGTTCATCTTATGAACAGGACGGTAAAATTTATGTGGCGAGGTCGGTAACTCAAGAACAGAGTCTCACCACGGTGGATACTCCGCAAGCCAGTGATATTAGTTGAAAAATACTTCGTGCGTGGTACAATACTACTGAGTTTCCTTCTGGCAGTATTTACAGAATATCGAAAAAACAATACAGTAAATTCTATAACCTTAATGATTCCAACTGACATAGTTCGTCTTTAAAACAAAATTTACAAATAGTAGATCTTATAGTTGGAAATAAACTGTCTATATTTATTATGAAATTACCTTCATTCTTTGTTTCTTTTATGTTCGTTTTTGGGTTCTTCATAAGTCTCCAACCTCTGTTTGATTAGTGGCGTAACTAGGAGCAGGTCCTGGGGGGGGGGATGAGACTAGTTCTGGGGAGGGGGATGAGACTAACTTGAAGTCTGGACTCCCCACTTTCCTCAGGACAATTGAGATATTAAAAATTCTTCCCTAGATCGTCTGTAATGTTTTTTTTACATAGGCTACAACACCGGTTCAACACAGTGATGCCCACTCCTACACTCTGTTGTCTGTCTGTCTTATCTATCTACCTCTCTCTCTCCACACACACACACACACACACACACACACACACACACACACACACACACACACACACACACACACACACACACACACACACACACACACTTTTTTATGCCAAGTACTTGACTAGTGAAAAAAAAACTAATAAAAAGAATTAGGTAAAATTTCTTGTGTAGGTGCTTTGCTGTTAGTCCTCTTTACCCCGGAGTAATATATCAGGCTGCCATAAAGAGTAGCAACAAACAAGTAACTCGCCAGTACACTGTTCATAATTTTTTTACTTAGAAAACTGAGGAAAAAGTAGTGGACTTAATCAAAAATGTTTAAGAATTGAATGCATTTATATAATATCATTCATACTTTGTTTTAAAATTAAAGAATCTCGTTAATCGTTTAGTATTGTAAATTTTAGTAAGCAAATCTCAGTTTAGTTAATTTACTGGATCTAGCTCTCATTCGCGTAGTGCGTGTAGTACGTATGGTAGGCTGCATGGGGTACGGCGGTTTGTAAGTGCGGATAAACTACTATAACAAGAGTTCACACAATGAAAGATACTTAATAGCTGACGTGAAGTAAAGTCCAAAAGTGAAAGTGCATTAGCCATCAAAAATAGTAAAATTCTTTAAGGAAATAAAGTCTTTTAAAAAACGAGTGAAACATCCTAGGTGATTTTAGTTTTAATACTAAATTTTAAACAATGTTAGTATTGATTTTAAATTATTAAATAATATTTTTAGCCCCGTAACGTAAAAATAATAAATTATTTTTGGACGTTTTGTGACGAAATTAAAGACAAAAGAGTTGGATTGCCTTCGTCTTGCGGTCCCACCTTCGCCATATTGAAAGCTTACCGAAAATTCACGCTCGTAATCAGCGCATTATTTATTACATTTCTTTTAATAGGCAGATAATTTATTCTGAAAATATTCGCCTCCTCGTTTTGTGAAAACGTCTGTCCTATTGACCACTATAGCTTCCTACTGTGAAATAGTTTTCTGTAAGAAACTGTAAAGTTTCATAAATGTCGAATTCCTAGTGTGCACCATTGCTTTACCGAAGAACCAAAAAGTGTTTTAAAATTTGTTAAGCAAGAATTTAAAATGCAATCAAAAATGTATTTACCGTTTGCTGCTTTACTTTGTAGTATAAAATTATCTGGATTTAGAAAACTATATAGTTTTATTTTTAATTTATTGTGATAAGAACAATTGGAAAAAAAATGTGATAGAGTTAAGAAATAATTAGATAAACCTATTTATAAATGTAATGTAAGCATAAAAAAAAATGGTGTTATTAGCAGCAACGAACGGTTGGTAGATATAAGTCGATAAGTATATAAATACTACTGTAGATTCATCCCTCGCTCTCCTCTCTCCCCACCATGCCAGACCGGCTTGCGCATGCTTGTATCTAATCTCGTAAAGGTACTTAACAAGTGCAAATTTATCATGGAAAAATAATTTACGTACTCACATGTACTCGGCTCATCATCATCTTGCTTAGTGCTCGTTGCTGTTTGTTACATTAGGATATTAGGAAATCATGAAAACGTAGTAGGATTTAACAATACCAAAGCTTTAAGAATTTTTTAGGTACACAATTTAGTACAATTTCCATTACACCATGGTCACACCAGGCATGCTCATAGGCACGCACTTCAAATTACGAAGTACAATTAGCGAATTAATCAATAGGTTTCATACAAAGGTATAAATTATTATTCAATATTATATCAGTCTTCCGAAAAGGCTATTCTAATAACTTCTACATTTTATGTTTGTTTTACATCAAAATATATTTATTAGTGATTTTTACAGAAATATAATATTAATAATTGTTTATATTAATGTGTCACAAATATTTACATTATTTATGAATTAATTAATAATAAAACTGTAAATTGCTATTGTTATTATTATTAATGGTTTAATTATAATTTTTAAAACATTCTTTTAAATTCTGAATATTTATAACTTACATGTCTAATTATTACACTTATATTAATAATAAATACGAGAAGTCGAATTGTGACGAAAATAAATTAACCTTATAAATTTATATTCCGTTTTTGTTTTATATTCTTCCGCGTTTGTCCACATGAATCACGAACTTTGTCCACGACTGTAAAGTTTGAAAATATTAACAGAATTATTACATCGGAAGGTATGATGTACCAATTTTCACTGAAACAATTTTTAAAACGTCTCAATTTTTCAGAGAAAAAATTATCAAATAATTTTATTAATGTACTAAAATTGATTAATATTAACGTAAAATTACTACACACCTTTTAAACACATTGCAACAATATTACGTTAATTTTTTATATTTTTTTTTACGTTAGTTACTATTCGTCTAACGTTAATCATCATCTCGTTTAGTGAGAGGTCGTAAAGATATCTATACGAGGTGGTAATTAAAGTTTAACATCTATGAAGTTACTCAGATAATTCTGTTAACAGTATTAACAAAAAATAAAATAAAATAAAATAAACTGACTAACAAGTGTGTATCACACTTACGATGTTAATATTTATGCATATTAATTGCATAAATTGATTAATTATTAATTATATAAAATTTGATTGATTACTTTTATAGGTACGTATATCTTTACTTAATATCGCCCCGTGATGTTGGAGCACCATATACAATGTTAATAATCTGTATGCAAATTGTTACGTAAACTGATTTAATTAACTCTTTAATAAAGTTGTGATGAAAATGTATCTAACTCTGAGCTTGGGTTAGCATATACGATATAATTAATGTCATGTGTTGAACTCCCATATGTAATGTTAACAAATCCATCTCTTTAAATAATAAATAATTGTATGAATTGAATTAGAGTCAATTAATTATTCACACTCAAACTTGCTACATACGAAATTACTTCTGACTTTAACTGTCTTCGAAACTTCTATTCTGTGCATCTTTCTGAGTAATTGAATTGATAATCGTTAACTTGAATTATAATTATAGATACGGTTTGCTGAAAGGTTAAATTGTGAGTCAGGTTTTTACATAAATTAATAGAATACTAAAGAATCCATTCTAACTTACGTTTATTAAAATCATATTCATTCTTATTCATGTCATAACATTATTTTAAGAGCACTTACAAATCTTCCACAAAACAATAAAATTCTATGCCACATTTAATAATTCAATGAACAAATTTAAATAATTAAGTGAGCGACCAAATCTAGACGCTTCTTCGTCTGCAATGACGTTACTAACTAAAATGTGGTGTGCTCATCATTCGTATTTAGTATTTTACGTTAAAACACATTAAACATTTATATGCATGAAATAATCATAATTAACAATACACATATCAATCATATACATAACTAAAATCCTGTTCCTGCAACAGACACATAAAAATACATACATAGTACACAATATATTAACAAAAAGACATGTATAATATTCTAGAACATAATATTCCCTACTTATGGATTCGTATCTATCTGACTCATATTTATATAACTTCCTCAGGTGGTTTGGTTCTAAGTGTCAGGTCAGTGGTATTTGATAAATTACTAATTATAAGAAGAGATTAGTTTTGTACTTTACTCGTTATGCCGTGATGTGTTGCTCCCATGATGTATCCCTGCGTAGATGAGTGTGGTTAATCCATATAACACTCGATTGCAAACACTTCCGCACATCGCGACAGTCACTTCGAGCTTTTGAGTTTATTATAATACAAGTCGTGGCATTGTACTCGTAATCAGTTGGCTAAGTTTTACGCGCGTATGTGTCTATTTCGCGGTACACAGTTCGATACCGTATGCTTCTATTAATTGTCCATACCGCACGACCACTCTTTTCGGCGCCTAGATCGTGTTCGAGTTCATTAGGCACTTGTTCACAATTCTACTTACTTGAGTTAATTACTAAACATTGTAGTATCACTACTTTTCTGTAATTGTTCAAGAATGTCACTGCACAATGTCAGTATCTTTATGACGGTGAATTACATAGAATTTATAAAGATTGTTACTCGCGCTTCATCACGAAAACTGCTGTTCCGTTTTACACTCTGAGTCTATTCGCGCACTTCCATTTATTCGTAATAATGTCTTACTCGTCTCTACCGAAATACATTTTAACTTACGCACTGCCTTAAGTTCTTGTAATTGAACTATTATGAAAATGAAATACAAGTTCAATAGACTGTTCGAAACTCAGAGTAAACCGAGTTAAGAATTATAATAAACTGAGGCAAAGATCTTAATGAACTGAGCCAATGATTGTAGTACACTGAGATATAATTTGAATTAACTGAGATAAATGAAGTAAAACTGAGCAAAAATTTAAATGAACTGAGCTAAAATTTAAATGAGCTGAGAGCGCGTCTCCCTGTGTATCGGTTTTTATTTCTTCTCATGTTCCCACTCTTGGGATTCTGATGAACGCTCAAACTTCCCACCAAATCATCTTTGATAGGTTCATTCCATGGACCTCCCTGTATCCCTTCGTCTCCCGTCAGTATTTCCAACGAATTCTCCACCCTGTGCCGTTTGGAGAGGGACGTTCATACACGAGATTCGCTCTCTGGTCTCAAGCTTCTCTCTGAACCATCCCCTACAGAATTTCCCTCCGGAATTCTCGTTCCTCATTGGCTGGTTAGCTTTCTCGACTTGAATTTGACGTAGTCCACGTGGACTGGATGAGTCGCTGTCTTACGTACGTTGCCCTGTTCCTGGAATCAGTGTTAAGGCTTCGTTTCAAAATCACATCTGCTACTTTTGGTGTAGCGTGTCGAATTCTCTCATTGTTGGTATGCTGACGACTTCCTTCGTCAACTTACGGGTGGCGTAACATCTGTGCTCTACCCTAGCGTCACTTAGTCGCCTGTCCTATTGTCCTTGCATAAACCATTGTCTTTGAGAAGTCGCACACATGGTTATGAACAATACTCTCGCCGTTGATTCTGTGTTTTTCTCGCTACTGGACAGATGTAAGGGTAGTCTCCTTTTGTCCTAATTGTGGAGTCGGGCATTCCCACGCATGGTCCAGTTGGCTGCAACATGTGCCGTACAGCTCATTGTTCGTGAATAGTTTTTACGACGTCTTAATGGAAAGGAAAGGTTCGCCCACCCTCGAACAAAGCTAACATGTGTCACTTTTGACGGGCTCTAATTGCTGGTGTACTTCCCTCGCAATAACCCAAATATTAAAAAAAAATATATGAAATATTAATTATATTACACACTCATTAAGACAACGTGCACCTATGTGGAGTTTAAGTGGAAAACTAGACATTAATGAACTTCATGAAGCCGCAGGGATCCTTGTAATGTAGGACGACGTCTGTAGACGAAACCCTGAAGTACTTTGCCAACGTTATGCTTGTGATGACATTTGGAGATCATCTTAACATTTGGTGATAGTCCAGTTAAGTTCTGATGTATGATTCTTACAAAATTGGAATAACAGTGAGACCCTACTTTTAAACAGTTTATTCACGTATGCCTATAAAAAAACATTTACGTAATTATAGTGTAGTAAAAGCAGGGTTATTTTTTTCATAAGCTGATGAAACAAAAAAAAACTTACAAAAGAATTTGTTTTTTATACATAGTGATAAATTTACAAATGGGAGCAAGCCAGTGACGTAAGTATAATTAAATACTAGCCAGTGGCGTAAACCAATTAATATTAAAAATTTCAAAGAAATTCCATGATCATTGAACGTAAGCATATTTCTAAGACCGTCGCTTGTGTTAAAAGGCTTATATTTAATTGTACAAATAATTATATGGGAAGAATCTTTAATATCTCATTTGTCCTGAGAAACGTGGGAAGTCCAAACATCAAGCTAGTCTCAGCCCTCCCACCCAAGTAGCTAGTATCATCCCCCCACCAGGAGCAGTTCCAGGGGGAAGCACAGTCAAACGAAGCTTGGAGACTTTTGTAGAAACCAAGAACGAACACAAAAGAAACAAAGAAAGAACTGACAGACTGACGCTGATTATTTTGGAAGAATCGAATGAGTATTATGGAAAACGTTTACGAAAGACAGAGTATAATTTATAATGACACACGGAAACTGGGATACACATTATGAAAATGAGGAAGTCGAGGACTTAACATCAAATGTTAATGGCATTAAACACTATGAAAAACGGCAAAGTTTCTGGACCTAGAAGAATCGATTAAAATTAACACAGATTGTCCCAGGTGATGGATTTGAAACACTTTCACAAATTTTCACAAAGTCTCTTAAGATTAAGTTCCATATAAATGCAAACAACCCAACATACGAACATCACATATAAAAAAGGAGATCGACGAAAATGGGAGAATCATCCTGGATTCAGTGTAACGAGTTCCATTGGCTGATTATATTGTCGAATTCTACAAGATCTAATAGAAGGTATGACGCATGATGCTGATGAACAAAGATATTTTCCGTGCGGGAAGGCCTTGTTTTGACGATGTTTTGCTTGAAACGCCTATGTGAGAGGGCTGTCAGCCGTAGAGCGTCTGTCTCTTACATTCACTGATTTCCTTAGAGTATGATGACTTCCATTATCAAAACTCTGGCCATTCATACAAGAAGCTGGTGTTACAGTTTCTTGTATTTCAGCAGAACGTAAGTTTATGAGTTATGTGTCAGAGCTGTTAAGTTTGGGAGTAGGGTGTCCAAGATTATGAAGGGACAAAAGGTTTAAGACCTGGGTGTTACGTAGCACTTTAATCAAAATTTATATTAACGGTGCTTCAGGCAGGTGGAAAAGACATTCTGAAATGTGGCTTCGATAAACATTGACTGTCTGTACACACTTCTTTTCGCAGATAAATAGGTTGTGGTGCATTAGACGAACCCAGTGGCGTAGCTAGGCTTTTTGGCGCCCGGGGCAAGGAGATAGCCTTCTCAATTAAAAGGGGACAAAAGACCAAAAATGAAGGCCCATTCATTCAGTGAACAAAGTACTTAATAAATGCAAATATATAGCTTTTTGAACGAAAGAGCGTCCAGCAAACGTCTTAAGAATATTTGTTGAGTCAAAATTATTATATTACCGGTATTTAGTTTGTATACATTTATTAGTAACAATTTATAACATAAAAATGTTCTAATAAACATGCAAATTCTTTGTAGGTCTGAAGCCCATCGTCAAAACAATATTATATAGCAACATAAAGTTACACAAAGAACTACATTAAAAGTAATAAATCACTTACCATTACAGGTTAATGGTTCCGTCTTCTATTAATAAACACTTAATATTTATTTGTAATATTGAATAAATTTTTAAAACGAGACATTTTCCTGGTCTTAATTGCTGCAAAGTCAGTTATGAAATCACTACAATCTAAAGACGAATTAATGTCGTTTTTAGTTGAATGTATCGCTAGATTTGGTACCCTGTCTTGAGATATTGTTGATCGTAGGTACGATTTAATCAATTTAAGTTTACTAAACGATCTTTCACAAGAAGACAGAGAAATGGTAAGGTAAGAAATTTTTTTAAAGCTGTTGCTTGTGTTTTGTATGCTTCTAATTCCATTGAAGAAATGTGTTGCAGCAGTCCCTGAGGTGTAAAGTTCATTTGTTCCCCGTTAACTTTTGCCCTTTTTAATAGAAGTCTGATGTCTTGCAAGCCACTGAAAAATTCTTCACTGTTTAGGTCATGTGAATACAGTTTTGCAAGCACTGTGCACTTAATATTGATTTGGGGAAAGCTGTTCTTTAAAATGTATATCCCCATTATTTACGTACGCCTGAAATTTACAGATGAACCTAAAGCGTTTTCCTAACTCTTTTATATTATAGAAACGGCTTGAAATTTCAAGTAACAGTTTGTCCAAAATTTCTATTAGAGAATGTCGCATTTCTTTGCCGAGTTAATGCAGAATCGTCTGCATGCTCTTCTGGCATCGTGCGCTTCCTTCTTATCCTTTTTGTGATACTGACAGCCCATTCATTACATACCTGTTCTACCTTAGAAATGACATTGTCACACAGCTCATTCCTCCAAACTTTTAATTTGTCTGTTAGCGTCTCCAGAAGTGTCAATGCTTGACTAAAGCTTATTCCTTTGGTCTGCAAGATTATGTGGATGTGCACCTCCAGCTTGTTGGGACGGTGTGTGGTGGTTTTCATTATTAAAAACAGCTCCTTCCAGTCTTATCAGACTCAAGTGAGGCACTGAGATAAGAGCGTAATAGTGGACGAAACGTTTGTTGCTACAAAAAACGTGTGTTTTATAGTTGAACCTCATTCTCAACTTCAGTAAACAGAAAAGTAGCAGGGTATCGGTCATACATACGTTTGTTTGCACTATTGGAAAATTGCCCGTACAATTTATAATTTAATTTGATCTTTTTAGGCTACAACCGTTTGATCAGTATCCGTTTTATTTGTTTACACTCTATCTAATTAATAGGTTAAGTTTATTCATAAACGTATAACGCATAACACGTTGTATCATTATCTACGTAACATATAAAAACGTGTAATGTAAGTAACAACGTGAAAACAATAAACAATTTTAAAGGACAGGTAATATGGCCATATTTATATCATAAATTTTACATAAATTTTAAGTCTTTATAAACTTACATCAAAAAGATAATTTATATATATTTAAATGGGTGAGATTTGCATATAAAATAATAAATTTCACTCTTAACATATGATAGCATGTTTCAATGAGAACTAGTCGAAGTGAAAGTTGCGTGTTAGAACATTATATTATATATACATTAGAACATTGTATTATAAAGAATCATGTCAGAATTGTTAGATAAGTTAATTTTTGACTGTATAAAAAAATATGAGTGTTGTGGAATAGTGCGAACGTACGCATAGGCATATGGCGAGTGCGCGTGTGCGCGTGTGAATAACTGTGCTAAGAATTAACAATAAAAAACAAATTAAATTAAATAACTTTTATGTAAATCAAATGTCTGATATAAGACTTATACCAGATTGTGCATAAAAATAAGACCAATCTGGTAGTAATATTTGTTAATGATATAAAGTACAAAATACATGAGTTTTTAAAAAAAAAAGTTTTATCACCCACAAGAATAGTAATAAAATTATACCGGTTTATTTTGCACGTTTTACATTGCCCATATGCAATTTCTTACAAGTAGATGTTATCTGGACTGTAATGAAAGGGTGAGGGAACAATTTTGACTAATCAGATGGATTGATATATCAGTCGATTTGTTCCGTGACGAGACGCAAGGCAGTCTACAGTAGTACTCAGAAAAAGCAGTATCGCTACTCTCTATAACGTGTAATCGTTAACTCTGATTCAGTACTATATGTCTGTCAGGAGTTAAGAACACTAGTAGTAAAGTGCGCGACTGATATTCGAGTGCTAAGTCGGTAACAGTTTCAAGATTGTCCGATTAGGTTTCTATGAACACACCAAGTTGCAGGAGCTATATAGCCTAATTAAGTAATAATTAATAACTGAACATTGTCATAGGAGTACCCAACCCGTACAACGACCATGAGAGCTTGAAAACGAGAGGAGATCCTGAAGAACGACAGGAGGAGCGGCGGTATCCTGACGACCACCTGCAAGGAGCAGCTGTCAACATTCACCAGGAAACAAGGAGAAACACCCCACCATTCATCTTATTCAGGAAAGTGAAACCATTTATAATAAACTAAATAAAATAATTATAAACTAATAAGACACAGAAACTTGTAGAAATTAACGTACATGTTATTAGTGTGAAAGAATTATTTTAAAGTAATACTGAAGGTCAACAGAAACTGTTTATTAATTTTATTTACAAAGAAGCAGTAATTTATTTATGTAAACAGAACTAATTATTAATTTATTTATTTGTATTAAAAAACTGTCTATTAATTTTGTTATGATAATATAAACTTGCTTAAGATGTTTAGTCTAATATATAGACTAAATTTAAGAAAAACTTTGATTAAAGCCAACATTTCCATATCTGAAATATAGACTTATTTATTCTATGCGACCTTGTACATTGCATAGAATTTGGCACCCCGCTGGGTAAAAAAGTTTTTTTTACAATAAAAAAATTTTGTTTTTCTTCCTTAATCAACTCAAAATTCCTTGTAAAATAAATAACATATTTAAACAAACATAATTAACATATTTAATCCCAATCTAAACAAATCCTTCTTGAACTGTCAAATTTAAATTCTCCCGCAATAATAGCATATGACATTGATAAATAAAGTATGCGGTCGTTATCTCTAAACAGGTCTCAATGTTTGCATGCCTCAACTGATCAGTCAGTCAGTCTTTCATTCATACTATGACATTTTATCATAAAATTTTCTTTACGTTTCTTTATTTAAGTTGATTATTATTAAATCTTTTTTTAACATGATAATGTTTTTAGGCAGGGCGTCATTCCACAAAAACGTCATCGAAAAACGTGACGCTTCCACGCTTTCGATTCCCCACGGTCTAGAAATCTATTGTTTACAAAACATTATCATGCTTCGATGTTTCGGTTTCGTCGAAATTCTTTTTTTTTATTCGCGCGCGCGTGTAGGGGGGAGATAGAGAGAGAGAGAGAGAGAGAGAGAGAGAGAGAGATTTTTTTAGTGTTGGAAGTACTTTCGAAGTGACGACGCGTGGAATTTCCCGATAACCTCATTTTTCAGTTCATCGGCAACAATATACGGATTGTTTCCTACCTTATCTCGCAGTGTAAAGGGCCCGTTATATAATCGAAAGAACTTAGTTGCAGTATTGTCTTCAAATTTCCCAACATTATGAGCCTTCAGCAAGACAAGTTCTCCCACACCAAACGTCTGTAATTTGTGTGTAGCGTTGAATTCTTCCGTTCTTTTTGTAGCGACCTTACGAATCCGTTCGCCCGCTTGTACTCTTTTAATCTACATTGGCACAGGTAGATTCGAGGTATTTAAAGGCTTTATATAGCCATCCCAAAATCTGTTAGGCTGTTTTCCCGAATCCAACTTCATCGGCGTATATCCGGTGACGGTATTGTAATTCTCGTTGATAGATTGCTCAAAAACAGTAAATACTGCGACCAACTATTACGCCGTTCATGACAGTTTTACCAGAAACAACCTACCTAATTCCCTGTTGACACGTTCAGCAAGATTACCCTGTGGACACCTAATCGCAGTCAAAACAGGTTGAATCCCATGCTGTGTCAGGGTATCAGATTATAAAATTGTTTTATTAGAAAATTGTTTGCCATTATCTGTTAACACCCTCTTGACATGTCCGTGTTCAGGGATGTATTTGTTGAGAATAACATTCAATACCGAGCGAGTGGTGGAACGCGTTATAGCATATAACTTTACCAGCTTCGTAAAGGCATCAACGCATACAATTAGATGTTTAAGTCCCCGCGTAGCTTTCGGTAAAGGGCCAAGGAAGTCCACGCACAATATCTCACCTTTACCCTTCGTGATTATGTTGTTCATTTCCAGATATATGTGCTGATTGGGGTACTTCGATGTCTGACAATCATGGCATGCACGCAGAGACGCCCGTACTTTCTTCATCATGGCGTTCCATATGAAGTCCTCCCTTAAGGTCAGGTAACATCTCATGCGCCCGCATGTGCTAAACTACTATGGCAGACCCATATAACCTCGTCGATCAAGTGTACAGGCATGACAATCTTCCGCCTATCATCCACTAATTTGTATAGTGTATTTTCCTCTACCTTATAGCGTGGATGTTCTCGTCGCTGCAGACTGTCCTTCCTGCTCACAATACACGGGTCTTGGTCCTGCTCGGCTCCTACATTCCGCAATTTTTGTTTCAATTCCTGTGGAACTTCATACTTCATAGCAATGATTTTAATGTCAGCATTTTCGTGGGTATGTTCTTCCTTTTTAACCGTTGCGTAACGACTAAGAATGTTTGCCACTCTATTTTCCGTCGCTTTACATTATTTAATTACAAAGTCATATTCCTGTATGGCCATAATCCATCGGGTCATGGCTGAAAAAACTGAAAAAACGTTATTTTGAACACCTAAATGCATACAACAAAAACAGAAATATATAAATCTAATTTGGCCACACATGCAATAAACACTGGACATGAATTCCCAGACATAACCAATATGACACTAATAAAACATATACCACACAAAGGGACCATAATGAACATTTGGGAAAATTTACAAATATACAAACATAAAACACAAAACAAACAAATACCTGAACAAATACAAATCAATACAAAACATGACACAATTTTCAAAGCACTCAACATAGAAAATACACAAAATACTAATATATACACCACAATCACACACAACGATACCAATTTAAAACACCAGAGACCAACAGGAAACCAAAGCAACAAACAGCCAACAGACAAATACCTCACAAGGCTCAAAATTAGGAAGGCTGAAGATGGGAACACAAGGCTTCCCGAAACATGTTCCAAATAGGGAGAAAACATCTTGAGGTAAAGTCATTATAAAATATATATTATATACATCAAGGAACGGACTGTAGCAGAAAGTGTTTGAATATATTGTAATACAACGTGATTGTCCCCGTTATAATACTTACAACGGAGAGTGGAGAGTGTCTACGCACCAGTTCGGACGTTCAAATTCGTATTTTCTGCCTCAACTTCGGGTTGGCCAACTCTTCTTGGTAAACCAAAATTGCAAAGTTTAAGTTTTGATAAGTGAGTACTCAATTTTTAAAGAGTAGTTAAATAAAATCAAACATACAGTTCAATGCTTCTATTATGTTTTATTAACAATTATCAATTGGTTTTTTCTTATTACAATTTCTTCCAAATTATATATTTTATTTTGCGTCGGTGTGTTTAATTATTAGCGGTTGGCTATTCTGTCCAGCCGTTGTATCCAGGGTTCTGGAGTTGGTTTTTTCGTTTATTTATAATCTCAGGTCGAAGTTCTTGGGACTACAGAAAATGTTGTCAAATGGACTAATAAAAGTACAAAATTTTACAAATACCATATAAATAACATAGAAATTGTGATACACTTATAATTACAGTGGTAAACTATAGCTACTGGATTTAGCGTTTGGAGGTTATCTGAGTTTAGTAAATTTTACGTTTAAAATATATTCACTTAGGGAATCAATTTTGGATTGAGATTGTTCTTCAATTTGAGATGTTCATTTAATCAAAGAAAGTTCAAGTGTTTGTTAAAAAGTTATAAATGATGTTGAAAGTGTATTTTCACTTATTGTTTGGTTTTCTTGTGTGTTACTGTTAAGTCGTATTTTAAAATATACTTAACAATCCTCTGTCTCTTCTATCCGGGTAATATTTCTCACGAATACTGCTGATTGTCCTTTTTTTAGTTAATTCAATTCTTCTCTATTTTCTTAGTTATTTGTTTAAGGTATTTATTTTTCATCAGTCATCCATGTTATTGAAAATTCCGTCATTCATTTATGGGTTTTAGATATTTTCTTCCTTCCAATGTTTCGTATTCCGTCACTTGGGATTCCTCAGCAATTCCTCATGGATAATTTAATTTCTTCTGTTAATTTTAAATTCATGTGAGTGTTAATGTTATTTCTGTATTTTAGTTTACTATTTTCGTCATTAATTTTTATAGATTTTGTTTAATTAATTCTTTTCTTTACTCATTGGGGTTTAATACGTCTGCACTCATCAAGAGCTAATAATGGAATCATACAATTTATTTACTGGTTACCATAGTTTCTCTCTTCCAAACACAAACTCCCATTGGTTGATAATTTATAACATGTTATATAAAACTAACATTTTTCTCTACAAAATTACTAAAAATTTTTAAACTCTTATAACTCCCTTATACTACCTGTAATCTTATACATAATAACACCATTAGTTGGCTTTTTGTTTACAAATTATTTTGATATCTCATAAGGTTACCTTCTTTCAAATTATAACAGATTCTTACATTTTCCATTTGGGTTTCTTCTGATAAATTACCTTTAAACTAATTATTTTCTATCCAGTTTTGTGTCCTACACTATTATTATGAAACCTAACCGGATTATATACTTTATTTTATCAATTGTTATTGTTTTGTCTTAAATTTTACAAATTTCTAGTTACCAGTTATAGGTCTATTGCCTAGAGTTCACAATTCACCTCCCCTATACCCATTACAACTGTTCATGTCAATTTTCTTAATTTTAAGTGCCTATAAACATAATTACTGTAATAACATAGACTAAATTATAACATTTGATTATTTTTAATCATCCTATAACATAACATACTTCCTTAACAAACCTTTTAGGCCAATGCTAGTGTCTAAGGTTTTACATGTATTTTAAACGGTTCTGTTAAACATAATATTCAACATAATAACATTTGGGGTTAACTAAAAAAAAAAAAAATATAATAAAATGAACAGTAGGTGTGTATTAGTATTCCCTTATAATTTCACTTATAGAATACAGTGTCTAACTCCCTTTACCTGTTTTCAGCATAACATATTAGCCTTTTATCATTATTTCTAACAGTGGTGAATATAAATTTATAAACTTATAGCGATCAAAAATTGTAATTTCATAATTTTATGATCGAGAAGTGCGTTTGCACAGGTCATGCCACCAACCCAAGCCAGAGTAATAAATAAGGACAATTTAACAACACGTCAACCCGACGCTAGCTACAAGACAATGAGAGAACGCCTGACATAACACAACAAAAAGGAAATAGGATCGACTGTGACAGACCAAGCTCAACTCAGATTTACAACACCACAACAAACTGAACAAAAGCAGAGTCCAGTGGCACGGATACGCAGAAATTGAAGCGAGCACATGCTGTAGGGTTAAATCGAAGCGTGCGAGCCTTTAAGAAAAGGATACTCACTCACAAAGGATTTAGACAGGTTTTACCCAGTACAGTATGAAGACAAAGCAGCGTACACCAAATGAATACAGTCAAGGGTGTCGCACAGCGTGAAACAACGTTAGGATGACAACTGATATTTATGACGACAGACCGTGGAGGCATCTTGTTGTGACGACGAGCAAGAAGCTGTTAATTGGCAGAAAAAAGACGAAGGGAAGCCAAACAATGAACGAGGCGCTACGTATTGTTATTAAGGGAAAAACAGCAGGCCTTTGGAAACTCACAAGAACAAAGGTTTGACGGACAGGCGAGCAATTACTCTACATTCTAAGAAGTAGTGCGAAGCCCTTTCGCCGTGTATTTTAGGGGATGTTCGATAGCCAACCAGAGATAGCATCTTCCAAAGAAGCAGGTGGAGAGGACTGTCGTCATGGTGACAACCAGAACAGCGAATCAGGGTGTCGAGAACCATAGACCTTCATAATGGAAGGAAATATCGGACCTATCGAAGACGACCAGAGGCGTGTTCGACAGAAAGTTGCATTATGGTAGAAGACGTTTAATAAAAACTGTTTACGAGGTACGCGAGCTCAGTAGTTGTTAAAAATTTCTCGGTTACTCAATTATTCAAAAGTCAGTCAGTTACGCAGTTTTCTCGGTTACTCAATAGTTCTCAGACAGTCACGCAGTTTTTCAATCAGTCAATCGTATTTCACTAAGTTTACAGACGTTTACCGCAGTAACGCGAAGTGTGAAGTGATATATGTATCGCTAGAGTTTGAGCTTGATACTATAAACTTTAAGAGTATTCCGACATGCAAATTAAACATTAATAAGTGAACGAATGACTCGATGTTAGAACTTTGGCGCGACAATTACGAGCACAGTGATCGATATCAGAACACACTATGATTTAGGTATAACTATCTCAGTCGTGCAAACTCAGAAACAATAAGTGACTTACGCTCATAACACTCGTGCTCAATATTGCGCACAATCATGATCCAACTAAATTAAACATATATAAACACACGAAGCAGTTTAGCGACAGACAGTTATTTGTACACAACCACTAATAATGAATGCACTTATGCAACACAAGACTCTATAAACTTTCATTATTAACGAGGTCAACGCCAACGGGACGACACAGACCGGGAGTGAATCTTATCCGCGAGTGCAAAGTGATGACAAACACCAAATCTACGGAACTTCTACTTACATGGGATCATCAGTGAACAGGAATCCTCACCGATGGAGTTTTGGATATTCACTATCTCAAGTCAAATCCTCATGTTATTAATATTATAATAAAACTACTGCTCTGTCTCTTTTCCAAGAAACCACACTTTGAGAAATTAGATCAATTGTTATGATAATATTAAACATAAAAGCTACTCATCTGTCTACTATATGCAAACAGTCACTATTGTTGCAATATTTACAGTTGGTGTTTCTATTTACAAATTCAGACAACATATTTACATCAATTATGATATTATTTCCCGTTTCCTGAGTCTCAGGTGAGCTGTCAATCTCCTCTTGGTTCCCCTTCACAATATCATCAGGAAAAAGTTTTCTTTTTGAAGCACTAGTTTCTTTCTGTTTATCGTCATGTGGACCACATGGTGTTGTTAGGTTAGAAACCAATTCTGCATTATTTACAACCATATCTACACTATTTACACTATCTAGATTATCACCATTACTTTCAGTATATCTGTTTCCATGAAACTTCCGTTTCATTTAAACATTTTCACTCCTACCCATTTTTACAGCACTTTTATATCTCAACAAACAAAGCTTGTTTTTGCTACCAAACTGGAGTACACAAACAGATGAATAACATCCGGCGATGCGCAGAACAGCCAACACAACAAAACAAACATTACCTTTGAGAAAAAACAAATTTATCTACACATTTTCTGGATTTAAAAAAGGATTTAGACGGATATCTGAAAGTGGGCGTGGAAAGATCCACGTCTCACGCGCTGTTACTTTAAAACTGTGTTTGAAGGTTTAAATATTGCTTTTACGCAATAATTCGCATATCAAATTGTTCATAAAGAAAAGCAGATTATGTTAGGGGTAAAAAAAAATGCCATTTTTTACCATTTTACACTTCCTGGTTACCGGCTAACTGATTCCGTTACATTTTAATATACGGTCGAGATGGAAAATGTGACCGGCCGGCGACGCTCACCACTGCTCGCGTCTGTTACGTTCAGATGTTTTTAGCCGACTAACTGAACGTAGCCAAAGCGTCTCTAACGGCCACTTCCGCTACAGGTTCAGCAGCTTACGCTATGATTCGTCAATACAATCAAGTGACAGGTTAATTGGGGGGGTACATATTTACATAATTATGTGGCCACAAATTATTTTTTGGCCTGCTGGGCCGTGGTTTCGAATCTTCACGCATAGATGATTTAAATTAAAATAAAAAAAACTATAATTTTATTGCCTGGCAGCAAAATTATTATATTTTAAAAAATTACCATTGTTTAAAAAAGATTAAATGCATTTTTATTTAATTTCGTTGAACTCATTAAATCAACACCAAACTTGAAAAAATCGGTATGGAGAATCAACCATACATGACTTCCATGTTCTAATTAAGTCTAAAATTATTTTTAATATGTAGGCCTACACTCAGAACGAAACCAAATATGTCAGCATGCTTTTGGTAAACACGCTGAGAACGATAATCAAAATACGAATTGTACCTAGTTGTTGATATTTACAAAATAAAGAATTAATTTGTTTAAATTATCTTGTTTTTAAACAACGCGAAAGAAAGCGAATACCGCCCAACTTTTGTTATCTGTGAATTTCTGAAAAAGAAAAATTATTTTGTTTACCTAACCGTGGTGACATAGCATGGTACGATATCTATTTTTAATATTTAATTGAAATTTTTAAGTCTTCGGTCGAATAAATTTATAACATCAATACAAAAAATTACCCCTCACCATTCAATTGCTCTTTTCATTTGTAGATATTTCATCTACCTTTCTACAGTGGATTATTATGACCTTCTTTTCAGGATACTTTATTTATTAAAATTAAGTACTTTACTCTTGTTAAAACGTAAAACGTTGCAGGTAAATTAACCCTTCCCGTTAATCGATCTTCACCAAAATCAACAGACCTTGACTCCTCTTTAACTCGGGTACTTATGCAAAAATTATTCCATTCTGTATGAATTTGCGGCAGTTATCGTTTGCCATAGAAAAAATTCTACACATGCAGTTACTTTTCCGGAAAATGACTTTTCTTCACGTTTTGAGGGTAGTACAATCAGAATCAGTCTTTATCTCGAACATGATTTTTTTCGCCATCACCATACTTCCATTTTCTTACGGAACTTGGAAGTAAAAATGATATGAAATTGTAACTTTGTAAAAATGTTTTAATATAAAAATATTGCATATTTGGCAATAATATTTATCATATCTCTTGGACATCAGATTGTCAATAGACATCTACATCATTATCATATTCATCATCACTGTCTATCTGTTTTATAACAGACATAAACGGATAGTGATTATAACAAATCTAAGGGTTGTTTAACAGGCACTGAATTGTTTTTCTTAAATATCTTTCTTTTTCTTGCATTTACGGTATGCAAAATGAATAGAAATTAATTATATGCATATTGCGAGTTAAAAAGTACTGAATATTTTTTTTCACTACCCCAGTTTCTCTGATACGCGATTTGCACTTTTCTGTTAACTGTAGTATATGCAGGAAAGCAGATGATACTACTTCCGAACCACGATAAAATATTTATGCAATGTAGGAGACATGTTTTAACAAGTACATATTTGTACAGAAATGTTTGGCCTTCTTTCGTCTTCTATTGCTGTAGCCTGGTTTGGTTTGACCAATCAACCGATAACGCTCTGTAAATTCTCCTTGTATTCGTGCTTTATATTCTGCTATATATATATATATATATATATATATATATATATATTTTTTTTTTTTTTTTTTCTCTCTACGAGCTTTTAGTTTGTTGGACAAATAAAAAATACATTCGAACTACTTATCTAGGTATACAGAGTGGATTTCCCAAATTGCAAATTCTCTGCTGTAAGCTAACGTACTTCCAACGGAATTCTGGGTAGATACATTATTTAAAAGTATTCTTCCTCTTTACCGTCGTCAGTTTTTAATACAATCCACTAACGATCACATTTACACCTCTGATCGAATATCTCCTGAGACTGTAATTTAATAATCTACCTTGAATATTAACGTCGCCAAGAAACGTATTTTTATCACCTGAGTTCTACTTATTTCATAGTTACATTCACTGATGTATTCAATACAGAAAACGCCATTACTTTCTAAAATGTCAATCACAGTTTACCGTAATACATTTGTTCTTCACCTTACCATGCATGTTGTGCGACAGATGGATCTAAGTTGAATCCCTGTTTATGTAATTTTGTATACAGTTTAGTAAAATGAAGGTTCTAAACATAACAATTCCAAAAACTGAGCAGCGAACCGTGCAATATACGGTTTATATTCTGCACAAGTGTCATATAGGTGTAACACGGTTAACCACGAGGCGTCATTAGTCAGAATCAGGACTTAGTCGTCATTAAAAAGAAATGTGTGAATAAGATAGCTCTGTCCCTACATTAATTTATAATCTACTCGCATTTGGCTTTTACTGCTAGTGAAACAACACGTAATTATGTCTAGATATTAGGAAAATTTAATGAGAACTTAAAATAAAATTTAACTTCTGTTAATTCCTATTTCTGCTTTAAACACGTAATAAATCCGTATGAAAATATGGCAATAATATATCTTCCATATCAATATATACAATCTCTAACAATACAACTGCGCCCGTCTTCCTGTAATGTTATAAAATGCACAATTACGATAGCAGAGAAATTTTTATATAAAGAATTCAGTATTAATCCCACACTTCTTTAGTTTTATATCATTATGTTCATTTATACTTTTTTAACTATGTAACAATTTACGGTATCAAGAAAACCTGTAAGTAATAAAATTGTTTACACCTACTACTGCGCTATGGATACCTAATAATCGGTGAGTTAGAGGAAGACTAAGCCCAAGGCTGTGGCCATAAAAATGTTACTATGGGCAGCCTACAAAAGATACTAGTGTAACCCTTGTAGTGACTACCAGCTTTACCATGTTTTTGCGCTTCGTGGGGTACTGGTCCAGACTGAAAGTGCAGGAGAAATTAGCCTACCAAATAACGAATCTTGAGATTGTATTCTGTAAAAGTAGCACATATAACATACAATGCTCTCACGATTACAGAGTTTATAAAATTATTGTTGTTTTTGTTTTTTCGATTGTAGTGGGTGTTATAGGCTATTTTCTAATCACGGTATTCTCTAATGTAGCATAAAGTGTACGTCAGTGTAATCATAGTTTTTTGATATTGCGATATAGTACGACATTCTTGTGTTGCTAACAGACATATCTGTGAAAGACTTCACCATCGGTCATAACAAAACTCAAACCGCGGCTCAATGGAGAAGATTTTCTCTTCACGTAAGACTATAGTAGGTTGTAATATATTTATTTGTGTTTCTTCTTCTTAATCTTCTTCTCCTTCTTGTTTTCGTTTGAGTCTGTTGAAAATTTATCGACTCCGGCCTTCTGTTGGGTCAGTTAACATCTTCTAGGATTTAAACTTCTTTATAATTAGGAAATGAGTCAGTCTTATAGAATTAGATAATTAATTCAATCACTGTTAATATTAGACTCTACTTGTTTCGATATTTAATCAAATTTAACAAACAAAATATTTTATAAATAATAATAATAATTATTATTGTAATAATAATAATAATTATTATTATTATTATTAATAGATACGAACCTACTCTAATTAATCGTAGATAACTGCTTTTTTATATTAAGTTACCTTTCTTAAATTTGAATGCTAAAATAAGAAGAAAATGATACTAAAATATACAGTGAACATTCGTTAGAAAAACCCGATCACAGCGGAAACAATCCCACTGGAACACAATCGAATTCTAATATATGTCTGGAAAAAATTGTTTAACGGTATTACAATTTTATAACCGCGCTTTAAATTCCTAAACTTTCTTTACTGTGGATGCAGTAATTTCGTGGTGTTTCTGTATTTTTGAACAATAATACACGTGACGTTGTCTGTACAGTTATTTTTTATTGAATTCTTGGTACATATGTTTTGGCGTGTTTTCTGATGGTTAAAGGATGATGATGGTAGGAAGGACCACCGAAACATATGTTCCAATAACCCAGTATAAAAATGGTGTAGACAGCATCACGTTTTCGATTTTTCTACATATTTGTCTGAAAATATTAACTAGCTCATTACATATTCGGAACTTTTAGAACTCAAATTGAAGGATAAAATTCTATTGCGTGGGCTGTCACGGCCGGAGTCATTATCAAAAGTGTTTAAAATTTCCGGCCAATTGGCCCGTGATTAAATATTAAAATGTAATTAAAAATGTCATGAAAACACAATCGTCTACACCCCAGTAGACCGGAAATTGTAAACTCTTTTAATGAAGAATATAATTATTCGCAAGTTGTAGGAAAAAACCACGCGCAACGTTTGACAAAAGATACGATTAACGAGTAACATCAGATAGATGGCTCCGAATGATGTGTCTTAATGGAGCAATGATGAAGTTATTGAGCATACAAAGTCGGTTTGTTGTGACAAGGATAGTGGAGTTCAGGAAAATAACATTAACGAGGTTGCATGTTTTCTTTTGTCAGCTTCAAGGGCCCATACCCCTCGTGAGCGTCTCGTAGAAAAAAGTTTATAAGTTTATAAAACGAAATATAAATTTATAACTTTAATTTATTTTCGTCTCAATATGACTTTTGGAACTATATTTTGCAACGGTTCAAATTTTATTTTACTAATAAGGATATGGTGAGTGTGTGAAATGTACAAACACGTCAATATGGAGGAGATGAAAAATTATTTATTATACACACAAATATAGTTTTTAAAGATGTATATATTATCATGTATTGATAATAGAAATAATAGTTTGTATTGTTCGATAATATAAATAGATTTTACTTGGTTGCTGCAACGTCTTCCTCTCCTCTCGTTCCTCCCGTCCTGGCGTCCTCTTCTTCAGCGTCACCCCTTCCTGGTGTCCTCTTCGTCTTGTCGTCCTCTTCTACGGCAGGCGGCTCCAGCGGCGATATTTCAATGAGTCTCGTTGTTATTATGTTTGACTTCTAACATTAATTAGTTTCTTCATAAATTGTTCACTCACAATGATTATAAATTTCACTCATACAGTTTATTATTAATTTATACTTTATATTTTCTTAACCTCAGGGTTAATATGGGTATTAATTAATGCGGTGCATTAAACGTACACCTTCCATGATATCTTGAAGTGTCTTTAACTTCCCTAAGCGGATATCTTAAACTAACACGAAACAGCACTATATTATATTATAATTTTTATCTAACTATTTTACCCAGTCGGTTCTTAACGCAAAACTTCGTTAAGAATTACCAAGGTTTATTTTATATACGATATTTCTATGTTTGTAAGAGAACAACTCTCTTCACCGGGCACAACTTCCCCTTTCAGATGCTAAAGCAGAACTGTGTCCATCCTAACTCTACAACGAATGAATCTTACTGAATTTAGTGTATTCTTATTGGCTAAGGCAAAGTCACATGATTGATGGAACAAACAGATATACGAATTTCCTGAAAAACTTTGTATAATTTAGCAAAGGCCTGCATGGAAATTATCTACGAATTTTATTACCCTATCATTGATAAGAGTCACAACTGAGTTTTTCTTCACTTAAAAAAAACATATTTTTAAAATAGTCATGAACCATAGAGTACACATAAATTGGAGCTATTTACATAAACAATTCATTGTCAAAGTTTCACGTCAATCGGTTAATTACCGCGGAAGATATCGCGATTACACGTTATCACACCCGCACAAATTCACTCAAAAAATACATGACAATAAAGAATATCTTTTTACGGAGAATTTGGTATACCCTACATGCTTATCCATTTCTAAATACAAAACTTACGGCTAAAAGACAAAATATTACATAAAACAAATTTAAACAAGATAATGCTCGTCATCCATGTGCTCTAATACAAACAACATAGCTTATCATCCCGTGTTCCGTTGTAATTTATTATTACTATAAATGTAAAGATTGAACACACACAATTTTACAAATATTAATAATATAAAAGTCTGTATAAAAATTATATAATTAGCATATTAATAATTAATAATAATAGCTGTTTACAGTTAATTAATAATTATTTCATAAACAATATGTATACAGTATTTGTGAACTACTCACATGGACAATAATATTATATATGTCTGTGAAATTCAGTAATACACGTTGGTGTAAAGCATACAACATACAAATGTAGTATTTTTTAGTTTATTGGCTATACGGATATAATATTAATAATAATTTATATCTTTGTATGAATCCTACTCATTAGCTTCTTCATAATACTTCGGAATCTGAAATGTGTTCTTTCCTTTTTTTGACCAATTTTAACTCCTTGTAACTCCCACGTTTTCATGATTTGCTAATACTTTGATATGACAAACAGCAACGAACACTAAGCAAGAGATGCAGTGAGTACGTACATTTTCTAATGTTAGTTAGTTGCATTTATTTGCACTTTGTAGGTACCATTTTCTCAGATGGTTTTTAAGGTAAAACTTTCAAACTAAAAACAAATTGTTCATCTGACGGTTTTTTAAGTTGAGCTATTTTTTCCTTTGTTTACATGACATATTTTTAGAAAATCTGACAATACTGCATTACATTACATTTCAAACATTTTGAACTTTTGGGCTGTTAATTAAACAAATAAATGTATATAAATTTTATTTGGTTAACCTTTATAGCAAGTAATCAAGATAAAGTGTGTAAAATTTCACGTTGATTATACATATAATCTCTGAGAAAATGGTACCGAAGGACAAAACAATGAGATTCATAGTAATTCACGGAAAATTTAAGCATTTTTTATGATACGTGATTTGTAATATACGTCATTGATAAAAACCAGCACCATACGCTGGATCACTCTTATTGTTCTCCTCATCTTGTAGACTTCCTCAGTCACAATCTTCTCTTTTTGGCTTTTTCTGGTCAAATTTTTCTGCAGCATTTTCCGCCTTCATAATTCCTATTTCACCTTTTTCAGCCCCACAATTTTGTGTTATTGCAGACAATTTTTTCTGAACACTTACATTATTTATATTTCCATCATTGTAGGTTTATCCATTACCCCCATTTTTAATGTGTGACTGCTTACAGAAGTAGTCTTCGGTATCCTTTCCCATACACACTATAAAACTATCGTTTTTGGATTCCGGGTTTTGCATAGACACACAGCAGATATTTCGTTACTGCCATCAATTTCTTGTACAGCTTTGCTTTTCAATAGCTGCTTGTTTCCATGGAATTATCAGCTACACTCTCTGTAGCTGAACTTAAAATCTTGTTGTACCTAACAAATTTATGTGGCGATGACGGTAACTCAAGAACAGAGCATAAGGTTCTACCTGCAGCCTCACAACGGCCGATACTCCGCAAGCCATAAGCCATTCTGATATTAGTTGAAAAACACTTCGTGCCTGGTACAATACTGCTTTAAAACTTAGTTTCCTTGTGGCTATATTTACAGAACATCGTAAAAAAACAGTAAGTCTATAACCTTAATGAATCCAACTTACATAGTTCATCTTATGAACAGGACGGTAAAATTTATGTGGCGAGGACGGTAACTCAAGAACAGAGCATAAGATTCTACCTGCAGTCTCACCACGGTGGATACTCCGCAAGCCAGTGATATTAGTTGAAAAATACTCCGTGCGTGGTACAATACTACTGAGTTTCCTTCTGGCAGTATTTACAGAATATCGAAAAAACAATACAGTAAATTCTATAACCTTAATGATTTCAACTGACATAGTTCGTCTTTAAAACAAAATTTACAAATAGTAGATCTTATAGTTGGAAATAAACTGTCTATATTTATTATGAAATTACCTTCATTCTTTGTTTCTTTTATGTTCGTTCGTTTTTGGGTTCTTCATAAGTCTCCAACCTCTGTTTGATTAGTGGCGTAACTAGGAGCAGGTCCTGGGGGGGGGATGAGACTAGTTCTGGGGAGGGGGATGAGACTAACTTGAAGTCTGGACTCCCCACTTTCCTCAGGATAATTGAGATATTAAAAATTCTTCCCTAGATCGTCTGTAATGTTTTTTTTACATAGGCTACAACACCGGTTCAACACAGTGATGCCCACTCCTACACTCTGTTGTCTGTCTGTCTTAACTAACTACCTCTCTCTCCCCCCCCCACTCACTCTCTCCGCGCGCGCGCGCGCAAACACACACACACTTTTTTATGCCAAGTACTTGACTAGTGAAAAAAAAACTAATAAAAAGAATTAGGTAAAATTTCATGTGTAGGTGCTTTGCTGTTAGTCCTCTTTTCCCGGAGTAATATATCAGGCTGCCATAAAATAGTAGCAACAAACATGTAACTCGCCAGGACACTGTTAATAATTTTTTTACATAGAAAACTGTGGAAAAAGTAGTGGACTTAATCAAAAATGTTTAAGAATTGAATGCATTTATATAATATGATTCATACTTTGTTTTAAAATTAAAGAATCTCGTTAATCGTTTAGTATTGTAAATTTTAGTAAGTAAATCTCAGTTTAGTTAATTTACTGGATCTAGCTCTCATTCGCGTAGTGCGTGTAGTACGTATGGTAGTCTGCCTGGGGTACGGCGGTTTGTAAGTGCGGATAAACTACTATAACAAGAGTTCACACAATGAAAGATACTTAATAGCTGACGTGAAGTAAAGTCCAAAAGTGAAAGTGCATTAGCCATCAAAAATAGTAAAATTCTTTAAGGAAATAAAGACTTTTAAAAACGAGTGAAACATCCTAGGTGATTTTAGTTTTAATACTAAATTTTAAAAAATGTTAGTATTGATTTTAAATTATTAAATAATATTTTTAGCCCCGTAACGTAAAAATAATAAATTATTTTTGGACGTTTTGTGACGAAATTAAAGACAAAAGAGTTGGATTGCCTTTGTCTTGCGGTCCCACTCTCGCCATATTTAAAGTTTTACGAAAATTCACGCTCGTAATCAGCGCATTATTTATTACGTTTCTTTTAATAGGCAGATAATTTATTCTGAAAATATTCGCCTCCTCGTTTTGTGAAAACGTCTGTCCTATTGACCACTATAGCTTCCTACTATGAACTAGTTTTCTGTAAGGAACTGTAAAGTTTATTAAATGTCTAATTCCTAGTGTGCACCATTGCTTTACGGAAGAACCAAAAAGTGCTTTTAAAATTTTTTAAGCAAGAATTTAAAATGCAATCAAAAATGTATTTATCGTTTGCTGCTTTACTTTGTAGAATAAAATTATCTGGATTTAAAAAACTATAAAGTTTTATTTTTAATTTATTGTGATAAGAACAATTGGAAAACAAATGTGATAGAGTTAAGAAATAATTAGATAAACCTATTTATAAATGTAATGTAAGCATAAAAAAAAATGGTGTTATTAGCAGCAACGAACGGTTGGTAGATATAAGTCGATAAGTATATAAGTACTGTAGATTCATCCCTCGCTCTCCTCTCTCCCCACCGTGCCAGACCGGCTTGCGCATGCTTGTATCTAATCTCGTAAAGGTACTTAACAAGTGCAAATTTATCATGGAAAAATATTTTACGTACTCACATGTACTCGGCTCATCATCATCTTGCTTAGTGCTCGTTGCTGTTTGTTACATTAGGATATTAGGAAATCATGAAAACGTAGTAGGATTTAACAATACCAAAGCTTTAAGAATTTTTTAGGTACACAATTTAGTACAATTTCCATTACACCATGGTCACACCAGGCATGCTCACAGGCACGCACTTCAAATTACGAAGTACAATTAGCGAATTAATCAATAGGTTTCATACAAAGGTATAAATTATTATTCAATATTATATCAGTCTTCCGAAAAGGCTATTCTAATAACTTCTACATTTTATGTTTGTTCTACATCAAAATATATTTATTAGTTATTTTTACAGAAATATATTATTAATAATTGTTTATATTATTGTGTCACAAATATTTACATTATTTATGAATTAATTATTAATAAAACTGTAAATTGCTATTGTTATTATTATTAATGGTTTAATTATAATTTTTAACACATTCTTTTAAATTCTGAATATTGTTACTACACCTATGCCAATGTGTTTTGAATTACTTTAATTATGTAAATCTCGGAGATATTTGGAGTTGTGGGATATATTGATGTAATTAATTAATATTAACTTAGCTCTTTAAGAAATATCAGTGTTAGTGTACCTAACACTTAAACAACTTAAGCGTTATTCTACAATTTCATCCAACCCTATTATACCTTGAAGAGAGTTATGTCTAATTTTGTATTTTTACGCTCTCTCTTTGGTGTCAGATAATTCCGCTATAAGCGCTGTAGTATCGGCTCAACGAAACTTATAGGTTATTTCGATGTTTATGTTAACCAATTATTCTGTACTTATTCAGTTACTTTTTTGTTCCCAGCTCATTAAACCATACTCCAAATAACAAGATTTTACAAATATATAAAGGTTCTTTATTTGTTTACTTATTTCACATTGAATAAGATATGTTCTAATTAACATATGCTTGGGCTATAGATTTCATGAATCGATTGTTGATTATTTTAATCCTTTATTTAAATTTAGTTATATAGTGTGTTTTGATTTGTAATTAATTTAATTCAGGGTGTGAAGGTTCTTGTAACTGTGGGGAAGATTAAAAATACATAGATAAGAATGCAAGATTTACAAATTTGAAGTGTTGTGTAGTTAGTATGATTAATATAATAATAATTTACCAGACTAGAACGAAGCAAATCGTGTAGGCGGTTGATCGCTAAATTTACTGTTCTGGACGATTATGCCGTACGATTTTCCTTCTTCGGTTTAATAAAAAGGAATTCTTGTCCTGTCCACTTCGGAAATACAGCTCTTTGGATTGATTTACAGCCCGATTGATGTTTCTTCTGCAACGCCAGGATCCAAATAAGTTCTTCTTTCGGGTGAAGCAATTAGTGTTGTTCCGTGTATTTGAAAGGTTATAATTTCTGGTGTAGTGAATATTATTAATTGTGATACTCTTAATTCTTTCTATTTGGTTTAATATCTTATCAATTCCCTTCGGATATGGGACAGTTCAAGTTCTTTCTTGTAGAATCCAGTTATTTATTCTCTATTGTGATTTCATATTGTAGTGTTATTTGGTTAAACTGTACTGGTGATAGACGTAAATATTGTCATTAGGATTTTGTATTTTATAATCGTGTCTGATAGTTTAGAATATTACGATTAAAAAGATTATTCTTGGGTTTTTAATCTCATCACATTCAGATCATCAAAGCAATTATTGTTAAGTCAACAACTTCCTCTTCTTCTGTCGTCCCTAGCAACACATGACTTCTTCCTTCCGCATATCTTGAATATAGTATTTATTTCATATATTTTTTGTCTATTTCTTATCAATTTGCTATCCTATCGGAATGTAACTTTACCGATAGTTGGTTTATTATTTTCTACACATATTCTGCTGGTTTTTTTATATAAGCCGGTTTTTTTCCTTTTTTTATATTTAATACACTTTCGATATTAAATGTTATTAATCGATATCATGGCATTATGGTATTATCATAATTTGTATAAATTTTATTATATATTATTATTAATTTAATGTTTTTTCTAGCTCTTCAAATCGTATTTATTAATTATTATTAATTGATGTACCTAACCTTTATGTTATGAGTGTTTATATAGTAGTTTTGGCTGTTAGGCCTTTTATTGTAAACGGATCTACCTGTGTTTATAACTGGTACACATCTATAGCCCCTTTTACATAAATTCATACATATAATCAAATCTTAACTATTAACATTTACATAAACAATTATTTTTTCCATATCTAATAACAATTTTATGTTGACCTATGGATCACATATAAGAAAATTCAAATCTATTAACATTAATTAGCTGCTTCACACTTCATTCTACAACAGTCATTGAATAATACAACTTGTTTCATTATCTTTCATTAACTCAACACATATTTGGTATAACATAACATAAACTTTATCATAACATTTGTTGTCACAAAATAATACCTCTTAACTCAAAATTCTTATTTGTTATTACTATAAAGTAAATCATTGTTTCATTTTTTTGTTTGCTTTTCACTAAACATATATCATCAACTATTATCTAACTTACAGGTTCGTTTATTCTTGTTAACACTACCTTGCATTCTTATTTACCTTTTTCTATGATTATAATTGTAATTATTGGATATTTGTTCTATTATGGGGTTTTATATTGACTTGTTTATTATTCTGTGAACCTTGTTTTTATGTAACATGAATGCTAGCATTTCTGTTGCGTTACATATGCTCCCCCTCCTAAAAAAGTTTAGTTTACCTGAATGAAGTTTTAGGTCAAATAAACTTGTCTTTTTCACATTCCCTTTCTTCATTTCATTGTTAATGGTTGACGATGGGATTTCCAATGTAACTTCATTAGACTAATATTAATACTTTTTTTTTTTATTTAATAACATTTCATCATTTTAATTAACATTCTTGATCATTTTTATTTCTGTAAACATTATTTGTTGATAGTTGGCTACAATATTCAATGATACATTAGTTTCACATCTCTTCTATTTATAATTACTATAATCACTGTATTTCTCAATTATTCTCCTGTTAACTCATTTCTTTCTGTTTTCTTCGTCCTACTCTTTTGGAAACTGAAGTTATTCTTGCAACTATTCTAATATTCCTTAAATATTTAATTTCCCTAACAATCCCTAACACATGCGTTGGTACAGTTCAGAGAGGCACTGTTTGGCTTCATACTCTGCTGTCCACACCACATTTTAATATAGTACTGCTGGAATTCATCTACAGTCAGCTATAAAATATAATAATAATCTCCTAATAATCTCTTTAATTATTTAATAATAAATATTTGGGAAAATTTTTTTTCTTTGTTGCTTTTATATTTCTTCATTACTATTCTTCATATTTCGTAATTCCATTTTAGTTCCTTAAACATTCGTTGATATTGACTTTGACAGTTATCATTTGTAATCATTTTTGTTTTCATTTTTGTTGTGATTGTAATGCTAAGTATCTTCTTCATTTGTTTTTTCTCTGATCACAATATTTTCTAAATAGTTGTTGTGTGATGATCATTATCACTGTATTTCTGACTAAATTTATTCCTTAGCCCAACTATTCTTCTTATCGTATTTCATTATTTTGGCTGTTTATTTTTCAATGAATTATGTTCATAAATACTCTTTCTTTCTTGCCTTCTTTAACATTACATGGGTTACATTCAATTGTTTACTGAAGTTGTTTCCATCATTTGGCAATGTAGTATGTATTTTAGGTCATATGATTTTTTTCTCTTTCTTTATTTTGCATAGGTAGATTTGAGGTAAAAACTTCTATCTTGGGGTTTCATTATTTATCATTCACATTATTTCTTTATAAACATTTAATAATAATTCTCGCTTTCTTCTGTAATCTTGGGGTTTCATTATTCATTATTCACACTATTTCTTTATAAACATTTAATAATAATTATCGCTTTCTTCTGTAATCTATAATAAGTTGTTCTTATTGTATTTTAGAATTTAGTGGTAGTCTTCAACTCAAATTCTTTTTAATTCCAAGTATTTTCTCTTCAAGACTGGTAATAAGTTGTTCTTATTATTTTTAGAATTTATTCATTATATAATATTTCCGTATCTTGTCAATTGGTTGCCTGGTTAGTTTTCATCAAATCAGTCCCATTTTTCTGGTTGACTGCTTCTTTTTCTAACCATGGTCCATTAATTCGACTGCACCCGTTGTCCGGATTACTGCAGTGTTCATACCAGTTCTTATACTTGATAAATATCTTTCGTGTATCTGGTACCGCAACTTGGCTGATGTAAAATCTTCATTTAAGTCAGGGTATTCAGTTATATTTAGCTCCTTTTGAATTATCAAGTATCGTATCTCCTCTATTCTAGCATAATCATTTGTATACCCTATCTTTCCATTTCCTTGGATATCGGTACTATTTACCAAATGTTTTACGGGTATTTTCCGTATTAACGATATAATTGACTTGGTCAAATATTCTCTAATCGTTGACATTTTCATATAATATTTAAATTTATTTAAATTTTTTGTGATTGTTCTATTATGGTTTATATTCATAAATTTTCTTCTATATTCCATACCTTTACAGAACTCCCTTCGTTCATTAATTGGGATGTTAAACACACTAATTAATCCACCTTTCCTCATCTCCATTTCTTCTTTGGTATTGACTATTTTCTTTCTCCATATTTTCCTTATCTTCTGGATATTCTCTTCTATGGTCAAATTTATTATAATACCTTCGGAAGTGCTGTCTAGTGTTTTAGACATATTCTTTAAACACAGCTCCATTTCTTTATTTGTCTCCCCCTCGTATTTATCCACTTCTGGGCTAAGCGTGTTATCGTTTTCAAACTTCCCTTCGAAAGTTTCCATTATCTCATTATTGAACTGCTCCTTCTTGTCCTCAATCTGCTTTAAACCTGCTTCGTTCATTTTTTCAATTCTTTCATCCATTCGCCTTAAGTTTTCTTTGTTCATTTGTAGGATTCCTTCCTTCATTTGTTTTAAACCCTCATTATTCCTATCTAACCTTTCGTGAATTTGGTTTAACCTTTCGTTCATTTGTTTTGAGGTTTCTTTAATTTCCTCATTTGTTTTATCTAATTTTTCCTCCAGTCTCTTTGAGTTTTCCTTATTTGTTTTCCTTGAGTCTCCCTTAATTTCCTCTTTCATTTTCCTAAATTGTTCTCTTGAGTCTTCCTTATTTTCCTCATACATTTTTCTATTGCTTTCCATTATAATCCTCAACAGCTCCTGCATACTCATGTCTTCCTTTTTGTTGGATTTATCTGGTTGGTCCACTTGGGCAACTTCTTCCATTACTTCCTTTTCCTTGTCCGCAATTATTTCAGTTTCCGTTATTTCGTCTGTCTGTTGTTCCAATTCACTGTCTGTTATTAGTTCTATTTCCTGTTCTTGTTCATGTATTTCCTTCTCCGTTTCTCCAGCCCTAATCCTTGATCTACCTCTGGTATGCATGTTTATGCTCCCACAGTTGCCTGCTCTGGTTAAGTAATATGAATATAGTTATAATTACTTAACTTAAGCCCTACACTGGTTGAGCGCCAATTTGTTACTACACCTATGCCAATGTGTTTTGAATTACTTTAATTATGTAAATCTCGGAGATATTTGGAGTTGTGGGATATATTGATGTAATTAATTAATATTAACTTAGCTCTTTAAGAAATATCAGTGTTAGTGTACCTAACACTTAAACAACTTAAGCGTTATTCTACAATTTCATCCAACCCTATTATACCTTGAAGAGAGTTATGTCTAATTTTGTATTTTTACGCTCTCTCTTTGGTGTCAGATAATTCCGCTATAAGCGCTGTAGTATCGGCTCAACGAAACTTATAGGTTATTTCGATGTTTATGTTAACCAATTATTCTGTACTTATTCAGTTACTTTTTTGTTCCCAGCTCATTAAACCATACTCCAAATAACAAGATTTTACAAATATATAAAGGTTCTTTATTTGTTTACTTATTTCACATTGAATAAGATATGTTCTAATTAACATATGCTTGGGCTATAGATTTCATGAATCGATTGTTGATTATTTTAATCCTTTATTTAAATTTAGTTATATAGTGTGTTTTGATTTGTAATTAATTTAATTCAGGGTGTGAAGGTTCTTGTAACTGTGGGGAAGATTAAAAATACATAGATAAGAATGCAAGATTTACAAATTTGAAGTGTTGTGTAGTTAGTATGATTAATATAATAATAATTTACCAGACTAGAACGAAGCAAATCGTGTAGGCGGTTGATCGCTAAATTTACTGTTCTGGACGATTATGCCGTACGATTTTCCTTCTTCGGTTTAATAAAAAGGAATTCTTGTCCTGTCCACTTCGGAAATACAGCTCTTTGGATTGATTTACAGCCTGATTGATGTTTCTTCTGCAACGCCAGGATCCAAATAAGTTCTTCTTTCGGTTGAAGCAATTAGTGTTGTTCCGTGTATTTGAAAGGTTATAATTTCTGGTGTAGTGAATATTATTAATTGTGATACTGTTAGTTCTTTCTATTTGGTTTAATATCTCATCAATTCCCTTCGGATATGGGACAGTTCAAGTTCTTTCTTGTAGAATCCAGTTATTTATTCTCTATTGTGATTTCATATTGTAGTGTTATTTGGTTAAACTGTACTGGTGATAGACGTAAATATTGTCATTAGGATTTTGTATTTTATAATCGTGTCTGATAGTTTAGAATATTACGATTAAAAAGATTATTCTTGGGTTTTTAATCTCATCACATTCAGATCATCAAAGCAATTATTGTTAAGTCAACAACTTCCTCTTCTTCTGTCGTCCCTAGCAACACATGACTTCTTCCTTCCGCATATCTTGAATATAGTATTTATTTCATATATTTTTTGTCTATTTCTTATCAATTTGCTATCCTATCGGAATGTAACTTTACCGATAGTTGGTTTATTATTTTCTACACATATTCTGCTGGTTTTTTTATATAAGCCGGTTTTTTTCCTTTTTTTATATTTAATACACTTTCGATATTAAATGTTATTAATCGATATCATGGCATTATGGTATTATCATAATTTGTATAAATTTTATTATATATTATTATTAATTTAATGTTTTTTCTAGCTCTTCAAATCGTATTTATTAATTATTATTAATTGATGTACCTAACCTTTATGTTATGAGTGTTTATATAGTAGTTTTGGCTGTTAGGCCTTTTATTGTAAACGGATCTACCTGTGTTTATAACTGGTACACATCTATAGCCCCTTTTACATAAATTCATACATATAATCAAATCTTAACTATTAACATTTACATAAACAATTATTTTTTCCATATCTAATAACAATTTTATGTTGACCTATGGATCACATATAAGAAAATTCAAATCTATTAACATTAATTAGTTGCTTCACACTTCATTCTACAACAGTCATTGAATAATACAACTTGTTTCATTATCTTTCATTAACTCAACACATATTTGGTATAACATAACATAAACTTTATCATAACATTTGTTGTCACAAAATAATACCTCTTAACTCAAAATTCTTATTTGTTATTACTATAAAGTAAATCATTGTTTCATTTTTTTGTTTGCTTTTCACTAAACATATATCATCAACTATTATCTAACTTACAGGTTCGTTTATTCTTGTTAACACTACCTTGCATTCTTATTTACCTTTTTCTATGATTATAATTGTAATTATTGGATATTTGTTCTATTATGGGGTTTTATATTGACTTGTTTATTATTCTGTGAACCTTGTTTTTATGTAACATGAATGCTAGCATTTCTGTTGCGTTACATATGCTCCCCCTCCTAAAAAAGTTTAGTTTACCTGAATGAAGTTTTAGGTCAAATAAACTTGTCTTTTTCACATTCCCTTTCTTCATTTCATTGTTAATGGTTGACGATGGGATTTCCAATGTAACTTCATTAGACTAATATTAATACTTTTTTTTTTTATTTAATAACATTTCATCATTTTAATTAACATTCTTGATCATTTTTATTTCTGTAAACATTATTTGTTGATAGTTGGCTACAATATTCAATGATACATTAGTTTCACATCTCTTCTATTTATAATTACTATAATCACTGTATTTCTCAATTATTCTCCTGTTAACTCATTTCTTTCTGTTTTCTTCGTCCTACTCTTTTGGAAACTGAAGTTATTCTTGCAACTATTCTAATATTCCTTAAATATTTAATTTCCCTAACAATCCCTAACACATGCGTTGGTACAGTTCAGAGAGGCACTGTTTGGCTTCATACTCTGCTGTCCACACCACATTTTAATATAGTACTGCTGGAATTCATCTACAGTCAGCTATAAAATATAATAATAATCTCCTAATAATCTCTTTAATTATTTAATAATAAATATTTGGGAAAATTTTTTTTCTTTGTTGCTTTTATATTTCTTCATTACTATTCTTCATATTTCGTAATTCCATTTTAGTTCCTTAAACATTCGTTGATATTGACTTTGACAGTTATCATTTGTAATCATTTTTGTTTTCATTTTTGTTGTGATTGTAATGCTAAGTATCTTCTTCATTTGTTTTTTCTCTGATCACAATATTTTCTAAATAGTTGTTGTGTGATGATCATTATCACTGTATTTCTGACTAAATATATTCCTTAGCCCAACTATTCTTCTTATCGTATTTCATTATTTTGGCTGTTTATTTTTCAATGAATTATGTTCATAAATACTCTTTCTTTCTTGCCTTCTTTAACATTACATGGGTTACATTCAATTGTTTACTGAAGTTGTTTCCATCATTTGGCAATGTAGTATGTATTTTAGGTCATATGATTTTTTTCTCTTCCTTTATTTTGCATAGGTAGATTTGAGGTAAAAACTTCTATCTTGGGGTTTCATTATTTATCATTCACATTATTTCTTTATAAACATTTAATAATAATTCTCGCTTTCTTCTGTAATCTTGGGGTTTCATTATTCATTATTCACACTATTTCTTTATAAACATTTAATAATAATTATCGCTTTCTTCTGTAATCTTGGGGTTTCATTATTCATTATTCACACTATTTCTTTATAAACATTTAATAATAATTCTCTCTTTCTTCTGTAATCTTGGGGTTTCATTATTCATTATTCACACTATTTCTTTATAAACATTTAATAATAATTATCGCTTTCTTCTGTAATCTATAATAAGTTGTTCTTATTGTATTTTAGAATTTAGTGGTAGTCTTCAACTCAAATTCTTTTTAATTCCAAGTATTTTCTCTTCAATACTGGTAATAAGTTGTTCTTATTATTTTTAGAATTTATTCATTATATAATATTTCTGTATCTTGTCAATTGGTTGCCTGGTTAGTTTTCATCAAATCAGTCCCATTTTTCTGGTTGACTGCTTCTTTTTCTAACCATGGTCCATTAATTCGACTGCACCCGTTGTCCGGATTACTGCAGTGTTCATACCAGTTCTTATACTTGATAAATATCTTTCGTGTATCTGGTACCGCAACTTGGCTGATGTAAAATCTTCATTTAAGTCAGGGTATTCAGTTATATTTAGCTCCTTTTGAATTATCAAGTATCGTATCTCCTCTATTCTAGCATAATCATTTGTATACCCTATCTTTCCATTTCCTTGGATATCGGTACTATTTACCAAATGTTTTACGGGTATTTTCCGTATTAACGATATAATTGACTTGGTCAAATATTCTCTAATCGTTGACATTTTCATATAATATTTAAATTTATTTAAATTTTTTGTGATTGTTCTATTATGGTTTATATTCATAAATTTTCTTCTATATTCCATACCTTTACAGAACTCCCTTCGTTCATTAATTGGGATGTTAAACACACTAATTAATCCACCTTTCCTCATCTCCATTTCTTCTTTGGTATTGACTATTTTCTTTCTCCATATTTTCCTTATCTTCTGGATATTCTCTTCTATGGTCAAATTTATTATAATACCTTCGGAAGTGCTGTCTAGTGTTTTAGACATATTCTTTAAACACAGCTCCATTTCTTTATTTGTCTCCCCCTCGTATTTATCCACTTCTGGGCTAAGCGTGTTATCGTTTTCAAACTTCCCTTCGAAAGTTTCCATTATCTCATTATTGAACTGCTCCTTCTTGTCCTCAATCTGCTTTAAACCTGCTTCGTTCATTTTTTCAATTCTTTCATCCATTCGCCTTAAGTTTTCTTTGTTCATTTGTAGGATTCCTTCCTTCATTTGTTTTAAACCCTCATTATTCCTATCTAACCTTTCGTGAATTTGGTTTAACCTTTCGTTCATTTGTTTTGAGGTTTCTTTAATTTCCTCATTTGTTTTATCTAATTTTTCCTCCAGTCTCTTTGAGTTTTCCTTATTTGTTTTCCTTGAGTCTCCCTTAATTTCCTCTTTCATTTTCCTAAATTGTTCTCTTGAGTCTTCCTTATTTTCCTCATACATTTTTCTATTGCTTTCCATTATAATCCTCAACAGCTCCTGCATACTCATGTCTTCCTTTTTGTTGGATTTATCTGGTTGGTCCCCTTGGGCAACTTCTTCCATTACTTCCTTTTCCTTGTCCGCAATTATTTCAGTTTCCGTTATTTCGTCTGTCTGTTGTTCCAATTCACTGTCTGTTATTAGTTCTATTTCCTGTTCTTGTTCATCTATTTCCTTCTCCGTTTCTCCTGCCCTAATCCTTGATCTACCTCTGGTATGCATGTTTATTCTCCCACAGTTGCCTGCTCTGGTTAAGTAATATGAATATAGTTATAATTACTTAACTTAAGCCCTACACTGGTTGAGCGCCAATTTGTTACTACACCTATGCCAATGTGTTTTGAATTACTTTAATTATGTAAATCTCGGAGATATTTGGAGTTGTGGGATATATTGATGTAATTAATTAATATTAACTTAGCTCTTTAAGAAATATCAGTGTTAGTGTACCTAACACTTAAACAACTTAAGCGTTATTCTACAATTTCATCCAACCCTATTATACCTTGAAGAGAGTTATGTCTAATTTTGTATTTTTACGCTCTCTCTTTGGTGTCAGATAATTCCGCTATAAGCGCTGTAGTATCGGCTCAACGAAACTTATAGGTTATTTCGATGTTTATGTTAACCAATTATTCTGTACTTATTCAGTTACTTTTTTGTTCCCAGCTCATTAAACCATACTCCAAATAACAAGATTTTACAAATATATAAAGGTTCTTTATTTGTTTACTTATTTCACATTGAATAAGATATGTTCTAATTAACATATGCTTGGGCTATAGATTTCATGAATCGATTGTTGATTATTTTAATCCTTTATTTAAATTTAGTTATATAGTGTGTTTTGATTTGTAATTAATTTAATTCAGGGTGTGAAGGTTCTTGTAACTGTGGGGAAGATTAAAAATACATAGATAAGAATGCAAGATTTACAAATTTGAAGTGTTGTGTAGTTAGTATGATTAATATAATAATAATTTACCAGACTAGAACGAAGCAAATCGTGTAGGCGGTTGATCGCTAAATTTACTGTTCTGGACGATTATGCCGTACGATTTTCCTTCTTCGGTTTAATAAAAAGGAATTCTTGTCGTGTCCACTTCGGAAATACAGCTCTTTGGATTGATTTACAGCCTGATTGATGTTTCTTCTGCAACGCCAGGATCCAAATAAGTTCTTCTTTCGGTTGAAGCAATTAGTGTTGTTCCGTGTATTTGAAAGGTTATAATTTCTGGTGTAGTGAATATTATTAATTGTGATACTGTTAGTTCTTTCTATTTGGTTTAATATCTCATCAATTCCCTTCGGATATGGGACAGTTCAAGTTCTTTCTTGTAGAATCCAGTTATTTATTCTCTATTGTGATTTCATATTGTAGTGTTATTTGGTTAAACTGTACTGGTGATAGACGTAAATATTGTCATTAGGATTTTGTATTTTATAATCGTGTCTGATAGTTTAGAATATTACGATTAAAAAGATTATTCTTGGGTTTTTAATCTCATCACATTCAGATCATCAAAGCAATTATTGTTAAGTCAACAACTTCCTCTTCTTCTGTCGTCCCTAGCAACACATGACTTCTTCCTTCCGCATATCTTGAATATAGTATTTATTTCATATATTTTTTGTCTATTTCTTATCAATTTGCTATCCTATCGGAATGTAACTTTACCGATAGTTGGTTTATTATTTTCTACACATATTCTGCTGGTTTTTTTATATAAGCCGGTTTTTTTCCTTTTTTTATATTTAATACACTTTCGATATTAAATGTTATTAATCGATATCATGGCATTATGGTATTATCATAATTTGTATAAATTTTATTATATATTATTATTAATTTAATGTTTTTTCTAGCTCTTCAAATCGTATTTATTAATTATTATTAATTGATGTACCTAACCTTTATGTTATGAGTGTTTATATAGTAGTTTTGGCTGTTAGGCCTTTTATTGTAAACGGATCTACTTGTGTTTATAACTGGTACACATCTATAGCCCCTTTTACATAAATTCATACATATAATCAAATCTTAACTATTAACATTTACATAAACAATTATTTTTTCCATATCTAATAACAATTTTATGTTGACCTATGGATCACATATAAGAAAATTCAAATCTATTAACATTAATTAGCTGCTTCACACTTCATTCTACAACAGTCATTGAATAATACAACTTGTTTCATTATCTTTCATTAACTCAACACATATTTGGTATAACATAACATAAACTTTATCATAACATTTGTTGTCACAAAATAATACCTCTTAACTCAAAATTCTTATTTGTTATTACTATAAAGTAAATCATTGTTTCATTTTTTTGTTTGCTTTTCACTAAACATATATCATCAACTATTATCTAACTTACAGGTTCGTTTATTCTTGTTAACACTACCTTGCATTCTTATTTACCTTTATCTATGATTATAATTGTAATTATTGGATATTTGTTCTATTATGGGGTTTTATATTGACTTGTTTATTATTCTGTGAACCTTGTTTTTATGTAACATGAATGCTAGCATTTCTGTTGCGTTACAATATTTATAACTTACATGTTTAATTATTACACTTATATTAATAATAAACACGAGAAGTCGAATTGTGACGAAAATAAATTAACGTTATAAATTTATATTCCGTTTTTGTTTTATATTCTTCCGCAATTGTCCACATGAATCACGAACTCTGTCCACGACTGTAAAGTTTGTAAATATTAACAGAATTATTACATCGGAAGGTATGATGTTCCATTTTCACTGAAACCATTCTTAAAATGTCTCAATTTTTCAGAGAAAAAATTATCAAATAATTTTATTAATGTACTAAAATTGATTAATATTAACGTAAAATTACTGCACACCTTTTAAACACATTGCAACTATATTATGTTAATTTTTTATTTTTTTTTTACGTTAGTTAATATTCGTCTAACGTTAATCATCATCTCGTTTAGTGAGAGGTCGTAAAGATATCTATAAGAGGTGGTAATTAAAGTTTAACATCTATGAAGTTACTCAGATAATTCTGTTAACAGTATCAACAAAAAATTTAAAAAAATAAAATAAACTGACTAACAAGTGTGTATCACACTCATTAAGACAACGTGCACCTATGTGGAGTTTAAGTGGAAAACTAGACATTAATGAACTTCATGAAGCCGCAGGGATCCTTGTAATGTAGGACGACGTCTGTAGCCGAAACCCTGAAGTACTTTGCCAACGTTATGCTTGTGATTACATTTGGAGATCGTCTTAACATTTGGTGATAGTCCAGTTAAGTTCTGATGTATGATGCTTGCAAAATTGGAATAACAGTGAGAACCTACATTTAAACAGTTTATTCACGTATGCCTTAACAAAAAACATTTACGTAAGTATGGTGTAGTAAAAGCAGGGTTATTTTTTTCATAAGCTGATGAAAAAAAAACTTAAAAAAGAATTTGTTTTTTATACATAGTGATAAATTTTCAGATGGGAGCAAGCCAGTGACGTAACTATAATTAAATATTAGCCAGTGGCGTAAACCAATTAATATTAAAAATTTCAATGAAATTCCATGATCATTTAACGTAAGCCTATTTCTAAGACAGTCGCTTGTGTTAAAAGCCTTATATTTAATTGTACAAATAATTATATGGAAAGAATCTTTAATATCCCGATTTTTTCCTGAGAAACGTGAGAAGTCCAAACATCAAGCTGGTCTCATCCCCCCCCCGCCCCAGTAGCTAGTACCATCCCCCCACCAGGAGCAGTTCATGGGGGAAGCACAGTCAAACGAAGCTTGGAGACTTTTGTAGAAACCAAGATCGAACACAAAAGAAACAAAGAAAGAACTGACAGACTGACACTGATTATTTTGGAAGAATCGAACGAGTATTATGGAAAACGCTTACGAAAGACAGAGTATAATTTATAACGACACACGGAAACTGGGATACACATTATGAAAATGAGGAAGTCGAGGACGTAACATCAAATGTTAATGGCATTAAAAACTATGAAAAACGGCAAAGTTTCTGGACCTAGAAGAATCGATTAAAATTAACACAGATTGTCCCAGGAGATGGATTTGAAACACTCTCACAAATTTTCACAAAGTCTCTTAAGAGTAAGTTCCATATAAATGCAAACAACCCAACATACGAACATCACATATAAAAAAGGAGATCAATGAAAATGGGAGAATCATCCTGGATTCAGTGTAACGAGTTCCATTGGATGATTATATGGTCGAATTCTACAAGATCTAATAGAAGGTATGACGCATGATGCTGATGAACAAAGATATTTTCCGTGCGGGAAGGCCTTGTTTTGACAATGTTTTGCTTGAAACGCCTATGTGAGAGGGCTGTCAGCCGTAGAGCGTCTGTCTCTAACATTCACTGATTTCCTTAGAGTATGATGACTTCCATTATCAAAACTCTGGCCATTCATACAAGAAGCTGGTGTTACAGTTTCTTGTATTTCAGCAGAACGTAAGTTTATGAGTTATGTGTCAGAGCTGTTAAGTTTGGGAGTAGGGTGTCCAAGACTTTGAAGGGACAAAAGGTTTAAGACCTGGGTGTTACGTAGCACTTTATTCAAAATTTATATTAACGATGCTTCAGACAGGTGGAAAAAAGACATTCTGAAATGTGGCTTCGATAAACATTGACTGTCTGTACACACTTCTTTTCGCAGATAATTAGGTTGTGGTGCATTAGACGAACCCAGTGGCGTAGCTAGGCTTTTTGGCGCCCGGGGCAAGGAGATAGCCTTCTCAATTAAAAGGGGACAAAAGACCAAAAATGAAGGCCCATTTTTAGTAGGGGGAAAATGGGGTTCCTGACTCACAAAGGAATGCCGCCTTTCTTAAAAAACATAAAAAACGATAAAAAACAAGATCAAAGAGATGCCGCCGTTCCCACGGTCCAAGATTTTTTCCCACGCTCTCCCCACCACCGCTGGACCACAGCATCCCAAAGGACCGCGAATTTCCGCGAATAAATTTTTTTATTTTTTTTAATTTGATATTTTTATTTTTTTAATTAAATTGATTTGCATATCCGCGAATATATGCCGCCTTTCGCGAGCCTAAATCACTTTCACTTTCTAATTTCCGCGAATATAATTTTTTATATGCAGCCTTTCGCGAGCCTAGATCACTTTCACTTTCTACTGGACCACAGCATCCGCGACTTTTTCGCTGATCTGTGTCAAGATCCGCGACTTTTTCGCGTATCTGGACCACAGCATCCGCGAATATAATTTTTTATTTTTTTTATATACCGCCTTTCGCGAGCTTAGATCACTTTCACTTTCTATCACTTGATGCATTATAGTGTATATATTAAATATATGATCAGGGTTACCAACCTTGCATGAGTTCAAATTTGTTGTGTGTTATAATGTATATTAAATCTATATGATCAGGTTTACCAACTTATGGTGGGGGGTTCCGACTTGATGCATTATAGTGTATATATTAAATATATGATCAGGGTTACCAACCTTGCATGAGTTCAAATTTGTTGTGTGTTATAATGTATATTAAATCTATATGATCAGGTTTACCAACCTATGTATGGGTTCAAACTTGATATATGTGTGTATTATAGTGTATATTAAAATATATGATCAGGGTTACCAATCCTGCATTATTGTGTGTATAGAACAGATCTGCCAACATTTTTCTTCGGTGGGAAATTCAAACTATATTGTGCTGAGTCAAATGATTCAGCGCGAGTTTATGGGCTTTTTTGACGGTAAAGACAGTACCAAAGTTAATGTAATAAAGAGTGCTGCTCTCTACCCGCGGATAGGAGAGGCTACCGTTTTCGAATTTTCATTGTTTGATCCGTGTTGCCGTCTGCCGAGTTTTTCCAGCAGTTTTAATCAACAGTGCTGCTCCCTGGCGTTAATTTCGTTACGCAAACGTAGACGACGCCGAATTATCTAGGTTTTTGTCTATCAATATACTTCAGGGTTGACGGGCGCTTTTCTCTTCGGTGGAGAGGTTATTTTCCAAAATCCTCTAACTACTATGGAGAGATAAGTTTCTTCACGACTGCGGTAAGTTTTGATTTCGTTATATTAATTATATACTAAATTTTTAAAGGAGAAAACGTTTTTTTTTGGTAAGCTTGAGTAAGCCCCCACTTGTCGGAGCATGCATTGTGAGACGTAATTGTTCGTAAAGTTTTTATAAACCAATAAAACTTGATTATTGGAGTGTCAGAATCTCGGCTTTAATACCTAAAGTACAATAACCACAATATATTTAATTTTACACTTTCATTAACACCGATGTAACGAGATTCGGTTGAGCACTTAACCTGTTACACAATGTGTCGTCATTAAGTGGTATAAAGTTTTGCTACAACATCTGTAAAACTTTATACAAATATAATTGGGAACTTACTCAGGCACGTTTTAAACGTAAATCATGTCACATTCAAAGTTATAGTATTCTCAGATTCTATGCAGTAAAAACACTATGTGTTTTAAATAAATTCTGCGCCACGTGGTAACCTCAATTTCACTCAAAGTAATAAGATCATAAGATGTTACAGAGCCAAGATAAATTATTATATTGCAAAAGCAACTCACATTCAGTGAGGTTCAAGTTATAAAGCGTTATAAAGAATCATTGTTAGAGAACTTTTTTAAGTAAGGCATGTTGGCCAAAATAATGTTACCAAGTTTTATTATGTACAACACAACTAGGTGTTGTTTTTATTTATGTATTTTGGAGGGTGTCCAAACAGTGGGGGCATTTGTGTGTGGTCTCTCACTAAAAATGTAATGTGTGACAATAGGGTTCACTGAACAGAGACAAGTCCTGCTAACACTGAACGAAATGACATCTTAAAGCTCCACACTCGACACCGAAGAGAACAACAAGGCCGCAACAACATGCCAATCATGAAATCGCCACGCTATAAATAAGAGATCATCCTTCTGGGCACATATAAGCAGGTGAAAAATATCCATTTATATTCACACGTAGAATCAACATGGCACCAGTTATACATAATCATCAGTTTTACCGTTCAAGTATACATTCATTTGGATCCCCAATTGATGGGACAGTTTAGTGTGAACACTAAGTATTAATTGTAAATTTCAATACATGTATAGTAAATTGTCAGTTCAGAGACTGACATGTGTACTACACAGCATCCAACTTAGTTTTCCACTCATTTCTTTATAGAACTTTCGCTACAGATTTAAAGTCAGTTTTGTTATTAATATTTTCTCAAGTTTAATTTACTCTGCATTAAAACATGTATTTTCTCTTATTTTTAAATCTGGTTATGTCATTTGTATAAAAAGATTACTGGGGAGGTTGGTGTTATTTTAAATTAGTTTCAACCAAGCTGTGCCTGTCGAAACACTTTTCAACTTGTTTGCCGAAACAAGGTTGTTGAAACAAATTTGTTGAGACTGGTTATAAGTTGAAGAAACATGTCCGTCTCTGACACACACACAAATGTATTTTTTTTATATAAGGTGCTAATATGGTGCAATTTTTTTCTTTACATTAACTGGCCCTATTTTAGTTTATATAAATTCTTTATATTAATCATGGTAACTGGGGGGCGTTAATTATTTTAAATAATTTTATTTCTCACCTTAATTAAGTATTTTAGCACTTAGCCACTTAGGCACTTCTTTTAAATTTTTAATGTCCTGGGGACATTTGTATGCTATACTTTATGATACACATGACGTGCAATTAACCCACCCCATGGGGGTACATTTATAGAAATAAATCTTTAATCCTAATTGGGATTCCTATAAAGAAGAAGTTTAGAATTTATATACACCAGAAGGGTAATATAAAAAAGGGCGTGGCAAGAGACCTTTATGTATTTGTATACTATTGTATATGTAATTTGTCTTGTGGAACGTGTTATGTCTGTATATTTCTGTGTACATTTTGGGGGATATATATATATATAAATATTATGCATTGCTGTACTTTTGGTGGGATATAGGGATTTTATTTATTATTAGGATTTATATACACCAGTAGACGAGTATTCTATCTCAATAATCGTGGCTGATCATTTCTTTATGAAAATTAATTATTTTATTTAACAAGTATAGTAAGTGTCATTATTGGATGAATAATTACTTTAATTATTAATAGTAACTGTGAATGAAATTATTTACCTTCATCAATGTATATAATGCATTTTAGAAGAAACATATGATATAAATTTTATATTTTAAGAAATAGTTTAATGGGAGTTTTATTTTGAGGTTAATGATTATTTTACATTTTCAATTCATTGATGGTGACATAGCAATTATTCTCATGGACTCAGTTAATATTTTCAGGTGGCCTTGTTGAGAGGGTATACTTCTTTAGTTAACCATTTAAAAGGGGAATTCTAAATTACTGTTGTTTTTTTGTTATTGATATTAGGAGATAGAATAATAAAACCATTGTTAATTATTTAATTCTTGAGTTTTTATTGCAAGTCCCGTCTTACTGGATCCAGCGCAATTTTTAGCTTCTCTAGGCCTTAGCCTAGTTTTAATTAACTTGTAACCCCTCTTTACAAAAAGAAATATTCTTTTTGTTTTAACTACTCAAAATGAAGTAGGGGTTACAATATTATAGTAAATTGTTGACGACTTCGATATCAACTCTCTCTCCCCTCCTCTCTCTTTGTCTCTAGACACAGTTGTCGATCACGATATAAACTCTCTCTCTTTATGTCATCAGTTTTACATAAGCGTCGTGCTACTTATGGATTATTGTAAGTAGCGATACTAAAATGTAATCACCAGGAAATATATATTTATCACCTACCTCGTTGCGTCCTTTTTTTGACACATGACAGTCATTGACCAAGATTTAGAAATTAATATACTGCCAAGTCTGTGTGTGTGGTAAAGTGTTACGCATAAAAAAAAATCTCCTTGAAATAAGGTATTTTCAAAAGTTTTGTGTACACATACACACATTGTATATGTCTCTCTCTCTCTTGCTGCAAACGTTGACAAGAATTCCCTTATTCAAACGATTTGTATGTGTACACGAACTTAAATACAGACGATTGTAATTTTAAAAATTCATTTTTGCATTAAATATATATATCGTAAACAATGAAATAATAATATTTCGTCATTGTAAGATTTTAATAAAACAATTATCAGTTTAAATAATAATTTTCATGATTGTAACATACAACCTACAAATTATTAAAATGTCTCTCTCACACACATTTCTGATTACTATACAAATAATTGCATGTATATTCGGAGTACGTTGACAGCATTGATCGGTTCAACGAAACAAGTCTATGCACACACACACACACACACACACACACACACACACACACACAACGATACTGAATTAGATATAGTTATTATTCGCTAGAAAGTTTATATTTATTCGACAAATATTAACGCCCTCTCTCTCTCTCTCTCGCTCGCAGACGTCGGAAGCAATTCCTAGTTTATAATGTAATTACCTGTGCGTGTAAGTCTCTCTTTCGCATAAAAAAAAAATCTCCTTGAAATAAGGTATTTTCAAAAGTTTTGTGTACACATACAAATCGCTATCGGACGATGTACGTGCTGCTCACACACACACACACACACACATTGATGAAATTAGAAAGTTTATATTTATTCGACAAATATTAACGCCCTCTCTCTCTCTCTCTCTCTCTCTCTCTCTCTCTCTCTCTCTCTCTCGCTGCAAACGTCGGAAGCAATTCCTAGTTTATAATGTAATTACCTGTGCGTGTATGTCTCTCTTTATTCGACAAATATTAACGCCCTCTCTCTCTCTCTCTCTCTCTCGCTCGCAGACGTCGGAAGCAATTCCTAGTTTATAATGTAATTACCTGTGCGTGTATGTCTCTCTTTCGCATAAAAAAATCTCCTTGAAATAAGGTATTTTCAAAAGTTTTGTGTACACATACAAATCGCTATCGGACGATGTACGTGCTGCTCACACACACACACACACACATTGTGTATGTCTCTCTCTCTCTCGCTGCAAACGTTGACAAGAATTCCCTTATTCAAAGCGATTACGTTGTCACAGTACACAAACTTAAATATACCTTACAGACCATTGTAATTTTAAAAATTCATTTTTGCATTAATTAAATATATATATCGTAAACAATGAAATAATAATAATATTTTTAATAAAACAATTATCAGTTTAAATAATAATTTTCATGATTGTAAGATACAATCTGCAAATTATTCAGCTTCACAGTAAATGTTAGCCTATTGTGTATGTGTGTGTGTGCTATGTAAATTGTTTGTTTGTACATCAATGAATAATATAATCGTGATAGTTTTAATGTAATGTGTATCGTGTATTGCTGCTGCTGCTGCTGATGCTGCAAACGTCGGTAGAAATTCGCCATCTCTCTCGCTCGCAGACGTCGGAAGAAATTCCTAGTTTATAATGTAATTACCCACATTGTGTATGTCTCTCTCTCGCTGCAAACGTTGACGAGAATTCCCTTATTCAAACCGATTTGTATGTGTACACAAACTTAAATATAGTTTACAGACCATTGTAATTTTAAAAATTCTAACGACATATAAATTGTAGTAGCAATAATAATAAGTGATATTTACAATGAAACTATTTTCAAATAAAAATGATGTTGGTTCGACAACCTTTTGTTTTTAAGACTATAACAAGAATGAGACAAGGATCAACTCTCTCTCCCCCTCTCTCTCACACACACACACACACACACATTTAGTATGAACAGACGTGTCTTTGTTAGTAAAATGTACAAATCACATGACTTTATGTGAACTTCAAAGGGTTCAAATGTTTCAAAATAAAAATATATAAAACAAAAAAATACAGAATATATGAAATGTATATTACAAATAAAATATATATTACATATTATGAATTTTTTAATTTGTGAAGCAATCTTCTTCATTTGGTACTACATTAAGTCAGTCCTTGGACTTCACTTTTATGGGGTTTTCATAAACATAAAGATCACTACACCAATAACCTGTGGTACAATACTTCTATTCAATGGTAACACCTAAGACAAAAAGCATTTAATAAAACATGCAATCAGTATTAATAATAATACAAAATCACTGTTTTATTATTTTAAAATACTGTAATTTTCATCCAAAATATTTAAAACAAAATACAGACTATATGAAATGTATATTAACAAATGTATATTTACAAAATAAGTATATTACAACTCAGGAAAGGGTGGTACGTAATTTTCACTCACCCAATCTTTTATAAATTTGCCATAATTTACTCCTCCAGCATGGACGGTAATAAACTGAGTGTAAATATTTGATAACTCTTTTTTTACTTCTGTCTCGCCTTGAGACTGGGAATAGCAATGGCATGTCGTGGAACGACGTTGTAATAGTTCTCTATTATGCTCCACTTGAGTGGAGCGCCTTTCTATCCAATCCGCCATGTAACTTTCAAAACTGTCTCCAGACATTATACTCGACTAAAACAAAGACATTCACGTTGTTTATCACTTAATATATTATCATGATATTTTCATTATATTATCATGATATTTTCATTTAAAAATATGTTAGCAGTAACCAGCGAAAAACACATGTTTGTCAGAGTATACTTCAAGCGTTAGCTGTACATATCAAATTCTTTCTTTACGTTTGTATTTTGTCTAAGCTATGTTAACTTCACACACACACACACACACACACACACACACACACACACACACACACATTGATACATTTTGGAAACTGAGTACAGAATAAATCTACAATCACCTAGTCGGTTTGTTGGCAGAAAACAATTATGTGATCAAATAAACATTACCAGAGAACAACGTCCTCCTAAAGATAAATTTACCAGAGCTCAAAACAGTACAAACTCATACTTTTGGTGAAGAAAATCACGTCATCAACAACAAAAGTTGTTTGTGTTTAAACAGCTACAAACAATAATTAATTTTCTTACACTAGTAAACATTTTGCTGTAATTGTTTCAATTAAAGGAAACATATATATATATATATATTCGTTGAGAAAATCTGTTGTGGCTGAACGAAACATGTGTCTGAATAAATTTTCTCTCTACATAGCAGTTGTAAAAGTAGTCAAATACATTATGTGCTATATATACAAAAGGCTTTCAACGTGTTTGTCATTTCAACCAATATGTACCGCACTCTAATTATGTAAAAATAACTGTACCGCTCCATACAACTGAGAATAAATCCCTACACACACACACACACACACATACATACACACCGATGTTTCTACTTATGTGAACAAGTCCTGTATTAAATGCACTTGTTAATGTTTTAATGTGAACAATTTTACGTCTATGTATGTGCATTTGAATTATTTGCGCATGCACATACAACTGAGAATAAATCCGTACAAACATACACACACGCGCACACTTAGCAACGTTTTTACTTATTTGAACAAGTCATGTATTAAATTCAATAAATAATGCACTTGATAATGTTTAAATATTTCCAACAACTATGTTGATTAGAAGTGCTGTAAGTTCAATAACAATGTTCGCTACGTAACATATTCAAATGTAAGTCATTGTCCGCAGTGGAAACTTTCAGAAGTTAGCGATACTGAAAGTATTTTCGTGCATTAGTCAAAATTAGGAAAACAATGCAGAGAGAGAGAGAGAGAGTGGACACACATGTAAGTAGCTTGATACTCAGTGACAACAACAACACACACACACACACACACAGTTAATATTTGTCAAATATATAACAACGAGTGAGAGAGAGAGAGAGAGAGAGGAGGGGTCATCGACCGTGATGGAAAAGCTTTACCTCACTGCTTAAAGCTTTAAGAAGTTAGCGATACTGAAATTATTTTCGGTCAAGTTAACACGGCTCTTTTTAAGAAACATTCTATCACTTATTTGATGTCGATACCGGTATTAATTATAGATTACACTTAGTTCCATTCACTTCCATGTGCTTACAAATACTTGTAATTAGTTTCGTTAATAACTAGGCCAAAACATTGTCATTACATGTCAACTCTTCCGTCTGTCTCGTAAATTTTGCGCATCACTGTTTGAGTCTTATCTTTGTAAATAAAGAGCAACAGCAACAGTGTCGTAATACTCATACGAAACGATTTGTATCACCACAATTAATCATTGCTATTGAAATGAACAAAAATTATTCACATTAAAACATTATCAAGTGCATTCTCTAACTACAACTGCAATCGTTCAATTATCGTATGCATATGTGTACAGAACAAACATAAATATAGTTTACAGACCAATGTAATGCAATATTTTTAAAAATTCATTTTACATTGATTAAATATATATATTGCAAACAATATTATAAAATAAATACAAATCACACACAATGTTATAAAATAAATAAAATATTAATAATAATTTTTGACATTGTAAGATTTTAATAAAAACAGATAACGATTCATTAACAACAAAATGGACTGCACTCATACATTATTCTTGTTCCAGGAGCGACTTGACTGCAGTGATCAGACCTACAGAAAAAGTACACTTTATCGTAATTACTTTGTAGTATAAACATTATACTTACATTGTCTCTATATGGCTCCGTTTTCCTCTTTTACACTCTGTAAATATATAATATACCGCCTTCCTTATTTGTTCGGGCTTAGGACCGACTCAAGATCACGTGAAAATGTTTTTTGTTGTGTAAACAAATAACAAATTCAAGTAATATGAGGCTAAGTTACGGTGGCTCTGAAAAGAACCGATTAATAATTAGACCTAACGTTTGTGTGTTGTTTTTTTTTAATCATTTTAGTTGTGTCACCACAAACTGACACTGCGGCATTACTCGAGCATGTAAAGCGTTAGGACAATCGTCCATCGTCCAGTCCTCAAATCTAACTTGACATGAACTACACCGTACAGTATCACCATCCCCTTCGTACACAAACCCAGCGCGTGCCAGTGTTTGTGGACTCTGGTTGATATTTGGATACTTTAAATGGTAATCTTTACGTGCACCCACTCTCTGTATTTTAAAATACGCGCGTAGACGACGTAAATATTCTTCATGATTGTACTTCATTGTACAGCCGTAAATGAAGAGTAATTTGCATGGCTTCCCTTACACACATTTATATGTAACTAGAAGTGGTGTAAGATCCCCACCACCTGCCCTTGGTGAAGAACAAACGATACATGATTACAACACCAGCTTAACTCAAGGTCATTGTACACACACAGTGGAATGCTTTCAGAAATTTGCGACACACACACACACATACGCACATACATACACAACGATGTTTCTACTTATTTGAACAAGTCCTGTATTAAATGCACTTGTTAATGTTTCAATGTGAACAATTTTACGTTTAAATAAAATCTGTACATACAATAAAATTATGTTTCAGTATTAATGATATAAATATTACTGTTTTATTAATTTAAAATACCGTATATATATATATATATATATATATATATATATATATATATAACCTAGGAACTTCGCAGGTGAAGAAATTAATTTCTATTTTTCATCTGTAACGACATGCGTGTATAATTTTAATTTATTTCACTATACACCTCTGAACCTATGTGTAATTATTTTGTAAACTGCGTTATCTATGGAGGAACTGTTGCAGCAAACGTTAACACTAGAACGATTATATTATTATTATTCAGTGATCAGATAATTTCATAAAAAAATAAGAAACGTAAAAGATATACGCTGACTTTACCGCAACCACGTCTATTTAGATAAACGGCTCGGAAGAAAAAATAATTCTTCACAAAGCAGAACAACAACTACAGTCTCAAATAAATATATTTTAAATCTGGGGCTATGCGTGTACGTAGGGAAGGTCTTCATATGCTCACTGGACAAAATATAAATATTCGCTGGCAGATAATTTTATAAAAAAATAAGAAACGTAAAAGATATACGCTGACTTTACCGCAACCACGTCTATTTAGATAAACGGCTCGGAAGAAAAAATAATTCTTCACAAAGCAGAACAACAACTACAGCCTCAAATAAATATATTTTAAAAAAAAAGATAAATATACATTAGATGGAAATATTTCCTCTGTTTTTCTCTGTGAAACACAAAAAGAACTTGGGAATCGTGTTTCTTCCCTAGATGCGGTCAACACGATTAAAAGTAAAATTTTAATAACAAAGTTTTCACTGTACTTTAACAAGGATGGTAATACTTTTTTTTTCTAGTGCCTAATCTTTTAAACTAAAAAACGTACAATCTTTATTACTTTTACAAGTATAGCTTGAACGTAACACATACACACAGACGTTAGGGAGAGGGAGAGACTGCAATGTGTCAGTGTAAAGTCGTGTCAATGACCTCCTGTATTACAATGGTTTAGCATAGTTTCTTACTGAAGGCTTGCACGCTTTAAATTCAGCTATACCTAAAATATATCTTCAATTAGGGTCATTGTACACACACAGTGGAATGCTTTCAGAAATTTGCGACACACACACACATACATACACAACGATGTTTCTACTTATTTGAACAAGTCCTGTATTAAATGCACTTGTTAATGTTTTAATGTGAACAATTTTACGTTTAAATAAAATCTGTACATACAATAAAATTATGTTTCAGTATTAATGATATAAATATTACTGTTTAATTTAAATAACATACACACGTGTAGTGTTTAGGTCATCAGTACATGACGCAACGGGAGTGATAGGTCCAATTAGGTTTGTTACACGTTGTGTTTTAGGTTAAATAACATACACACGTGTAGTGTTTAGGTCATCAGTACATGACGCAACGGGAGTGATAGGTCCAATTAGGTTTGTTACACGTTGTGTGTTAGGTTAAAATGCAGTCCATGGGCTTGTACTTTGTTTCTTCGCCACCGCTGCTACCACAGTCGTCAGTAATAAAAAAAGAAGAAGAAGAAAGATCAGTTAGGAAACGCATCAGTACTCGTTCGAAACTGAAACGATTAACATCAGTCCCAATGGACCACAGCATCCGCGAATTTCCGCGAAAAAGAAACGTAAAACGTAAAACGTAAGACGTAAGACGTAAGACGTAAGACGTAAGACGTAAGACGTAAGACGTAAGACGTAAGACGTAAAACGTAAACGTAAGACGTAAGACGTAAGACGTAAAACGTAAATCGTAAAACGTAAAACGTAAGACGTAAGACGTAAGACGTAAGACGTAAGACGTAAGACGTAAACGTAAGACGTAAGACGTAAGACGTAAGACGTAAGACGTAAGACGTAAGACGTAAGACGTAAAACGTAAAACGTAAAACGTAAGACGTAAGACGTAAGACGTAAAACGTAAAACGTAAACGTAAGACGTAAGACATAAGACGTAAGACGTAAGACGTAAGACGTAAGACGTAAAACGTAAAACGTAAACGTAAGACGTAAGACATAAGACGTAAGACGTAAGACGTTTTTTTATTCGCGGAAATTCGCGGATGCTGTGGTCCATTGGGACTGATGTTAATCGTTTCAGTTTCGAACGAGTACTGATGCGTTTCCTAACTGATCTTTCTTCTTCTTCTTTTTTTATTACTGACGACTGTGGTAGCAGTGTGTGTGTGTGTGTGTGTGTGTTGTTGTTGTTGTCACTGAGTATCAAGCTACTTACATGTGTGTCCACTCTCTCTCTCTCTCCCTCTCTCTGCATTGTTTTCCTAATTTTGACTAATGCACGAAAATACTTTCAGTATCGCTAACTTCTGAAAGTTTCCACTGCGGACAATGACTTACATCGACTATCAAAACAAACACGCTAAGCTACCCCTACCCTACCGTTGTAAGATACATCAATATATATACGTGAAGAATGTAACTAGCCTTCATACCTCATTGTGAAATCGATAATTGTGTGCGTCAACTTTTAGAGGTGAGTAAACAGATTTGAATACGTTACGTAGCGAACATTGTTATTGAACTTACAGCACTTCTAATCAACATAGTTGTTGGAAATATTTAAACATTATCAAGTGCATTATTTATTGAATTTAATACATGACTTGTTCAAATAAGTAAAAACGTTGCTAAGTGTGCGCGTGTGTGTATGTTTGTACGGATTTATTCTCAGTTGTATGTGCATGCGCAAATAATTCAAATGAACATACATAGACGTAAAATTGTTCACATTAAAACATTAACAAGTGCATTTAATACAGGACTTGTTCACATAAGTAGAAACATCGTTGTGTATGTGTGTGTGTGTGTGTGTGTGTGTGTGTGTGTGTGTGTGTGTGTGTGTGTGTGTGTGTGTGTGTGTGTGTGTGTGTGTGTGTGTGTGTGTGTGTGTGTGTGTGTGTGTGTGTGTACGGATTTATTCTCAGTTGTATGGAGCGGTACAGTTATTTTTACATAATTAGAGTGCGGTACATATTGGTTGAAATGACAAACACGTTGAAAGCCTTTTGTATATATAGCACATAATGTATATGACTACTTTTACAACTGCTATGTAGAGAGAAAATTTATTTAGACACATGTTTCGTTCAGCCACAACAGATTTTCTCAACGAATATATATATATATATATGTTTCCTTTAATTGAAACAATTACAGCAAAATGTTTACTAGTGTAAGAAAATTAATTATTGTTTGTAGCTGTTTAAACACAAACAACTTTTGTTGTTGATGACGTGATTTTCTTCACCAAAAGTATGACTTTGTACTGTTTTGAGCTCTGGTAAATTTATCTTTAGGAGGACGTTGTTCTCTGGTAATGTTTATTTGATCACATAATTGTTTTCTGCCAACAAACCGACTAGGTGATTGTAGATTTATTCTATACTCAGTTTCCAAAATGTATCAATGTGTGTGTGTGTGTGTGTGTGTGTGTGTGTGTGTGTGTGTGTGTGTGTGTGTGTGTGTGTGTGTGAGTGTGTGAAGTTAACATAGCTTAGACAAAATACAAACGTAAAGAAAGAATTTGATATGTACAGCTAACGCTTGAAGTATACTCTGACAAACATGTGTTTCTCGCTGGTTACCGCTAACATATTTTTAAATGAAAATATCATGATAATATAATGAAAATATCATGATAATATATTAAGTGATAAACAACGTGAATGTCTTTGTTTTAGTCGAGTATAATGTCTGGAGACAGTTTTGAAAGTTACATGGCGGATTGGATAGAAAGGCGCTCCACTCAAGTAGAGCATAATAGAGAACTATTACAACGTCATTCCACGACATGCCATTGCTATTCCCAGTCTCAAGGCGAGACAGAAGTAAAAAAAGAGTTATCAAATATTTACACCCAGTTTATTACCGTCCATGCTGGCGGAGTAAATTATGGCAAATTTATAAAAGGTTGGGTGAGTGAAAATTACGTACCACCCTTTCCTGAGTTGTAATATACTTATTTTGTAAATATACATTTGTTAATATACATTTCTTATAGTCTGTATTTTGTTTTAAATATTTTGGATGAAAATTACAGTATTTTAAAATAATAAAACAGTGATTTTGTATTATTATTAATACTGATTGCATGTTTTATTAAATGCTTTTTGTCTTAGGTGTTACCATTGAATAGAAGTATTGTACCACAGGTTATTGGTGTAGTGATCTTTATGTTTATGAAAACCCCATAAAAGTGAAGTCCAAGGACTGACTTAATGTAGTACCAAATGAAGAAGATTGCTTCACAAATTAAAAAATTCATAATATGTAATATATATTTTATTTGTAATATACATTTCATATATTCTGTATTTTTTTGTTTTATATATTTTTATTTTGAAACATTTGAACCCTTTGAAGTTCACATAAAGTCATGTGATTTGTACATTTTACTAACAAAGACACGTCTGTTCATACTAAATGTGTGTGTGTGTGTGTGTGTGAGAGAGAGGGGGAGAGAGAGTTGATCCTTGTCTCATTCTTGTTATAGTCTTAAAAACAAAAGGTTGTCGAACCAACATCATTTTTATTTGAAAATAGTTTCATTGTAAATATCACTTATTATTATTGCTACTACAATTTATATGTCGTTAGAATTTTTAAAATTACAATGGTCTGTAAACTATATTTAAGTTTGTGTACACATACAAATCGGTTTGAATAAGGGAATTCTCGTCAACGTTTGCAGCGAGAGAGAGAGACATACACAATGTGGGTAATTACATTATAAACTAGGAATTTCTTCCGACGTCTGCGAGCGAGAGAGATGGCGAATTTCTACCGACGTTTGCAGCATCAGCAGCAGCAGCAGCAATACACGATACACATTACATTAAAACTATCACGATTATATTATTCATTGATGTACAAACAAACAATTTACATAGCACACACACACATACACAATAGGCTAACATTTACTGTGAAGCTGAATAATTTGCAGATTGTATCTTACAATCATGAAAATTATTATTTAAACTGATAATTGTTTTATTAAAAATATTATTATTATTTCATTTTTTACGATATATATATTTAATTAATGCAAAAATGAATTTTTAAAATTACAATGGTCTGTAAGGTATATTTAAGTTTGTGTACTGTGACAACGTAATCGCTTTGAATAAGGGAATTCTTGTCAACGTTTGCAGCGAGAGAGAGAGACATACACAATGTGTGTGTGTGTGTGAGCAGCACGTACATCGTCCGATAGCGATTTGTATGTGTACACAAAACTTTTGAAAATACCTTATTTCAAGGAGATTTTTTTATGCGAAAGAGAGACATACACGCACAGGTAATTACATTATAAACTAGGAATTGCTTCCGACGTCTGCGAGCGAGAGAGAGAGAGAGAGAGAGAGAGGGCGTTAATATTTGTCGAATAAAGAGAGACATACACGCACAGGTAATTACATTATAAACTAGGAATTGCTTCCGACGTTTGCAGCGAGAGAGAGAGAGAGAGAGAGAGAGAGAGAGAGAGGGCGTTAATATTTGTCGAATAAATATAAACTTTCTAATTTCATCAATGTGTGTGTGTGTGTGTGTGTGTGTGTGTGTGAGCAGCACGTACATCGTCCGATAGCGATTTGTATGTGTACACAAAACTTTTGAAAATACCTTATTTCAAGGAGATTTTTTTTTTTATGCGAAAGAGAGACATACACGCACAGGTAATTACATTATAAACTAGGAATTGCTTCCGACGTCTGCGAGCGAGAGAGAGAGAGAGGGCGTTAATATTTGTCGAATAAATATAAACTTTCTAGCGAATAATAACTATATCTAATTCAGTATCGTTGTGTGTGTGTGTGTGTGTGTGTGTGTGTGTGTGTGTGTGTGTGTGTGTGTGTGTGTGTGTGTGTGTGTGTGTGTGTGTGTGTGTGTGTGGTGTGTGTGCATAGACTTGTTTCGTTGAACCGATCAATGCTGTCAACGTACTCCGAATATACATGCAATTATTTGTATAGTAATCAGAAATGTGTGTGAGAGAGACATTTTAATAATTTGTAGGTTGTATGTTACAATCATGAAAATTATTATTTAAACTGATAATTGTTTTATGAAAATCTTACAATGACGAAATATTATTATTTCATTGTTTACAATATATATATTTAATGCAAAAATGAATTTTTAAAATTAAAATCGTCTGTATTTAAGTTCGTGTACACATACAAATCGTTTGAATAAGGGAATTCTTGTCAACGTTTGCAGCAAGAGAGAGAAAGACATATACAATGTGTGTATGTGTACACAAAACTTTTGAAAATACCTTATTTCAAGGAGATTTTTTTTTATGCGTAACACTTTACCACACACACAGACTTGGCAGTATATTAATTTCTAAATCGTGGTCAATGACTGTCATGTGTCAAAAAAAGGACGCAACGAGGTAGGTGATAAATATATATTTCCTGGTGATTACATTTTAGTATCGCTACTTACAATAATCCATAAGTAGCACGACGCTTATGTAAAACTGATGACGTAAAGAGAGAGAGTTTACATCGTGATCGACAACTGTGTCTAGAGACAAAGAGAGAGGAGGGGAGAGAGAGTTGATATCGAAGTCGTCAACAATTTACTATAATATAGTTTGAATTTCCCACCGAAGAAAAATGTTGGCAGATCTGTTCTATACACACAATAATGCAGGATTGGTAACCCTGATCATATATTTTAATATACACTATAATACACACACATATCAAGTTTGAACCCATACATAGGTTGGTAAACCTGATCATATAGATTTAATATACATTATAACACACAACAAATTTGAACTCATGCAAGGTTGGTAACCCTGATCATATATTTAATATATACACTATAATGCATCAAGTGATAGAAAGTGAAAGTGATCTAAGCTCGCGAAAGGCGGTATATAAAAAAAATAAAAAATTATATTCGCGGATGCTGTGGTCCAGATACGCGAAAAAGTCGCGGATCTTGACACAGATCAGCGAAAAAGTCGCGGATGCTGTGGTCCAGTAGAAAGTGAAAGTGATCTAGGCTCGCGAAAGGCTGCATATAAAAAATTATATTCGCGGAAATTAGAAAGTGAAAGTGATTTAGGCTCGCGAAAGGCGGCATATATTCGCGGATATGCAAATCAATTTAATTAAAAAAATAAAAATATCAAATTAAAGAAATAAAAAAATTTATTCGCGGAAATTCGCGGTCCTTTGGGATGCTGTGGTCCAGCGGTGGTGGGGAGAGCGTGGGAAAAAATCTTGGACCGTGGGAACGGCGGCATCTCTTTGATCTTGTTTTTTATCGTTTTTTATGTTTTTTAAGAAAGGCGGCATTCCTTTGTGAGTCAGGAACCCCATTTTCCCCCTACTCCCATTCATCCAGTGAACAAAGTACTTAATAAATTCAAATATATAGCTTTTTGAACGAAAGAGCTTCCAGCAAACGTCTTAAGAATATTTGTTGATGGAAAATTATTATATTACCGCTATTTAGTTTGTATACATTTATTAGTAACAATTTATAACTTAAAAATGTTCTAATAAACATGCAAATTCTTTGTAGGTCTGAAGCCCATCGTCAAAACAATATCATATAGAAACATAAAGTTAAACAAAGAACTACATTAAAAGTAATAAATCACTTACCATTACAGGTTAATGGTTCCGTCTTCTATTAATAAACACTTAATATTTATTTGTAATATTGAATAAATTTTTAAAACGAGACATTTTCCTGGTCTTAATTGCTGCAAAGTCAGTTATGAAATCACTACAATCTAAAGACGAATTAATGTCATTTTCAGTTGAAAGTATCGCTAGATTTGGTACCCTGTCTTGAGATATTGTTGATCGTAGGTACGATTTAATCAATTTAAATTTACTAAACGATCTTTCACAAGAAGACAGAGAAATGGTAAGGTAAGAAATTTTTTAAAGCTGTTGCTTGTGTTTTGTATGCTTCTAATTCCATTGAAGAAATGTGTTGCAGCAGTCCCTGAGGTGTAAAGTTCATTTGTTCCCGTTAACTTTTGCCCTTTTTAATAGAAGTCTGATGTCTTGCAAGTCACTGAAAAATTCTTCACTGTTTAGGTCATGTGAATACACTTTTGCAGGCACTGTGCACTTAATATTGATTTGGGGAAAGCTGTTCTTTAAAATGTATATCCCCATTATTTACGTACGCCTGAAATTTACAGATGAACCTAAAGCGTTTTCCTAACTCTTTTATATTATAGAAACGGCTTGAAATTTCAAGTAACAGTTTGTCCAAAATTTCTATTAGAGAATGTCGCATTTCTTTGCCGAGTTAATGCAGAATCGTCTGCATGCTCTTCTGGCATCGTGCGCTTCCTTCTTATCCTTTTTGTGATACTGACATCCCATTCATTACATACCTGTTCTGCCTTAGAAATGACATTGTCACACAGCTCATTCCTCCAAACTTTTAATTTGTCTGTTAGCGTCTCCAGAAGTGTCAATGCTTGAATAAAGCTTATTCCTTTGGTCTGCAAGATTATGTGGATTTTACCCATAGAAGAAAGAATATCTGCCCAGAAAAAGGGCAAGGTCACACAATTAATGTTTGTATTCGCCTTAATTTTTAATACTGCATCTTCCCTCGTATCAATTGTTTCAGTTGGTGTACCCCTCAGTTTCTCCAGCGCAGCGATCACTTCATCCAGCTGAGTGGATATTGCTTTCACCGCATCTGCTTTTGAATTCCACCTGGTATCACAGTGTTCTATTAGATTAATATTTGCGAAGTCTTTAAGAACACTCCATCTATGAGTGAAACAGGAAAAGAAGGTGAATATACGTTCTACTGTCCCAAAAAATGTCAATGCCTGAACATTTACATGAGCTACGTGAACTCCAACCAAGTTACGTGAATGGTTGTCACAGGGAGCAAACACAGCTAGTGGATCCAAATCTAATATTCTCTTCTGAACTCTTGAATGGATACCACCCATTGTTGCTTGATTGTCATACGACTGACCTCTGCAATCACTAAGATTCAATCCATCTCTCTCAAGTTTATTAAAATCACTTGTTAATGACTACGATTTTATAGTCTCCTAGTACTAGTTTATGGTTTATAGTATTCAGGCCTGGTTTTGCGGCAGCAAGCCAACCAGCCCAAATTACTTTGCCAACCAGCTTATTCTTAAAAACGTACGTATATTGTGCGTGCAGTGACTCTAAAAAAACAGTAGGGGGTTTTTAAGGCCTTAATGGCCTATATGTACGTTTCGATTGGCCAGGCGCGGATCCATTTTTGATTGATGCATAACTTAAATGAGTAACATGTATTGAAAAAGAAGTAAGTGAATCAATAAACAAATAAACTCCAGGCAAAGAAAAAGAAATAAAGTTGTAGCGTTATCCTAAGTGGTCAATTCGCTATTAAAAAAAATAAAATAATAAAATAAACTGACAAAGACATACGTTATTGTACTTACTTCTACGTTAACACTCCAATTTTAACTTGTTGTAACTTACTGTGATAACTGCAATTTTTATCTTCACTCATTCCTATCGTTTTTATACCATTAAAAGAATGATCAATTTTTTATATCCCCCCAAAATTTCTTGCTGGATCCGCCCCTGTTTGGGAGTAGTAGGTGTGTGTGTGTGTGTGTGTGTGTGTGTGTGTGTGTGTGTGTGTGTGTGTGTGTGTGTGTGTGTGTGTGTGTGTGTGTGTGTGTGTGTGTTTTACAAATTACTACCTGCACTGACGATATGTAGTCTCCTGCTTTACCAAAAGACTTGTTACTGAGACCGCTCTTCCCCTCAGCTTTAACAACTAGGCGAAAATCACTCACCTAGAGTACTCACGTAACAGGCATAATTTTTTTCAGTAAGACAGTTCAGATACTCCATGTAACCGACAACTCAACTCGGAGCGCAAAATTGCTTATTCAGTGATTAATCAATTACTTCACATTTTCTTTACTGTTACTGAAGAAAATCAATGTGGTCTTGTCTTCAAAAGAACGTCCCATTTTAATTGAATATGTCTTAAAAGAGCGTGGAAATTTCCCAACTATAGTGATAAATTTACAGTCTCCGTCAACATCATCATTAACGTAACCACTATCGCTTGTCTGTGCACTGTCGAACGAAATCGTAACTTGATTTGATTTTAATCTTAATCTATATTTTTTCATGGTCAAGTAAGAAGAATATGGGTACGCCTACGCTCTGATGGTCTCCTGTTACTTTGTGTCGACAAGGCAGGCGACTACACATATTAAGTTGAGGATGTGCACCTCCAGCTTGTTGGGACGGTGTGTGGTGGTTTTCATTATTAAAAACAGCTCGTTCCAGTCTTATCAGACTCAGGTGAGGCACTGAGATAAGAACGTAATAGTGGACGAAACGTTTGTAGCTACAAAAAACGTGTGTTTTGTAGTTGAACCTCATTCTCAACTTCAGTAAACAGAAAAGTAGCAGGGTATCGGTCATACATACGTTGTTTGCACTACTGGAAAATTGCCCGTACAATTTATAATTTAATTTGATCTTTTTAGGCTACAACCGTTTGATCAGTATCAGTTTGATTTGTTTACACTCTATCAAATTAATAGGTTAAGTTTATTCATAAACGTATAACACATAACACGTTGTATCGTTATCTACGTAACATATAAAAACGTGTAATATAAGTAACAACGTGAAAACAATAAAAAATTTTAAAGGACAGATAATATGGCCATATATATATCATAAATTTTAAGTCTTTATAAATTTACAGCAAAAAGATAATTTATATATATTTAAATGGGTGAGATTTGCATATAAAATAATAAATTTCACTCTTAACATATGATAGCATGTTTCAATGAGAACTAGTCAAAGTGAAAGTTGCGTGTTAGAACATTATATTATATATACGTTAGAACATTGTATTATAGACAGTAAGAATCATGTCAGAATTGTTAGATAAGTTAATTTTTGACTGTATAAAAAAATTTGAGTTTTGTGGAATAGTGCGAACGTACGCATAGGCATATGGCGAGTGCGCGTGTGCGCGTGTGAATAACTGTGCTAAGAATTAACAATAAAAAACAAATTAAATTAAATAACTTTTATGTAAATCAAATGTCTGATATAAGACTTATACCAGAGTGTGCATAAAAATAAGACCAATCTGGTAGTAATATTTGTTAATGATATAAAGTACAAAATACATAAGTTTTTCATAAAAAAAGGTTTTATCACCCACAAGGATAGTAATAAAATTATACCTGTTTATTTTGCACGTTTTATATTGCCCATATGCAATTTCTTACAAGTAGAATGTTATCTGGACTGTAATGAAAGGGTGAGGGAACAATTTTGACTATTCAGATGGATTGATATATCAGTCAATTTGTTCCGTGACGAGACGCAAGGCAGTCTACAGTAGTACTCAGAAAAACCAGTATCGCTACTCTCTATAACGTGTAATCGTTAGCTCTGATTCAGTACGATAGGTCTGTCAGGAGTTACGAACACTAGTAGTCAAGTGCGCGACTGATATTCGAGTGCAAAGTCGGTAACAGTTTCAAGATTGTCCGATTAGGTCTCTATGAACACATCAAGTTGCAGGAGCTATATAGCCTAATTAAGTAATAATTAATAACTGAACATTGTCATAGGAGTACCCAACCCGTACAACGACCATGAGAACTTGAAAACGAGAGGAGATCCTGAAGAACGACAGGAGGAGCGGCGGTATCCTGACGACTACCTGGAAGGAGCAGCTGTCAACATTCACCAGGAAACAAGGAGAAACACCCCACCATTCATCTTATTCAGGAAAGTGAAACCATTTATAATAAACTAAATAAAACAATTATAAACTAATAAGACACAGAAACTTGTAGAAATTAACGTACATGTTATTAGTATGAAAGAATTATTTTAAAGTAAGACTGAAGGTCAAAAGAAACTGTTTATTAATTTTATTTACAAAGAAGCAGTAATTTATTTATGTAAACAGAACTAACTATTAATTTATTTATTTGTATTAAAAAACTGTCTATTAATTTTTTTATGATAATATAAACTTGCTTAAGATGTTTAGTCTAATATATAGACTAAATTTAAGAAAATCTTTGATTAAAGCCAACATTTCCATATCTGAAATATAGACTTATTTATTCTATGCGACCTTGTACAATGCATAGAATTTGGCACCCCGCCTGGGTAAAAAAGTTTTTTTTTACAATAAAAAAATATTTTTTTCTTCCTTAATCAACTCAAAATTCCTTGTAAAATAAATAACTTATTTAAACAAACATAATTAACATATTTAATCCCAATCTAAACAAATCCTTCTTGAACTGTCAAATTTATATTCTCCCGCAGTAATAGCATATGACATTGATAAGTAAAGTATGCGGTCGTTATCTCTAAACAGGTCTCAATGTTTACTTGCCTCAACTGATCAGTCAGTCAGTCTTTCATTCATACTATGACATTTTATCATACAATTTTCTTTACATTTTTTTATTTAAGTTGATTATTATTAAATCTTTTTTTAACATGATAATGTTTTTAGGCTGGGGATCATTCCACAAAAACGTCATCGAAAAACGTGACGCTTCCACGCTTTCGATTCCCCACGGTCTAGAACTCTTTTGTTTACAAAACATTATCATGCTTCGATGTTTCGGTTTCGACGAAATTCTTTTTTTTTTTATTCGCGCGCGCGTGTAGGGGGAGAGAGAGAAAGAGAGAGAGAGAGAGAGAGAGAGAGAGAGAGATTTTTTTAGTGTTGGAAGTACTTTCGAAGTGACGACGCGTGGAATTTCCCGATAACCTCATTTTTCAGTTCATCGGCAACAATATACGGATTGTTTCCTACCTTATCTCGCAGTGTAAAGGGCCCGTTATATAATCGAAAGAACTTATTGCAGTATTGTCTTCACATTTCCCAACATTATGAGCCTTCAGCAAGACAAGTTCTCCCACACCAAACGTCTGTAATTTGTGTGTAGCGTTGAATTCTTCCGTTCTTTTTGTAGCGACCTTACGAATCCGTTCGTCCGCTTGTACTCTTTTAATCTACATTGGCACAGGTAGATTCGAGGTATTTAAACCCTTTATATAGCCATCTCAAAATCTGTTAGGCTGTTTTCCCGAATCCAACTTCATCGGCGTATATCCGGTGACGGTATTGTAATTCTCGTTGATAGATTGCTCAAAAAACTGTAAATACTGCGGCCAACTATTACGCCGTTCATGACAGTTTTACCCGAAACAACCTACCTAATTCCCTGTTAACACGTTCAGCAAGATTACCCTGTGGACACCTAATCGCAGTCAAAACAGGTTGAATCCCATGCTGTGTCAGGGTATCAGATTATAAAATTGTTTTATTAGAAAATTGTTTGCCATTATCTGTTAACACCCTCTTGACATGTCCGTGTTCAGGGATGTATTTGTTGAGAATAACATTCAATACCGAGCGAGTGGTGGAACGCGTTATAGCATATAACTTTACCAGCTTCGTAAAGGCATCAACGCATACAATTAGATGTTTAAGTCCCCGCGTAGCTTTCGGTAAAGGGCCAAGGAAGTCCACGCACAATATCTCACCTTTACCCTTCGTGATTATGTTGTTCATTTCCAGATATATGTGCTGATTGGGGTACTTCGATGTCTGACAATTATGGCATGCACGCAGAGACGCCCGTACGTTCTTTATCATGGCGTTCCATATGAAGTCCTCCCTTAAGGTCAGGTAACATCTCATGCGCCCGCATGTGCTAAACTACTATGGCAGACCCATATAACCTCGTCGATCAAGTGTACAGGCATGACAATCTTCCGCCTATCATCCACTAATTTGTATAGTGTATTTTCCTCTACCTTATAGCGTGGATGTTCTCGTCGCTGCAGACTGTCCTTCCTGCTCACAATACACGGGTCTTGGTCCTGCTCGGCTCCTACATTCCGCAATTTTTGTTTCAATTCCTGTGGAACTTCATACTTCATAGCAATGATTTTAATGTCAGCATTTTCGTGGTTATGTTCTTCCTTTTTAACCGTTGCGTAACGACTAAGAATGTTTGCCACTCTATTTTCCGTCGCTTTACATTATTTAATTACAAAGTCATATTCCTGTATGCCCATAATCCATCGGGTCATGGCTGAAAAAACTGAAAAAACGTTATTTTGAACACCTAAATGCATACAACAAAAACAGAAATATATAAATCTAATTTGGCCACACATGCAAATAAACACTGGACATGAAATCCCAGACATAACCAATATGACACTAATAAAACATGTACCACACAAAGGGACCATAATGAACATTTGGGAAAATTTACAAATATACAAACATAAAACAGAAAACAAACAAATACCTGAACAAATACAAATCAATACAAAACATGACACAATTTTCAAAGCACTCAACATAGAAAATACACAAAATACTAATATATACACCACAATCACACACAATGATACCAATTTAAAGCACCAGAGACCAACAGGAAACCAAAGCAACAACCAGCCAACAGACAAATACCTCACAAGGCTCAAAATTAGGAAGGCTGAAGATGGGAACACAAGGCTTCCCGAAACATGTTCCAAATAGGGAGAAAACATCTAGAGGTAAAGTCATTATAAAATATATATTATACACATCAAGAAACGGACTGTATCAGAAAGTGTTTGAATATATTGTAATACAACGTGATTGTCCCCGTTATAATACTTACAAGTGGAGAGTGTCTACGCACCAGTTCGGACGTTCAAATTCGTATTTTCTGCCTCAACTTCGGGTTGCCCAACTCTTCTTGGTAAACCAAAATTGCAAAGTTTAATTTTTGATAAGTGAGTACTCAATTTTAAAGATTAGTTAAATAAAATCAAACATACAGTTCAATGCTTCTATTATGTTTTATTAACAATTATCAATTGGTTTTTTCTTATTACAATTTCTTCCAAATTATATATTTTATTTTGTGCCGGTATGTTTAATTATTAGCGTTTGGCTATTCTGTCCAGCCGTTGTATCGAGACTAGGGTTCTGGAGTTGGTTTTTTCGTTTATTTATAATCTCAGGTCGAAGTTCTTGGGACTACAGAAAATGTTGTCAAATGGACTAATAAAAGTACAAAATTTTACAAATACCATATAAATAACATAGAAATTGTTATACACTTATAATTACAGTGGTAAACTATAGCTACTGGATTTAGCGTTTGGAGGTTATTTGAGTTTAGTCAATTTTACGTTTAAAATATATTCACTTAGGGAATCAATGTTAGATTGAGATTGTTCTTCAATTTGAGGTGTTCATTTAATCAAAGAAAGTTCAAGTGTTTGTTAAAAAGTGGTAAATGATGTTGAAAGTGTATTTTCACTTATTGCTTGTTTTTCTTGTGTGTTACTGTTAAGTCGTATTTTAAAATATACTTAACAATCCTCTGTCTCTTCTATCCGGGTAATATTTCTCACGAATACTGCTGATTATCCTTTTTTTAGTTAATTCAATTCTTCTATTTTCTTAGTTATTTGGTTAAGGTATTTATTTTTCATCAGTCATCCTTGTTATTGAAAATTCCGTCATTCATTTATGGGTTTTAGAGATTTTCTTCCTTCCAATGGTTCGTATTCCGTTACTTGGGATTCCTCAGCAATTCCTCATAGATAATTTAATTTCTTCTGTTAATTTTAAATTCATGTGAGTGTTAATGTTATTTCTGTAATTTAGTTTACTATTTTCGTCATTAATTTTTATAGATTTTGTTTAATTAATTCTTTTCTTTACTCATTGGGGTTTAATACGTCTGCACTCATCAAGAGCTAATAATGGAATCATACAATTTATTTACTGGGTACCATAGTTTCTCTCTTCCAAACACAAACTCCCGTTGGTTGATAATTTACAACATGTTACATAAAACTAACATTTTTCTATACAAAATTACTAAAAATCTTTAAACTACTATAACTTCCTTATACTACCTGTAATCTTATATATAATAACACCATTAGTTTGCTTTTTGTTTACAAATTATTTTGATATCTCATAAGGTTACCTTCTTTCAAATTATAACAGATTCTTACATTTTCCATTTGGGTTTCTTTTGATAAATTACCTTTAAACTAATTATTTTCTATCCAGTTTTGTGTCCTACACTATTATTATGAAACCTAACCGGATTATATACTTTATTTTATCAATTGTTATTGTTTTGTCTTAAATTTTACAAATTTCTAGTTACCAGTTTTAGGTCTATTGCCTAGAGTTCACAATTCACCTCCCCTATACCCATTACAACTGTTCATGTCAATTTTCTTAATTTTAAGTGCTTATAAACATAATTACTGTAATAACATAGACTAAATTATAACATTTGATTATTTTTAATCATCCTATAACATAACATAATTCCTTAACAAACCTTTTAGGCCAATGCTAGTGTCTAAGGTTTTACATGTATTTTAAACGGTTCTGTTAAACATAATATTCAACATAATAACATTTGGGGTTAATTAAAAAAAAACAAAATATAATAAAATGAACAGTAGGTGTGTATTAATATTCCCTTATAATTTCACTTATAGAATACAGTGTCTAACTCCCTTTACCTGTTTTCAGCATAACATATTAGTCTTTTATCATTATTTCTAACAGTGGTTAATATAAATTTATAAACTTATAGCGATCCAAAATTGTAATTTCATAATTTTATGATCGAGAAGTGCGTTTGCACAGATCAAGCAACCAACCCAAGCCAGAGTAATAAATAAGGACAATTTAACAACACGTCAAACCGACGCTAGCTACAAGACAATGAGAGAACGCCTGACATAACACAACAAAAAGGAAATAGGATCGACTGTGACAGACCAAGCTCAACTCAGATTTACAACACCACAACAAACTGAACAAAAGCAGAGTCCAGTGGCACGGATACGCAGAAATTGAAGCGAGCACATGCTGTAGGGTTAAATCGAAGCGTGCGAGCCTTTAAGAAAAGGATACTCACTCACAAAGGACTTAGAAAGGTTTTACCCAGTATGAAGACAAAGCAGCGTACACCAAATGAATACAGTCAAGGGTGTCGCACAGCGTGAAACAACGTTAGGATGGCAACTGATATTTATGACAACAGACCGTGGAGGCATCTTGTTGTGACGACGAGCAAGAAGCTGTTAATTGGCAGAAAAAAGACGAAGGGAAGCCAAACAATGAACGAGGCGCTACGTATTGTTAGTAAGGGAATAACAGCAGGCCTTGGGAAACTCACAAGAACAAAGGTTTGACGGACAGGCGAGCAATTACTCTACATTCTAAGAAGTAGTGCGAAGCCCTTTCGCCGTGTATTTTAGGGGATGTTCGATAGCCAACCAGAGTTTAGCATCTTCCAAAGAAGCAGGTGGAGAGGACTGTCGTCATGATGACAACCAGAACAGCGAATCAGGGTGTCGAGAACCATAGATTTCATAGTGGAAGGAAATATCGGACCTATCGAGACGACCAGAGGCGTGTTCGACAGAAAGTTGCATTATGGTAGAAGACGTTTAATAAAAACTGTTTACGAGGTACGCGAGCTCAGTAGTTGTTAAAAATTTCTCGGTTACTCAATTATTCAAAAGTCAGTCAGTTACGCAGTTTTCTCGGTTACTCAATAGTTCTCAGACAGTTACGCAGTTTTTCAATCACGCAGTATTTCACTAAGTTTACAGAAGTTTACCGCAGTAACGCGAAGTGTGAAGTGATATATGTATCGCTAGAGTTTGAGTTTGATACTATAAACTTTAAGAGTATTCCGACATGCAAATTAAACATTAATAAGTGAACGAACGACTCGATGTTAGAACTTTGGCGCGACAATTACGAACACAGTGATCGATATCAGAACACACTATGATTTATGTATAACTATCTCAGTCGTGCGAACTCAGAAACAATAAGTGACTTACGCTCATAACACTCGTGCTCAATATTGCGCACAATCATGATCCAACTAAATTAAACATATATAAACACACGAAGCAGTTTAGCGACAGACAGTTATTTGTACACAACCACTAATAATGAATGCACTTATGCAACACAAGACTCTATAAACTTTCATTATTAACGAGGTCAACGCCAACGGGACGACACAGACCGGGAGTGAATCTTATCCACGAGTGCAAAGTGATGACAAACACCAAATCTACGGAACTTCTACTTACATGGGATCATCAGTGAACAGGAATCCTCACCGATAGGGTTTTGGATATTCACTATCTCAAGTAAAATCCTCATGTTATTAATATTATAATAAAACTACTGCTCTGTCTCTTTTCCAAGAAACCACACTTTGAGAAATTATATCAATTGTTATGATAATATTAAACATAAAAGCTACTCATCTGAGGCAAAATGAACGCATTAGTGTAGGATAAATAATATTTGAACGACTATGTTTGTGTATGTTTATTGTATTGTATGTTATGTTTTACAGCGAACAACGAAACGGATGTATATTGTAGCACAACGAAGTTTTTATCTCATTTTACAAAATAAGATCATATAGGAAAAAAAGGGAAGAAGTCATCTGGAAGGAGTGATATCAACTTAAATAAAAGTAGCAGAGAAAAGTAGTTACAATCATCAATAAAAGAAATTAACAGAACTAAACAAATCGATTCAAAGAATTTATATATAGTCAATTTATAGCCAAAAGGTGTTAAAAAACAAATAGTATGAATATCATGTCAATAAAATAATTAGTAGACCCAGTAATACGGAGTAGTGAGGAGTAACAGCCCAGAATAAATACATTAAAATGACAGTCTTCAAGATATGAAGTAGTAAGGAGTAACAACCCATAACCAATGAATTGAACTGGAATAATAGCAAAATACCTAAAAAACCTTTTGTAAAGACAGAAACCTCTATAGCAGCAAACCACATAAATGGAAGAACTTAAACCATATTAGCTATACCAATTTAGAACCAAAACTAATAAAATAAGAGAATCCAATACAAATAATTAGAATAATGTAAACTTAATTATAATTAAAATAAATGTGATTAAGGGAAACACCCCAAACCAGTTTTAAAAAAGACAACAAAAAGACAATTCTCAATATAAAGTTTTAATATGTTTATTTATATAATTATTTTGTGTTATTATTTTTGTGTATACTAGGAAATACTAGATGTTAGTATATAAGAATTTATTGTATTTGAACCATGTTAATTAATGTTGTATTTTTGTAAAGTAAGGAAAGGCAAAATAATAATTCAAACGACCCATAAATAGTACATCAAAAAATATAAAACTAATAAGATGAATTCATAATAACATTGCTAGTAAAATTGAAAATTGATGACCAAGACAAATTCAACTTTGACCATATAAACTAAATCAGAGAATATAAATGTATAGAACCTAGATTAAATTGATATAAATTATCATCTTCAGAATACAAATATTTTATCCTAAAGATAACAACGACATATAATAGTGATTAAAGGAATCAACAAGTAAAATTGACTTAAATGGTGATTGCACAAGAGAAGGCCTAACAGCAGTAAGCCAGCACTAGTAGAATGCAAATAACTTGTTAAATATTTAAAATAATAGCCAGACATAAAAGGTAAATTACCAGGGTTTAATTAGTAATCAAGGGTGATTAAAATTGCAACATAAAACCTATTGGAAACCATTTACTAGGTATTTATGTGAATCAAAATAAGGCCTATAGATAAATTTCAAAGAATGTAATTCTGAAGCTTAATTCAAACCAAACCAGATCAAATTTAGAATTAATTTGTGTAAAATAAAAACAGGAATATTGTTCTATAATTAGAATTACATAAAAGTACTAAACAAATAATTTATAGCCAATTAAATGTAAAATATGACAGTTTTTTCAATAAGATTGAATTATTTGATAGGAACAGCTGATTCATAAACAATGAGAAATGATACCAAAATCTTATGGAATTTTATATATGAAGGAACAAATATCAGTTAGTTGATTGTTAAAAGCCAAACGAGACAGACGTGTCAGAATACATCACAGAGAATTGTGAACGGAAATTTTTGACTAACACAACCAAGATATATGATGAGTTTACAACAGTTATAAAAGAATATAAAATAAAGTGACTAATAATATAATAACGATCAGTGAAACCTTAAACTAAATTAACAAATACTAAATAAAGCTGTCACTACATATATACACGACTGAAGAACCAAATTGAACTCAAATAACCAGACACCGAGTGAAGGGAACCTTTTTGACATAACACTACTATTACCGAACAAAATCCAGTGGGTGAATACAACTACACTCTACAACTTGTGGATATTCCAAGAACAACATCACTGAAGAGGAATTAAGTAACGGAGACGTTTATTTGAAGGAAAATCTCGTAGATGAATTCACATCGCAGATCAACTCATTAAGGCAGCCATCTTGATTCCATTCGAAGAGGCTGATGGGAGCGTGACGAGTGACGTCAGAGGAAACATCTGTATACTATTGAATATTTATTTATATGTACTAATCGAACTGGAACTTAATCTCGAATCAGACTCGAGCCAGTCGCGGCAATTCAAACCATTACTTTGAACCTAATAAACTTAATTATTGTTTAAACGTTGTTTTATTGATGATTATTTGAGTCATAAATTAAATTACAGTAATTATTAAATATTAACGTGAACTTCTGAAGGAAAGGAACGAGCAGAAGAAGAAGTACAGATACTGAATCGGCCGCTACATGCAATCGGTTTGGCCACGATAATCCATTTAACGTGAAGAAACAAATAATTCTTCATCAGAGCTAACACAGTCATTAAACAGTATTTTTTATTAATTGAACATAAAACAATTAAAAACAATTAAACCAATTAAAATTAATTAAATACATTAATTATATAAAAAACAAATACAATAATTAAAATTTTATTAACCCATTATTATCAATTTAAAAAATATATTATTTGTAAATAAAACTATTTGTTTTATTACAATATATATTGAAATTTATATTCATGTATGTTTTCTTGAATGTATTTTTAGGTCATAATTTACATTTATGTCTCAGAAGTTTATTTGAATGATGTATAATAAATAAGTATTTATTTGTTAAGTATTTCATGCGTTCATTATTGTCACAACCTTAGTAACGAAACACTAACGTTAATTGAATTGTTTGTAATAAATTTTCTTATATCGTTTTATAACGACAATAAAGAGTCTCAGTAATTATGCTAATCGTTAATGAATACAGTTAATTATATCAGAGTAATTAATATATTCACATAAATAAAGCAATTTGACATATTTAATCTAATTGAATAATTGAATTTGCATAGATTAACATAATTGCACACATTGTATAAATGGCTCCCAAAGAACGTGGGGCTCCACAAATTTAAATTGTAGTAAATTTGTTATTGTAAACTTAATTCATTAAAATAAAACAATGGACTCCTTCCCATCCTTATTATATACTAAAACACTTCCTTAAAATAATGGAAAACAATTATTAGTGGTTTGCTTCTAATAAGCATTGTTATATCATATACAAACAGTTTCTGATTTCATTAAAACTATACCAATGTCTACTTATAACTGTCCCTTATAATTTATACAGTTTATTTATTATATTTGGGTCCAGTTATTATTTATAGGCTATTATCACAAGTTCTTTCTTTATTCCTGACTACACTTCACTTTCTTACCTAGTGTTTTTATGTAGTTCATTGATTAACACTGGGTCCTATCATGGTTCATTATTTATTATTATCTTTCTTACTTACTTATCACTATTTTAGTTCACTTTCTAACATTGTATTTTATATTTCATGTATTTATTATCACTGGATCCTATCAAGGTTCATTAATTATCACCACATTCCTACTTAACTATTTAAGTTTATTTTATAATATTGTCCTTTGATAGTTTACTTATTACCACTGTTTCTACATATTATCAGTATATTTGTTCATAAATTTCATTTTCTTTTTACATTTCCTACTGTTTACATACTATTTATTTTCCTACTTAATTTTGTACTTTTATATATTTATATGATTCTTTTTAACAGTAGGGTATTTTTTATATTATGACTTTAACTATTTTCTCTGGATCACCTTTTCCAATCTATTGGGTCTCGTCATCGTCATTTCCTTGTCTACGTCAACTTCAGTTAATAGTGTTGTTCTATCATTTCCTATTTAATAATTTTTATTATACAGCTTTTCTTCACTTATTGATACTTGTAAACCTTGTGCTACCGTAGATCACGTTACATAATATATAATAATAACAAATCTTTTTTTTTTATTTTACACCCCTCACTTTCTGTCAGCGTCGCATAAATCAAACTAATTTAGTGTAAACTACCGAACGGCCTGTGTTAACATGTAGAATTCCAGACAAATAATTTCTATCAAAAACGAATTTCATGGTTAAAATTAATAATCTTCTAAAATAAATAATGGTTTCTAAAACACGTGTTTCAGAAGAGAAACTGTGAAGAAAGTGTGAACGGACGTGCGTGCGTGCTGTGTGCAAACGGTGCAAACAAAAAATGTGTGCATATGAGCGGAATGGTTACTGCTTTGTTGAAACTATTAGGAGACTATCGTGGAGTAGGAATTACGCATATCACAATCCAGATTCAATCATTTTTGAGTCGCCCTTAAGAATTGACATTTTCTTTATACCAGTTAACATTACTAAGGTGTCTTAATGCCAATCCGATTGTATACACTGACCTTACATGATTTGTCCGTAACACCATTATAATGTCATCATGGTTTTTGAAAAGCTACAGTAGAGATGAAGTAGAAAAAAAGAGATATCACAAGCAAAACGATTCCACAAAACTTTGGAAGTAGTTGTAGTCACCAGTTCAAGTTAGACTCAGTTTCAGTAGGTACATCACCTAAGACCACTCAGAGTCTTAGTGGTACATCACTAAGCGTACCTAAATGTTTGTTTATTTGCCGATAAAATATTTTATGCCTTTTCCTTTTCCATACAAATTCTACAACAAATTTTTAGTACGCACGGCACAGTTTAAGTCCCAACTTAAGTTCTCACATTGATGATGAGAGGCGGTCTAGGACTCGGTGATATCAGACTCTGGCTGGATAAGGTGACAATCAATTCTGACTGAAACAGATACGAATCTTCAACTATTCGTATATGAATGGAAAACGGCTACATACTCCGCTTACGTACAGGCCCTGTTCCATTTGAACTTCAATTTATTAGTGAAAAGACTTAACATGTCGCGGCTACGTAGTCGACATATTAAGGTGGTAGGGGCCTGAAACAAAAGGTCCAGAATGTTGAGTTATCACTAATGTTGAGTTATCACTGGCGTGATATATTTCTATGACAGATTTATAGAAAACATAATACGAGAACAGAATGAGAGAACCTACCGTTGTCCATATTGCGTGGAGGTAAACTGTCACACAGTTTCAAGAATCTAAACATATCGGCGATTTGGCACACCGGCCAACTAAGTAGGAAAGGGGTTTCCTCGCAAGTGAAGTCTTGAGTACACCGGCCCACACCACGACCGCGTAGAAAGATAATAGACCTTGGACTGATACTATGTGCTGTTTGCGTTATACTACAGTTAAGGCCCTTTCAAAAGAGTTGTCACCTGATTTAGTTTTAGATATTACAATAACTCTATCCTGCTAAAACTTTTCCTTCGGTTTAATGTGTCGGTTTGACAAGCGTCAAAAGCTGATAATACCATCGTATTCCGTGCGAAAAACTTAAAAAATTACCATTTTAAACTGCGAAGTATTTGAAAAGGTCATTTCTGTTTTTGTAGTAAGTTTTGCACTATGTCAAGATTGTAAGGGTGTTTAATTAAAGTATAAACATTACTGAAAATACTTTTTTCAATAACTTAAACACATACAAAGTCATACTACGTAATATTCGTGGAAAAAACAGTCATAGATATAAGACACAGTGGCGTAATTAGGATCGGTTCCTAGTGGAGAAGGGAGTAAGAGTAGCTTCAAGGCTATATCCCCTCATTTTTCTCACGAAAATGAGAAACTCAGGATTCTTACCATACAATTTTATATATATTCGATTATAATTAATTTCTGTACGCACACAAAGTATTATATTTGGGCCCAAAAGTCAATAAAGTTGATTAATTATTTTGTAAATTATTCAAGTTTTTAAGAACTTTGATTCCAACCAACAAAAACTAAAATACATTTCTTTTCCAGAAATGCTCACAAATGAAATTTTTACTGCACCAATATTCTTTTTACCGAATTATAATAATGTCCATCCACACATTACCAAACACATGCATCCTCAGAAATTCTACACTGGGAAATCAAATTAAACAGCTCATACGAGAAGAGTTTACTTTTTTAGTGGTCAACATATCAGTTCTCAAGGTCGCTTAACTCCCGTTTTGGTATGGCAGTTTACTCACCTTCATCCTTTGCGGTCTAATCCTTTTCCCACCTGCTTGAGGGTGCGCCAGTTCGAATATTTTTCTAGATACTAAAACGGTGTGCCAAAACACCGTCACCCGTCCAAATTCAGTGGAGTTGTAAACGTGTGGCACTCCTTAAACAAATAGTAGGACAACAAATTAACTATTTTAATTGTATTGATTGTAGACCGATATCGAATCTAAGGACAAAAATATTGTGACAGATACAGTGTGTCATATGAATCTGGATGCTGAACCCGGTGTAGGCTTATAAGCAAATTATAAAATAAAATTTTAGTTACGTTAGAGAATATTTTAAATTTAATTCATGATTAATTGTTCAATTATTTTTTAATTTCAAATTATTGATTTACATTTACTAAGTCGTTACTAACATTCTTGATTCTGTTTATAACACGAGGCACTCAGAGCTGCAGGGTAAGGGAGGATGGATGTTGTATTCCGGTAGAGATTTATGTATGACATTTCGCTAACGTTTATTTATGAAGGTGGACATTTTTCCATTGGAAATTTCACAGTGCACTAATTAACTAATAATATATATGTATTATACAATCTGTGGTGGAACTCTAGAAATATTAGGAATTCATCAAGTCTTAGAATATCAACATATAGAGGAGTAAGAGAACCTGTAGCAATATACGCGTTCAAAAGCACCCATATTGTAATTAGCAAAAAGAATAAGCTGAAGAGGTTTATTTACGAAAAAATGAAAGTTGATCCTAAACTCAGGTAGAGAAATCATGATGCTGAATATATGAACGCAAGGAATCACAAAATAAGATGTTTTGGGTGGAAAAAACTTAAATACACATATCAAAACACTGAGAAAAATATATTCTACCTACCTCCTGCAAAGAATATTAGCAGTGTTTGTATAGAAAACGATGAAGTAAGGATAATTAGTGGTAGACGGGAAGAAGGCCCAAAGTTCTGCGAAAGAATCAGAAGCTTGAAAATCCAAAAACATGTTAATGAATATCTTTTAGCAAAGCGATATAAAATTTATAATTAAGAAAGTTAAACATGAAATCCGGCTGAGTGATCTTGTGGATCACATGGGAGGGCAATGTTCGGAAAATGACAGGAGCTCGAGTAAGAAGCAATCGTTTTCAAGTGGCCCAGTAACTTCATAATATTAACAAAACTGCCCCTTTCAGTATGTTTAGAAAATATACTTTACATTAAATAGAAAATACGCTAAAATATAATTTATTTATTTAAATTTAAATAATTATTTTATGTAACAAAAATAATTGTTGATTATTTATAAAAATATTGTTTCCAACAAATAACCGAAAATTTTAAAAATTAGTTTAATTATAGTAGGTGAATTATATTTAATTATAGCAAGGAAAATTGTTGTAATATCCTTTGCATAATTTAGAGCAGCTGAAGACGAATGTCTGCTCTAACAACTCAACTGGCGCGATATATGCAAATTAATAATTTTTTATTAATGTGAGTGTCACAGTTGAAACTCAGGGAAACTCGGGCGTGTCCTTCGCCTCCACACCCTATCCTTCTCTTGGCTCTTTCAATAGCCTACGACTCTTATCTCTAACTGCTCTCAGTCCTTCCCATTTCCATCCACCTTCTGCCCCATCACTGTGTTCTTATTTGCTTTCATTACTTCTCACGCTTTTCTCCCTTCTCCTTCCATTTACATTTTTGTTTATCGTCCACATTTCACTTACGCACGTCCCCGTTCTCACGCATACTCATACAGATATCCCGTTTTGACGTTTCAACTGTGACACACGTAAAATTGAAAATTTATTCCCAAGTATTATTTCACTGAAGAATTAAAAAATATAAAACAGAGACTGGTTCTTTGTTGTACTTGCTTCAGCACCAACAATTTGTACGATCAATATAGGCTACTTGTAGGATATTTTAAATGCCCGTAATAGTTTCAATAAATTGGATTCTTTTTAATAATTATATTATGTGTTATTTTTGTCTGACTTTGTTTATACGCGTATAACGTAAGATAATTCTTAATACTGTGTGATGTTCATTAAGAAAGTCCAGACGATCAGTGGTGGCCAACCCGCAGTACGCGTGCGGAGGTGTGCTGAGTGGCGCGCAGGAACACAAAAAGATATTTCTTTTACTTCACCTACTACCAGTATAATAACAGGCCCCATGCTAGCTACTAGCCCTTGTAAGATTTTAAAAGTACATTTCAGGTAAAAATTAATTGTCTACATTTTCATAATACATTAAAGTATCAATGTGCCAAATAATAAGCTGAAAGCATAACACCCCTAATTTTAGAGTTAGATATACATTGTGTACGGAAGTGAGAGTGAAGAGGAGAAAACTGGTAGGTAAAGAAAGCTTGAGGGAGGTGGCCGACTATGACTTGTTCTAGATTCTACCAACAGTGGCATTTAATTACGTACAACCATTTTGAGTAATAATACTCAAAAGATTAACTTATACCTATTTGTCAAAACTCGTTTTGAATTCTCAAGAACATATAAATCTGTTAATAATGATTTTTATAAAATCAATTCGGAATGGACTTTTTGTTAAAACACAGTGTGAGTAAAATAGTTACACACAAAACTTAAAATAGTTACACATCTTCGTTAAGGAGTTATACAAATCAAAAATTTCATAATAACCTAAAATTAAAAAAATAATGTTAACGTTAATTCATAGGACATGGTAGAGATAGAGATGTTATAACGGACAAGTTATCAATATAACATAATGGGTTTCCAAAAATGGAATTAAGCTTTAATTAGAGATAGATAGATAGAGAGAGAGAGAGAGAGAGAGAGTGAGAGAGAGGTACAGACAGACAGGCATACAGATAGAGAGATAGACAGGTAGACAGACGGACATGGTACAAAAAATGTTTAAGTGATTTTAATTCTTATTAATATGTTTCATCAGCCCGTTTTCATTTTTAAAAATTACAAAGCCCGAAGAAAGTTTCAAAATTACTGACGAATGTTACATTTGTTCCATAATATATATTACATATAGCCGACTGGAAGTAAATTAATTGTACAAAGCGTTTGCAATAGTGTTGAATCTTTCGTATTTCTCATTAGTTATTGTGTAATTTAGAATTTTCTAAATGAATGATTGTTTTTAATACCAGTACTGAGTGAAACATGTTAAAAATAACTTTTCATAATTATATAATTGAACATCCCTTCATCTGTATTTAGCTATACTATATTTTACTACGCTACATGTTGACTGGCATATGTGTAAACGTTTTCAGCACCAATTCTAATATCTAATTGTTGGTTACTGCTTTTATAATTAATTAAAATATATCATTACATTTATGAGTAATTTAAATTGTAACATTGTATAAATTAAGTTCTGTGATATTTTAATTTTCTCGTTGTCTTTAAAGAAAACATTTGATGATGTAAAACAAACTATCTCGACTCCTTCATATATACAATGATACATACTTACGCACGCACACGCGCGGACGCACACACAAGCACACACTCGCATACACAAACACGTTGTTCACTCAAATAATTGTTCTGTTGTGTTTTACATTTCTTTTGTATTCATACACAGGTCTTGATGATGTTAATAAACAGTGTCGAAATGGCGACACACAAATAAGTTAAAATTTATATGTTACTAGCAGACCCGACAGACGTTGTCCTGTACACACGTCGTTAATTCGAAAATTTCAAACATTCTTCAATAAGCTGTAACAATCTGGACTGTTTTGATGAAAATTATTATTCAAGAGTTATTTTAATATCTAACGTCATTACATGTACACTTATCCAAATTCGACCGATCGGTAGCATGTGAGTATATACTGTGTGTGTAAGTATGCATATACTGTATGAGTAAAGTGAAATGTAGAAGCTGTGTTAACTAAAAAGATGCATCTATTACCACACTCCACGGATGAAATTTGTAGACTGGATAATAGCAGCCACTGTCTATGATTATTGACACGGATATTTCTAGGCGTCACCGAAAATTTTAAGCGAATGAAATGACTGATTACAGGCTGGGATATTATCCGTGGAGTGTGGCAATAACAGCATCGTAAATACAAACTTTAACTTGTTTTAAGTAAAGGTAAAAAATCTTACACTGAAACTATTTTATAACATTTATTTATTAATTTACAAAAACTTAATTTATCTTAATGCTATTGGATGTACAATATTTTTAGTTAATCCTTGAGGCGTATAAACAAACAAATTCGATGGTTTTCCAACTCTGGAACACGCAACATATAATTGACCGTGAGAAAAACACGGATTTTCTAAATCTAAGCCACAAATTGTCATTGTTTGGCCTTGTGACTTATTTATAGTCATAGCATATGCCAAGCGGATTGGAAATTGTAAACGTTTGAATGGTATAGGCGAATCTGAAGGAATCATTGGGATCCGTGGTAGAAGTACAACCTCACCTTGAAATTTTCCACTCAAAATAGTAGCTTCAAGAATGTTGTCCATGATTTTTTTTATAACTAATCGCGTCCCATTACATAATTTCGGAGCATTCAAATTTCGAAGCAAAATTATAGGTGAACCAATCTTCAGTCGCAAATTATGTGGTGGCATTCCCGGTAAATCTAATGAATTTAAAAATTCTACAGGATAGTTAACAACTTCATCAGGATCAACAACAGTGTCGATCGATTTAAATGTAGTTTCATTACCAGGCAGTAATTGCTGTATTTTGAAATTGATGGCATCAACATCTAAATTTTTCGCAGCTAAAATTGCTCGCTCTCGTAGCCATCCATGATTAGTATAATTATGTCTCAAATCTGGAAAGATACTGTTTATTAACTCATCTTTGGTAGCCACCATGTTGCAAAAATTCTCTGGAAGTCGAATATATTGTGTATCTTCATACAATTCAATTTTACCATTGCCAATATCCAACAATTGTTCAGAGAATCTTGACGCTAATGGATCATTTTGAAGTTGAACGCGCATATTAATAGTAAGGCATAATTTGCTGACACTTCGCCATAGATAAGATTCTTTTAAACATGCGTTTATTTCGTCTGCATATGTCGCGCGTGGAATGACTGGTAATGTTTGTCTGAAATCACCAGACAGCAACAACAGAGCACCACCGAAAAGCCTAGTATTATCCTTGATATCTTTCAGGGACCTGTCGAGAGCTTCAAGCGAATGCTTGTGGGCCATGGTACATTCATCCCAGATAATAATTTTGCATTTTCTCAAAACTTGAGCCATGCCTGAATGCTTCTTTATGTTACACATTGCTTCGGGATTTGTGTGAACATTCAAAGGTAATTTAAGCGCTGAATGCGCCGTCCGTCCACCATCAAGTAACGTTGCTGCGATTCCTGATGAAGCAATAGCCAATGCAATATGATTTTGTGATCGGATGCGCGCAAGTATCAATGAGATGAGGAATGTTTTACCAGTACCACCTGGTGCATCAAAAAAAAAGAATCCACCTTGTTGCGCTGCAATTGATACATTAATTTGATCATATACATTTCGTTGCTCAGCAGTGAGCAATTGTTCATTATTGGCAACAAAAGTAGCCAAAGAAGTTCTATCGAAGTGGTGTTCCCGTTGAACATCGCTGTTGATGGTATCTACTGCTGGGCGGTTCGGCGCTGGCATGCCGAAATGGATGAGCGGCATATTCGAAATAAGAATACAAATATCCTCAATCATTATTAATGACTCATTATATATTTCTGCGGAGAATTCAATATTTTGATTTTGATTAGTAATTCTAATCCGATGTAAAATATCCTTACTCATTGAGTCTTTATATTTGTCCCACAGAGCAGATGCTTCAGACGGAAAACACGTTGTCAATATTATTGAAAATAATTGACGAATTTGTTGTGGAGATGAGCTCAGTGCTGCATCTGCAAGTGTGAGATCCCAATGGTTATCATCCTCCAATAAATGTAACTCACGACACGCATCGAAGAAAGTGTCGTATAAAGTACCATTGACTTTTCGCAAATATCGGAAAGATGTTGGTCCAGGAACGTTAACCAATAACAAACGCAAAAAAAAACATTCGCGTTGCTTAGGATGAACTGTATATAATCGACCTAAAGTATTTGTCATAAATATGTCGGTGAATCCTGGGACTGGAATGCCTCGTTTCCGTGGTTCCCAATTTTTTGATTGTTTATTCCACGTAAAAAATTTAGGAACATCAGTATACATTAATGTCCTTGCGAATTGACCAACAACATCTTGTCGGCAACAAAGGTTGAAAAATTCAGTAAGAGTTGTTTTTGGAGCCGTTAAAGCTTGTTGTAGTGCAGTCTGTTCTGTAAAGTAAACACGCTGTCGGTTTTCAAGATGCACAGCCAAATGTATAACAGCAGGATCCCTTTCATGTATAGGAAACGTAAAAATGCGCCAAATAGCTTCGTTACTGCTTATGTATCGACCCATTTGATAACGTGTAATTTCGTCATTGTCATTTACATTTTGAACAGCGAATACAGCTTTATCACTGCCCTTGTGAACATACTTACAAATGTATTTTATAGATTTCACTGAACTGCATAGTTCAACGTTTATGTGCGCTTTATAGGTTTTGCACAGCAATGGTGAATATGGAACTACCCAGCGATTATCAATATCTACTCTCACACCGTTTGACAGACGCAATTCATATGATTGACCGCCATTGTCTACGTCTCTACGCCGGTAAGATGGATAACCGTCAATATTGGTGATAGTATCAGATTGGCATGGTTTTGGAAAACGTTTCGTACATTTTCCATTGTCCATACATGGTGACATCATGTTTAGAGTACCACATGGACCATGGATCATATTAGTAGTTACAATGTGAAACAATTCTTGATCAACATTCGGATCTGGAATTTCGGCTGAAATAATTTTGTCGATTTCTTCTGGGCGTACTTTATCCACCAACCAAATCAAAATATGCGCATGAGGTAAACCTCGTTTTGCCATTCAACAGAGTAAAGCCAACAACGTGTTTCACCAAATACCGAGTAATGTGTAATCAAATTCATCAAAGATTTTAATTTTTGTTTAAAAACACGTGCAGTGATATCATGGCGATGCATCGATGTTTGACCTGGCAACAACAAACTTTGAATTTCATCCCAGTTTGGATTACACGTAAATGTGATAAAAAGATCTGGTCGGCCATATGCACGTACGTAAGTCATGGCGTCTTGAATATACTCTTGCATATGACGCGGACTACCAATGTATGATGATGGGAGAATATATGCGCTACCGATGTTGTTGATGTCATTAGTTGCATCTACGTTACCAATACCGGCGTCACGCAAATGAATGTACTCCTCAGCACGAAGTTTTGTTTGATTAAATTTTATATATCGTAATCTCTCACTTTCGATTTTTACGTACATATCGACAATATACTGATGAAATAGCTGTCTGCATCGGAGAATGGTATTGTCTTCATTAGCACGAATCATCAATCGATATGCGTAGAAGTTCATAGCACTAACTTTCTTGATCAGTTCTTCACCTGCAAATAAATATATATATGAGAGATACAGAAATTATTTGAAAAAAAAAATCTGTAAGATAGTCTATAAGTTGTACCTGTAGTTGGATTCCTTTGTTTAATATTTAAATGGTATCCATCTTCTCCTTCCCAAAATATCAACGGATACTGCAATGCATCGTAAGAACGATGATTGTCTTGAATTATTTGCATCGTATTATCTCTGCGTTGAATGCGAATGTCCCGACGTTCACATGGGTCACCAGCCATAACAACTGCAACTTCATTAATAGTTGGAACATTATATGTGCCTGCGTGCTCTCCGTAGGGCACTTTGTCTGCTTTAATGATAATGGCGTAGTTGTCGTTTTGCAGTCTGTTAGAAAAAGTCTTGAACAATTGCAACAACTGGTTATGGTTTTGCAAAAACGTTTCCAAAATGTCCACAATTTCTCGTTCCTCCATCTGCTCTATATAGTTGTAAGCGCAGCGTGTGTGTGATTGTTGCTCCTCATTGCCCATAAAATAAATTTGTAAAAATTTTGGATCGGCATCAGGCATTGGGAGCAATGAACCAATTTGGTGGTACACTTGACCTTGAATTTTGAATGTAGATTCGAAATTACGACCATCTTCATTATGAACAATTTTTGTTGCTCCAAATGATGTCATTTGGAAGCATGAATTGAATTTACGAATTTTTCGCAAAAACAATTTCGATTGAGATGTGGTGCCAGCTAAAAGTGTTTTTAAAGGTTCCGGCGGTGGATTTAGCGATGGCAGTGAAATTTTTCCAGATGCGCAACATAAACCAGGTGATTCACCTTTGTACTTGAAAGCATGACAATGTTGACATTCTTTGTCCATACTACCAATCGAGATTAATGCATGTGACGAATAGTTGATTTCAGGATCATATTCAAACGCAAGGCGATTGAGTGATGCTCTTGTCAATGCTCGATCATTTTGCATCCGGCGTTGGTTACGTTCTCTATGTGCATCCGTCGCTTGTTGACGTGCCTCTCGTTGTCTTACTGCATTAGCACGAAGACGTCGAGTGCGTTGTACTGAATTTTCATTCGCACGTGTAGATGCAACTTGATCTCTCAGATTTGCATTATCCGCCGAGTGTTCTTCATCTGTTCTATTTATTCGACGATCATGGACCAATTGCGCGTTCGGAGTAGGTCGACCAATATTTCTGGCTCTTCCTCGAAGACGTGGCATTTTTCTGCAGAAAAAAAATACTGTAATATAATACGCAACGAATGTGAGTTTTTTATTGAGAATGAAATTTTAATTAATTAACAAAAAAGATTTATTGTAACAAATTTTAGATAAAAAACGTGTAATTTTATTTTTTTGCTTGATAATATTTAAAATGAATAATTTTTTCCAAAGTTAAAAATTTATACGAAATAAACTCAAGTAATCCACAACGAATATGGGTTATTTATTGAAAATGAAATTTTCAATTATCACCGAAAACGATTTATTCTAACAAATTTCGGATGAAAAAGGTGTAATTTTATTTTTTTGCTTCTTAATATTCAAAGTGAATAATTTTTTTAAAGTATAAAATTAGTTAAATAAACATTTTCCAGTGGACCAAATTGTGAATCTAAACCATCCAGGGACCCACTCAAACACACACACAAAATTTCATCAAAATCGGAACATGAATAATAAAAACAATTTAAAAAATTTATTATGAAATTAATGAGCTACACAAATAAATTTTTAGGTTAGGTTGGTTGTTATAAAACTCACGTGTAAATTTGATAAAAAATTTATACAAAATATACTTACTTCGATTCCACCCTAAATTCGCAAAAAGTATCGTTTTTTAGGCACACTTCAAAACTCTTCAAACATCAATTTCTATTCGTAGTTAATATTTTAATTAGCACACGACTTGAACGAACACAATAATAACACAAAATTTCAAATATTTTTCTCAATTTGATCGCAGCACCAACTGTCGGGACAAACTGAAATTAAAATACAATAATATTTAATATTTGATGCTGCGATGGTAGCGCAGTCTACCGGATCCAATGTAAAACATTCCAAAATTAACAACTACTTATAAATGAAAAATTAGTTAAATAAACATTTTCCAGTGGACCAAATTGTGAATCTAAACCATCCAGGGACCCACTCAAACACACACACAAAATTTCATCAAAATCGGTCCAGCCGTCTAGGAGGAGTTCAGTGACATACACACGCACACACGAAATATATATATAAAGATATCAAATTTTTAAATGTTATATTTTTGACAGATCCTCAGAAACACTTCACCGAATAATTCATTGTTATTACTATCATGTGATAGTCTCCTGTTACATCAGCTCTTAAAAGACGACGACGATGACGAGACAGGTGACAGCTATGGTACTGTGTGCTTTTTTGTAGTTGAAAATATTTCATGTATCTGCTTATATTATATAGGCAGTATGGGGAGAATCACTGTGCTCCGACTGCTCTCACACTTCTGTGTGATCTTTTTTTGTGTATCTGTCATTATATACATATAAAATATATATTACAACGTTATTTTTAGACACTTACTTTTACACATATGCTCTTACTCATTTGTGCGCACTTACCCACGTCTCGGAGGTATACTCTTCTTCTGCAGCATTTACCTTGATGTTCCCCGGCTGGGTCGCAGGCTTTGGTCGTTGATTGAGTGTCGATAAGCACGTGAATAACGTTATAAGTTTTAATACAAGTAAAGAGTACAGAGGATTTAGTACTGGTTGTGAAATTAGTACGACTGTTTTAATAAAATCATATTCATTTGATTTATTCTTTAAAAATTCCAATTATCATGTTATTAATTGTTTAGTGTGGGTTACTTATTATTTGAACCCTTATATTCAATCTGAATATAATGCACTTATAACGTGTTTAAATCTTATTTCTTATATTTCTAAGACATAGTATACACATACATAAATCATATATGACCTGAAATATTACACAGACATATATAATATATAACACATATAATTATTATAAAAAAGTGATTAATACGTATGAAATTCAATATTCATCTTGTCTTTGCAACTGTGGTTTTCAATATATACCACTTAATAAAACTTTTAATTAATTATATATTTATTAAAATATTAATAGACAACATTTATTACTTTAATTGATTTTATTATTTAATGTCTCAATTAATTAAAAAATCTTCTAATTACGCAACTCCCATATTTAAAATTACTCATCTAATCAATTATAAAATATAATAAATATATGGTTCTTCCTTGACCATTTATTTATGAGATTACTACAGTTATATTCTCTATTCTCAATTATATTTTTGAACAATTATTTATTTATTCATTATGCAAATTTAAAAAATATACTAATGTTCTTGTAAACTTCTATATGGAAACTAGAGCTTTTCTCGATGGACCTCAGGGTCATTTATAATATTAAATAAATGTCTGACTTCACCTGCGTTTTTCTGCAACCATTTAACTTTGTTGTTACCGTCATCTGGACTCTCGAGTTTGTTGATCCTCTTCGGTATCACCTTCTCTGTCTCTGCGTCGTTCGAATTCCTCGCTCCGTCTCCTGGATTCTGAGTTCTGACGTGGACCTCTAGTCGTGATGGTGTACGGCTGGATGTAGCTGCATGTGCTGTCTTTGCGTCCTCTCGTCTTCTTGTTCTAGTTCCTCTCCTCTTCTTATCTTGTCCCTTGTAGATGTCTAGATGTTCTATGTAGACTTCTCGAATTTCATCGTCGTTACAACTCTCATAGATTCATTAATATAATCTTTTTAAAATCACTCGTGTTCATTAATATTTGCACCGACGTACTGCCGGTTCCATCCCACTTCACGTTATTGAATACTGTTTAAAACATTACTAAAACTTTGTAAAATTTACTGTATCGAGATGCGTGAAAGTCGCGTACTATCTGAGCTTTATCTGAGTATCATCTGAGTCTGAGAAAGAGTGTGTCGCTCGCTGGGGTTTTATACTGCTGCCGTCGTTGAAATCCCTGTTGGAAACTGTTTTGACAACATTGAACAGGTCGGCGCGTCGGTTTAATCGTTACTTTCAACCTACGCGTCTTTCTATGAAGCGCACACTTTTTTATAAATATTATTTCACCAATCGTTCGGTATAATATTAAACCTTGTTTATGCAAATTATGACTGTTACGCTGTGTAAATTATGGCAGTTATGGCAAAATTTCACACGGTGTCTGAACGGTTCCCATGATTAATAACCACTTAACGCCAAACTGAAGCGCCAGGCGACAGCTGTGTTTTTACATATGTCGCTGATTCGTGTGGCTTCTGGTTCTCGTTCAGTACTTAAAAAAGTGTGTAAAATCTTCCACCCTCGTTTGCATAATTCAACCTGTCTGTCGTTTACACATGTACACATACACACACACGCAGACTGATACATAGGCGGCCGCATGTCGTTCTGACGTCACCTCTGCCGGTCAGCGCGTGTCATTTTCTCCCCTTCGTTACGTTTAAAAACCAACTAAGCTATGTGCTTTCATATGATTGCTTACTTACAATACTTGATTTATTTAAAATTAAATACTACGTTTATTTCTTACATTATTTCTTATACCTAACGTATATTTATTACATTAAGTTTCTTATTTACATTTTATATATTTCATACGTGCTTTCGTATGTTATCATACCTCAGTCAGGGGTTGATACATATACTTATGCTAAACGTATCGTTGCAATATATATATATATATATATATATATAATAACATCGCCAAATTCAGATCATATTTGATGAATATAAGTATGTAAAAAATGCTAAAAAATAATATATTTTAATAAATAAATAAATAATGAAGAGAATAAAAATATAAAATCTAATTAAGAAAGAAGGAGGAAGAATAATAAACTAAAAGTGATTATTAAAGAAACTCACAGACTAGACTGACAGACAAACGACTTTGACCCAACCCCAGAGATTGGCCAGATAAGAACCAATATAAAAGTAAACAAGGTGAGAAGTGAAGGAGAAGAAAAATGAGAACAAAGAGGCAACAAAGCAACGATGAAAAAATAAAATGAAACAAGTCGAGAAAACACAGACAAGGAATATAGAATAGAGAAGGGAGAATTAATATAATCAAATATAATAAAGGAAACAAAACCGGTAAAGAACCAATATAAAGAATAAATGTTAGTATTGATTGAGTGACAATTGTAATTAGTCATTAATAAAACACGATAGCTAAAAATACACTAGCCAAAGAATTAGAAGTACATGTAAGTTAGTAATACAGAAAGACATGATATTAATAAGTATATATAATATGTGTAGAGAAAGAGAGAGATATTGAAATAGTGAGAAGTAAACGGAATTTAACATAGTGAAAGTGAAATTACCCTAAAGTGAAATGATAGAAAAAGAAACACTAAGTAAATTATAATAAACACGAAATAATTTAAAAAGTGCAGGTGATGAGTAGATAAAAATATTGTCAATGATAGCAATAGGAAAAATAGTGAAAGCTAAGATAAACAATTAGTAAAAAAAACAAACACTAAAGGTTTAATAGTGAACAATAATATTTAAGAAAGTTGTTAAGAATAGTATTTAAAATAAACCATTAATTAAATAGTAATGAACACTGAAGAGTGATATTAACTGTATAGATTAGAAAAGAATCTTATTATAGAGTTTAAAAGTATATAGTAGAATTTAAAGGTGAGAACCCCATGAAAATGTAATCAGATAGTGTTACCATGGAGTGAAGGCAAAGAGTATTTATATAATAAGAAGTTTAAAAAATCAATAAACACCCATGTTATAAGGGATGATTATTGAAGCAAGTTCAATAGAGGTGAGGTTGTTTATCACCCAAAAAATAAATCAAAGGTATGAATTGTACACCAATATTAGATATTAAGTGTTAAATAATTGTTTAAACAAACTTATGAATCGGATATGGCTGGGGTAATTATACCAACCATAGACCTAAATGTTGTATTTTATGTGATGAAAAAATAGTAATTAATAGCCATATTGTTGACATTGGCGGAGTAAATAAATAAGAAAGGAAAGTAATGTTTGATTTAGAAAACGAGAAAACCAGTTAGTAAATAGTTAGCAATACATGATGTATAAAATAGTAGTAACATACAAATCACACAAAAACAGAACCAAAACACATCAATAGATAATAAACATAGTTATAAGAACAAAATAAAGCTCTAGGCTAAAATGAGATGTAATGTATATGAAATAATCAAAAATCAGTAATGGCTACTTAGACTTGAGAAAGGCCTAACTGTCAAACACCAACAAATACTAATTGTACGAAAATAACCAAGTAATTAACAAATCCAAGGTGACTAATCAACCAAGGATAAATTGTAAATCTTATTAAAAGCAAAATATTAAAATAAGGAGTTAAATAAACAGAGAAATGTAATTAGGAAATATTAAAATAATTGTAAACTTATAAAACATGAAATAACCCAATCTTGTGGGATACCAAAATAATCTTTGGAAGAAAATACAAATAACAGTGCTTTATTACTGAGGTTTGTTTATCCTGGGCATTTCCTGACCTACTCCTATACTACCTGGGTATAATTACTTTATACATTGGCCTATCATTAATTTTCTATAATTTCTTATATATTGCATGGTTGTTTTTTTTTAATTTTATCTCTTCGAACTATTATTTCACTACACTGTGGTCTTTGACTAATTTTTATAGTAGTTTTCATGATGTCATTTTATTTTTATTTTATATATGATTATTTTTTAAATTAGAACAATGTGGATAATCTGTCATGCTACAATATGTGTGTGTGTGTGTGTGTGTGTGTGTGTGTGTGTGTGTGTGTGTGTGTAGACAGTTTTTCTAATATTGATAGTGATCAATATTTTGTTAAAACATGTTCTATGGATGCATATTTGCAATTGTATTAGTAACTGTTTTAAAAGGGCATCCATTTATCATAGTATTTGATTAGTTCTCATTGTTGATAGTATTGGTAATGCTTATTAATGAACACTGAATACTTTACATATGTATGTATATCTATTTTGTCTATAAAATGAGAGATAGAAACTGTTATTACAAACATAAGAATTCAATTGTCTAATATTGATGAAACACTAATAAAAAAGTTGTTCTCGTTGAATAAGCGTTTTATTGCAAGTCCTGTCACAATGGGCTCCAACACATTTTTGCTTCGTCTAGGTCAAACGCCTTGTTTTAAAATTTAATGTAACGGCCGTAGCCGTTACAGAATCAATTTGATTAAATTATCTTTTATTTAAACAACGTGAAAGAAAGCGAATACCGCCCAGCGTTTGAAATCTGTGAATTTCTGAAAAAGAAAAATTATTTTGTTTACGTATCCGTAGTGCATATTTTGTTTACATGGTACGATATCAATTGTTAAAAATATTTTATTGAATTTTTTTGTTTCGGTCGAATGAATATTTATAACATCAATACCAAAAATTACCCCCTCCCCTTCAACTACCCTTTTCATTTATAGATATTTCATCTACCTTTCTACAGTGGATTCTTATGACCTTCTTTTCAGGATACTTTATTTATCAAAATTAAGTACTTTACTCTTGTTGAAACGTAAAACGCTGCAGGTAAACTACCCCTTCCCCTTAACCGTTATTCACCAAAATCAATATATCTAGTCCTCTACAACTCGGACAAATATGAAAAAACATTATTTGATTCTGTTTGACTTTGCGGCAGTTATCGTTCCCCACAGAATAAATTCTACACATAGACACACTGACATTTTTTCGAAAAATGACTTTTCTTCATGTTTTGAGGGTAGTACAATCAGAATCTGCCCTTATCTCGAACATGATTTTTTTCGCCGACACCGTACTTCCAGTTCCTTACGGAACATTAAAGTAAAAAAAGTTGGTCTGGTATTTTGTTTAGTTTTTCGCTGGTCTTGTTTAGTCGTTTTTTTAAGAGATTAAAAAGCATATTTAATTAAGTAATTAAATCACTATTGTTCACATCTTCCAGTGTGAGTCTAAGGGCGCCTGACGATTCTGATATAAACCAACCTACACAAAACAGATGCAAGTTCTATACAAGCATAAGCTGATCTTGCTTATAAATTTGTTAGAGTAGAGGATTCAGAGGTCGGTGAAAAGCCATAGGTGGTGATTTACGGACATTCTCAAAATCACGGAGAATGAATGAAGAAGTAAGTATACCGTCTTCATTACTTGCCATCTTTTCTGACACAAACTATCAGGCGACTATACAGATTTAGGAGCTACTGGTGTCCACAAATTCTACCGTAACATTTATTTACATTAACATTATTAACAATAACCACTTCACTACAGGTCAAAAAAAAGTCCGTTGAAGTAAAACTGATTTGTATTACCTCTGAAATCGCAGAATCCGCGTCATAGTTAGTGTTTTAGCCGAATGGTTCTTGTTTAATTCAGGATGGCATAACACTACGAGAATGCATTTATAAACGCATATTTTTACAATATAGGTACACTTTTCATTAATTATCTTTGTATTTATTATAACGGAGTAAAAATTATAACCACATTCACATATGTACCTAAATTAACAAAACACATAACAATTTTGAAGTCTATTGGGGAGTTCATACGACATGGTCGAGTCGTTTCTGTTCGCGCTTTACACCAGCTACTTACTGTAGGAGTGTCCAAGTAAATGGCATGTGCGTATCAGCAAATCCACTAACAATAAAGTGCCTCTACACACTTCGTTAATTTTTTTATTTCATTCTTTTGAGTCGTTTTGGATTTTATCTTTAAGGTTAAATTTGCGATTAGGTTTAAATACAAATATGACATAAAAGCAAATTTTTTACTTTAAGTTTGTTTTAGTTAGCGATATTATGTTTTAAAAGCAATCGTATCGTTTTCAACTGCAACGCTGTGAAACATCGTCGTGTAAGGCTAGTTGCACACACATCGATTTCGAACGTACGGAAAAATATCGTACGATATTTTATCGTGTGTGCGTTGCTTTCACACACCACGGTTTTTTCCGTGTAGAGTGCCTATATTCTGTAGCCTGTATTCAAGATTTTGGCGACAGGCTATTTGCTCAATTACTGTCATTAAGTGGTATTTATTGATCCGGAAAGAGGACCCCGTTCCAACGGAAAACGTAAAAAGGAGAAGAAGCAGAGCCTTGTTTAAGATGTACTAAGCCAATATATGTTAAAACAAAATACATAAAGTTTGCTCCACACTGTGAAACTGTAATCGTGAATTAACACTGATTAATATTTACAATTTGTACGCTATATACATATTTAGTAGCTTCAATAAAAAGCCAATCACTCTGCCAGTTAACTTTTCAACCAGTTAGCGTTTAACAAAAATATACTGAACAGAATTAAATTATAAACAAATACAGAATATTCCTTTTATTTCGAAATACGATTATTAACTGAGTGGATTTGTAGGGTTACTGACGTGTTGGCATCACGTCTGTTGACGTATCCACTGATTTGATTATTACGTAAGGTCAGTTACACTGTAATGGAAGATTAGGCCTATGTCTCATATAATTGGCATTGTTTACGTCTAGTCGTTGACCCCCCCCCCCCACCAAACCAAGAAGGAGTGTGACCCTCGCTCAGGACGTTGCATACAACAACTACTACTACTACTACTACTATTACCATTTACTAGCATTGCTAGGTCTGTCACTGGAGCTATTAAGTTATTTATTTACCTAGTGTAAATTACAATAATTATATTTGCATACCATTCAATTCCTTAGATTGGAAAGAGACTTTATGTCGGGATAAATTCAAGAAAGTGTGTAATGCTTGCTTTCAGCAGTGGATCTTACACCAAACGTACTCTGATGTAAAAGTGGGACTGAAGGTCACTGTTGACAGCCAAGATTCAGCTCCAAAGAACAACTAAAAAAAAGAAAATAAAATAAAAAACGAAAAAAATCCGAAGAAATTTGTATGGTGTAGCAGCTATATTCATATCTGACAAAAAATCTGTTCTTTTTGTGGGGAAGGACACAATTATTTCATGCTAACTGCAGTGTACACTGATTAAAAAACATTAGAAAAAGTAAAAAAATTAATAAATAAATCATTTAAAAAGTCACAAATTTGAGACAGTTTTTTGCACAGAAATTTATTTTAAACAGTTAAGTGAATAAAAAAAATAATTTTTGCTAACTCAAATTTTGCTACTCCCATTACGTCGTTGGGCAGGCACGTTGGCTTTTAGATTCGAAGGTAGTATATTGAAAAATTAATATCAATTTTGAGGAAAGAATAATTAATAATTATATTTATTTAAATGAATACACATTATGTACATTATTATTATTATTATTATTATTAATTTAACAGTTTAATAATAATTAAATATAATAATAGTTTAGTATAATAATAGTACGGTTTAGTTTATTATATATAAATGTATATTAAGATTTATCTTAATTTCATTAATGTTAATTTTATTATTAATAACAATATAAAGTATTAATGTCATGATAATGGTACCATTAATCCGTTATTAATTAATTGTAAGTGAATACTGTATTGAACACTGGTAATGTAATGCTGTTGAAAACTATTATAAACTGACTAAGTTCTAGTCGGTCAAAAAAGTCAATTTCGAAAATAATCTAGATATTTGTTCTAAACAGAATCACTGATTCAATACATGGTTTCTTATAAAATAGACAATAAACGAACTAGGAATATACGTATGTTTCAGAATGATCAATCATTTTTTTTTTTTAAGGACCTGGTCAGCGTGTTTATAATTTGTACTTGGTGCGTTAATTCAACAAATTGTACTTCGCCTGACGACATGTTACAGTGTCATAAAATAGGGAATTTAGGACGTTGGTTCGGTGAAGCCAGGCGATAAACATATATTCTGCTTGTTTCACTGCCCGAAGTAACTCTGAGACTATCCCCAATTAGGCTATAGTTTACGTGTCAGGTATTCAGTGTTATTATATTTATGCGGTACAATGACTCTTTTCTTCTCAGTCTCTCCCTCCCTCCACTCTTTCACGTTCTGTGTTCTCCCCCCTCTATCGTTCTTCTCCGTCTCTGGCTTCTGTCGTCGACATTCACGTTGGTTGTCAGTAGACCTTATCTCGCACTTTCACATGGTTTTTGTCTCCTCTACTAGGAAATTGGGATACACTAAACTTCGCGTTGCTACCAGCCATTGCACTGTCCGAGAGCTGTTCGAGGAACTTACGTAAAATTATTGTTTAAAAATTAATAAATCTATGGTGACCAGTGGTGGATTATCCATAACGCTAGGGTATGCTGCAGTACCGAACACCGGGGCCTCAGCTGTCGGAGGGGCACCATCCAGCCCTGAATTACAAAAATTTTTGAAGATAATAAATGTGAAAAAAAAATGTCCTCGATACAAAATCATAAAAAGATATGAGCACTCTTTTCGATGATCTTCTAATAGAATTGAAGCACTTTGTGCCACGAGTAAAACTGCAAGACAGAAGATTTTTTTTCAAATCGTTCGAATGAAGATGATAAATTCCATGATACTACAGTTTGTCCGCTCAAAATATTAAACTGAATTATTGATTGATGTATTTCCGAATGTATACATTACTTATCGTCTGCCTTTGGGGAGTCCAATAGCTAACTGCGAATCTGAAAGATCAATTTCTGTACTAAAACGAATTAAAGATATATTGAGTTCAACTATGAGAAATTATCCTCGTTAGCAAAGTTAAGTATTGAAAGCGGGACACTCGAATTGCTCGATTTAGAAGAAATTACACAAGACATCGTCAAGGCAAAATCAAGAAAAATGAATCGATTAGTATTTTTTAAGCTCAAGTTGTACTACGCTCATTGAAATCACTATTTAGCTAAATAATTTGAGAGTTTAATAACATAATTGTTAACTTTAGAAATTGTGTATGCAATTTATCAGTGTAAATAGTGGATAAAAGTTTTAGTTTTGAATCGGGAGGGGCACCAATCTGATGGCAGCATAGGGTACCACGTGCTTCTAATCCGCCCCCGATGGTGACCTACAAAGTTCTTTATCTTGACGGCCATTTTGTAAACAAATGAAATCAGTGATTAAAACGATGCTACAAACTTTTTGTGTGTTCAAAACTTGTTCAGCTTGTGGCTACTTTCGAAACTCATAAACTGTGGCGAGGAAGTCATATTATCTTATTTACATTACTTTACATCCCTTTTGTAATCATTTTACGTGAAATGCTTCTACTTTTCAGTTTTAAAATCATTACTAACTGGTAGCAGCATTACTTGATCTCCAAGCTGTCAATTAAACGAAGTTAACTGTTTGCATTAATTACTACTATTATATTTAAGTAGTTTTTTACCTTACACGGAGGTTCCAGAGTATAACAAGAAAACGTACTATCGATCTAACCAAACAAATAATATTTGAAATAAGTAAAAATTTATCCGAATTTTTTCTCCAGCAAACAAATAAATTAAAATGAAATCGTTCGTAAAACAAGAGGAGAATTTCAGATGTTGCTGAGCAACTTAGACAAAGCACAAGTGCAGCATACTACTATTTTCTTTTTACAGGTTTTCAAAAACAGTATTTGTCGGTAAGGACAGCTCAGAGGACAACCAGTACCACTCGTATTGAAAACACTTACTGTTTTAAGATTCAATACAACTGGAAACTGTCAGGTGATTATAATGTCTCAACTGAATATTTAGTTTGTAGTTAGTTAAAAGCTTCACCACTTTATATTGTACTTCCAGTTCTAAAGCAAAGCGTAGGCATATCTATACAAAATAAGAATGTTATTCAGTTCCTGTAGTAAATCTTAACACACACACACACACTCAGGTGGTTCTTAACATTTGTCCTATCCATGTATATTCGGGAATATGTAAATAGGTATTATTTGGTGTTCTAATTCAAACATACTGTTAATGATCAAACAGGTAAGATACAGTTTATGAATGTTAGTGTCATACCTTATTAGTTTAATACAAACACTATATACTGTATGTAATAACTTTTATAATACTTTATGTAACATAGATACACACAAGATACTTCACTATATAATTAAACATTCACATTCACACAATACATATCACTGAACTGTATAATTATTTCTGCATTGACAATACACAGTCTTGATAAAGACAATAATAACTGTCAAAATACGTAAAACAAATTAAAAAACAATATGCGTTTATTCAACTGATCCACCTTGCTAAATCTTTTGCCATTTACCGATTCACAGTCACAATTATGACAAGCTTTTATGTAGAAATGATGCACTTGTGCGTTGTATATAAAGAAGTTAAATCCTGTTTAAGTTACCAGAAAACAAAGATTATTTCTAGTGTCAAACATTAAAAACATTACTGTATTAATTTTGTGTAAAAAGTGTTCCAGTTTTCCTAATTTAATAAGAACAAGTGGACGACCATGCAGAAAATGTGTGGCTAAGGTTACGAACTGAACAGGATTCACATAGATGAGAAAGGATGGAACAAGAATGTGAAAAACTGTGGGAGAGGATTTTATCTCTAGTTGTTGGTTAATGATTGATGACGACGATTATGTACGTGCAGGAAACATAAATTTTACTAAATTAAGTGTTGCAGCTTATAATATCCACTATATAATCGTGACACAGAAACCACAATAATTTTAAAAACTCTAATCGTGAGAGGATTATAGGTTATGTTACAGGATATAAATCTCAAGATACATTCAATAGGCTAATTTCGCCTGCATTTTCAGACTGAACAGGCTACAACGAACACCCTACCAAATGCAAAAACTTAGTAAAGCTGGAGGTGTGCTAAACTAGTATTTGAAAATAACAGGTACGAACGAAACCGTTACAAAAAAATAACACGTACAAATACCTGTTATTATATACTTGTTAGACATATACCTCTATTATATCGTATAATTTGTTATAAGAAATAAATTGAAACTAAAAGTATTAACTGTGTTACTTTACACTGCGACTTTATTAAGCTGTTACTGTTCAAAAGAATAAGAAACAAGAGAATTTATGGGCCTGTCTCCCTTTGGTAAAACTAATTTAAGTTTTCACTAGAAGTAAACAAACTGACATAGGTTTAATATTAAAGTATTTATTCCATTTTGGTTAGACAATTGCGAAACTCAGGCAATGAAAGACTGCACGTAATAGCGAAACAAATAATGTCAACAAACATCAGAAACATATAACAAAAACGTAACAGTAAGCCACAAGTGTTACAACAATCTCATCATTTACGTGAGATGTGCAGTAAAGTTAAATCTTCTCCGAAATCACATTAACAAAAAGTACTATAAGGCCTATCAACTATCAGCCACTCTGTAGGTTATAAAACAATATAATTCGCTTTTCCATAATTTACTAAGTTGGTGAATAGTATAATATATAATTTATTATTGTAATCTGTATTATATATCTGCATTACACATGAGAATAAATTTAGTAACATCAGTATGAATTAATTTTTTTCTTTTATTAAAAACAGCTTCTGAACCTCGCTGTTTTGCTTCGTTTCGTACTTGTATGACAATCGGCGGCACATGCGCAGAATGAAGTATTCAGCACCAAAATAGTATGAATACTCTGTGTACTCGTAGTAGTACTCGTTCATTCATTACCTGAGTCGGGAGGGGGCTCCCGCGACACGGAACCACGAGGCCACGAGTAATCGGAACGGGTGTTTAGACTTTTCAGTTATCGTTGAATCGGAACAGGTATTTCAAATTTTCAGTCACTGTTATATCCGTTCTACAAAAATATCGTTCCAAAATACCTGTTACAGGTATATCGGCCCACCTCAAGTAGTGATAAGTTGACTGTGATCACAACGTTTGTATGCCTACTACCGCAACAAATACGGACCTTAGTCTTCCTTTAACTCAGCCATGAATTAGGTACCCATAGTGCAGTAGAAGGTGTAAACAATTTATTAGTGTCAGCTTCTTCTTAATACCGTAAATTGTTACATAGTTTAAGTACAGAAGAACAGATTAAAACTAAAGCAGTGTAGGATTGATTAATATTTAATTCTTTATATAAAGATTTATTTGCTATCGTAATTGTGTATTCTTATAACCTTACAGAAAGATAGGCACAGTTGGGTTGTTAAATTTTGTACATATTGATATGGAAGAATTATTATTGTCATTTTCTTTTACGAATTTATTTCGTGTTTAAAGCAGAAATTTGAATTAATATAAGTTGAATTTAATTTTTAATTTTCATAAAATTTGCCTAATAAATAGACAAAATTATGTTTTGTTTCACTGGCAGTGTAAGACAAATGCGGGTAGATTATAGTGTAGCGTCAGGTCTTGTCTTATTCACACGTTTATTTTTAATGACGATTAAATCCTGATTCTGACTAAAGACGCCTCGCGGTTATCCGTCCTACACCTATACGACACTTAGGTAGAATATAAACAGTATATTGCACGATTCGCTCTTCAAAAGATCCATCTGTAGCATACATGGTAAGCTGGAGAACAGGTGTATAACGATGAACTGTAATTGACATTTTAGAAAGTAATGACGTCTTTTGTACTGAATTACAGCAATGAATTTAAGTATGAAAGAAGTAGAACTCAGGTGATAGACATACGTTTCTTGTCGTCATTAAAAGTCAAGGAGGATTAAATTACAATCTAGGAGGATATTCGATCAGAGCTGGAAATGTAAGTATACCAAGCATATCTCAATTATGTAATGTTTACGTTTCCATTTTATTATTATGATTACCGCAATAAAAAGGCAGGCAAGACACACACACACACAATTCGCGTTATTTCTGGCCTCACTCATGTTTATTTTCTTATATTTGTAATGGATAGTATAAAGACTTAAACAGAATTCCGTTAGAAAACATGCAACATACTATCATTCGGAATCTCACCGTGGGTTGATTGAGGCTAACAGATTAGGATATCTGTGCTATAAGGTTAGAAAGAGAGAACTGTTTTTTGCAATTTACACCAAGTTGAGAGAGTAGGATAATGCTAATCTGCTGTTACGCATGATAACGCTGTGTTATTTTTATGACTATCAAGTCTGCGTACTATAGTTAATGTTGGCAAACATTTGGTTAGTATTCACGTAATTTATATATTGTAGTCAAAAATGTATGCATAAAAATATACAAATTAACGCAATTTGTATATAAATACATGTTTATATGTTAGCTTTATAAGTTTTCGCTGTGTGTGTGTGTCTACGGAATTTATTTTCAAACTGAAATAACCTTTCTACCTACAAAATTTGATAACTTATTAATTAATATTATTTATTATTATTAATTTACTCTTGTGAAAAAAGAGCGAGCATGTTCCTAGGAGTCCTTTTTTCAGTTTTCATTAAAAGTTCTCACGTTTCAAGATCTTGGCGGTTGCTGTCTCTTCTTTATTAGCTGTTCTAAAAGTGAACGAACAGAGGGAAAAGTGTAGAAGATATCTTCACAATAGAATGGTCTACCACCATAAACCAAAGGGGAGAAAACCTGTCGATAGACCTAGGAAACGCTGGACGTAAGGAAGCCTAAACGGACCACTGGATCATACATGAAAGCGAAGTACGTAGAAGGATTTAGTGACTATTTGGAAACTTGGTTTCATGTCTTGGCGAGATTCTATATATACCCACCTTCACTGAAATACTACTATGTGCTGCTGACTTTCTTCACTATTTTCTTCATGTCATGTTTAAGTACTAAGTACTATTATATATAAATATATATAAATAAATATATATAATATATAATATATATAATATATAATATATATAAATACTAAATACTAAATACTAAGTACAATGAAGGAAATAATCAATAGGTTTCATACAAAGGTGTAAATTATTATTCAATATTATATCGTTTTTCCGAATAGGCTATTCTAATAACTTCTACGTTATATGGTTGTTTTCCACCAAAATATATTGCAACGATACAAATTAAATCTGCATAGATAGGTTACACTGAAATTATTCAACCAAGTCTATATCTGGAGGTAGGAAAATTATATTAAATTAAAACATTAAAATTAACTATTGTCTTATTACTTTATAATGTAACATTGTGTATTAAATAATTGTCTTTCAATAAACGAGTCTTTTGGCTTGTTTTACATTTATGTTACTTGTAAGTTGAATTCCATTGTTTGCGTAGATTCCAGGCGCTCCCCACGCTGCTCGCTGCATCGCTGCGACTCTGCATGTCGACCCGCCCGAAGACCACTAATGCTGAAATATCAACGTCGTGGCTTACACATGCACTGCGATATGAACTGTTACTGTTTATAACTTGAATTCACTTAATCTCAGGGATCAAAACTGGGTAAAATAGATCGTGTATTAAGCTTACACAAATTCCGGCTTCTTGAAGTGTTCTCGCGTAAACTCAAAACACCACGTTAGGTATTTTGGCCCTAACCCGGAAAATCTTCCACTTTACGCGAAAGAGCACTAGAGAATGATCTATTTAAAAATATTTGAGTTCTATATGTGGTAATGGTTACGAATAACTCGAACCGTGAACCAACTCCTAAGGCTTAACGAAATCGACTTGTTTTGTCAAGAAAAACTCGTGACAGCGAGTAGGTCGTTCTATGACGAGACTTTGAAAGTAACTGCGCGATGTGCACTCGACAGAGCATCAACTCAAATAATTTTTAGACCATCTGATTGGTGGAAATTCTATCAACGTCACGGATGTTCTTAGTGATAGCCAATAATCATGAGAAACTCTGTCCGATTCTGCAAAGGCCTGTCTAGATTTAATCTAAAAATTTTATTACTTTCTTGGAGAGAACGAAAATAAAAGAAGACTGATTTCATTTAAAAAATCATATAAAAATTATAGTTTTTGGGAATTGAGTATATGGAAAATGTAGCCTATAACCATGCGAATACCCTGTCCTAGTTTCAGAACGAAATGTTAATTTTCAACGAAGTTATTAAATAAAATATAAATCACACGCGCACTTATACACAAATATTTCACATGACATACAAGATAATAAAATTGTGAACATTATGACATAACATACTTTTTAAACATAGCTTGGTTCAAAACTTATAACTACTTTACAAAGAAAGAACAAAATCAATTTAAAACATGTCTATGGCCGTCAGAAAATGAGTTATAACCTTAGTATTCCACTTAAATGAAATGTCCTGTGTTCTGTTGCAATACTTATTAGTTATTTTTATAGAAATATAATATTAATAATTGTTCATATTAATGTATCACAAATATTTACATTATTTATGAAATGATTATTAATTATAAGTTGCTACTATTATTAATGGGTTAATAATAATTTTTTAATACATTCTTTTAAATTCTGAATATTTATAAGTTATTTGTTTAATTATTACATTTATATCAATAATAAACAAGAGAAGTCGTATTGAGACGAAAATAAATTAACGTTATAAATTTATATTCCGTTTTTGTTTTATATTCTTTCGCATTTGTCCACACGAATCACGAACTTTGTCCAAGATTGTAAAGTTTGAAAATATTAACAGAATAATTACATCGGAAGGTATGATGTTCCATTTTCACTGAAACAATTTTTTTAATGTCTCAATTTTTCAGCGAAACAAATTATCAAATAATTTTATTAATGTACTAAAATTGATTAATATTAACGTAAAATTACTGCACACCTTTCAAACACATTGCAACAATATTACGTTAATTTTTTTTTTATTTTTACGTTATTACGTTAGTTAATATTCGTCTAACGTTAATCATCATCTCGTTTAGTGAGAGGTCGTAAAGACATCTATACGCGGTGGTAATTAAAGTTTAACATCTATGAAGTTACTCAGATAATTCTGTTAACAGTATTAACAAAAAATAAAATAAACCGACTAACAAGTCTGTATCACACTCATTAAGACAACGTCCACCTATGTGCAGTTTCAGTGGAAAACTAGACATTAATGAACTTCATGAAGCCGCAGGGATCCTTGTAATGTAGGACGACGTCTGTAGCCTAAACCCTGAAGTACTTTGCCAACGTTATGCTTGTGATTACATTTGGAGATCGTCTTAACATTTGGTGATAGTCTAGTTAAGTTCTGACGTATGATGCTTGCAAAATTGGAATAACAGTGAGAACCTACATTTAAACAGTTTATTCACGTATGCCTATACAAAAAACATTTACGTAAGTATGGTGTAGTAAAAGCAGGGTTATTTTATTCATAACCTGATGAAACAGGGTAAATGTAAAAAAAAACTAAAAAAGAATTTGTTTTTTAAACAAGGTGATAAATTTACAAATGGGAGCAAGCTAGTGGCGTAACTATCATTAAATATTAGAAAGTGGCGTAACCCAATTAATATTAAAAATTTCAATGAAATTCCATGATCATTTAACGTAAGCCTATTTCTAAGACAGTCGCTTGTGTTAAAAGGCTTATATTCAATTGTACAAATAATTATATGGGAAGAATCTTTAATGTATCATTTGTCCTGAGAAACGTGGGAAGTCCAAATATCAAGCTAGTCTCATCCCCCCCACCCAAGTAGCTAGTAGCATCCCCCCACCAGGAGCAGTTCCAGGGGGAAGCACAGTCAAACGAAGCTTGGAGACTTTTGTAGAAACCAAGAACGAACACAAAAGAAACAAAGAACGAACTGACAGACTGACGCTGATTACTTTGGAAGATTCGACCGAGTATTGTGGAAAACGTTTACGAAAGACAGAGTATAATTTATAACGACACACGGAAACTGGGATACACATTATGAAAATGAAGAAGTCGAGGACGTAACATCAAATTTTAATGGCATTAAACGCTATGAAAAACGGCAAAGCTTCTGGACCTAGAAGAATCGATTAAAATTAACACAGATTGTCCCAGGAGATGCATTTGAAACACTCTCACAAATTTTCACAAAGTCTCTTAAAAGTAAGTCCCATATAAATGCAAACAAGCCAACATACGAACATCACATATAAAAAAGGAGATCGGTGAAATTGGGAGAATCATCGTGGATTCAGTGTAACGAGTTCCATTGTATGGTCGAATTCTACAAGATCTAATAGAAGGTATGACGCATGGTGCTGATGAACAAAGAGATTTTCCGTGCGGGAAGGCCTTGTTTTGACAATGTTTTGCTTGAAACGCCTATGTGAGAGGGCTGTCAGCCGTAGAGCGTCTGTCTCTAACATTCACTGATTTCCTTAGAGTATGATGACTTCCATTATCAAAACTCTGGCCATTCATACAAGAAGCTGGTGTTATAGTTTCTTGTATTTCAGCAGAACGTAAGTTTATGAGTTATGAAGACTTTGAAGGGACAAAAGGTTTAAGACCTGGGTGTTACGTAGCACTTTATTCAAAATTTATATTAACGATGCTTCAGGCAGGTGGAAAAGACATTGTGAAATGTGGCTTCGATAAACATTGACTGTCTGTACACACTTCTTTTCGCAGATAATTAAGTTGTGGTGCATTAGCCGAACCCAGTGGCGTAGCTAGGTATTTTGGCGCCCGGGGCAAGGAGATAGCCTTCTCAATTAAAAGGGGACAAAAGAGCAAAAATGAAGGCCCATCCATCCATTGAACAAAGTACTTAATAAATTCAAATATGTAGCGTTTTGAACGAAAGAGCGTCCAGCAAACGTCTTAAGAATATTTGTTGAGTCAAAATTATTATATTACCGGTATTCAGTTTGTATACATTTATTAGTAACAATTTATAACATAAAAATGTTCTAATAAACATGCAAATTCTTTGTAGGTCTAAAGCGCATCGTCAAAATAATATCCTATAGCAACATAAAGTTAAACAAAGAACTACATTAAAAGTAATAAAACACTTACCTTTACAGGTTAATGGTTCCGTCTTCTATTAATAAACACTTAATATTTATTTGTAATATTGAATAAATTTTTAAAACGAGATATTTTCCTGGTCTTAATTGCTGCAAAGTCGGTTATGAATCACTACAATAATGTCGTTTTCAGTTGAAAGTATCGCTCGATTTGGTACCCTGTCTTGAGATATTATTGATCGTAGGTACGATTTAATCAATTTAAGTTGACTAAACGATCTTTCACAAGAAGATAGAGAAATTGTAAGGTAAGAAATTTTTTTAAAGCTGTTGCTAGTGTTTTGTATGCTTCTAATTCCATTGAAAAAATGTGTTGCAGCAGTCCCTGAGGTGTAAACTTCATTTGTTCCCCGTTAACTTTTGCCCTTTTTAATAAAAGTCTAATGTCTTGGAAGTCACTGAAAAATTCTTCACTGTTTAGGTCATGTGGATACAGTTTTGCAAGCACTGTGCACTTAATATTGATTTGGGAAAAGCTGTTCCTTAAAATATATATCCCCATCATTTACGTACGCCTCAAATGTACAGATGAACCTAAAGCGTTTTTCTACCTCTCTTATGTTAGAGAAACGGCTTGAAATTTCAAGTGACAGTTTGTCCAAAATTTCTATAAGAGAATGTCGCATTTCTTTGCCGAGTTAATGCAGAATCGTCTGCATGCTCTTCTGGCATCTTGGGCTTCCTTCTTATCCTTTTTGCGATACTATTCATTACATACCTGCCCTGCCTTAGAAATGACATTGTCACACAGCTCATTCCTCCAAACTTTTAATTTGTCTGTTAGCGTCTCCAGAAGTGTCAATGCTTGAATAAAGCTTATTCCTTTGGTCTGCAAGATTATGTGGATTTTACCCATAGAAGAAAGAATATCTGCCCAGAAAAAGGGCAAGGTCACACAATTTAAGTTTGTAGTCGCCTTAATTTTTAATGCTGCATCTTCCCTCGTATCAATTGTTTCAGTCGGTGTACCCCTCAGTTTCTCCAGCGCACCGATCACTTCATCCAGCTGAGTGGATATTGCTTTCACCGCATCTGCTTTTGAACTCCACCTGGTATCACAATATTCTATTAGATTAATATTTGCGAAGTCTTTAAGAACACTCCATCTATGAGTGGAACAGGAAAAGAAGGTGAATATAATATATGTTCTACTGTCCCAAAAAATGTCAATGCCTGAACATTTACATGAGCTACATGAACTCCAACCAAGTTAAGTGAATGGTTGTCACAGGGAGCAATCACAGCTAGTGGATTCAAATCTAATATTCTCTTCAGAACTCATGAATGGGGGTACCAGCCTTTGTTGCTTGATTGTCATACGACTGACCTCTGCAATCGCTAAGATTCAATCCATCTTTCTCAAGTTTATTAAAATCAATTGTAAACGACTACGGTTTTATAGTCTCCTAGTACTGGTTTTTGGTTTATAGTATTCAGGCCTGGTTTTGCGGCAGCAACCCAACCAGCCCAAATTACTTTGCCAACCAGCTCATTCTTAAAAACGTAGGTATATTGTGCGTGCAGTGAATCTAAAATACAGTAGGGGGTTTTTAAGGCCTTAATGGCCTACTTGTACGTTGCGAGCAGGCGCGGATCCACGGGATTAATTTATAATATCTCAACTTGTGTTATAACATAGGGAACCCGCATTAATTGGTTCTGCCAATTATACCGGCTGCCTTCGTTGTGACGAGCTGAAAATTAATCACAACACCAAAACAAATAATATAAAAGGAAACTAGGAAGGGGGACTGTTGATTTATGCACTCAGTTTAGTCTGTACTGAAGATGACATCTCTTTATTACATAATGAGATTAATTGCTCTACTTAAAGTTCTCAACATATATGGTTCAACAGCTTATAGTTTACAAGATGATTATATATTTTATTCTTTCACAAGGGCCCTCAAAATAAAGATGTACATCAATTTAAGTTATTCCACGGATCCGGGATTGAATATAGTATGTTAATAATGGTCACCTCCCCATATACAATCTTGAAAATTGTGCCATTTGAAGAATGGACTTTATTAACCTTTTTAAAACAATAGTGCTTTTAGTTTAAACTTTTACTCTTTTACTACAAACAGTTTTATTTGATTACAGACTACATCTTACATATAATGTCTGTTTTTATTTAAAAGTCTTAAAGTGTTAGTTAAATTGTCTTTTATTGGTTATAATTTTAGTATCTCATAACCATGGAAGATAAGCCTCCATGTCACCTGTGGTTTCCTGTAGTTGATGCAGATTTGGCTCTTCGGTCCTCGGTGTGTTTCCTGAAGGTCTGTCGTTACCTTAGTATCCGGTGACGGTGAAGTTCCTGACGTATGTTAAATCATTCTGGGTGTGGTACTCTCTTCTTAGATGACTGTAGTAATTCTTGTTGTTAGAATAAATAAAGCGAAAGTTTGTTTCACTGGTATACACTTCACATGATTATTTATTAGTTGAATTTCACCTCATGGTTCTAGTACTGTATTAATTACATAATTTCTTATTTAAGATTGGATAGAGATGTCATCGACGCACAATTTAGTTATTAAGATATTCTTTAGCGAACTTTCACATATTTATCTCTGCGTCGCGAACCAACGCTGTGCGCAGCTTACGGCGTGAGCGCTCCATTGCAAGTGGGTTAATAGTTAAGGGGTGAGAGTAGTAATCTCGCGTCATTTACTATTCAGCATAAATGTAGTTCCAAGTTCCTTCTTTATCTAAAGGATTAAAATTTGACTATTTAATTAAGCAGTGATATTCTTAATTACAGACGTTATTAAAGTACGTTACAGTGGTCTTGTTTAATTATTTTAATAAAGTCAAATTTACAAGTATTATTAGTTGGTTTAGGGGTCGGAATTCAAGTTAATTCCGGTTAGCGCATGTCTATGCAGGATTAATTAACAAGGTTTACCCTTTCTGTACACTCGTATTCCTTTTTATTTTATTATTACAACTCTTTATTAAATATTATTATTATTTAATGATAGCAATAAGATTTAGTTTAAATGTGCGATTTTATTAAAAATTTAAAATTTCTCAGCCTTCACATTACCTATTTATTAATTACCATATTTTTATTAATGAAATCGTCACAAATTTTTGATTGATGCATAACTTAAATGTGTAACATGTATTGAAAAAGAAGTAAGTGAATCAATAAACAAATAAACTGACAAAGACATACGTTATTGTACTTACTTGTACGTTAACACTCCAATTTTAACTTGTTGTAACTTACTGTGATAACTGCAAATTTTATCTTCACTCATTCCTATCGTTTTTATACCATTCACAGAATGATCAATTTTTTATATTGTAGCATGACAGATAATGCCCATAGTTCTGAATGGAAGGAAAGATCATAAAATAAAATAAAAATAAATTTAAATCCAAGAAAGCAACATTAAAAATTAATTGAGAACCGCCGTAAAGCACAATCATAGTTTGAAGTAAGAGTTTCATTAAAATCATATATACAATGAATGATGAGTAATCAAAATAAACCAAAAAGCTAAAAATAAAAAGGAAATACCCAGGTAGGATAGGAGTAAGTAAGGAAGAAACCAGAACATGACAACATCCACAATGAAAGGGATACTTTTATAAGAAACAAGTAGGATAGGAGCAATCAATGAAGAAACCAAACAAGACAACATCCACAATAAAAGGGAATGCTTTTATAAGAAACAAGGAGGATAGGAGCAATCAATGAAGAAACCAGAACAAGACAACATCCACAAGAAGAAGGAGTGCTCTTGAAAGAAATAAAAACGAAACCCCTAAAGAAAATAAAAATACCCAATGAAAGTATAACAAAAAACTCAAATTTAGAAAACCATGTAAAATAAATATAAACAAAAGTGTATAAAGTAGAATTAAAAGTGAAGCCAATGTGAATTAGTAATATAATAGAAAAAACAAGCTTTCATTATCCTCTATAAACAAACTTCTTGATTTTAAAAAGACTATAAAACTAATTAGAAATAAAATCAAAGAATAAAAAGGGGACCAGTGCAAGTTTCTATATTATATTAAATAAACTTAATGTGTCAACGTTGGAGTTCATAAACTAAGTAAATTGTGCATTTATACAACTTTAAAGTTTTTATATTGTGTAAATAAATAATATTTAATTGAGTATTATAATGACAAATAATACAAGTGTTTCTAAATAATAACTGCCACTCTTTTAATATACAACATTCATTAGAATGACCGTAATAAAACAAGAGCAGGCCAGTAAAAAAGTGAAGTGACCAAGAGTCAATACCCAAAAATCAGACAAAAACAGCTAAGACTGAAAATAAAACTAGGTGTAAAAAATAGTGTAAATGATGGAAGGACAGATATGTTATTTATAATAAGTTCAAATAGCTCAAGGATAAAATGTCTGAGAGTACAATCCTTTTAATATAAAGCTTTTATTATAAAATATTTATTATGTGTTATTAGTGATAATCAAAACTAAAATGTCTGAGAAAATACCATTATTAATGTCAATTATTTGTTATGAATTAATAGTTTGAATTCTATACTAAATGTTCTATTGTTAAAGTAAGAAAATGTTAATTAATATTATATTACAATGGAAAGTCAGAAGGGGTATAAACAAGCTGTATTATTAAAAACCTTTGTATGTAAAAACAGATAAAATCTAGGCCAAATGGTAAATCTAAACAACATTAAAATTAATGAATTAAGTGCAATAAAATAGTTAAACTGATGAAATTTATATAAGGTAAATCAGTCATAGAGTCATATAACTGGAATTATAATTAAGAAAGATATTGTAAAAAGATAGTAAGAATTATTGGAAAAATTGCAAATGTAATAACTAAAAATTCAAAGAAGGGAGTCACAAATTAATAAATAATATTTAAAAAGATAACCAATTAATCAAATTACAAGAAATTAAGGGAAGATAAACATTTTATTCCAATCTGAGATTTAGTACAATCATAAATATAACATATAAAATGGCAAACATTTTGAGAAGGACAGGAAGTAAATTTAAAAACTTACAATTTTAAAATGAAGTAAATATAGCATTTTAGATAAAAAACTTTGTAAAACTATCTTATTTGGTATCAAATCAAGCAGAATGAACTAAAGAAAAAGATTATGTACTTAGTATTTCATAAAATCAAATAATAGCGAAAATATATTCAGTAATATAATGTAATTTTCATGCATGTAACGGAAGCAAAAAAGAATTGAAACAATGTATTGCTAATATTAAATTGGCTAAGACGTTTTTAGATGACGAAGGAAGTTAGAACAGTTGATTATTAGACTTTGTCGAGCACGTTTGAACGAGAGTTTGGCTAAATAATAACCTAATAGCGAAGACAAGCATGGCGTTCAACTCATAAGCCTAGTCTACTGCGAAAATCGCGTGTGTCGGAAAACTTCACTTAAATTCAGTGGAATTAACAATTACAAACATTAAAATAACTTAACACAGAACAGAAAATAAGTGAATACATAATTTAAACCATTAAAACCAATAATTCCGAATAACGAAACGAACAGTGCAATTGTCGACCTTATAGACAAAAGTGAAATATAACTTTATCCAACACATTTTATCAAAGTGAACCACAAACACTTAACCAGGACCACTCCACTAACACTAGAAGGAATAATCGCAGCTGCAGGAACGAGAAATCATTGGAAAAGCGGCATTTATTTGAAGCAAATTCGTCGAGGTGCATTCGTTAACTACATATGAACACGAAGCGGCCATTTTGACTTACCACAATTCCAAGCGCCACTGCCATTGTCTTTATATCTTCATGGTTCGAACAATTTCTTTACTTACCATTATATATTGAATGATATATGTGTATTTTAATTAATAAGCTTATATTTTGTAATGTTATACTTTCTATACTTTGCCCTTTTCTCTGACTATATATAAAATAACTGTTCAAAGAACCCGAGAATATATAATTTGTAAAATCTACTGTTTTGCCCTGAGAGAGTCGATTCATCAATCGATAGAAAATCGATTAGGTACTTTATTATCTGTTAATAAAATTCCTTGAATATTATAAAATTGAATCCTATTTATTCCTAAATTATAAATAGAATAATATATCATCTTAGTTGAGACGTAACTACCAGAATTTAACAACTTTAAAGGAAGATAACCAACAAATAAGGAAAGATCACCAATCGATTGTTCCTGGAGACAACCCTATTAACTAATAAAAGAATTCTAAATACACCAAAGGATATAATTCGACCAAAACAATTAATAAGAAGTTCGAAATACCACGAAACACTTTAAAATAATTAATATTAAATTAATTAAAAAAATAAATAAATAAATCAATAAATAATAAAAATTTTTTTTACAAACTACAAGAATAAATTTTTATCAACAGTATACAAGAATCATTTGGAGTTTGGTTTGTTACAATATCCCCCCAAAAGTTCTTGCTGGATCCGCCCCTGTTTGGGTGTAGTAGGTGTGTGTGTGTGTGTGTGTGTGTGTGTGTGTGTGTGTGTGTTTTACAAATTACTACCTGCACTGACGATATGTAGTCTCCTGGTTTACCAAAAGACTTGTTACTGAGACCCCTCTTCCCCACAGCTTTAACAACTAGGTGAAAATCACTCACCTAGACTACTCATGTAAAAGGCATTATTTTTTTCAATAAGACAGTTCAGATAGTCCATGTAACCGACAACTCAACTCGGAGCGCAAAATTGCTTATTCAGTGATTAATCAATTACTTCACACTTTCTTTACTGTTACTGAAGAAAATCAATGTGGTCTTGTCTTCAAAAGAACATCCCATTTCAATTGAATATGTAGTGAAAAGGGGGTGGAAATTTCCCAACTATAGTGATAAACACTTAACGATATAAAACTTACAGTCTCCGTCGTCATCATTAACGTAACCACTAACGCTTGTCTGTGCACTGTGGAACGAAATCTAAAACTTGATTTGATTTTAATCTTAATCTATTTATATTTTTTCATGGTTAAGTTAGAAGAGTATGGTTACGCCTACGCTGTGATGGTCTCCTGTTACTTTGTGTCGACAAGGCAGGCGACTACACATATTAAGTTGAGGATGTGCACCTCCAGTGTTGGGTTGGGATGGTGTGTGGTGTTGGTTTTCATTATTAAAAACAGCTCGTTCCAGTCTTATCAGACTCAGGTGAGCCACTGAGATAAGAGCGTAGTAGTGGACGAAACGTTTCTTGCTACAAAAAACGTGTTTTGTAGTTGAACCTCATTCTCATATGGCGAGTGCGCGGGTGCGCGTGTGAATAACTGTGCTAAGAATTATCAACAGAAATGTAGCATAAATTAGTGTTCATACATACGTTTGTTTCCAGTAGAGTATTGGAAAATTGCCCGTACAATTTATAGTTTAATTTTATCTTTTTAGGCTACAACCGTTTGATCAGTATCAGTTTGATTTGTTTACACTCTATCTAATTAATAGGTTAAGTTTATTCATAAACGTATAACACAAAACACGTTGTATCATTATCTACGTAACATATAAAAACGTGTCGTATAAGTAACAACGTGAAAACAATAAACAATTTTTAAAGGACAGATAATATGGCCATATTTATAACATAAATTTTAAGTCTTTATAAATGTAAATCAAAAAGATAATTTATATATATTTATATATATTAAATGGGTGAGTGAGATTTGCTTATAAAATAATAAATTTCACTCTTAACATATGACAGCATGTTTCAATGAGAACTAGTCAAAGTGAAAGTTGCGTGTTGGAACATTGTATTATAGACAGTAAGAATCATGTCAGAATTGTTAGATAAGTTAATTTTGACTGTATAAAAAAATATGAGTGTTGTGGAATAGTGCGAACGTACGCATAGGCATATGGCGAGTGCGCGGGTGCGCGTGTGAATAACTGTGCTAAGAATTATCAATAAAAACAGAATTAAATTAAATAACTTTTATGTAAATCAAATCTCTGACATAAGACTTATACCAGATTGTGCATAAAAATAAAACCAATCTGGTAGTAAGGTTTGTTAATGATATAAAGTACAAAACATATGAGTTTTCATAAAAAAAGTTTTATCACCCACAAGAAAAGTAATAAAATTATACCGGTTTATTTTGCACGTTTTAAATTGCCCATATTCAATTTATTACAAGTAGAATGTTATCTCGACTGTAATGAAAGGGTGAGGGAACAATTTTGACCAATCTGATGGGCTGATATATCAGTCGATTTGTTCCGTGACGAGACGCAAGGCAGTCTACAGTAGTACTCAGAAAAACCAGTATCGCTACTCTCTATAACGTGTAATCGTTAGTCTGATTCAGTACGATAGGTCTGTCAGGAGTTACGAACACTAGTAGTAAAGTGCGCGACTGATATTCGAGTGCTAAGTCGGTAACAGTTTCAAGATTGTCCGATTAGGTTTCTATGAACACATCAAGTTGCAGGAGATATATAGCCTAATTAAGTAACAATTAATAATTGAACATTGTCATAGGAGTACCCAACCCGTACAACGACCATGAGAGCTTGAAAACGAGAGGAGATCATGAAGAACGACAGGAGGAGCGGCGGTATCCTGACGACTACCTGGAAGTAGCAGCTGTCAACATTCACCAGGAAACAAGGAGAAACACCTCACCATTCATCTTATTCAGGAAAGTGAAACCATTTATAATAAACTAAATAAAACAATTATAAACTAATAAGACACAGAAACTTATAGAAATTAACGTACATGTTATTAGTGTAAAAGAATTATTTTAAAGTAATACTGAAGGTCAATAGAAACTGTTTATTAATTTTATTTACAAAGAAGCAGTAATTTATTTATTTATGTAAACAGAACTATTAATTTATTTATTTGTATTAAAAAACTGTCTATTAATTTTGTTATGATAAAATAAACTTGCTTAAGAAGTTTAGTCTAATATATAGACTAAATTTAAGAAAATCTTTGATTAAAGCCAACATTTCCATATCTGAAATATAGACTTATTTATTCTATGCGACCTTGTAGGCCCTACATCGCACAGAATTTGGCACCCCGACTGAGTAAAAAGAAATTTTTTTTTTGTCTTCCTTAAACAACTCAAAAGTCCTTGTAAAATAAATAACATATTTAAACAAACATAATTAACATATTTAATCCCAATCTAAACAAATCCTTCTTGAACTGTCAAATATAAATTCTCCCGCAATAATAGCATACGACATTGATAAATAAAGTATGCGGTCGCTATCTCTAAACAGGTCTCAATGTTTACATGCCTCAACTGATCAGTCAGTCAGTCTTTCATTCATACTATGACATTTTATCATAAAATTTTCTTTACGTTCCTTTATTTAAGTTGATTATTATTAAATCTTTTTTTAACATGATAATGTTTTTAGGCTGGGGGTCATTCAACAAAAACGTCATCAAAAAACGTGACGCTTCCACGCTTTCGATTCCCCACAGTCTAGAAATCTTTTGTTTACAAAACATTATCATGCTTCGATGTTTCGGTTTCGTCGAAATTCTTTTTTTTTATTCGCGCGCGCGCGCGTGTGTGTGTAGGGAGAGAGAGAGAGAGAGAGAGAGAGAGAGAGAGAGAGAGAGAGAGAGAGAGAGAGAGAGAGAGAGAGAGAGAGAGAGAGAGATTTTTATAGTGTTGGAAGTACTTTCGAAGTGACGACGCGTGGAATTTCCCGATAACCTCATTTTTCAGTTCATCGGCAACAATATACGTATTTTTTCCTACCTTATCTCGCAGTGCAAAGGGCCCGTTATATAATCGAAAGAACTTAGTTGCAGTGTTGTCTTCACTTTTCCCAACATTATGAGCCTTCAGCAAGACAAGTTCTCCCACACCAAACGTCTGTAATTTGTGTGTAGCGTTGAATTCTTCCGTTCTTTTTGTAGCGACCTTACGAATCCGTCCATCCGCTTGTACTCTTTTAATCTACATTGGCACAGGTAGATTCGAGGTATTTAAACGCTTTATATAGCCATCCCAAAATCTGTTAGGCTGTTTTCCCGAATCCAACTTCATCGGCGTATATCCGGTGACGGTATTGTAATTCTCGTTGATAGATTGCTCAAAAAACTGTAAATACTGTTCCATATGAAGTCCTCCCTTAAGGTCAGGTAACTAACATCTGTATGTGCCCGCATGTACTAAACCAGCGGTCGGCAACTTTTTAGATATTGCGGACCACTAAATTCGCAATTTAAAATTTCGCGGACCACTAACATAATTTTTAAATGTACGATTTAATTTTTAAATGTACGATTTAATACGAGCATTGAGTATGATATACAATACATATATATTTATTTATATTTTAATAATTTTAATTTTAACACAAAAATAATAATAAATAATAGTAATATATATTAAAAATTAGTGCGACATTTGCTGCTCTTGGTTTAAAATTATTTTTCTAATCCATGGTTCCAATGATGTCACCGCAACACGTAAAGGAGCTTCTACTTCAAGCCGAGAGCGATACTTGTTTTTAATAGCTGTTACAGTTGAGGTCGATGCCCGGCTTATATTTGCAGCTCCGTCTGTACATATTCCTATACATTTTCCCCAATCAATTTCATGTTTCAGAAAATAATCATTCAATACATTGAAAATTTCAGATCCAGTTGTTCTACCCGGCAAGTCGAGTGAACATAGAAATTCTTCTTTTAAATATCCTTCGAAATTAAATCTCACAAAGCAAAGAAGAATAGCCTTGTTTGTTATGTCGGTTGATTCATCAAGTTGAATTGCATAAAATGTTGCATTTTTGACCATTTCTACCACTTGAACTTCAACATCTTCGGCCAATTCTTCAATTCTGCGTTTCACAGATCTAGCAGACATAGGAATTGCCTTCATTTTTTGGGCGGCTTGATTTCCCAAAACCTCCTCACAAGCTTGTAATAAGCAAGGTTTAATTAGTTCCTCTCCAATTGTACAAGGTTTTTTTGATTTCGCTATTTGAAGTGCCGTCAAATAAGAGGCTTTTAATACAGACTTATTTTGAATTGTCAGTTTTTTTAAAGAATTTATTTGCTTTTGTAAATTGTCACGCAATCTTTGAAAATGGTCGACTGGCTTATTAGCTAAATCTGGATGTTTAGTCAGCAAATATCTAGTAAGTTTTGATGGTTTCATGGCGTCATTGGATAAACTTACAGAACATACGACAGAAAACGGTCGTGGATCAAGTTCAGTTCTAGGTTTTTGTATAAAACCATATTTCAAATAATCATGATCATATTGTCTTAAAACTTTAAATTTTTGTCTTCTCTCGACATTCAGTTTTATCTTCTTCCCTACTGGTGCTTGATGATGATGGAATCTGTGAGGGCCCTATTAATTCTTCAACTAAATTAAATTACAAATTTAAATTATTATTACAAATACCTGTTATTATATACTTGTTAGACATATACCTGTATTATATCGTATAATTTGTTATAAGAAATAAATTGAAACTAAAAGTATTAACTGTGTTACTTTACACTGCGACTTTATTAAGCTGTTACTGTTCAAAAGAATAAGAAACAAGAGAATTTATCGGCCTGCCTCCCTTTGGTAAAACTAATTTAAGTTTTCACTAGGAGTAAACAAACTGACATAGGTTTAATATTAAATTATTTATTCCATTTTGGTTAGACAATTGCGAAACTCAGGCAATGAAAGACTGCACGTAATAGCGAAACAAATAATGTCAACAAACATAAGAAACATATAACAAAAACGTAACAGTAAGCCACCAGAGTTACAACAATCTCATCATTTACGTGAGATGTGCAGTAAAGTTAAATCTTCTCCGCAATCACATTAACAAAAAGTACTATAAGGCCTATCAACTATCAGCCACTCTCTAGGTTATAAAACAATATAATTCGCTTTTCCATAATTTACTAAGTTGGTGAATAGTATAATATATAATTTATTATTGCAATCTGTATTATATATCTGCATTACACATGAGAATAAATGTAACATCAGTATGAATTAATTTTTTTCTTTTACCACCCATAGCGCAGTAGTAGGTATAAACAATTTATTAGTGTCAGTTCTTCTTAATACCTTAAATTGTTACATAGTTTAAGTACAGAAGAACAGATTAAAACTAAAGCAGTGTAGGATTGATTAATATTTAATTCTTTATATAAAGATTTATTTGCTATCGTAATTGTGTATTCTTATAACCTTACAGAAAGACAGGCACAGTTGGGTTGTTAAATTTGTTCATATTGATATGGAAGATTTATTATTGTCATTTTCTTTTACGGATTTATTTCGTGTTTAAAGCAGAAATTATAATTAATATAAGTTGAATTTAATTTTTAATTTTCATAAAATTTGCCTAATAAATAGACAAAATTATGTTTTGTTTCACTGGCAGTGTAAGACAAATGCGGGTAGATTATAGTGTAGCGTCAGGTCTTGTCTTATTCACACGTTTATTTTTAATGACGATTAAATCCTGATTCTGACTAAAGACGCCTCGCGGTTATCCGTCCTACACCTATACGACACTTAGGTAGAATATAAACAGTATATTGCACGATTCGCTCTTCAAAAGATCCATCTGTAGCATACATGGTAAGCTGGAGAACAAGTGTATAACGATGAACTGTAATTGACATTTTAGAAAGTAATGACGTCTTTTGTACTGAATTACAGCAATGAATTCAAGTATGAAAGAAGTAGAACTCAGGTGATAGACATACGTTTCTTGTCGTCGTTAAAAGTCAAGGAGTATTTAATTACAATCTAGGAGGATATTCGATCAAAGCTGAAAATGTAAATATACCAAGCATATCTCAATTATGTATATGTTTGCGTTTCCATTTTATTATTATGATTACCGCAATAAAAAGGCAGGCAAGAGACACACACACACACACACACACACACCCAATTCGCGTTATTTCTGGCCTCACTCATGTTTATTTTCTTATATTTGTAATGGATTGTATAAAGACTGAAGACGGTAAAGCGGAAGAATATTTTTAATAATGCATCTACACAGAATTCCGTTAGAAAACATGCAACATACTATCATTCGGAATCTCACCGTGGGTTGATTGAGGCTAACAGATTAGGATATCTCTGCTATACGGTTAGAAAGAGAGAACTGTTTTTTGCAATTTGCACCAAGTTGAGAGTAGGATAATGCTAATCTGCTGTTACGCATGATAACGCTGTGTTATTTTTATGACTACCAAATCTGCGTACCATAGTAAATGTTGGCAAACATTTGGTTAGTATTCACGTAATTTATATATTGAAGTCAAAAATGTATGCATAAAAATATACAAATTAACGCAATTTGTATATAAATACACGTTTATATGTTAGCTTTATAAGTTTTCGCTGTGTGTGTGTGTGTGTGTGTGTGTGTGTGTGTGTGTGTGTGTGTGTGTGCGCTCGCGCGCCTACGGAATTTATTTTCAAACTGAAATAACCTTTCTACCTACAAAATTTGATAACTTATTAATTAATTTTTGTTTATTATTATTATTAATTTACTCTTGTGAAAAAAGAGCGAGCATGTCGTTGTTTACTCAGCGCATGATTTCTTCTGGACTCCTTCAGGCGTCGTTGTGTTTGTGAGGCTCGAGTACCAGGAGTCCGTCTTCCATAAGGAGTCCTTTTTTCAATTGTCATTAAAAGTTTACGTTTCAATAGGGACACATTATTTGTTGTTTCATTAAAACACTTGTTTTTTTACATACAGCAGTTAACTCTAAAATATTTAAATCGAATATTGTGATTCATTTTTTTTCAAAATTCAGCATGTAACTTTTATTTCAAGAAAATAGCAACGTCCGCCAGTTGTTATGAATAATTTAGAAATTGCTATAATGTAGAGATCATCATGCGTTAAGTACTTAGGACTTCATCTTGATAGTAAAATCAATTGGAGGGAACGTTTGAGGTGAAAAAGCGTGAGCAGATGGATTTGAGAATGAAATAATAATGTTGGCTACTTCGAAGAAAAACTAAACTCTCGTTACAAAACAAACGCCTTAATAAAATTATGGAGTTGTGCTAGTAAATTTTGCATTGCCATAATTCAACTTGCACAATCTAAAGTTCTTCGTGCAGTAACCATCTAGACCTCCGAATACCAACTGTCGAAGAGGTTATCCAAGAACGAATTAGGAAAAAATCATTCAAGGTTAGAAACGTGCGCCAATCCAGCCACTTGTGCAAGAGCATCTCATTAGAAGATTGTCGACGAACTGGCCAATACACCTAATATAGGGAAAACGAGGTCTTCTTACAGGAAGAATCACACCAGAAGAGAAGCTTATCACCTATTTTTATAAGCCAACAAAATAACTTATAGAAATTATTGTAATTTATGATTCCTACTGTAAATAAATTAGTAAGAAAATCATATTTTTATAAATGTAATTTAGAGGAAAATGCCCAAGACAAACACGGCTTTTATCCATTTAAGAACGTAAAACTTAATTTCGACGATTAAATACTGTCAGTAATGATAAAGTATAGGCCTACGAATGTAAGTAATTGCATTGTGTCTGATTGTAGATATACATCGCAGGCGTAGAACAGGGAGACAGGTGTATTTGGACAAAGTTTGTTGATTCAGTCCAGTTTGTCAGTTCAGTCCACCGGTATAGAAAGTATATGTCGGTAATATTATTATTTAGAAAATTTGCTGATCCCTACTAGACGATACATTTAGATGACGTAATAGATGACGTTATACCGTAAGAGAATATGTAAGGAGAATTGTGACTGCGAGAGTATGGGCTGACAGAAGATGAGCGTAATTAATATACATACAATTAAATTGCAACTTTTAACTTTAATTAATTTTTATAGTAGCCCTCAATTCTTTGTATTTATTCACAAATAATAACAAACCTATGAGATCACGAAGCAATATTATCATTGTATGTAAACTTGCTAAGCGTCCTAATTCTCTATGGAAACATTTCATTTAACTTTAACAAAATTCTATATTTTTTTCATTTTAATTTAAATCATGTATGAGAGAAAATATATCGTTCCTGACAGGCAAGCATATCTCAATTATGTAATGTTTACGTTTCCATTTTATTATTATGATTACCGCAATAAAAAGGCAGGCAAGACACACACACACAATTCGCGTTATTTCTGGCCTCACTCATGTTTATTTTCTTACATTTGCATGCTTTTTAAATGGAAAATGCCGAAACCCACACCAACACAACGCGTGCAAGCCGAAAAAGTGTCCAGCGTAGACAGCGATTTGCTTCCTGTGGATCGCCGGGCAGTGTAACTGCACGTGTTTACAGAGGAACAGTTCATAGACAGACTTTTCGTCTTTAGGGAATGAACCCTCTGCAAGATGCTCAGTGTCCATGAGTGACTTCGGAGCGCTTCGGAGGAGGGATGATTATCTGCGTAGTCGGTTTCTTTATAAGAATAATGTAAGCCTAAATAATTTTTATGGATAATGTTACTGAAAATAACATTACATTAAACGACTACCCCATAATAACAAAAATAACTATAAATAGTGAAATTAGTTTGAGGGTGGGCGATATTTTTTTAGAAATTACCGAACCGAATTCAATTAAATTATTTTAAACATAAATCTTACAACATGGAAGTCATGTGTGGATCTCCATACCGATTTTTTTTTCTATGACAAACGATAGCTGCGTAAATTCAAATATAATCAAATAATTTTTTGCACATGTACCTGAGCTGTAGAGGACTCAAAGCCTATTGATTTTGGTGAAGATCTGTTACGGCAAAATGGTAGTTTACCAGCAATGTTGTATGTTCTAACAGGAGTAAAAAACTTAATTGTCATAAATAAAGTATCCTGAAAAGAAGATCATAATAATCCACTGTAGAAACGTAGATGAAATATCTATAAATAAAGCGGCTAGCAGAAGGGGGTGGGGGTAATTTTTCTATAAATGGAAATGATAGTTGAAGGGGGAGGGGATAATTTTTATTTATATGTCATGTGTACTACGTTATCGGCAACAAAGAAGTAGTTTGTTGTTAAAATTCCTTCCCGGGCTGTTTGCCGTGGTCCAATTTTTTCCACAAAACCAGACGTTTCGGCAGTGCTATAGACTGCCATCATCAGTGAAAATCGAGTGTGCTAACGTGAGGTGGTATACGCTAGTGACCACAGTACTGTGGTTAAGGCTGAAGAAATAAGTAGTTTCTATGGAAATATTTCATTTCTAAAATAATTTTAAATATAAACCTTAGAACATGGAAGCCATGTATGGTTCTTCATACCGATATTTTTGTATAGGCGTACGAGTATAAACTGTCTGAAAGGAGGTTCTCACTGTTATTCCAATTTTGTAAGCATCATACATCAGAAATTAACTGGACTATCACCAAATGTTAAGACGAACTCCAAATGTAATCACGAGCATAACGTTGGCAAACGTACTTCAGGGTTTCGGCTACAGACGTCGTCCTAATTTATAAGGATCCCTGCGGCTTCATGAAGTTAATTAATGTCTAGTTTTCCACTTAAAATCCACATAGGTGCACGTTGTCTTAATGAGTGTGATACAGACTTGTTAGTCGGTTTATTTTATTTTTATTTATTTTTTGTTAATACTGTTAACAAAATTAGCTGAGTAACTTCATAGATGTTGTGCTTTCATTACCACCTCGTATAGATATCTTTACGACCTCTCAGTAAACGAGATGATGATTAACGTTAGACGAATATTAACTAACGTAATAAAGTAAAAATAAAAATATTTAACGTAATATTGTTACAATGTGTTTAAAAGGTGTGCAGTAATTTTACGTTATTAATAATCAATTTTAGTACATTAATAACAAATTTTGATAATTTTTCGCTGAAAAATTGAGACATTTTAAAAATTGTTTCAGTGAAAATGGAACATCATACCTTCCGATGTAATTATTCTGTTAATATTTTCAAACTTTACAATCTTGGACAAAGTTCGTGATTCGTGTGGACAAATGTGAGAGAATATAAAACAAAAACGGAATATAAATTTATAACGTTATTTTCGCCTCAATTCGATTTCTCGTCTTTATTGTTAATATAACTGTAAGAATTAAACAAATAATTTATAAATATTCAGAATTTAAAAAATGTATTAAAAAATTATTATTAACCCATTAATAATTAATAATAATAGCAACTTATAATTAATAATTATTTCATAAATAATGTAAATATTTGTGATACATTAATATGAACTATTATTAATATTATATTTCTATAAAAATAACTAATAAATATTGCAACAGAACACAGGATAGTAAGTTCATTTAAGTGGAATACTAAGGTTATAACACATTTTCTGACGGCCATACACATGTTTTAAATTGATTTTGTTCTTCCTTTGTAAAGTAGTCATAAGTTTTGAACCAAGCTATGTTTAAAAAAGTATGTTATGTCATAATGTTCACAATTTTATTTTATTCACTTGTATGTCATGTGAAATATTTGTGTGTAAGTGCGCGTGTGATTTACATTTTATTGAATAACTTCGTTGAAAATTAACATTTCCTTCTGAAACTTGGACAGGGTATTCGCATGGTTATAGGCTACATTTTCCATATACTCAATTCCCCAAAACTATAATTTTTATATGATTTTTTAAATGAAATCAGTCTTCTTTTATTTTCGTTATCTCCAAGAAAGTAATAAAATTTGTAGATTAAATCTAGACAGGCCATTGCAGAATCGGACAGAGTTTCTCATGATTATTGGCTATCACTAAGAACATCTGTGATGTTGATAGAATTTCCACCAATCAGAAGGTCTAAAAATTATTTGAGCTGATGCTCTGTCGAGTGCACATCGCGCAGTTTCTTCCAAAGTCTCGTCATAGAACGACGTACTCACTGTCACGAGTTTTTCTTGACAAGACAAGTCGATTTCGTTAAGTCTTAGGAGTTGGTTCACGGTTCGAGTTATTCGTAACCATTACCACATATAGAACTCAAATATTTTTAAATAGATCATTCTCTAGTGCTCTTTCGCGTAAAGTGGAAGATTTTCCGGGTTAGGGCCAAAATACCTAACGTGGTGTTTTGAGTTTACGCGAGAACACTTCAAGAAGCCGGAATTTGTGTAAGCTTAATACACGTTCTATTTAACCAGTTTTGATCCCTGAGATTAAGTGAATTCAAGTTATAAACAGTAACAGTTCATATCGCAGTGCATGTGTAAGCCGCGACGTTGATATTTCAGCAATTAGTGGTCTTCGGGCGGGTCGACATGCAGAGTCGCAGGGATGCAGCGAGCAGCGTGGGGAGCCCCTGGAGTCTACGCAAACAATGGAATTCAACTTACAAGTAACATAAATGTAAAACAAGCCAAAAGACTCGTTTATTGAAAGACAATTATTTAATAAACAATGTTACATTATAAAGTAATAAGACAATAGTTAATTTTAATGTTTTAATTTAATATAATTTTCCTACCTCCAGATATAGACTTGGATGAATAATTTCAATGTAAACTGTCTATGCAGTTTTAATTTTTATCGTTGCAATATATTTTGGTGTAAAACATAAACATATAACGTAGAAGTTATTAGAATAGCCTATTCTGAAGAACGATATAATATTGAATAATAATTTACACCTTTGTATGAAACCTATTGATTAATTCCTTCATTGTACTTAGTAATCTGAAGTGCGTGCGTGGGAACATGCCTGGTGTGACCATTGTGTAATGGAAATTGTACTAAATTGTACCATAAAAATTCTTAAAGCTTTTTTGTTAAATAAATCCTACTACGTTTTCATGATTTCCTAATATCCTGATATGACAAACAGTAACGAGCACTAAGCAAGGAGTGATGTGAGATGTGGGTACTGTCTGTACGTAAAATATTTTTTCATGATAGTACTTGTTAAGTACCTTTAAGAGATTAGATACAAGCATGCGCAAGCCAGTCTGGCACGGTGGGGAGAGAGGGGAGCGAGGGATGAATCTACAGTACTTATATACGACTTATATCTACCAACCGGTGCTAATCAACACCAATTTTTTTATGTTTACGTTACATTTATAAATAGGTTCCATCTAATTATTTCTAAACTCTATCATATTTATTTTTCCAAATTGTTCTTATCACAATAAATTAAAAATAAATCTACATAGTTTTCTTAAACTCAGATAATTTTATACTACAAAGTAAAGCAGCAAACGATAAAATACATTTTTGATTGTATTTTGAATTCTTGCTTTAAAAATTTTGAAAGCATTGTTTTGGTTCCTCGAGAAAGCAACTGTCCACACTAGAAATTCGAATTTTATGAAACTTTGCAGTTCGTTACAGAATACTGATTCTTAGCAGGAAGATTATAGTGGTCAATAGGACAGACATTTTCACAAAAAGAGGAGGCGAATATTTTCAGAATAAATTATCTGCTTATTAAAAGAAAAGTAATAAATAATGGGCTGATTACCAGCGTGAATATCGTAAAACTTTTAAAATTAACCACTTAAATCACCTAGGGTGTTTCACTGGCTTTTTTTTAAATATTTCCTTAAAGAATTTTACTAATTTCTATGGCTAATGCACTTTCACTTTTGGACTTTACTTCACGTCAATTATTAAGTATGTTTCATTATGTGACTCTTTCAAAAGAGTGGAGAAAAATTTATTTAACACTACGAGTAATGAGAGCTAGATCCAGTAAATTAACTAAACTGAGATTTACAAGATTCGTTAATTTAAAAACAAAATATGAATCTTATAATATAAATACATTAAATTCTTAAACATTTTTGAGTAAGTCAAACAAAGTTTTCTATGTAAAAAATTTAAAAACAGTTTACAGGCGACTTAACATGTATGTTGCTACTATTTTATGGCCGCCTTATATATTGCTCCCGGATGTTTAACAGTATTACAATTTTATAACCGCGCTTTAAATTCCTAAACTTTCTTTACTGTGGTCGCAGAGATTTCGTGGTGTTTCTGTATTTTTGAACAATAATACACGTGACGTGGTCTGTACATTTTTTATTGAATTTTTGGTACATATGTTTTGGCGTGCTTTCTGATGGTTAAAGGCTGATGATGGTGGGAAGGACTACCAAAACATATGTTCCAATAATTCAGAATAAAAATGGTGTAGACAGCATCACGTTTTCGATTTTTCTACATATTTGTTTGAAAATATTAACTACCTCATTACATATTCGGAACTTGAAGAACTCGAATTGAAGGATAAAATTCTATTGCGTGGGCTGTCACGGCCGGAGTTATTAACAAAAGTGTTTAAAATTTCCGGTCAATTGGCCCGTGATTAAATATTAAAATGTAATTAAAAATGTCATGAAAACACAATCGTCTACACCCCAGTAGACCGGAAATTTTAAACTCTTTTAATTAAGAATATAATTATCGCAGGTTGTAGGAAAAAACCAAGTGTAACGTTTGACAAAAGATACGATTAACGAGTAACATCAGATAGATGGCTCCGAATGATGTGTCTTAATGGAGCAAGGATGAAGTTACTGTGCATACAAAGTCGGTTTGTTGTGACAAGGATAGTGGAGTTCAGGGAAATAACATTAACGAAGTTGCATGTTTTCTTTTGTCAGCTTCAAGGGCCCATAACCCTCGTGAGGGTCTCGTAGAAAAAAGTTTAAAAGTTTATAAAACTGAATATAAATTTATAACTTTCATTTATTTTCGTCTCAATATGACTTTTGGAAGTATATTTATTATTCTATAAATGTAAAGATTCAACACACACAATTTTACAAATATTAATAATATAAAAGTCTGTATAAAATTTATATAATTAGCATATTAATGATTAATAATAATAGCTGTTTACAGTTAATTAATAATTGTTTCATAAACAATATGTATACAGTATTTGTGAACTATTCACGTGGACAATAATATTATATTTCTGTGAAATTCAGTAATACACGTTGGTGTAAAGCATACAACATACAATGTAGTATTTTTTAGTATATTGGCTATAAGAATATAATATTAATAATAATTTATACCTTTGCATGAATCCTACTCATTAGCTTCTTCATAATACTGTACTTCGGAATCTAAAATGTGTGCTATCCTTTTCTTGTCCAATTTTAACTCCATGTAACTCTAACGTTTTCATTATTTCCTAATACTTTGATATGACAAACAGCAACGAGCACTAAGCAAGAGATGCAGTGAGTACGTATATTTTCTAATGTTAGTTAGTTGCATTTACTTGCACACTTTATAGGTACCATTTTCTTAGATGGTTTTTAATGTAAAACTTTCAAACTAAAAACAAATTGTTCACCTGACGTTTTTTTAAGTTGAGCTATTTTTTCCTTTGTTTAGAACATATGACATATGTTGAAAACATGACATATTTTAGAAAATTTGACAATACTGCATTACATTACATTTCAAACATTTTGAACTTTTGGGCTGTTAATTAAGCAATAAATGTATATAAATTTTATTCGTTTAACCTTATATAGCAAGTAATCAAGATAAAGTGTGTAAAATTTCACGTTGACACCATACATATAATCTCTGAGAAAATGGTACCAAAGGACAAAACAAAGAGATTCATATTAATTTACGGAAAATTTAAGCATTTTTATGAGACGAGATTTGTAACATACGTCATTGATAAAAACCAGCACCTTACGCTGGATCACTCTTATTGTTCTCCTCATCTTTTAGACTTCGTCTGTCACAGCTTCTCTTTTCGGCTTTTTCTGGTCAAATTTTTCTGCAGCACTTTCCGCCTTCATAATTCCTTTTTCAGCCCCACAATTTGTGTTATTGCAGCCAATTTTTTCTGAACACTTACATTATTTATATTTCCATCATTGTAGGTTATCCATTACCCCCATTTTTAATGTGTGACTGCTTACAGAAGTAGTCTTCGGTATCCTTTCCCATACACACTAATAAAACTATCGTGTTTGGATTCCGGGTTTTGCATAGACACACAGCAGATATTTCGTAACAGCCATCAATTTCTTGTAGAGCTTTGCTTTTCAATAGCTGCTTGTTTCCATTGAATTCTCAGCTACACTCTCTATAGCTGAACTTAAAATCTTGTTGTACCTAACAAATTTATGTGGCGATGACGGTAACTCAAGAACAGAGCATAAGGTTCTACCTGCAGCCTCACAACGGCCGATACTCCGCAAGCCATAAGCCATTCTGATATTAGTAGAAAAACACTTTGTGCCTGGTACAATACTGCTTTAAAACTTAGTTTCCTTGTGGCTATATTTACAGAACATCGTAAAAAAAACAGTAAGTCCTATAACCTTAATGATTCCAACTTACATAGTTCATCTTATGAACAAAATTTACAAATAGTGGAACTTATAGCTTGAAATAAACTGTCAATATTTATTATGAAATTACCTTCAGTTCGTTCTTTGTTTCTTTTATGTTCGTTTTTGGGTTACTCATAAGTCTCCAACCCCTGATTGATTAGTGGCGTAACTAGGAGCTGCTCCTGGTGGGGATGAGACTAGTTCTGGGGAGGGGGATGAGACTAACTTGAAATTTGGACTCCCCACTTTCCATAGGACAATTGAGATATTAAAAATTCTTCCCATATAATTGTTTGTGCAATTATTTATAAACTTTTTTAACAGACCACCTGACTTAGAAATAGGCCTATGTTAAATGATAATGGAATTTCACTTAAATTTTTAATATATCTTTGGGGGGGCATTGACCCGCTTGACCCCCTTGTAGTTACGCAAATGGCTCCATTTCTGAATTTACCTCGAGACACCTTTGCTGTGATATTTCATTCTTGAATAGTTTTAAAAATTATCACACACACACACACACACACACACACACACACACACACACACACACACACACACACACACACAGCTACACGCAATCTGACGGCATCACACTACTTTTCGTCAGTCCTCGTCAGAATCGAGGAACAGGAGACAACAACGAAGCAGAAATTTAGTAATCTGATCATTTAATAATCAATCATTGGAAAAGGGTGGTTGCAACTTTGAAATTAAAAAATTATCTTCCGTGCCATTAAAGCCGCTAAGGCTATGATGTTCGGTGAAAGAGTAGAAGTAAAGGTAGAAGTAAAGAAGAAGAAGAAGGTTTATTAAGAGATTACTTGGGAATTTTGTGGTTTCTGTCTTGGTATAGGCGTAATTCTTAGTATACACATAATCTGACGTCATCCCACTATTAGTCGTCCTTTGTCAGAAACGAGGAGCAGGAGACCACACCGTAGGAGAAACAACTATTTGTAATGCGTTCATTTGTCAATGGAACAGAATGGTTGTAACTGTGAAATTAAACAATTATTTTCCATGCCGTTAAGGACGATGGGCGTAAGGAACGCCACTTAGGCTATGTTCGGTGAAAGAGAAAAAGTAAAGAAGGTGAAGCATTTCTACGGTTTTACGTCTTGGCGAGTTTTCTTTCCTCCATGTGCCCAATCTTTTTGATAAATATAATGAGTACAAACTGTTTATTGTTAGCTTATTTTTTCACTGGAACAATACGTGCTTCGAGTACCAATGGATGAATTGTAATACAAAAGTGAAAAAAAAACTCAAAAAAAAATATTCAAACGTCAGAGAGACGTTAACTACTAGATAGCCTACTAGTAAATAAGAAGAATAAATAGTTTGTTTAGCAAAATTTCTTGCGTAGGTGCTTTTGCTGTTAGTCCTCTTTTCCCGGAGTAATATATCAGGCGGCCATAAAATAGTAGCAACATACACGTTAACTCGCCAGTACACTGTTTTTAATGGAACAATGGAAAAAGTAGTTAGTTGACCACTTACTCAAAAATATTTAAGCATTGAATGCATTTATATAATATGGTTTATAATTTTTTTTAAATTAATGAATCTCGTAAATCGTTTAGTATTGTAAATTTTAGTAAACTACTATAACAACAGTTCACACAATGAAACACTTAATAGCTGACGTGAAGTAAAGTCCAAAAGTGAAAGTGCATTAGCCATCCAAAATAGTAAAATTCTTTAAGGAAATAAATTGTTTAAAAAAGCGAGTGAAACATCCTAGGTGATTTTAGTTTTAATACTAAATTTAAAATTATTAAATAATATTTTTATTCCCGTAACGTAAAAATAATAAATTATTTTTGGACGTTTTGTGTAGAAATAAAAGACGAAAGAGACAAGGATTCCCTTCGCCTTGCGGTCCCACTCTCGCCATATTGAAAGCTTACCGAAAATTCACGCTCGTAATCAGCGCATTATTTATTACATTTCTTTTAATAGGCAGATAATTTATTCTGAAAATATTCGCCTCCTCGTTTTGTGAAAATGTCTGTCCTATTGAGCACTATAGATTCCTACTATGAACTAGTTTTCTGTAAGGAACTGTAAAGTTTCATAAATGTCGAATTCCTAGTGTGGACCATTGCTTTATCGAAGAACCAAAAAGTGCTTTTAAAATTTGTTAAGCAAGAATTTAAAATGCAATCAAAAATGTAGCCTACTTGTTTTGCTCGTTTGTTTTATCGTTTGCTGCTTTAATTTGTAGTATAAAATTATCTGGGTTTAAGAAAACTATATAGATTTATTTTTAATTTATTGTGATAAGAACAATTTGGAAAAATAAATGTGATAAAGTTTAGAAATAATTAGATGAACCTACATATTTATAAAGCATAAAAAAATTTGGTGTTATTAGCAGCAACGAACGGTTGGTAGATATAAGTCGATAAGTATATAAGTACTGTAAATTCATCCCTCGTTCTCCTCTCTCCCCTACGTGCCAGACCGGCTTCCGCATGCTTGTATCTAATCTCTTAAACGTACTTAACAAGTGCATATTTATCATGGAAAAAATATTTTACGTACTCACATGTACTCGGCTCTTGCTTAGTGCTCGTTGCTTTTTGTCATACTAGGATATTAGGAAATCATTAAAACGTAGTAGGATTATATACCAAAGCTTTAAGAATGTTTATGGTACAATTTAGTACAATTTCCGTTACACCATCGTCACACCAGGCATGCTCAAAGGCACGGACTTCAAATTACGAAGTACAATTTGGGAATTAATCAATAGGTTTCATTCGAAGGTATAAATTATTATTCAATATTATATCGTTTTTCCGAATAGGCTATTCTAATAACTTCTACATTTTACGTTTATGTTTTACACCAAAATATATTTATAAGTGATTTTTACAGAAATATAATATTAATAATTGTTTATATTAATGTATCACAAATATTTACATTATTTGTGAATTAATTAATAATAAAACTGAAAATTGCTATTGTTATTAATTATTAGTGGTTTAATTATAATTTTTAACACATTCTTTTAAATTCTAAATATTTATAACTTATGTGTTTAATTATTACATTTATATCAATAATAAACAAGAGAAGTCGTATTGAGACGAAAATAAATTAACGTTATAAATTTATATTCCGTTTTTGTTTTATATTCTTTCGCATTTGTCCACACGAATCACGAACTTTGTCCAAGATTGTAAAGTTTGAAAATACTAACAGAATAATTACATCGGAAGGTATGATGTATCATTTTCAATGAAACAATTTTTTTAATGTCTCAATTTTTCAGCGAAAAAATTATCAAATAATTTTATTAATGTACTAAAATTGATTAATATTTACATGAAATTACTGCACACCTTTCAAACACATTGCAACAATATTACGTTAATTTTTTTTTATTTTTACGTTATTACGTTAGTTAATATTCGTCTAACGTTAATCATCATCTCGTTTAGTGAGAGGTTGTAAAGATATCTATACGAGGTGGTAATTAAAGTTTAACATCTATGAAGTTACTCAGATAATTCTGTTAACAGTATTAACAAAAAATAAAATAAACCGACTAACAAGTCTGTATCACACTCATTAAGACAACGTCCACCTATGTGCAGTTTCAGTGGAAAACTAGACATTAATGAACTTCATGAAGCCGCAGGGATCCTTGTAATGTAGGACGACGTCTGTAGCCGAAACCCTGAAGTACTTTGCCAACGTTATGTTTGTGATTACATTTGGATTACATTTGAAGATCGTCTTAACATTTGGTGATAGTCTAGTTACGTTCTGACGTATGATGCTTGCAAAATTGGGATAACAGTGAGAACCTACATTTAAACAGTTTATTCACGTATGCCTATACAAAAAACTTTTACGTAAGTATGGTGTAGTAAAAGCAGGGTTATTTTTTTCATAACCTGATGAAACAGGGTAAATGTAAAAAAAAAAAACTTAAAAAAGAATTTGTTTTTTAAACAAGATGATAAATTTACAAATGGGAGCAAGCCAGTGGCGTAACTATCATTTAATATTAGCCAGTGGCGTAACCCAATTAATATTAAAAATTTCAGTGAAATTCCATGATCGTTTAACGTAAGCCTATTTCTAAGACAGTCGCTTGTGTTAAAAGGCTTATATTTAATTGTACAAATAATTATATGGGAAGAATCTTTAATGTATCATTTGTCCTGAGAAACGTGGGAAGTCCAAACATCAAGCTAGTCTCATCCCCCCCACCCAAGTAGCTAGTAGCATCCCCCCACCAGGAGCAGTTCCAGGGGGAAGGACAGTCAAACGATCTTGGAGACTTTTGTAGAAACCAAGAACGAACACAAAAGAAACAAAGAACGAACTGACAGACTGACGCTGATTACTTTGGAAGAATCGACCGAGTATTGTGGAAAACGTTTACGAAAGACAGAGTGTAATTTATAACGACACACGGAAACTGGAATACACATTATAAAAATGAAGAAGTCGAGGACGTAACATCAAATGTTAATGGCATTAAACACTATGAGAAACGGCAAAGCTTCTGGACCTAGAAGAATCGATTAAAATTAACACAGATTGTCCCAGGAGACACATTTGAAACACTCGCACAAATTTTCACAAAGTCTCTTAAAAGTAAGTCCCATATAAATGCAAACAAGCCAACATACGAACAACACATATAAAAAAGGAGATCGGTGAAACTGGGAGAATCATCGTGGATTCAGTGTAACGAGTTCCATTGGATGGTCGAATTCTACAAGATCTAATAGAAGGTATGACGCATGGTGCTGATGAACAAAGAGATTTTCCGTGCGGGAAGGCCTTGTTTTGACAATGTTTTGCTTGAAACGCCTATGTGAGAGGGCTGTCAGCCGTAGAGCGTCTGTCTCTAACATTCACTGATTTCCTTAGAGTATGATGACCTCCATTATCAAAACTCTGGCCATTCATACAAGAAGCTGGTGTTACAGTTTCTTGTGTTTCAGCAGAACGTAAGTTTATGGGTTATGTGTCAGAGCTGTTAAGTTTGGGAGTAGGGTGTCCAAGACTTTGAAGGGACAAAAGGTTTAAGACCTAGGTGTTACGTAGCACTTTATTCAAAATTTATATTAACGGTGCTTCAGGCAGGTGGAAAAGACATTCTGAAATGTGGCTTCGATAAACATTGACTGTCTGTACACACTTCTTTTCGCAGATAATTAGGTTGTGGTGCATTAGACGAACCCAGCGGCGTAGCTAGGCTTTTTGGCGCACGGGGCAAGGAGATACCCTTCTCAATTAAAAGGGGACAAAAGAGCAAAAATGAAGGCCCATCCATCCATTGAACAAAGTACTTAATAAATGCAAATATGTAGCGTTTTGAACGAAAGAGCGTCCAGCAAACGTCTTAAGAATATTTGTTGAGTCAAAATTATTATATTACCGGTATTCAGTTTGTATACATTTATTAGTCACAATTTGTAACATAAAAATTTTCTAATAAACATGCAAATTCTTTGTAGGTCTAAAACGCATCGTCAAAACTATATCCTATAGCAACATAAAGTTAAACAAAGAACTACATTAAAAGTAATAAAACGCTTACCATTACAGGTTAATGGTTCCGTCTTCTATTAATAAACACTTAATATTTATTTGTAATATTAAATACATTTTTAAAACGAGATATTTTCCTGGTCTTAATTGCTGCAAAGTCGGTTATGAAATCACTACAATCTATAGACGAAGCAATGTCGTTTTCAGTTGAAAGTATCGCTAGATTTGGTACCCTGTCTTGAAATATTGTTGATCGTAGGTACGATTTAATCAATTTAAGTTGACTAAACGATCTTTCACAAGAAGACAGAGAAATGGTAAGGTAAGAAATTTTTTTAAAGCTGTTGCTAGAGTTTTGTATGCTTCTAATTCCGTTGAAAAAATGTGTTGCAGCAGCCCCTGAGGTGTAAACTTCATTTGTTCCCCGTTAATTTTTGCCCTTTTTAATAAAAGTCTAATGTCATGAAAGTCACTGAAAAATTCTTCACTGTTTAGTTCATGTGGATACAGTTTTGCAAGCACCGTACACTTAATATTGATTTGGGAAAAGCTGTTCCTTAAATTGTATATCCCCATCATTTACGTACGCCTCAAATGTACAGATGAACCTAAAGCGTTTTTCTAACTCTTTTATGTTAGAGAAACGGCTTGAAATTTCAAGTGACAATTTGTCCAAAATTTCTGTAAGAGAATGTCGCATTTCTTTGCCGAGTTAATGCAGAATCGTCTGCATGCTCTTCTGGCATCGTGCGCCTCCTTCTTATCCTTTTTGTGATACTATTCATTACATACCTGTTCTGCCTTAGAAATGACATTGTCACACAGCTCATTCCTCCAAACTTTTAATTTGTCTGTTAGCGTCTCCAGAAATGTCAATGCTTGAATAAAGCTTATTCCTTTGATCTGCAAGATTATGTGGATTTTACCCATAGAAGAAAGAATATCTGCCCAGAAAAAGGGCAAGGCACACAATTTAAGTTTGTAGTCGCCTTAATTTTTAATGCTGCATCTTCCCTCGTATCAATTGTTTCAGTCGCTGTACCCCTCAGTTTCTCCAGCGCAGCGATCACTTCATCCAGCTGAGTGGATATTGCTTTCACCGCAACTGCTTTTGAACTCCACCTGGTATCACAATATTCTATTAGATTAATATTTGCGAAATCTTTAAGAACACTCCATCTATGAGTGGAACAGGAAAAGAAGGTGAATATAATATATGTTCTACTGTCCCAAAAAATGTCAATGCCTGAACATTTACATGAGCTACATGAACTCCAACTCAGTGTGTGTGTGTGTGTGTGTGTGTGTGTGTGTGTGTGTGTGTGTGTGTGTGTGTGTGTGTGTGTGTGTGTGTGTGTGTGTGTGTGTGTGTGTGTGTGTGTGTGTGTGTGTGTGTGTGTGTGTGTGTTTTACAAATTACTACCTGCACTGACGATATGTAGTCTCCTGCTTTACCAAAAGACTTGTTACTGAGACCCCTCTTCCCCACTGCTTTAACAACTAGGCGAAAATCACTCACCTAGACTACTCATGTAACAGGCATAATTTTTTTCAGTAAGACCGTTCAGATAGTCCATGTAACCGACAACTCAACTCGGAGCGCAAAATTGCTTATTCAGTGATTAATCAATTACTTCACACTTTCTTTACTGTTACTGAAGAAAATCAATGTGGTCTTGTCTTCAAAAGAACATCCCATTCTATTAAATATGTAGTGAAAAGAGCGTGGAAATTTCCCAACTATAGTGATAAACCACAATCAGAATGATCAATATTGCACACCACTATATAAATATTATTCCGATTTACACCACTATTCCTGATCTGACGATGAGCTGTGAAGCTTGAAAGCGCTAATCGGAATAATTTTTATATAGTGGTGTGCAATATTGATCATTCTGATTGTGATTTCAACCACTAACACAAATTTCTTCATTATAGTGATAAACACTTAACGATATAAAACTTACAGTCTCCGTCGTCGTCATCATCATTAACGTAACCACTAACGCTTGTCTGTGCACTGTGGAACGAAATCTTAACTTGATTTGATTTTAATCTTAATCTATGTATATTTTTTCATGGTTAAGTTAGAAGAGTATGGTTACGCCTACGCTGTGATGGTCTCCTGTTACGTTGTGTCGACAAGGCAGGCGAGTACACATACTAAGTTGAGGATGTGCACCTCCAGCTTGTTGGGATGGTGTGTGGTGTTGGTTTTCATTATTAAAAACAGCTCGTTCCAGTCTTATCAGACTCAGGTGAGCCACTGAAATAAGAGCGTAGTAGTGGACGAAACGTTTCTTGCTACAAAAAACGTGTGTTTTGTAGTTGAACCTCATTCTCAACGTCAGTAAACAGAAAAGTAGCATACATTTTTTTTTTTGAACAATAGTTTTACAATCTTTCTTTTTTTTCTTTAAGTTTCTTGATAATAGAGTTCCATTCAGCTCTTTCTTTAAATTTCACATAATGGGTATAGCATGAATTCCGTGATTGCGTGAATGGAAAAATCTATATTTAAGAAGTGCTAGGTTAGTGTTCATACATACATTTGTTTCCAGTATTGGAAAATTGCCGTACAATTTATAGTTTAATTTGATCTTTTTAGGCTACAACCGTTTGATCAGTATCAGTTTGATTTGTTTACACTATATCTAATTAATAGGTTAAGTTTATTCATAAAGTTATAAAACACACAACACGTTGTATCATTATCTACGTAACATATAAAAACGTGTCATATAAGTAACAACGTGAAAACAATAAACAATTTTTCAAGGACAGATAATATGGCCATATTTATAACATAAATTTTAAGTCTTTATAAATTTACATCAAAAAGATAATTTATATATATTTAAATGGGTGAGATTAGCTCATAAAATAATAAATTTCACTCTTAACATATGACAGCATGTTTCAATGAGAACTAGTCAAAGTGAAAGTTGCGTGTTGGAACATTGTATTATAGACAGTAAGAATCATCTCAGAATTGTTAGATAAGTTAATTTTGACTGTATAAAAAGATATGAGTGTTGTGGAATAGTGCGAACGTATGCATAGGCATATGGCGAGTGGGCGGGTGCGCGGGTGCGCGTGTGAATAACTGTGCTAAGAATTATCAATAAAAACCGAATTAAATTAAATAACTTTTATGTAAATCAAATCTCTGACATAAGACTATAATGAATATTATATTAATATCAGTTGAATTAATTAATAAAATTGCTGACATAAATTATTTATCTTTTATTTAAATCAACTTCTTTTAATTATGATCATCTAGTCATACTTATTTCTCGTGTCACACATTGGATGCATGATTAATACAATGCATAACTATTCTGATTATTTATAAACAAAACACTTGATATCATCTAATAAATTAATATTGTCAATTCATTTATATTACTGAACAAAAGAAACTCTTAAAATTCTACTTTATATTTTATTCAAAAATTAAGTTAACATCTGGCTTATCTGTGGTAATAATAAACGCATATATAGGATCAACTTAAATAACTAATTTATTTATCATTCACAATAAATTATAATCATACATATGAAACGTCGATGTACCTGTAAATACATACATATTTTATAAGAACAAATTCATGTTTAAATATATGCTGAAACAAAGAAGACATACATACATATATAAATCAAATAAGATAACAATTCATATTCTAATTATTGATGCGTTCATTAATCCCAGATAGTTTTTTGTTAATATATTCATTAATTACGTTTTTAATTCTGATTTATACTCATTGCGTTTACTAATAATTTCCCAGGGATGAATTCTTTGAAAGAATCAGGTCAGTAGAAGTAGCTTAATAGTAATAATTAAAATAATGGTTAATTGATTTATGAAATATCCATTAGTACTTGGTGATGTCCAGTCTCAGTGATAAGGATGACATGAAGACACATCTCGTTGAATGCCGCTGATATCACAAACACTTGCACACACTTCCGATCACTCGCGTTGACGTAGATTTATGTGAATAATTAATGTTTAGTGTTCAATTAAATACTTCATCTTACGATGTGTGTTGTGTGTTCATTTTAACGTTACTGTACATGTCTAGTTCCACTTATATCACTGTTTTATCAAATATACGTGTGATTGATTAATTAGTTCAATGTTTCATGTTCTTTAAGGTTTTAATGAGATGTAGTAACACTGAATAAATTTAAGTTCTACTGTTTTGTATAGTACATATGTGGTGATATTTGTTCGTGTAACGATCTGATTGTTCGCTTTGAATAATAATTACCTAAGTCCGTTACATCGCACTTCGAAATTCACTATTAAGAATTTACTAAGTCTGACTATCGTGACATGATGATTTCACTAAGTCTGTTAAATTACGAGTTGATGTATTAACTCCCGAACCTGAGTTATCTCTCCGAACAATTAAATATACTCTTGAGAACTTAGAGTAAAACTGACTCCGAACAATTGAAATGAACTGTTTGATAATTTGAGTAATACTGCTCCGTACTTAAAGTGTATTACTTGAAAAATTAAAATATACTGGCTTCGTCCCCGTCTTGGACATATAGTTTTATTAAATCGTCCCTACTCAAAATTTTGTCCCTGGCGCTGCTCACGCCTTCTTTACCCGTGATTGGTCAGTTTTGACTTTTCCTGGAATAGTTTGTCCCACTATGTTAAGACCCTCCGTCATCGTTCTTCTGATAGGTTCTTTGTTTTTGTTGCTATGGAAACAGTCCTCTCCACAAGTGTTTTCCGTGGCTCTGGGCTTCTGATAGGTTCTCAGACATCCCCCGATTTTGCTCTGTCGAACGTTGACCCTTTTCGTAGAATCTCTAGCTATTATACGCTTGTCTATCTATCCATTGTCTGAAGTAAACGCAGTGTTTTTCTGGGTTGCCTTTCATCTGTACTTTAGGTTCTTCCGAAGTATTGTTCTGTCTTATACCCCTTTTTTGTAGCTATTAATAATTTTGGACATCTGCTGGCTGGTGAAGTCACCCCAACTTTCCACTCGTAAATTCTGTCTGACACTTAGACGATATCTCCAGCTGCGTAACATGACTTGAGTTTTTGTCTGATCTCTGCTTTAGTATTGTTTCTTAAAGTGCATTGCGTCCGTTCCTTTGTAACATACAGTTTCTCCCTTTTTGTAGTCCATCGTATATTGACGTAACTTGGTCGAACATCTGCCACATATCTCAGTACGAGTGTGAATGTCCTCGCCTACATTGTTACAGCTGTAGTGAGCAATAATTCTGAACTAAACTTTCCCTGTCATCTTGTACAACCAATTTCTATAGCCGAGTCGAACTTACGTCTTTCTATTGTCTAGTTAGCGACGCTGCTCTGACATCTTCTCATTACGCTTTAAATAATTATTTTATGTAACAAAAATAATTGTTGATTATTTATAAAAATATTGTTTCCAACAAATAAATGAAAATTTTAAAAATTAGTTTAATTATAGTAGGTGAATTATATTTAATTATAGCAAGGAAAATTGTTCTAATATCTTTTGCATAATTTAGAGCAGCTGAAGACGAATGTCTGCTCTAACAACTCAACTGGCGCGATATATGCAAATTAATAATTTTTTATTAAAGTGAGTGTCACAGTTGAAACTCAGGGATACTCGGGCGTGTCCTTCGCCTCCACACCTTATCCTTCTCTTGGCCCTTTCAATAGCCTACGACTCTTATCTCTAACTGCTGTCAGTCCTTCCCAATTCCATCCACCTTCTGCCCCATCACTGTGTTCTTATTTGCTTTTATTACTTCTCACGCTTTTCTCCCTTCTCCTTCCATTTACATTTTTGTTTATCGTCCACATTTCACTTACGCACGTCCCCGTTCTCACGCATACACATACAAACATCCCGTTTTGACGTTTCAACTGTGATACTCGTAAAATTGAAAATTTATCCCAAGTATTATTTCACTGAAGAATTAAAAAATATAAAACAGAGACTGGTTCTTTGTTGTACTTGCTTCAGCACTAACAAATTGTACGGTCAATATAGGCTACTTGTAGGATATTTTAAATGTCCGTAAAAGTTTCAATAAAATGGTTTCTTTTTAATAATTATATTACGTGTTATTTTTGTCTGACTTTGTTTATACGCGTATAACGTAAGATAATTCTTAATACTGTGTGATGTTCATTAAGAAAGTCCAGACGATCAGTGGTGGCCAACCCGCAGTACGCGTGCGGAGATGTGCTGAGTGACGCGCAGGAACACAAAAAGATATTTCTTTTACTTCACCTACAACCAGTATAATAACGGGGCGCATGCCAGCTACTAGCCCTTGTAAGATTTTAAAAGTACATTTCAGGTAAAAATTAATTGTCTATATTTGCATAATACATTGAAGTATCAATGTGCCAAATAATAAGCTGAAAGCATAACACCCCTAATTTTAGAGTTAGGATTACATTGTGTAGGGAAGTGAGAGTGAAGAGGAGAAAACTGGTAGGTAAAGAAAGCTTGAGGGAGGTGGCCGACTATGACTTGTTCTAGATTCTACCAACAGTGGCATTTAATTACGTACAACAATTTTGAGTAATAATACTAAGATTAACTTATACCTATTTGTCAAAACTCGTTTTGAATTTTCAAGAACATATAAATCTGTTAATAATGATGTTTATAAAATCAATTCGGAATGGACTTTTTGTTAAAACACAGTGTGAGTAGAAATAAACACAAAATAGTTACACATCTTCGTTAAGGAGTTATACAAATCAAAAATATCATAATAACCTAAAATTAAAAAAATCATGTTAACGTTAATTCATAGGACATGGTAGAGATAGAGATGTTATACACGGACAAGTTATCAATATAACATAATGGGTTTACAAAAATGGAATTAAGCTTTAATTAGAGAGAGAGAGAGAGAGAGAGAGAGAGAGAGAGAGAGAGAGAGAGAGAGAGAGAGAGAGAGAGAGAGAGAGAGAGAGAGAGAGAGGGGGGAGAGAGAGAGACAGACGGACATGGTACAAAAAATGTTTAAGTGATTTTAATTCTTATTAATATGTTCATCAGCCCGTTTTCATTTTTCAAAATTACAAAGCCCGAAGAAAGTTTCAAAATTACTGACGAATGTTACGTTTGTTCCATAATATATATTACACATAGCCGACTGGAAGTAAATTAATTGTACAAAGCGTTTGCAATAGTGTTGAATCTTTCGTATTTCTCATTAGTTATTGTGTAATTTAGAATTTTCTAAATTAATGATTGTTTTTAATACCAGTACTGAGTGAAACATGTTAAAAATAACTTTTCATAATTATATAATTGAACATCCCTTCATCTGTATTTAAATATACTATATTTTACTACGCTACATGTTGACTGGCATATGTGTAAACGTTTTCAGTACCAATTCTAATATCTAATTGTTGGTTACTGCTTTTATAATTAATTAAAAAATATCATTACATTATGAGTAATTTAAATTGTAACATTGTATAAATTAAGTTCTGTGATATTGTAATTTTCTCGTTGTCTTTCAAGAAACCATTTGATGATGTAAAACAAACTATCTCGACTCCTTCACATATACAATGATACATACTTACGCACGCACACGCGCGTGCGCTCACACACGCACACACTCACATACACAAACAAGTTGTTCACTCAAATAATTGTTCTGTTGTGTTTGACATTTCTTTTGTATTCATACACAGGTCCTGATGATGTTAATAAACATTGTCGAAACGGCGACACACAAATAAGTTAAAATTTGTGTTATATTTTTGACAGATCCTCAGAAACACTTCACCAAAAAATTCATTGTTATTACTATCATGTGATAGTCTCCTGTTACATCAGCTCATAAAAGACGACGACGATGACGAGACAGGTGACAGCTACGGTAGTTGAAAATATTTCATATCTGCTTATACTGTATTATATAGGCAGTATGGGGAGAATCACTGCTCTCACACCTCTGTGTGATCTTTGTTGTGTATATGTCATTATACTAATACACTATCCGCTTAAGCACGAAGGGTTTCGCGAATCTCCTATGCAATTTTACGTCAAATCTTTTTCATAACCGCTTTTCCACATTTCTCAGCCGGCTTTACTGAGTAACGGAGCGCGTAAACATAGTATCCGGTTTGGATGCCGATTGGTTCAAGTCATTAATATATATATATTGTTACAAAACAACGAATAGATTAATGTTGTGTAGTAAATAATTGAAATAGAGTGATTGTATTTGAGTTATTTTAAATTAATCAAATTTGATTTAGCAGCATACTCTTCACTCCTCACGTTGTAATGTAAACATCGATGATTAGTGTTGTTTAGTAAATAATTGAATTAGTAATGTTTAAAGTTAAATTAATGTTTATGTTTGAAAGGATTGTAATCACTGATATCTTGATGTATTCACCTCCCCACTTACCATCCGTGAAAGTTTGCAATCTTCTTAATATGTTGCTCTATCTCACTAGAAATACATGAATAACACACAAAATACTTCACCTTGATATTAACATATACACATTAAATAAAATAACAATGATATTCAATCGTGAATTGAATATTCAAATACTGGCCGCTTGAATATTGCCGCCACCTTGAGAAACAATTGCTTCTAAAATGCAAGTTATTTGTGCCTATTTAATAGAAATAAATACTCTCTGTTCACTGGTAAGAAATTTAGGTGTTTATTAACATTAGTAAAATTCAATGAAATCCTTTTTTAAAACAATTACTAAATCTTTAAAAACAACAAAGTTAATTACTTTCTGAAAATTCTTCAGCTCAGAGCTGGTAACACTGGTACAATGTACAATAATATGGTAATTCAGGTTATGTTTATTTTTGGTTATAAGCATTACCAAATTTCATGAATCCTTTGAATTTACATGATGTAAGATACAAAGATGTTTGTTAAAAAAACAATATTTATTCACATAGAAAGATTAAAAAGACAACAAATTAAAAATAGTTAACCTCAATACGATATTAAAATTATCGTACTATCGTACGGCAGGTGTGCTGCAGTCAGATACTCAAAGCTGTGTACACGTGTTATAAACGTTACACTATAAAACAATATTACTGGTTTAATTATTATTATTATGAACTGAAATTGATAAAAAATATAAAAACTCTTAGTATTGAGTCTATTCACAAGAGTATTATTAATGACAGAAGTGACTCTCTGTTGGCAAATAAATCTGTGTTGGTTATAAGTTAGTTTACCTATAGATGAGAGTAAGTTAACAAAATATATTGTTTAATATTATTAAAATCTTAATACTATTTTCACAAAAAACATTATTTATAGTAATAAGATGTATAATTAACGGCACTGATTGTTCTCGTATATTAAATCATTATTTATCAAGTACTACTGAAATCGTAGTCAAGTAAGCGACTATATTTTACAAGTATTGTTTGCGGTATTTATTACTATTTCCAGCTTCTGTTATTATTTTTCATACATAAATATTAAAATATTTTAATTAAATACCATTATTAAATTAAACAAGAACTTTTATTCATGGTGCCTGATAATATTTCATCGTTCGCTAGTTAACCATGCATAGTGTGTTTGCTTGGCTAACGTAGTCTGCTATAATGTTCGTCAACTAACGAATATTATATTTTCATTTTATCTTAAAAATTGTTAAAGTATAATACTCCCTGCATTTTTCACTTAACATGGCCTTTATTATACACTGGCCATGTTTTAATAATTCACTTTATCACTCGTAGCACTGTCACACGATAAAAAATTAGTGTTCAGTTGAGGTTAGATATGACTGTTTACTCTTATACGCGCACAGTTCAAAATAATTTTCTTGAAGACTATCGCGAGCTCCGCTCGCATCGGTGGCTGGAAGACAATTAAAAAACTTTTCATCGAAGCTCTTGCTCTCGTCTGGTAAAATCAGATCACCCTATTGGTGTAGAAGTCTGTACTCTCTACCCCAAATGCCTTTGTTAAATTAAAATTTTAAGTTTTAGCGTCTATGCTTTGGGTTCGAGACTCAGCTATGACGCGTTCATTCCCATTTGGAAATGACAAGAAATCTTATAATATTCATAAGTTTCTTATTAATTGTCTGATTGTCATTTGAATAGTCGTATTGTTTTGCGGATACTTGTGTCTTTAATTTAAGTCCAAACAAGTAATAAATCCGTCCATTAACAATTCACTTCACTTTATTCAAAATTCATATAGTGGCTCTTAATAAAAAATAAGTTTTTTCCACTATATTTTGGTGTTATTATAACCTAATGCTTATGATTAAACGTCTAGAGTCCATATCTCTTATAATTTAATACATAATATAAACATATTTGTGATTAAAGCAAAATGCATTAATGGCGTATAAGCCATCCATGTCCAAGCATTTATATTTGCTTACATCACCATTATTCCTTATGCTATTACATATCTTTGGTACTAGAATGTTATTTGATACTTTTACACACATTTGCTGATACTTTATTTCAGCAAATGTTATCTTATTTACACATATAGCATTGCCTAAAATACACTATGCTATTATTTCGCCATTCTGTCACTCTCATTTAGTTATTTTTTCCACATATTATATGCATTATTGATAATTAAAGTGTGCACAAATATTGTACATGGTCTGTTTAGTGCACTCACTAACTTTTTGTTAGTTGAAATTCCTTTAAGTTACTGTATGATGGTTGTTTACACCTAGTCCTATGGTTACAGTTAGTTAGTTTATTAAATTACAGTTATTAAATTACTTGTACAATGATTGTGAGGCATTCTCATAGTTGAATTGAACATTCTTCTAACTACTGGTAAACTTTCTTACTCTCTCTTTACAAGTTTTGTTATGGTTTTTTAATTAACTCTCTGGTCACATGGGATTCTGTCTAATTTGTTTACTGTTATTATTAATAATCTGACTTATATAGTTGTGTTCTTCAGTTCATAGGGTATTCATTGTCTTGTACATTTGTTCTCATTTGGTCTCTGTTTGAAACAATTACTGGTAATTACTTTATCTAATTATTGTGTATGATTTTATGTTGTAGGTCCAGTTCAGATGAGGTTATGTGTCATTGAGTTGGCAACAATATGCTTCTTACTTTATTCAGTATTCATCTTAAATACTGTCATGTCATTATGGCATGTTACTGCAATTATTTATTACTATGTTTTACACATTTTGTACACATTTTACATTATATGTTTATACAATAATACTTGGTTTTTTATCTAACTATGTTACACATTTTGGTGGGTTGTATCTTGGCTTGTATACATTAGTTTGTTTCTTTTCAACAAATTAGTTTGTTTACTACTCATTGGTTATAACATTTATCTACTTTTTGTCCTGTGTTACTATGACATTCAGGCACATTCCATATCAAGGATTATATAGCTTTAATTATTGATCTTTTTGAGCAATTATTTCTCTTTTCAGTACCATTAAATTGGTGGTCTTACTGAGTATATTTGTGGTTTTACAATCTTGGATTACAATTGGTACACTAATTGTTTGTGTATTTCACTTGATAACCGTTGATTTTTCACTTATTAATTTTTATTCACTTCCCTCAGTTATAAACACTTCACTCATATTGTCTGTGTTGCTTATTTGGGGTTAGTGTTATTACATTATTTATTGTTGTACTTATATAAAGTATTCACTATTATTGTTTGTGATCACTTACTAAGGTTCAACACTCGGTTTTTTATTATATTGGTTTCACTATGTCCTTCCTTGATAGATAGTTTTTATTACTACTAATCTTATAATTATTATTCTTATTTTGGTTGTTATACTAGTTGTGGTGCTTTCCATATTTTGGGAATGCTGGTGTCTTATTCTAGTTATACATAATCTTCATTCTTCATGGTATATTTCTTCTTCTTCTTCTTCTCCTGGTTATTCAATTGTTTATTCTTCATTTTAATTGTTTGTCACTTGTGATGCATTTCTTGGTTCCTCACTATTTGTGATAACTCATATTCATTTACTATAGTTATAATTTTCAACATTTTCACTCACTATTATGATAATCATTATCTTATATTTATCTCACTATTATGACAAATTAGTCTATCCTCTCACTATGATAATTGCATTTAATATGTCTCTTCCTTATGATGATAGTACTTCTCGGTATATCCCCTCACTATTTTGATCTATTGGTTAGTCTCCTCCTTATGACGATATTAATTCTTGGTATATCCCCTAACTATTTTGATCTATTGGGCCTAGATGCTAACGTATTATATTGATTCATTGTATTCTCTCTTTCTTCTTTCTACTCGATGATATATTTTTATGATTCTTCTTTCTTCTTCGTTGGGTTGCTTTAACATTATTCATTTATAAATACACTTTTCATTTTCATACTTCTATTCCTTCTTCCATGTTTGATGAAATATGCTTATGGTACACTTTCATTTGACGTATTATATTATTTTTATGTAACCGTTATTTTGATACGTTACTATATATATATATATACAGGATGGTACTACCTCAAATCAAATCAAACCTAAAATACTACCAGTGTACTGCACCCACTGGGTCGGTATTTCGGAGTAGTTGGTATCCAAAATATTTGCTATATTTATGTAATCAGTCTCATTCCAGGTATCTCGTCATTTAAATCTTGAGAATACTATTCGTTCATCTAGCTTCTAAATTATTCAAAGCAGTATCGAAATTTTAAAATTTGCATATAATACTTGTTCTAAATGCACATTACAAATTTTGTTTAAAAATATGTAGGGCTATACCTAAAAAATGCAAAACCCGTTATTGCCATCTCCATGAAATTATAATTATAATAACATAATCAATTGTATATATTTATTTATTTACTTATATACTAAAGTATTACACGTCACGTCGTCTTCGGCTTTCGCCAGATGAAAGGAAAAGATATGCCAAAAAACAATGTTATTCTTACCTTCTACCTTTTATGACAGTTACTATGCGACCGATAACAAAATCAATTACTATCAGTGTACGTACATAAAAAGATAATTAATTAATCTGTTTTCTATGATTTTAATATTCGTTGTCATCAAACTATTAGTTGCCCTGTTGTTTAAGCTAACATGTAAACATAACTGTTGAATGCTCAACGCTCTCGAAAATTTCTAGAGTTAGTATTGCAATGCGAGGTGCTGCTGGTATAGTAGTCGGAAATGTGTTTTTGAATGAAGAAGTGGACTGTATGAAATCTGAGTTAAGTAGCATTTATTGAAACATTATATAACGAAGCGCAGGCCCATGCAATTACGTGTGGCGTACATGCCAATATACATAACGAATAGAAGAGAGAATAATTGTAAAAAGAAGTTACATTAATAAAGTTCACGTTGCCGCGGCTAGCAAATGGAAGAGTGTAGTGAACAGATGAAAGGCTGAGTTTTAACTAACTATAGTCGCAGCTGGCCGTAGCGAGCTGTACTTTAAGCGAATGACGTAAGTGCGTGGACTGATTGCGCGCGAGCATGTAAACGCATACAAAGGTTTAACATACTGCCCGCCCAAAATCGGGCGATTTTGACATAGGTTATTGTGTGAAACGTAAATCACAAATATATCAAATGTTGTATACAAATAAAATACATAAAATACTTGAAAGCTTTACACATTAAATAAATTGACCCTTGCTTAACGTAAATAGTCTCTGACATAAGAAATTTGTAAATAACAAAATTAATTAAGCTATCAGAACAAACTCACAGTAAAACAAAGCAATTTCTGTACTGAAAAGATACAACCTAAAGCTCATGTTAAAAATAAAGTGCTTATATAACTAACATAATCTTCATTGAAGCATTAACATATGTTTGGTAAATACATACATTTAATCTTTAACAGAAAACAAGCGACATCCTTTTATTTGTATAAAGAAAACATCATCAAACAACTGACTAAATATAATAATACAATAATAACGACATAATAGCAAATACAGTAATAGTAGACCAACAATTTAAAGATACATAACCATAGTAAATACAATAGAGAAACATAATAAAGTACATGCATAGTATTGATATAATGATATCACAATCAATGATACATAACAGTAAGATAGACATATCCGAAATGATGTAAAATGCATAATGTGAGTATACATAATACATAACGATTGACATAATAATTAATAGTACATAATAACATAATAATAATCACAAAAAGTTCAATAACATAATAATGATACATAGGAACCCAATAATAAAAACTTAATAATAATACAATACACACAACCAATAAAAAACATGATAAATGTTCGGAACAATGATGCGTGATAATGCGAATTAGTCTGATGCCACGGGAAGTGGACACAGCTTGTGGATAGGCCTACGCAGGATGCCGTGTGTGGTACGGACATCCGCTACGCGTACTAACGAATCTGACCTACTTAGATTTGGGTGACAATACCACGTTTCCACTGCAAAGGTGGGGTATTGTCTTCTAAAATGAGGACGAGTTGTCCTGAGACAAATTTTTTGAATGTTTTCTCCATTTATTTCGTTGTTGCAGCTGATGCAGATAATCTCTTGACCAACTCTTCCATATAGAGTGGGTGAATCTCTATAGAAGCTGCCATCTCCCCAAGCGACCCATTTTTAGATCCGAATAGTCGGGTTCCGGGAGCGCAGTAAGTGGAGAACCAACTAAGAAATGTGCTGGAGTCAAAGGCTCGGGATCCCCAGCATCATTTGAAACAGTGAACAAGGGACGCGAATTCAGACATGCCTCTACTTGGGTCAAAACAGTGTAATACTCTTCAAAGTTGAGAAGCGTACTGCCGATAACGCGCCGCAAATGAAATTTAACGCTTTTGACTCCGCTCTCCCATAGACCGCCGAAGTAAGGCGCTGACGGAGATATGAAAGACCACTTAATCCCCTGTGAACTGGCGAAGTCCTGAGTGGAATGTTGAAATTCGTCCTGCTGAAAGAGTTTGTACAAATCGTGTAATATGGTGCCAGCACGACGGAAATTTGTACCGTTATCGGAGAATATTTGTGCAAGAATGCCCCTGCGAGCTATGAAGCGTTTCAAGGCAGCTACAAAGGCGTCTGCAGTCAAATCTGAGACCAGTTCAAGGTGAATTGCCTTAGTGGCCATGCAAATGAAGAGTGAAATATAAGCCTTTGTAAATGATTTGGACCGCTGCCCGCCCTGACGTAGAAACATGGGACCGGCATAGTCGACGGCACATTGTGAAAATGGCTTAGAAGGAGTGACTCTGGAAGAGGGTAATTGTCCTAAAAGTTGGCTTGAGCCAGTTGCGCGAAATCGATAACAAGTGATGCATTTGTGTATCACGGAGCGTATGTAAGATTTGTCATTGATAATCCAATATCTTTGACGTAGAAAGCACTGCGTTAATTGTACTCCGGCATGGAGTAGTCGAATATGCTCGTTTTCTATAATTAGTCTAGTAAGATGGGACTGCGGGTGGAGTATGATCTGGTGTTTACAATTATAGTTTAGCTGAGACTGTTGAAGGCGTCCGCCCACGCGTAGTATACCCGCGTTGTCTATAAATGGATTAAGCGAAAACGTTTTACTAGTATTAGGTACAGGGCGTTGTGCCTGAAGTTCTTTAATTTCGATGTTGAAATGCGATAGCTGAGATTGGCGTATAAAAACCAAAAGTGCGCTGTGCAGCTCTTGCGACGTTAAAAATGAAGTGTTTCTGTTAGCGACGGGAGACTTAGCGTTCCGAATGAAACGCAGGCAATATGCAAACACACGAATAAGTCTTGAAAGCGAGGAATAATCTTCAATGTAGTTAGAAGAGGATGAAGCAGTAACCAGAGCGAGTAGACCTTGTTTACGTTTTTCCTTGTCCAGATCTGGATGAGTGCAGGAAGAATTGGAATCAAAAGGACTGGTGGGCCATGCTGAAGGCTCCTTTGACAACCAGTATGGACCATGCCACCATTGCGGGTGGCGGTGTAACGAACGGGGTAAACAGCCGCGGGATAGAATGTCCGCGGGATTGTCATGCGAAGCGACATGATACCAAGTGCCCTTTGCAGTGAGCTGCTGTACCTCCGCGACGCGGTTGGCCACAAATACCTTCCACCTAGTCGACTGTTGGTGAATCCAGTGTAAGGCAATCGTAGAGTCAGAATAAAAATACAACTCTCTGAAATTGTAGGTCACAACGTTGACAACCTTATAAACCAACTGAGCCAATAATAGGCAGGGGCAAAGTTCAAGGCGAGGTAAAGATGTCTGCTTTAAAGGGGCGACTCTAGATTTGGAACACAATAAATGAGATGATATACTGTTGTCGGAATATACTGTACGCACATAAATACAGCATGCGTAACCTTTTACTTACGCGTCGGCAAACCCGTGTAATTGAAATGAAATGATTGGAAAATTACATGAATCCTTTATAGCTCTCGGGATCCTAAAATGAGTGTCTGAAAGTAATTGAGCGTAAAGCTCGCCCCATTGAATTGATAATGAGTCAGACAGCGGGTCGTCCCAATTTGTACCCGATGACCATAGCGTTTGCATAAAGTGCTTGCACCAGAATGTAATAGGTCCAATTAGCCCTAATGGGTCGTAGATTCCAGCGATGACGGATAATACCCTTCTTTTATTAAACACATCAATTTTAAGATCTCTGGATATTGTATACGAAGCTGTCAGGATGAACGTCCCACTGAATACCTAAAGTGCGGACGGTTTGGTCCTTGTTGAAGTCCAGGGACGAGTTGGTATGTGAGTATATTATATTCCGGTCATTAGAAGACCATTTATGCAGAGTGAAGCCGTACCGGCTTAATAAATCAGAAATGTCAGAGTTTAGTTGGGTTAGGACGTGTGAGCTATCAGATCCGGTGATGAGATCGTCGACGTAAAAATCGTTTGCAATGACAGAGCAGGCTAAGGGGTGCTGAGTACTATTTTCTTGAGAGATTTGTTTTAAACATCTAGTGGCCAAAAATGAAGCGCTGGCAGTCCCATATGTGACTGTTCTCAGAGCATAGTGTTTAAGTTCCTTGTGGGGAGCGTCACGCCAAACTATTCTTTGTAAGTTAGAATCCCTCGGGGATACCAAGATTTGGCGATACATTTTCTCGATGTCGGCAATGAGAGCGTAACGATGCGTTCTAAATCTGGCCATGATGGTGAAAAGATCCTGCTGGACCGTAGGACCAACCATAAGGGTGTCGTTTAACGATAAATCGTTTGACGTTTTGCCTGAGCCGTCGAAAACAACGCGAAGTTTGGTGGTTGTGCTAGTGGACTTGACGACAGCATGGTGAGGTAAGTAAAAAATATTTGACTTGTTAATTGATAAATCATATGAATCGAGTGAAGACATATGGCCCAGGCTTAAATATTCCTGCATAAAACTAGTATACTCTTTGTGCAAAGACTGGTTTTGCCTAAATTTGAGTTCGAATGTCTGAAATCTGCGAACTGCTCCGGGGAGAGAATCGCCGAGATGCTCTGTCCTACGGGGTAGCGACACGACAAACCTACCACTAGTGTTACGATAGGTGTTTGTGAGGAAATGATTTTCACACTCCGAGTCCTCAGCTGAGGGAGTACGGAAAGAAACTCCAACTCCAACTGCCAGAAGTTCCTCAACTGTGACGAGATGGCATTATTGTCGTCACGAGCCATAAACGAAGAGACCGGTTTAGTCATGTCTACGTTGAAGGGTAAATTCCCGGCGATTATAAACCCTAGTTTTGTTTCCTGTATTATCGGAAAGTACGGACTGCGAACAAATTTAGTCGGCTCAATCAACTGCAAAAAATACTGCGCCCCGAGTAATATGTCAATTTGTGACGAAAAATTAATTTGCGGGTCAGCTAAAAATATGTTTTTTGGAATTTTCAACGATGGATTCTGTAGTGAGGTTATTTGTAATTCTGGGCAGAACAGCGCAGTGGACATTCAAACTGAAATCCCTGTAGCGTGAGTTTAGGCGCACCCTTGTGCTGAAATTGGCTTGACATAGGGAATTATTTATGCCCGTGATAGGCAGTTCGGATTTGTTTAGTTTTAAGCCCATGCGCCTGGCGAAGCCCATCGTACAAAAGTTCGCTTGCGACCCTGAATCCAACAGGATTCTTACCGGGTGTTTGTTACCGGCACGATCGGTTGTGATGCATACGGTGGTAGACAATAAAATTGATTTGTTAGTTTGTAGTTTTAGGGAACATTGATTATTGTTCCTGTTCGACGAATTATTTGTAGAAGCGTGGATCATGGTGTGGTGCCTATTCGAGCATGCTCTGCACGAAAATTTGGAAGGACAGGCGCGAGCTTTCATGGCCCGAGCGTGTGCAATTTAGGCAGATTGTGACTTATTAAAACCTCTCTACGTTGATTCGGTTGTAAAGCCACGAATTGTGGGCATTCGGACAATTTATGATTGCCACGACACAGCTGGCAAAATTTTTATTGTTTGTTTGAGTATGTATCAGTGACCCAGTGAACTCAGCGCGTTTAGCCGATTTGCGATAAGAAGTTTTATCGCTAACTTGTCTGCCGCAAGACGAACCAGTCGGTGCATTTACATTTTGTAGCAGCTGGCGTCTCGTATTTAGAAATTTAATAAAATTATTGTAATTCGGAAGCTGTTCGTCAGTTAAACCTTCCTTCCATAATCTACATGTACGATCGTCAAGTTTTTGGGCGAGAAAATGCACAAAAATTATTTTAAATGTGTTCACTGATAAATTTAATGAGTTCAGAGCATTTATGTTAGCGGTGAGATCATCTATAAATTTGGAAATGCTAAACATAGAATCCTGTTGCATGTGCTTCATGCCCAAGACATTAGCCGCATAATACGCCGTAACAATCAATCTACTGTCATACCGGGCTCTTAACAGCTCAATGGCCACCGTGTAGTTTTCGTGCGTGATTGGGAGTGATTTTATAATATTCAGCGCCTCATCCCTTAGTGAGGAGTGCAAGTAGTGAAATTTTTGGATGCTGGTCAGGTCTGTTCGGACATGAACCAACTCCAAAAACATATGGTAAAAATGTTGCCAGTCAATTATGTTACCTGCGAAGCAGGGTAGTTTAATTGGTTGTAATTGAATAGGGGCGTACTGAATGTGACGACTTCGGATTGATTTGGTATTTTCTTGCTCATCTCTTCGGCATGATCTAATAAATTTTGCAACTTGCATTCTATGTTGCACAAATCATCTTCCGTCTGAACTCTATCGCTAGCGGATGTAAAGTCAGAGTCCTCAGACTCAATTTGCGTTTGGATCTCGTCATATTTGGCGGATAGCTCCATCAGATGACGAAGCTTTATTTTTAGCGCATGGTGGTCATGCGTTCGTGATCAAAATTATCCGCGTAGGTGTTTATGCGCGATATAGAGGCCTTGATCGTGCCACGTTTTTTGATCAGCGCATTCATATCAGTCATGATTGTGTATCACAGAAGATTTGAATGATAATACGAAAAAACTAAGTGAATGCAAAGAGATGAACAACCATTGCTTAACACATCTTAAACTAACTCTATGTTGTAATAAATACTGATTTAGGCAGTATATACAATATAGCAGTATAATCCCTATTGCTATGAACACTATTTGAAAAATATAATTTACAATTAAAAAGCTTGTTAAGTTATTTAAATTTGTGATTGGTTCACAGAAAATATTTATAAGCTTGTTAAGTTCGCAAAAAAATTCCAAGTTCATATTCAAATGAAACTGATATAAAAAAGTTATATTATTATTTTTTTTTAATACTGCTTCTTTTACTTGAATGCCATTGGAAGATATACAAAATTATGCAAAATTGAAAACTAATATGAAACATGAATTTATAGTCACTTGGCATGTTGGCATGTGGTACTTATCGACATGTTCAAGAAGGCCTCAGAGCGTGTCGAAACCTTGGCAGTCCCATCCGGTACCCATGAATTGATGATGTAGACACGGTCGCTGCCTGTCAGGTGATGTCTGAAGTGGTCGAATCCTGCATAGATTGGCTGCTTTGGATTTTCCCAAATGATGAATGCCACGTGCTGATGGTGTTCAACTGCTGAAATAATGCTTCGAACGATCCAGTCGGCGAAGTATGACGTCCCAAAGTCGTACAATGCGTGCTCCAGTTATGGTTGATGATTAAAGAACTGCTGATTTAAATCATGGTGAAAAATGCTGATAGGGCCTGCTTATTGAACTGAATCCATGAAACGAATTATCCATGAAATGAATCACATCCGTGAAATAAATTGTATGTGGGATGAATCATCCATGAAATGAATCATATCCGGCCCGGAGGACCATATGTTGCATGCTCAACGCTCTCGAAAATTTCTAGAGTTAGTATTACAATGCGAAGTGTTGCTGGTATAGGAGTCGGAAATGTGTTTTTGAATGAAGAAGTGGACTGTATGAAATCTGAGTTAAGTAGCATTTATTGAAACATTATATAACGAAGCGCAGGCCCATGCAATTACGTGTGGCGTACATGCCAATATACATAACGAATAGAAGAGAGAATAATTGTAAAAAGAAGTTACATTAATAAAATTCACGTTGCCGCGGCTAGCAAATGGAAGAGTGTAGTGAACAGATGAAAGGCTGAGTTTTAACTAACTATAGTCGCAGCTGGCCGTAGCGAGCTGTATTTTAAGCGAATGACGTAAGTGCGTGGGCTGATTGCGCGCGAGCATGTAAACAGATACAAAGGTTTAACAATAACGATGTTCTGTATTCATTAATACCAGAAATTTTCCATATACAGTATTCAGTGTTTGTGCGTGTCAAAAGTTTAGGTTTATAAATAAATGTGTGGTTTCAATTTTAATAACATTAAAAATATTTTTTATCGATTAATGACTAAAACCAAACATCACCCAAACACCATTGCAAAAATCAAGTAACTTAAATCAAACAAACATTTGATGCTCTCTACTGAGGTGTCAGACGCTGTTGTCTGGTAATAATATTGAAACAAAAATTTCCAAAAAAAATCCAATGACTTTATGTAGACTTTGTGTAAAACAGTCAGAAGTACTTTGTGCCTCGATGTCATTTTACATAGAGGCCGGATATTCAATGTTGTGTAAACCTATGAAAATAATGAAGTGAATAAAGCAAATTTTTAATTAATTTTTAAGCAATGGATTTTTTTTAAATAGGGCGACTTTGCCTCGTCCACTTTTGTTTTGCCATCTTTTATGAAATTATTTACTAGGAGATTAGGAGTTAGGAGATACGACATTTTAAAATGCTGAATGCTCAACACCGTCAAATATTCCTTTGAACACTGCCACTGACGGTGACTTAAAAATATATGTAAAACAATCGCATACAGTGAATTTTAAATCGGGTTTGTTACACCAAAAACCTCAGAAATCGCATTACAGACTTTAATTGTATTTTTGCACTCTTGTTAGTTTTCAGTCAGATTTAGACTGACTACATAAATTTTGTGTTCAGAAGCGAAGTACAATATTTGTTTACAGTTTCTGCCTTACAAAGTTTTCCAGTATGCATCAATTGTCGCATTTGTCCAGTGTTATAGAATGTAAAAAATCGGTATAGAGAACTATACATGACTTCCATGTTCTAATTAATTATAAAATTAGTTTTAATATGTACACGCAGAACGAAACTAAATATATCAGAATGCTTTTGATAAAAACGCTGAGAAATACGAATTATACAAAGTTGTTAATATTTTAAAAATAAAGAATTGTGCCGTGGAAATTTTAAATTTAAATTCCCCGACCAATTTCGCGCCGACACGGCTGGCTAAATTTCGGACTGTGTGTTGTTGGGAGACAAGAGCGGCTTTCACGGGTATTCCGCGACAGCGCGGGGCGACGTAATCAGGCCGGCTGTGGCCTCGCTGACCAACGCTAGCGGCGACGGATTGTGCTGGGCGTTTAAACCATTGCAGTTAACTGCTCTCAGCTGATCGCGGTTCGACAATTTATAACAAGTTTTTTCTGTAGCGTTCTGGGTTCACGGAACGCGTGACCTGGTCTCATTTTTCTTCTATCCGTTGATGTGGTGAATTGGTCCGACGGCTTGTAAACTATCTTCTAGAACTATCACGTGCGAGTAAAAAGTAAAGTGTCTCAGGTGAGGTTATTACACAGAGTTTTATTAGAGTGTTCAATGTTAAATTATTCTGAATATGTGTGTTATGTTGTGTGTGTGTAATCCAAACGTATGAAGCCGTCTTATTTGTAAGAATATAATGTAGATTTAATTTATACGGTACTTCCGGTCTGGCAGCACGTGGCCGACTTTGCACTCAACTGACTTAAGAAAGTTTAAAAATAAATGTGAGTTAAAAATAATGTTAATGTTAATGTTAATGTGTGTAAAAGTTAAAAGAGAAAAAGGGGGTGATATTATGTAACGAATTAAAATTATATCAATCTGTTTCTGTTTTCCATTGGGTATACTGTGTATATGAGTATATATGTTCAATACGAAGTTTATTTGTATTGTTGTGAAAATATATGAATTAATGGAACAAATGCATGAATAATATATGTGAACATATCGTACAAACGGTGAAATTAAATTTAACTTAAAATGTATTTTTTTTTGTAATAAGATGACTAAGAGAGGCATAAGCCTGATGCACTATTATTCATGCAGTGCTTAAGCATTACTAATAACAGAGAAGTAGAGTGCCTAAAAATAGGACAGTGTGCGTGTGGTGTTGGTGTTCCGAGACAAAAGGAGTTGGTTTGACTGTATTTTCCTACAGCTGTATACAAATGAAACGATGTTGCAAGGTCCCCGCCCCAGTCGGGAGAAGGGTCGTATATGGCGACTACAGCACCTGTCACCTCTGCAGAGCTGTACACTAACATGCTCCACAACGCCGTCGGATCCAGGAATGCCCAGGAATGCTCAACCAATATCACGAGCGACAACTTCATGTGAAGAAATGAGCGCGAACTCCGCTACCGACCAGGACCATACCAGCATCCATTATCACAGGACTCAGTAATTCTTACAAACGCAGGTGCGAGAATTCCAGTTTCCTAAATCTCACACAACAACCCTATACTGGTTTCAAAGAAAAAAAGTGACATATATATATATATATTGCGATAGAACACAGGGTCATGATAAGCAATGAACTATAGCTTATGCGTGGATGACGAACATTTTCATGTTTAAATTTGTTTCTTGTTCAAATTGGTTTTTTTAGCTATAGTTTTTGTATTGTATTACCGAAAAGAATTTAGAATTGGTCAAACTCTTAAAAATTTTATTCGTCATTTTTCTATGTAATGTGTTTGTGAAAGTGTGCGCGGGTGCGCGAGTTATTAACATTTTTCTCTATTGTGTCCGTTATAATTATCCGATTTACATGAGACTTGAACAAGACATAAAATTTAATATTAGCTACAATTTCCCTATATTCTGTGATCTTCAAATAACTGTTAAGTGTGAATTTTTGTTATATGAAATCTCTATTTAAAACTCACTCAGGCGCGCGCGTGAAGTTATAAAATCCCAGATAATTATCTGTGCAGGCTTTGCCAATTTCATACAAAGTGTTGCATGAAGAACTATTAGCGCCGTGTGCATAAATTATCATGTGACCGATAATTGGCCATTAGAACGCAGTAAAATCATTGAAAATTGTCTTTTGACATGAGCAGATCAAGTTAGTTCATCTTGAGCATTCGTCTAATAAACGTGCGGTCCGCGTTCAAGACGTTTCTCTTGCGTGAACACGTAAACAGTGCGAAAGGTGTACGAAAATTGGAACTCTGTGTGAGTTATTCTACAGACCCAAGTAATTAAGTTTTAATAAATAATATTGTGATTTACAAGTATCCGTTGTAAATCAGATAGAGTCGAACCTTACCATTTTTCTTCTGAATAGCCACAATCGGACTGGTGAATGGTGACTGACTGCTTTCTATTATGTCCCTACTCATCATGTTATTGATTTCGGTTCGTACCGCTTCTTTCAGTGACTGTGCTATCGGGTAGGATTTACGGTTGAACTCCACTGGTTCCCTGAATCGGATTTTACACTGATAGTTCTTGATCTTTCCTGGCTCATCGGAAAACACGGCACGATATTTTTCATATATTAGTATCAAATGATTTATTTGGTTCGTTAATTTTTCCTTCCTGTTCTCGCACTGGAAATCCCATATCTCCTGTATCTTCTGCACCCATAGTTTATCTTCCGTCTCCCGGTATATTGGTTTATTGTCTGCTGAGTTATCCGCTAAATAGTTTACTTCAATCATTCGGTTGTGAATCTGTTGGGAGTTTACCATCTCGCTACTTACTAAATCGGCTATCCATGTTGAACCTTCTGAGAATAGTGACGCTTTCTCTCTGCACAGGTCAATAACAGCAGAATTTCTTCTTAACAAATCACATCCTATTAGGATATTAAATGGTAATCCGGCTGCAATGAGAAACACCATGTCCAAACTTACACACTTACTGGTAACATTTAAAGATACTTGTTTTCGTATTGTTTTATTTTGCCGACCAGTGGCTCCTATTAGTACTATACTATTAATTGGTAATACCGGTAGTGTTCGGTGACATTCTCGTTGTATTCGGTCTAATTCACTATTACTGATTATCGAGACATTGGCACCTGTGTCTATCATGATTTGAGCTGAAATACCTTCTACTTCTGCCATTATGTAAATTATCTCATTGTTCTGACTGTTAATCCTTGTATCATTTTCTTCTAATAAATCGTTTCTAATATCCTTTAGGTAATTATTATAAATAATCGTGATCCTCTGATTTTCATTTTTGTTGTTCGACTCTCGTCCATACCCAGTAGGTAGGAGCAGTGAAGGGTTGTGTTAGTTTATCACTGCCGCCTCTCGTTTAAATGTTCAGTGTTATCACTGATGGGGCCGACTGCAACGTCGGTCTGGAATCCTTGGACTGGTTCGTGCCGTTCAATGTGATCCTCAAAGTGTGCTTCATTCCTCGGTTGTCTGTTTTGATCCTCAAGGCTAGAACTTCGTCTGTGTACATAGTTCCTATAATCATTACTTTCATGGTTTATTGGTTGTGTTCTATACTCATGGAAACTGTTCCTCCTTTGATGTTGGTACCTTCGCTGACCACTTCCTTCTGCTCTTATGTAATTCACCCTAGGTCGATATGTCCTGTTATTATTATTACCACCTTGTTGATAATTTCTGTTGTTATTGGGGAAATGATGATTATTAATTTGGTTTGTGTTTCTCTGACTATTTCCATTATACTGATTGTTATTATAATAATTATTTCTACTTGGTTGGTTATTATTATTATTGCTGTTATTATTATTATTATAGTTAATATTATTCCGGTTCGCGGGGTTATAGTTATTATTATTCCCGTTATAATGATTATTATTTGCATAATTACTATTATTCCTTAACTCAGGTCTGTCGGTTCTCCTTCTACTCTGTCGGTAATAATCTTCGTGCTCGTACATCTCGAGTAACTCCGTCATAGCTTGTACGGTTTTAATTTGACTATTTCTGCGTGCTCTAATTATATCCTCTTCATAATGACATGATAATTTACTGACCAGGCACTCCTCGGGTATCTTAGGCTCTAGGTGTTTGGCTACGCACACCTTTCCCAGGAAATACACTGTCAAAGTATTACCTCGATATGGGTTATATTCCCATGACATATGTTGTCTCTTGCTATGTTCTGGGTGGATTCTGACCAATATTTCGCTTTGAATAATCTCTTGAAATGTTGGTAGTCCGTGACGTCATCCCTGATAGCCATCCACCAGTTATCCGTCATTTCTTTAAACGACTCGTCGAGTACTTCTTTGTTGGTAATCCAGCGGTTACCCCGATGTTTTGCGAAATATTCTTCGATCCTAGCTATGAACTCCATGGGTTTTCTCTGGTATAGTCTGAAATTAACCCATTCTCGATTTTCAGTAGTGGGAAAATTAGTAATGCTAGTCGGTCGACTCATACAAGTTTCTATATCTGCTTGGTTTTGGCGTACCTGACCATTTATACTGGTAACAGCAGTTTCAATACCGTCACATTTTTCTGTGAATCGGTTCTGCACCTTCTCCCATTCTTCACGTGCTTCTTTTTGTTTCTCTTCTATATTTGTTACCTTGGTGTTTACTTCTGCTTTAAAACTCTGTACTCCTCGCTCAGTCTGACTCCATCTTTCGTCAGCTTCCGTAATTTTTTGTTTTATTTCGGTTGTTTCTTCTTCTAACTTCTTATTTGTGGACTCATTATTATCGTTTATTTTCTTGCTCAACTATTCTTTTAACAACTCTATTCTTTCGTCTAACTTGTCCATATTTTTCTGATTAACCTCCCTTAATTCTTCTCTTAATAGTTGGTTATCCTCCTTCAATTCTTCCAATTTCTCCCCCATCTTTTCTTCCATCTTCTTATTATTTTCCTCCATCTTCTCTTCCAACTTCTTACTATTTTCCTCCATCTTCTTACTATCTTCCTCCATCTTCTCTTCCATCTTCTTACTATTTTCCTCCATCTTCTCTTCCATCTTCTTACTGTTTTCCTCCATTTCTCTTCCATCTTCTTACTGGTTTCTCCAATTTTTTTACTCAATTCTTCCTTTGTCGATTTGAATTCTTCCTTTGTCGATTTGATTTCCTCCTTTGTCGATTTGATTTCCTCCTTTGTGGATTTGAATTCTCGGAGGAACATTTCCATCATCTTATCCAATTTCGTATCTTCTGTTGTGGTGGATTTCTCTAACTGTTTCTCCTGTAGTGCGGGCTTAATTAGTTCCGCCGGAGGTAATGTCATCTCCACATCTTCCACTGGAGTCGCCTCCTTGTCCTCCATGCCTATCTCCTTCTCGGCTTCTGCCGCCCTTTTCTTTGACGTCGCCCTCCTGTGCATTTTGATTACTTTCCTGACCTGTTAACAGCTGCCAGCTAAAATAGGAAATTGGGCAAATTATCTTTATTTTATTGGCCTATCAATCCCTACTTTTAGCCCCTAAAGTTGAGAGCCAATTTTGTAATAAAACAAAATGATTACAAAATGTTTTAATAAACTGTTTAAGAAAACAGATTTTATTTTATATCTTTTTTTAAATTAAATTTAATTATGTAATTATGTTAAGTGTTTTTATTTTATTTTATTATTTTTTCAATTAATTAATTAAAATAATTATTAGTAATTCTGCATGAAATGGTAAAGAATGATGTGTTTCACCGCGTTAAATAGATTATTTGTAGCCAAATCGATTGAAGGTAGCTGCCAATTCAGCTTCTTTATTTCTTCTTCTGCTCGTCTTTTTCCTTTCTGAAGTCCTGTTAGTTAATTTAAAACTGGACGTATTTTAATTCAGCTACTTAGCTTCAATAAAATGCCAAGTTAAAACAAATAATTATATTTATTGTAAGTAATGCGATTATTCGACTTGCGTCGACTATTGCTCTCGGAGTCGAGACTGGATCTCAGGTCGATTGGGTTAAGTTATATCAAATTAAATTATTATTTAACATGGATTCTTTGAACTGTTGAAATAGCCTGAAAGGCAAGTTAGAGAATTCAATACTTACAATTAGAGAAAAACTTATTTATTAACATATAATAATTAAAAATATAGTATATATTAGTACAAGGAAATTCGAACCGCAATGCAGACTATTCTGACGTCACGCAGGCTTCTTCTTGATCAAGCTGCTTCTCGTTGAAATTAAAAGATGGCTTGCTTCATGCGTTGTACCACGCAGATAATCTGTCTCTTGGATTTTTCTTCAATAAAATGCAGTAGTTGATAAATTCCTCTTCTGTGATGTAGTTATTGCAAGATTTTCAAGTTATGGTGTTTAGTTTCCGTCCTCCACTGGATTTCGTTCGGTAATACGTGTGTAATGATGAATGTCTTTTTGAAATCAGTTCGCTGTTCATAATTTGGTTAGATTTATAATTCCACTATGTCCATTCGTTCTGGTAGTTAGTTTAATGTTATTTAAATCAGTTTTATAATTCCACTGATTATTTAAATTGGATTCACCGATTTATTTTAGATACTTCATTCCTTCATAATTCCATATGACATCTTGGTTTTAGTTAGTTACAATTTATTTCAAATGTCTTCTCAATACTCTGACACGTCCGTTCTGTTTGGAGTTTAACAATCAACTAATTTAATTTGTTCCTTCATATAGAAAATCCTATACGATTTTGGTCTCATTTCACATTGTTCACAATCAGCTGTTTGCCTTATTCCCGATTCGATTTTATGGAAACAAATGACATTTTATTATATTTTACTGGCTATAATTTAGTTATTTAGTATTTTTATGAAATTTTAGTTACCTAACTATATTCCTGCTTTGATTTTATACAAATTAATATTAAACATGACCTACTTTGGTTTGAATTAAACTCAAAAATTACATTCCTTGAAATTTACTTCTAGGCCTTATCATGATTCACATAATTACCCATTAAATGGTTTACAGTATGTTTTAAGTTACCATTGTCCTCAACTAAGATTACTAATTAAATCATTATAATTTGCCTTTACTACTTTGTTATTATACTAAACATTTACTGATTTATATACATTTTACTTATAATAAATTAATTTAATTTACCTCCGTCTTGTGGCTGCCTGATAATCTTCTTACCACTAACACGTTTCGGAACCTATGATTCCATCATCAGAGTGTAAAATTAATCAGTCTAAAAGACGTCGTTAGTCATTAAACATAAAAATAAAATTGCACAAACAAACACATAAAAACGAATTCTTAACCGCACACGCGAGTCTTAGAGTGTGCACTCCACGAACGCTCGCGACACACTGATAGTTCTGTATTCATGTCGTCTTATCTACCTGCGACGTTGCCTTACTTATATTCACTGCGCCCACAAATCTATCATACAAATCATGTGATTTGAAATCCAGTTGGTCTTTCAATACAATATTTTGGTTGGTTTTGAAGGCCTTGTATATTTCAAACTCTTCCGCCACGTTCATGTAACGTCCTCTACTGCATACATATAATGGTATGAAGTTGTTATCAAAATCGGTGTAATTGTGATTAAATCCCATTAAATGCTTAGCATAGTTAGACCTAACTGTGTTTAGATTACTTTTTGCAGATGTTCTTTAAATCTCTCTTTGAAGGCCCTGCCCGTCTGGCCGATATAAAACATATCACAGTCATCACAGATTATTTTATATACGCCTGTTCTTCTCTCCATAGGTCTATGTACGGTGTTTCTTAAGAATTTATGGATGTTATTATTAGTGCGGAACGTTACATGGATGTTGTGTTTAATAAAGACATTTTTTAAAATCATTTTTTTTTTAATCTTTACTTTTACTATATACAGTTTTCATTCATTATCTTTGTATTTATTATAACGGAGTAAAAAATTATACCCCCATTCACATATGTACCTAAATTAACAAAACACATAATTCCAGTCCGTAACAATTTTGGAGTCTATTGGGGAGTTCATACGACATGGTCGAGTCGTTTCTGTTCGCGCTTTACACCAGCTACTTACTGTAGGAGTGTCCAAGTAAATGGGATGTGCGTATCAGCAAATCCACTAACAATAAAGTGCCTCTACACACTTCGTTAATTTTTTTATTTCATTCTTTTGAGTCGTTTTGGATTTTATCTTTAAGGTTAAACTTGCGATTAGGTTTAAATACAAATATGACATAAAAGCAAATTTTTTTCTTTAAGTTTGTTTTAGTTAGCGATATTATGTTTTAACAGCAATTGTATCGTTCTCAACTGCAATGCTGTGAAACATCGTCGTGTAACTCTAGAGACAGAAACAACTGAACTTCGATCGAACGTCGAGACTACTTTTGGGGGAACAAGGTGCCGGATATGCCAATCGACGTGGGGAAGGTGGCACAGCAGTTGTAGTACAAAGTATTCGTCATAAGACAGAGCCACCCCTCCTTGGTGGGAGTCCACCTGCTACAAGGAGACATAGCTTCATAGTAGTAGTAAACTTGACCTTCTTTGTAGTGAAACTGACCTTACGTGATAATGTGTAAGGTCAGTGGTTACGTCGACGCTTCGACTTATCATTGAATTTCACAGTCGACTTTGCAGGAATACGCAAGTTATGTACCGTATCCGCATGTGCCATATGTATTGTTCTGGATGTCGTATGGACTATTGGACTTCTCGCATCATAAACAACTAGTTTTGTAGTACTAACGCTTTTGTTTCGTTTTGCAAGCGTTTGATACGTCGTCTGTGTTGTAATCATAAATGAAGTCTAGTTTTTGGCCTAGTTTTTGCCAACCTTTATCAGGGCTAACCTGTTATCTTGTCTTGTCTTGTTAGGCATAAAGTACGCGTCTTTCGTAATACAATACCGGTAATATCGTGTGTGAAGTTTCAGACATGTATCCACGATGGATACATATTACAATAACACTATTAATATAATTCGTGTGTTTTTTATCATCATCATCACCACTCCAAGGACTAAGCATTAGACCTGTTCCGGAACCCATTTCCACCTTGGTCTACCGACATCTCTCTTCCCACTAGGCAGTCACAGGTAGACGGATATGAGGCATGCGATTCAAGTATTCACACCATCTCCTTCTGTGCTCTTCAATCTTCTGGTGCAATGATACAATGTTTAAATCGCGTCTAATATCCTCGTTCCATCTCCGATCGAAGAGAGAACAACTTTGCGTCCTTCTTAGAAATTTCATTTCGCCTCCCTGAATCCTCTTCATGTCCCACTCACTTTACCAAGAGTCCATGTCTCACTAGCACACAGGAACGTGGGGACAGCCACAGATTTACAAAATTTAATTCGGGTATCCGTCCGTGTTTTATTTTTCAGTTACCTATGAAACGTTCCACTGATGCGTCTAAATTTTGTTAGCTTACTATCCCAATCAATATCGGTTCCATATGAGATATTACCACCCAGGTAATTGAAACGACTAACTTCATCCAAGATCTGATTATTCGGGACGTGTTTTTTTTATATACTAACAAATAAATAAGAATCTGTGTTTTAAGTGACTTTGTGCGTTATTATTTCACAGTTTACACATATTCTTGTCCAGTCCTGCAGGTATTCGACTTTATAAGAGTGTACATTTTCCCATTTGCATTCGCCAAAGAAGACAGAACACTGTGAACAAATAATAATAAATTTATCAGTCTTTGGGGAATTGAAGTAAACCTTATTTATAAACCAATTTTTCTATTTAAGATGTACGATAAAGAAAAAATATATTGTGAATAAACATGAACTGCGAAAGTTAAATACAAAGAAAACGTTGTAGGAAATTCCATAGCTTTTAGTGTTTATTTATAATTATCAGTAATAGCGTTAGTAGAAACATTATATATCAGTTACCTGCAGAAATAAAGACACCCTTCAAAAGCTTTTTTTTCTAATAGGTATTGCTAAATGAAACTGATAGGTCACTTTGTTCAAGATTTTTGCGACAGGCCATTTGCTCAATTACTGTCATTAAGTGGTATTTATTGATCCGGAAAGAGGACCCCGTTCCAACGGAAAACGTAAAGAGGAGAAGAAGCAGAGCCTTGTTTAAGATGTACTAAGCCAATATATGTTAAAACAAAATACATAAAATTAAAGTTTGCTGCACACTGTGAAACTGTAATCGTGATTTAACGCTGAGTAATATTTAAAATTTGTACGCTATATACATATTTAGTAGCTTCAATAAAAAGCCAATCACTCTGCCAGTTAACTTTTCAACCAGTTAGCGTTTAACAAAAATATACTGAACAGAATTAAATTATAAACAAATACAGAATATTCCTTTGTATTTCGAAATACGATTATTAACTGAGTGGATTTGTAGGGTTACTAACGTGTTGGCATCACGTCTGTTGACGTATGCACTGATTTGATTATTACGTAAGGTCAGTTACACTGTAATGGAAGATTAGGCCTATGTCTCGTATAATTGGCATTGTTTTTGACCCCCCCCCTCACCAAACCAAGAGGGAGTGTGACCCTCGCTCAGGACCTTGCATACAACAACAACTACTACTACTACTACTATTACCATTTACTAGCATTGCTAGGTCTGTCACTGGAGCTATTAAGTTATTTATTTACCTAGTGTAAATTACCCTAATTATAGTTGCATACCATTCAATTCCTTAGATTGGAAAGGTTACCAAAGAGACTTTATGTTGGGATAAATTCAAGAAAGTGTGTAATGCTTGCTTTCAGCAGTGGATCGTACACCAAACGTACTCTGATGTAAAAGTGGGACTGAAGCTCACTGTTGACAGCCAAGGTTCAGCTCCAAAGAACAACTAAAAAAAAGAAAAGAAAAGAAAAAACGAAAAAATCCGAAGAAATTTGTATGGTGTAGCAGCTATATTCATATCTGACAAAAAATCTGTTCTTTTTGTGGGGAAGGACACAATTGCTAACTGCAGTCTGATTAAAAAACATTAGAAAAAATAAAAAAATTAATAAATAAATCATTTAAAAAGTCACAAATTTGAGACAGTTTTTTGCACAGAAATTTATTTTAAACAGTTAAGTGAATAAAAAAAATAATTTTTGCTAACTCAAATTTTGCTACTCCCATTACGTCGTTGGGCAGGCACGTTGGCTTTATTCTCTCTTTGTGAGAACCAAGTAACAGGAACGCATCACATTACAGGAGGACACCTTTATAAACATGTAAAGCAAATATTACATGAGCAAATATTTATAAACAGTGAATTAAATAATTTAATTTAATAATTTTTTTAGTATTTTTAATCCTCCAACGCAATTGTTCAGTTATGAATATCATCATATTGTATCAAGCGAATTTTGTTCACTGAAGTAATAACGGTATTAAATTTGTAACTGGCGTACTTTTAGATTCGAAGGTATTATATTGAAAAATTAATATTAATTTTGAGGAAAGAATAATTAATAATTATATTTATTTTAATGAATACACATTATGTACATTATTATTATTATTATTATTAATTTAACAGTTTAATAATAATTAAATATAATAATAGTTTAGTATAATAATAGTACGGTTTAGTTTATTACATATAAATGTATATTAAGATTTATCTTAATTTCATTAATGTTAATTTTATTATTAATAACAATATAAAATATTAATGTCATGATAATGGTACCATTAATCCGTTATTAATTAATTGTAAGTGAATACTGTATTGAACACTGGTAATGTAATGGCTGTTGAAAACTATTATAAACTGACTAAGTTCTAGTCGGTCAAAAAAGTCAATTTCTAAAATAATCTAGATATTTGTTCTAAACAGAATCACTGATTCAATACATGGTTTCTTATAAAATAGACAATAAACGAACTAGGAATATACGTATGTTTCAGAATGATCAATCTTTTTTTTTTTTAGGACCTGGTCAGAGTGTTTATAATTTGTACTCGGTGCGTTAATTCAACAAATTGTACTTTGACTGACGACATGTTACAGTGTCATAAAATAGGGAATTTAGGACGTTGGTTCGCTGAAGCCAGGCGATAAACATATATTCTGCTTGTTTCACTGCCTGAAGTAACTCTGAGACTGTCCCCAATTAGGCTATTAGGCTATTGTTTACGTGTCAGGTATTCAGTGTTATTATATTTATGCGGTACAATGACTCTTTTCTTCTCAGTCTCTCCCTCCCTCCACTCTTTCACGTTCTGTGTTCTCCCCCCACTCTCGCACTCTCTATCGTTCTTCTCCGTCTCTGGCTTCTGTTCGTCGACATTCACGATGGTTGTCAGTAGACCTTAACTCGCACTTTCACATGGTTTTTGTCTCCTCTACTAGGAAATTGGGATACACTAAACTTCGCGTTGCTACCAGCCATTGCACTGTCCGAGAGCTGTTCGAGGAACTTACGTAAAATTATTGTTTAAAAATTAATAAATCTATGGTGAGCTGTGGTGGATTAACCATAACGCTAGGGTATGCAGCAGTACCGAACACCGGGGCCTCAGCTGTCGGAGGGGGCACCATTCAGCCCTGAATTACAAAAACTTTTTGAAGATAATAAATGTGAAAAAAAATGTCCTCAATACAAAATCATAAAAAGATATGAGCACTCTTTTCGATGATCTTCTAATAGAATTGAAGCACTTTGTGCCACGAGTAAAACTGCAAGACAGAAGATTTTTTTTCAAATCGTTCGAATGAAGATGATAAATTCCATGATACTACAGTTTGTCTGCTCAAAATATTAAACTGAATTATTGATTGATGTATTTCCGAATGTATACATTACTTATCGTCTGCCTTTGACGATTCCAATAGCTAACTGCGAATCTGAAAGATCAATTTCTGTACTAAAACGAATTAAAGATATATTGAGTTCAACTATGAGAAATTATCTTCGTTAGCAAGGTTAAGTATTGAAAGCGGGACACTCGAATTGCTCGATTTAGAAGAAATTACACAAGACTTCGTCAAGGGAAAATCAAGAAAAATGAATCGATTAGTATTTTTTAAGCTCAAGTTGTACTACGCTCATTGAAATCACTATTTAGCTAAATAATTTGAGAGTTTAATAACATAATTGTTAACTTTCGAAATTGTGTATGCAATTTATCAGTGTAAATAGTGGATAAAAGTTTTAGTTTTGAACCGGGAGGGGCACCAATCTGATGGCAGCATAGGGTACCACGTGCTTCTAATCCGCTCCCGATGGTGACCTACAAAGTTCTTTATCTTGACGGCCATTTTGTAAACAAATGAAATCAGTGATTAAAACGATGCTACAAACTTTTTGTGTGTTCAAAACTTGTTCAGCTTGTGGCTACTTTCGAAACTCATAAACTGTGGCGAGGAAGTCATATTATCTTATTTACATTACTTTACATCCCTTTTGTAATCATTTTACGTGAAATGCTTCTAATTTTCAGTTTTAAAATCATTACTAACTGGCAGCAGCATTATTTGATCTCCAAGCCGTCAATTAAACGAAGTTAACTGTTTGCATTAATTACTACTATTATATTTAAGTAGTTTTTTACCTTGCACGGAGGTTCCAGAGTATAACAAGAAAACGTGCTATCGATCTAACCAAACAAATAATATTTGAAATAAGTAAAAATTTATGCGAATTTTTTCTCCAGCAAACAAATAAATTAAAATGAAATCGTTCGTAAAACAAGAGGAGAATGTCAGATGTTGCTGAGCAACTTAGACAAAGCACAAGTGCAGCATACTACTATTTTCTTTTTACAGGTTTTCAAAAACAGTATTTGTCGGTAAGGACAGCTCAGAGGACAACCACTACCACTCGTATTGAAAACACTTACTGTTTTAAGATTCAATACAACTGGAAACTGTCAGGTGATTATAATGTCTCAACTGAATATTTAGTTTGTAGTTAGTTAAAAGCTTCACAACTTTATATTGTACTTCCAGTTCTAAATCAAAGCGTAGGCATATCTATACAAAATAAGGATGTTATTCAGATCCTGTAGTAAATCTTAACACACACACACACACACACACACTCTGGTGGTTCTTAACATTTGTCCTATCCATGTATATTCGGGAATATGTAAATAGGTATTATTTGGTGTTCTAATTCAAACATACTGTTTATGATCAAACAGGTAAGATACTGTTTATGAATGTTAGCGTCATACCTTATTAGTTTAATACAAACACTATATACTGTATGTAATAGCTTTTATAATACTTTATGTAACATAGATACACACAAGATACTTCACTATATAATTAAACATTCACATTCACACAATACATATCACTGAACTGTATAATTATTTCTGTATTAACAATACACAGTCTTGATAAAGACAATAATAACTGTCAAAATATGTAAAACAAATTAAAAAACAATATGCGTTTATTCAACTGATCCACCTTGCTAAACCTTTTACCATTTATCGATTCACAGTCACAATTATGACAAGCTTTTATGTAGAAATTATGCACTTGTGCATTGTATATAAATAAGTTAAATCATGTTTAAGTTACCAGAAAACAAAGATTATTTCTAGGTGTCAAACATTAAAAACGTTACTGTATTAATTTTGTTTAAAAAGTGTTCCAGTTTTTCTAATTTAATAAGAACAAGTGGACGACCATGCAGAAAATGTGTGGCTAAGGTTACGAACTTAACAGCATTCACATAGATGAGAAAGGATGGAACAAGAATGTGAAAACCTGTGGGAGAGGATTTTATCTCTAGTTGATGGTTAATGATTGATGACGACGATTATGTACGTGCAGGAAACATAAAATTTACTAAATTAAGTGTTGCAGCTTATAATACCCACTACAATCGTGACACAGAAACTACAATAATTTTAAAAAATCTGTAATCGTGAGAGCATTATAGGTTATGTTACAGGATATAAATCTCAAGATGCATTAGATAGGCTAATTTAGCCTGCATTTTCAGACTGAACAGGCTACAACGAACCCCTACCAAATGCAAAAACTTAGTTAAGCTGGAGGTGTGCTAAACTAGTATTTGAAAATAACAGGTACGAATGAAACCGTTACAAAAAAATAACACGTACAAATACCTGTTATTATATGCTTTTTAGACATATACCTGTATTATATCGTATAATTTGTTATAAGAAATAAATTGAAACTAAAATTATTAACTGTGTTACTTTACACTGCGACTTTATTAAGCTGTTACTGTTCAAAAGAATAAGAAACAAGAGAATTTATAGGCCTGTCTCCCTTTGGTAAAACTAATTTAAGTTTTCACTAGAAGTAAACAAACTGACATAGGTTTAATATTAAAGTATTTATTCCATTTTGGTTAGACAATTGCGAAACTCAGGCAATGAAAGACTGCACGTAATAGCGAAACAAATAATGTCAACAAACATAAGAAACATATAACAAAAACGTAACAGTAAGCCACAAGTGTTACAACAATCTCATCATTTACGTGAGATGTGCAGTAAAGTTAAATCTTCTCCGAAATCACATTAACAAAAAGTACTATAAGGTCTATCAACTATCAGCCACTCTGTAGGTTATAACACAATATAATTCGCATTTCCATAATTTACTAAGTTGGTGAATAGTATAACATATAATTTATTATTGTAATCTGTATTACATATCAGCAATACACATGAGAATAAATGTAACATCAATATGAATTAATTTTTTTCTTTTATTAAAAACAGCTTCTGAACCTTGCCGTTTTGCTTCGTTTCGTACTTGTATGACAATCGGCACATGCGCAGAATGAAGTATTCAGCACCAAAATAGTATGAATACTCGTCGCCGCATGTTTATGTTGTGTTGGGTGGTTTGGGCGGCCTTCAACCATATGCTCCATAGACTAACTAAAATACCCTTAAATAAACAAGATTACACCGACGAACTCAACACAATAAAATACATAGCAATCAAAAACGGTTACAACTCTAATTTAATAAACACACTACACAAACGCATCAAAAACAAAAACAACAAAACACAAAATACCATCAACACACAGCACAATAAATACATCACACTCACATACCACAACTCCTACACACACAAATCGCCAACACATTCAGAAAACACAAATACAAAATAGCTTACAGAACAACCAATACCATCAAAAAACACATCAATAATACAAACGCAGACATAGACAAATATAACAAAACAGGTGTTTACAAATTAAATTGTAATTACTGCAATAGTTTCTACATAGGCCAGACAGGAAGATCTTTTTCATCCCGTTATTCTGAACACTTAAAAGCTTTAACCAACAACAATATACACTCCGCATTTGCCACACACGTACACACAGAAAACCACAGTTACACCAACATAGACACTAATCTTGAAATTTTACATTACTTACTCAAAGGTCGAAAACTCAACACAACTGAACAATACGAAATATATAAACACCACACAACACAACCAAACAACATACTTAACGATCAATTACAATATAAATCACATACACTTTTTGACACAATTATACAAAAAACAAACATTAAGTGAATCCCCGCGACAATCCCCTTCCACCACGCACCACCCCCACTACACATTCCACACAACAACCGTTACTAAATGATGGCAGTCTGTCTCTAAGCTGAAGAAGGCGAATACGTACGCCGAAACGCGTTCGACGAGAAGAGAATAAACAGTAAGTTCACAAGAAAAAGTTTCATTTTTAGATAAGTGTTAGTGCTGTGAAAGAAGTGATGAATAATCAAGGCAAAAACTTAGTAAAGCTGGAGGTGTGCTAAACTAGTATTTGAAAATAACAGGTACGAACTAAACCGTTACAAAAAATAACACGTACAAATACCTGTTATTATATACTTGTTAGACATATAACTGTGTTATATCGTATAATTTGTTATAAGAAATAAATTGAAACTCAAAGTATTAACTGTGTTACTTTACACTGCGACTTTATTAAGCTGTTACTGTTCAAAAGAATAAGAAACAAGAGAATTTATAGGCCTGTCTCCCTTTGGTAAGACTAATTTAAGTTTTCACTAGGAGTAAACAAACTGACATAGGTTTAATATTAAAGTATTTATTCCATTTTGGTTAGACAATTGCGAAACTCAGGCAATGAAAGACTGCACGTAATAGCGAAACAAATAATGTCAACAAACATAAGAAACATGTAACAAAAACGTAACAGTAAGCCACAAGTGTTACAACAATCTCATCATTTACGTGAGATGTGCAGTAAAGTTAAATCTTCTCCGAAATCACATTAACAAAAAGTACAACAAGGCCTATCAACTACCAGCCACTCTGTAGGTTATAAAACAATATAATTCGCTTTTCCATAATTTACTAAGTTGGTGAATAGTATAATATATAACTTATTATTGTAATCTGTACTATATATCAGCATTACACGTGAGAATAAATGTAACATCAATATGAATTAATTTTTTCTTTTATTAAAAACAGCTTCTGAACCTTGCCGTTTTGCTTCGTTTCGTACTTGTATGACAATCGGCACATGCGCAGAATGAAGTATTCTGCACCAAAATAGTATGAATACTCGGTGTACTCGTGGTAGTACTCGTTCATTCGTTACCTGAGTAGTGAGGGGGCTCCCGCGACACGGAACCACGAGGCCAGGAGTAATCGGAACGGGTATTTCGACTTTTCAGTTATCGTTGAATCGGAACAAGTATTTCAAATTTTCAGTCACTGTTATATCCGCTCCACAAAAATATCGTTCCAAAATACCTGTTATAGGTATATCAGCCCACCTCGAGTAGTGATAAGTTGACTGTTTGTATGCCTACTACCGCAACAAATACGGACCTTAGTCTTCCTTTAACTCAGCCATGTATTAGGTACCCATAGTGCAGTAGAAGGTATAAATAATTTATTAATGGCAGCTTCTTAATACCGTAAATTATTACATAGTTTAATTACAGAAGAACAGATTAAAACTAAAGCAGTGTAGGATTGATTAATACTTAATTCTTTATATAAAGATTTATTTGCTATCGTAATTGTGTATTCTTATAACCTTACAGAAAGATAGGCACAGTTGGGTTTTTAAATTTTGTACATATTGATATGGAAGAATTATTATTGTCAATTTCTTTTACGAATTTATTTCGTGTTTAAAGCAGAAATTGGAATTATAAGTTGAATTTAATTTTTAATTTTCATAAAATTTGCCTAATATATAGACAAAATTATGTTTTGTTTCACTGGCAGTGTAAGCCAAACGCGGGTAGATAATAGTGTAGCGTCAGGTCTTGTCTTATTCACACGTTTATTTTTAATGACGATTAAATCCTGATTCTGACTAAACACGCCTCGCGGTTATCCGTCCTACACCTATACGACACTTAGGTAGAATATAAACAGTATATTGCACGATTCGCTCTTCATAAGACCCATCTGTAGCATACATGGTAAGCTGGAGAACAGGTGTATAACGATGAACTGTAATTGACATTTTAGAAAGTAATGACGTCTTTTGTACTGAATTAAAGCAATGAATTTAAGTATGAAAGAAGTAGAACTCAGGTGATAGACATACGTTTCTTGTCGTCATTAAAAGTCAAGGAGGATTAAATTACAATCTAGGAGGATATTCGATCAGAGCTGGAAATGTAAGTATACCAAGCATATCTCAATTCTGTAATGTTTACGTTTCCATTTTATTATTATGATTACCGCAATAAAAAGGCAGGCAAGACACACACACACACAATTCGCGTTATTTCTGGCCTCACTCATGTTTATTTTCTTATATTTGTAATGGATTGTGTAAAGACTGAAGACGGTAAAGCGGAAGAATACTTTTAAATAATGCATCTACACAGAACTCCGTTAGAAAAAATGCAACATAGTATCATTCGGAATCTCACCGTGGGTTGATTGATGCTAACAGATTAGGATATCTGTGCTATAAGGTTAGAAAGAGAGAACTGTTTTTTGCAATTTACACCAAGTTGAGAGTAGGATAATGCTAATCTGCTGTTACGCATGATAACGCTGTGTTATTTTTATGACTATCAAATCTGCGTACCATAGTTAATGTTGGCAAACATTTGGTTAGTATTCACGTAATTTATATATTGAAGTCAAAAATTTTGCATAAAAATATACAAATTAACGCAATTTCTATAAATACATGTTTATATGTTAGCTTTATAAGTTTTCGCTCTGTGTGTGTGTGTGTGTGTGTGTGTGTGTGTGTGTGTGTGTGTGTGTGTGTGTGTGTGTGTGTGTGTGTGTGTGTGTGTGTGTGTGTGTGTGTGTGTGTGTGTGCGTGCGTGCGGAATTTATTTTCAAACTGAAATAACATTTCTACCTACAAAATTTGATAACTTAGTAATTAATATTATTTATTATTATTAATTTACTCTTGTGAAAAAAGAGCGAGCATGTTCGTTTACTCAGCGCATGATTTCTTCTGGACTCCTTCAGGCGTCGTGAGGCTCCAGTACCAGGAGTCCGTCTTCCATAAGGAGTCCTTTTTTCAGTTTTCATTAAAAGTTCTCACGTTTCAAGATCTTGGCGGTTGCTGCCTCTTCTTTATTAGCTGTTCTAAAAGTGAACGAACAGAGGGAAAAGTGTAGAAGATATCTTGACAATAGAATGGTCTACCACCATAATCCAAAGGGGAGAAAATCTGTCGGTAGACCTAGGAAACGCTGGACGTAAGGAAGCCGAAACGGACCACTGGATCATACATGAAAGCGAAGTACGTAGAAGGATTTAGTGACTATTTGGAAACTTGGTTTCATGTCTTGGCGAGATTCTATATATACCCACCTTCACTGAAATACTACTATGTGCTGCTGAATTTCTTCACTATTTTCTTCATATCATGTTTAAGTACTAAGTACTATAATATATAAATATATATAAATAAATATATATAATATATATAAATACTAAATACTAAGTACAATGAAGGAATTAATCAATAGGTTTCATACAAAGGTGTAAATTATTATTTAATATTATATCGTTCTTCCGAATAAGCTGTTCTAATAAACTTCTACGTTATATGGTTGTTTTACACCAAAATATATTGCAACGATACAAATTAAATCTGCATAGATAGGTTACACTGAAATTATTCAACCAAGTCTACATCTGGAGGTAGGAAAATTATATTAAATTAAAACATTAAAATTAACTATTGTCTTATTACTTTACACAAATTCCGGCTTCTTGAAGTGTTCTCGCGTAAACTCAAAACACCACGTTAGGTATTTTGGCCCTAACCCGGAAAATCTTCCATTTTACGCGAAAGAGCACTAGAGAATGATCTATTTAAAAATATTTAAGTTCTATATGTGGTAATGGTTATGAATAACTCGAACCGTGAACCAACTCCTAAGACTTAACGAAATCGACTTGTCTTGTCACGAAAACTCGTGACAGCGAGTACGTCGTTCTACGACGAGACTTTATAAGAAACTGCGCGATGTGCACTCGACAGAGCATCAGCTCAAATAATTTTTAGACCTTCTGATTGGTGGAAATTCTATCAACGTCACAGATGTTCTTAGTGATAGCCAAAAATCATGAGAAACTCTGTCCGATTCTGCAAAGGCCTGTCTAGATTTAATCTACAAATTTTATTATTTTCTTGGAGATAACGAAAATAAAAGAAGACTGATTTCATTTAAAAAATCATATAAAAATTATAGTTTTGGGGAATTGAGTATATGGAAAATGTAGCCTATAACCATGCGAATACCCTGTCCAAGTTTCAGAACGAAATGTTAATTTTCAACGAAGTTATTAAATAAAATGTAAATCACACGCGCACTTACACACAAATATTTCACATGACATACAAGCGAATAAAATAAAATTGTGAACATTATGACATAACATACTTTTTTAAACATAGCTTGGTTCAAAACTTATGACTACTTTACAAAGAAAGAAGAAAATCAATTTAAAACATGTCTATGGCCGTCAGAAAATGTGTTATAACCTTAGTATTCCACTTAAATGAACTTACGATCCTGTGTTCTGTTGCAATATTTATTAGTTATTTTTATAGAAATATAATATTAATAATTGTTCATATTAATGTATCACAAATATTTACATTATTTATGAAATAATTATTAATTATAAATAGCTATTATTATTAATTATTAATGGGTTAATAATAATTTTTTAATACATTCTTTTAAATTCTGAATATTTATAAATTATGTGTTTAATTATTACATTTATATTAATAATAAAGACGAGAAGTCGAATTGAGGCGAAAATAACGTTCTAAATTTATATTCCGTTTTTGTTTTATATTCTTTCGCATTTGTCCACACGAATCACGAACTTTGTCCAAGATTGTAAAGTTTGAAAATATTAACAGAACAATTACATCGGAAGGTATGATGTTACATTTCCTCTGAAACAATTTTTAAAACGTCTCAATTTTTCAGCGAAAAATTTTCAAAATTTTTTATTAATGTACTAAAATTGATTATTAATAACGTAAAATTACTGCACACCTTTTAAACACATTGTAACAATATTACGTTAATTTTTTTTATTTTTACTTTATTACGTTAGTTAATATTCGTCTAACGTTAATGATCATCTCGTTTAGTGACAGGTCGTAAAGATATCTATACGAGGTGGTAATGAAAGCTCAACATCTATGAAGTTACTCAGCTAATTTTGTTAACAGTATTAACAAAAAATAAATAAAAATAAACCGACTAACAAGTCTGTAACACACTCATTAAGTCAACGTCCACCTATGTGGAGTTTAAGTGGAAAACTAGTCATTAATGAACTTCATGAAGCCGCAGGGATCCTTGTAATGTAGGACGACGTCTGTAGCCGAAACCCTGAAGTACGTTTGCCAGCGTTATGCTCGTGATTACATTTGGAGTTCGTCTTAACATTTGGTGATAGTCTAGTTAATTTCTGATGTATGATGCTTACAAAATTGGAATAACAGTGAGAACCTCCTTTCAGACAGTTTATACTCTTACGCCTATACAAAAATATCGGTATGAAGAACCATACATGGCTTCCATGTTCTATGGTTTATATTTAAAATTATTTTAGAAATGAAATATTTCCATAGGAACTACTTATTTCTTCAGCCTTAACCACAGTACTGTGGTCACTAGCGTATACCACCTCACATTAGCACACTCGATTTTCACTGATGATGGCAGTCTATAGCACTGCCGAAACGTCTGGTTTTGTGGAAACAATTGGACCACGCCAAACAGCCCGGGAAGGAATTTTAACAACAAACTACTTCTTTGTTGCCGATAACGTAGTACACATGACATATAATTAAAAATTATCCCCTCCCCCTTCAACTATCATTTCCATTTATAGAAAACTTACCCCCACCCCCTTCAGCTAGCCTCATTATTTATAGATATTTCATCTACGTTTCTACAGTGGATTATTATGATCTTCTTTTCAGGATACTTTATTTATGACAATTAAGTATTTTACTCCTGTTAAAACATACAACATTGCTGGTAAACTACCCTTTTCCCGTAACCGATCTTCACCAAAATCAATAGGCTTTGAGTCCTCTACATCTCAGGTACATATGCAAAAACGTATTTGATTATATATGAATTTACGGCAGCTATCGTTTGTCATAGAAAAAAAATCGGTATGGAGAACCACACATGACTTCCATGTTGTAAGATTTATGTTTAAAATAATTTAATTGAATTCGGTTCGGTAATTTAAAAAAAAATATCGCCCACCCGATATTTATGTAAGCATAAAAAAAATTGGTGTTATTAGCAGCAACGAACGGTTGGTAGAAATCGATAAGTATATAAGTACTGTAGATTCATCCCTCGTTCTCCTCTCTCCCCTACGTGCCAGACCGTCTTCCCCATGCTTGTATCTAATCTCTTAAAGGTACTTAACAAGTGCATATTTATCATGGAAAAAATATTTTACGTACTCACATGTACTCGGCTCTTGCTTAGTGCTCGTTGCTGTTTGTCATATTATGATATTAGGAAATCATTAAAATCAGAATGATCAATATTGCACACCACTATATAAAAATTATTCCGATTAGCGCTTTCAAGCTTCACAGCTCATCGTCAGATCAGGAATAGACAGGAAATATGTAAAACCCAACCCTTCACCTCTCTCCCCCACCCTGCTCACCTACTACAAACTAAAAATTAATGACCCTTCCTCCCCCCTAAACTCTGTCTCACCATCTGTAGAGTTACATATTTAGTGGTGTGCAATATTGATCATTCTGATTGTGATTTCAACCACTAACACAAATTTCTTCATTAAAAATCATTAAAACGTAGTAGGATTTAACAATACCAAAGCTTTAAGAATGTTTATGGTACAATTTAGTAAAATTTCCGTTACACCATGGTCACACCAGGCATGGTCAAAGGCACGGACTTCAAATTACAAAGTACGATTTGGGAATTAATCAATAGGTTTCATTCGAAGGTATAAATTGTTATTCAATATTATATCGTTTTTCCGAATAGGCTATTCTAATAACTTCTACATTTTACGCGTTTATGTTTTACACCAAAATATATTTATTAGTGATTTTTACAGAAATATAATATTAATAATTGTTATATTAATGTATCACAAATATTTACATTATTTGTGAATTAATTAATAATAAAACTGAAAATTGCTATTGTTATTAATTATTAGTGGTTTAATTATAATTTTTAACACATCCTTTTAAATTCTAAATATTTATAACTTATGTGTTTAATTATTACATTTATATCAATAATAAACAAGAGAAGTCGTATTGAGACGAAAATAAATTAACGTTATAAATTTATATTCCGTTTTTGTTTTATATTCTTTCGCATTTGTCCACACGAATCACGAACTTTGTCCAAGATTGTAAAGTTTGAAAATATTAACAGAATAATTACATCGAAAGGTATGATGTTCCATTTTCACTGAAACAATTTTTTTAATGTCTCAATTTTTCAGCGAAAAAATTATCAAATAATTTTATTAATGTACTAAAATTGATTATTATTAACGTAAAATTACTGCACACCTTTCAAACACATTGCAACAATGTTACGTTAATTTTTTTTTATTTTTACGTTATTACGTTAGTTAATATTCGTCTAACGTTAATCATCATCTCGTTTAGTGAGAGGTAAAGATATCTATACGCGGTGGTAATTAAAGTTTAACATCTATGAAGTTACTCAGATAATTCTGTTAACAGTATTAACAAAAAATAAAAAAAAATAAAATAAACCGACTAACAAGTCTGTATCACACTCATTAAGACAACGTCTACCTATGTGCAGTTTCAGTGGAAAACTAGACATTAATGAACTTCATGAAGCCGCAGGGATCCTTATAATGTAGGACGACGTCTGTAGCCGAAACCCTGAAGTACTTTCCCAACGTTATGCTTGTGATTACATTTGGAGATCGTCTTAACATTTGGTGATAGTCTAGTTAAGTTCTGACGTATGATGCTTGCAAAATTGGAATAACAGTGAGAACCTACATTTAAACAGTTTATTCACGTATGCCTATACAAAAAACATTTACGTAAGTATGGTGTAGTAAAAGCAGGGTTATTTTTTTCATAACCTGATGAAACAGGGTACATGTAAAAAAACTTAAAAAAGAATTAGTTTTTTAAACAAGGTGATAAATTTACAAATGGGAGCAAGCTAGTGGCGTAACTATCATTAAATATTAGCCAGTGGCGTAACCCAATTAATATTAAAAATTTCAGTGAAATTCCATGATCATTTAACGTAAGCCTATTTCTAAGACAGTCGCTTGTGTTAAAAGGCTTATATTTAATTGTACAAATAATTATATGGGAAGAATCTTTAATGTATCATTTGTCCTGAGAAACGTGGGAAGTCCAAACATCAAGCTAGTCTCATCCCCCCCACCCAAGTAGCTAGTAGCATCCCCCCACCAGGAGCAGTTCCAGGGGGAAGCACAGTCAAACGAAGCTTGGAGACTTTTGTAGAAACCAAGAACGAACACAAAAGAAACAAAGAACGAACTGACAGACTGACGCTGATTACTTTGGAAGATTCGACCGAGTATTGTGGATAACGTTTACGAAAGACAGAGTATAATTTATAACGACACACGGAAACTGGGATACACATTATGAAAATGAAGAAGTCGAGGACGTAACATCAAATGTTAATGGCATTAAACACTATGAAAAACGGCAAAGCTTCTGGACCTAGAAGAATCGATTAAAATTAACACAGATTGTCCCAGGAGATGCATTTGAAACACTCGCACAAATTTTCACAAAGTCTCTTAAAAGTAAGTCCCATATAAATGCAAACAAGCCAACATAAGAACATCACATATAAAAAAGGAGATCGGTGAAATTGGGAGAATCATCGTGGATTCAGTGTAACGAGTTCCATTGGATGGTCGAATTCTACAAGATCTAATAGAAGGTATGACGCATGGTGCTGATGAACAAAGAGATTTTCCGTGCGGGAAGGCCTTGTTTTTACAATGTTTTGCTTGAAACGCCTATGTGAGAGGGCTGTCAGCCGTAGAGCGTCTGTCTCTAACATTCACTGATTTCCTTAGAGTATGATGACCTCCATTATCAAAACTCTGGCCATTCATACAAGAAGCTGGTGTTATAGTTTCTTGTATTTCAGCAGAACGTAAGTTTATGAGTTATGTGTCAGAGCTGTTAAGTTTGGGAGTAGGGTGTCCAAGACTTTGAAGGGACAAAAGGTTTAAGACCTACGTGTTACGTAGCACTTTATTCAAAATTTATATTAACGATGATTCAGGCAGGTGGAAAAGACATTGTGAAATGTGGCTTCGATAAACATTGACTGTCTGTACACACTTCTTTTCGTAGATAATTAGGTTGTGGTGCATTAGACTAACCCAGCGGCGTAGCTAGGCTTTTTGGCGCCCGGGGCAAGGAGATACCCTTCTCAATTAAAAGGGGACAAAAGAGCAAAAATGAAGGCCCATCCATCCATTGAACAAAGTACTTAATAAATTCAAATATGTAGCGTTTTGAACGAAAGAGCGTCCAGCAAACGTCTTAAGAATATTTGTTGAGTCAAAATTATTATATTACCGGTATTCAGTTTGTATACATTTATTAGTCACAATTTGTAACATAAAAATTTTCTAATAAACATGCAAATTCTTTGTAGGTCTAAAGCGCATCGTCAAAACTATATCCTATAGCAACATAAAGTTAAACAAAGAACTACATTAAAAGTAATAAAACACTTACCATTACTGGTTAATGGTTCCGTCTTCTATTAATAAACACTTAATATTTATTTGTAATATTGAATAAATTTTTAAAACGAGATATTTTCCTGGTCTTAATTGCTGCAAAGTCGGTTATGAAATCATTACAATCTATAGAAGAAGCAATGTCGTTTTCAGTTGAAAGTATCGCTAGATTTGGTACCCTGTCTTGAGATATTGTTGATCGTAGGTACGATTTAATCAATTTAAGTTGACTAAACTATCTTTCACAAGAAGACAGAGAAATGGTAAGGTAAGAAATTTTTTTAAAGCTGTTGCTATTGTTTTGTATGCTTCTAATTCCATTGAAAAAATGTGTTGCAGCAGTCCCTGAGGTGTAAACTTCATTTGTTCCCCGTTAACTTTTGCCCTTTTTAATAAAAGTCTAATGTCTTGGAAGTCACTGAAAAATTCTTCACTGTTTAGGTCATGTGGATACAGTTTTGCAAGCACTGTGCACTTAATATTGATTTGGGAAAAGCTGTTCCTTAAATTGTATATCCCCATCATTTACGTACGCCTCAAATGTACAGATGAACCTAAAGCGTTTTTCTAACTCTTTTATGTTAGAGAAACGGCTTGAAATTTCAAGTCACAGTTTGTACAAAATTTCTGTAAGAGAATGTCGCATTTTTTTGCCGAGTTAATGCAGAATCGTCTGCATGCTCTTCTGGCATCGTGCGCTTCGTTCTTATCCTTTTTGTGATACTATTCATTACATACCTGCTTTGCCTTAGAAATGACATTGTCACACAGCTCATTCCTCCAAACTTTTAATTTGTCTGTTAACGTCTCCAGAAGTGTCAATGCTTGAATAAAGCTTATTCCTTTGGTCTGCAAGAATATGTGGATTTTACCCATAGAAGAAAGAATATCTCCCCAGAAAAAGGGCAAGGTCACACAATTTAAGTTTGTAGTCGCCTTAATTTTTAATGCTGCATCTTCCCTCGTATCAATTGTTTCAGTCGCTGTACCCCTCAGTTTCTCCAGCGCACCGATCACTTCATCCAGCTGAGTGGATATTGCTTTCACCGCATCTGCTTTTGAACTCCACCTGGTATCACAATATTCTATTAGATTAATATTTGCGAAGTCTTTAAGAACACTCCATCTATGAGTGGAACAGGAAAAGAAGGTGAATATAATATATGTTCTACTGTCCCAAAAAATGTCAATGCCTGAACATTTACAGGAGCTACATGAACTCCAACCAAGTTAAGTGAATGGTTGTCACAGGGAGCAATCACAGCTAGTGGATTCAAATCTAATATTCTCTTCAGAACTCATGAATGGGGGTACCAGCCTTTGTTGCTTGATTGTCATACGACTGACCTCTGCAATCGCTACGATTCAATCCATCTTTCTCTAGTTTATTAAAATCTATTGTAAACGACTACGGTTTTATAGTCTCCTAGTTCTGGTTTATGGTTTATAGTATTCAGGCCTGGTTTGCGGCAGCAAGCCAACCAGCCCAAATTACTTTGCCAACCAGCTCATTCTTAAAAACTTACGTATATTGTGCGTGCAGTGAATCTAAAATACAGTAGGGGGTTTTTAAGGCCTTAATGGCCTACTTGTACGTTGCGAGCAGGCGCGGATCCACGGGATTAATTTTTGATTGATGCATAACTTAAATGTGTAACATGTATTGAAAAAGAAGTAAGTGAATCAATAAACAAATAAACTGACAAAGACATACGTTATTGTACTTACTTGTACGTTAACACTCCAATTTTAACTTGTAACTTACTGTGATAACTGCAATTTTTATCTTCACTTATTCCTATCGTTTTTATAGGGTAAAGCGAGGGGCCTACTTTTCGAATAATACGAAAATAATTAATATTTCAACCATTTTTAAGTAACTAATAATATTAGTACATAGGTATAGACGTTTTCTGTGCATTTTATACATGCAAACCCCATTTAACAAAGCTTACTTAACGTTTCAACAACTTATTTGAAACAGTATCTTTGGACCATCTCTCCTAATGGGGTAGGTGAGATGGCTCGAGTGGTGTAGGAGAGATGGCACAGTAAAACATTATTGGTTAATTGTGGTTTTTCAGTAAAACATTTGTAGTCACGTCATAATAATGTATTATTATCAAATATTACTTACAGTAGTTTTACAAATATTGACAATTATGATAAAATGTTACCTAAAAATGGTTTTTAAATTTAAATCTCAAACAAACAAGACAAATTAGTACATAAAATTAATAAATGATAAAACTTATTTTTTTAAATTACATTGTTTCTTTTGTGATAGCTTTCTATTCTGATTTTCTTTCCTTCCGCATAAAGCACACTTGTCTTCGTAAATCGAACAACTTTCATGAAACCACCTTGCACACACCACACACGTTATCCAATCACTATTGGATTGTGTCTTAGAATAGTCTTCTAAACACTCCACACATTCATTGACGTCAAAATCTTCACTTTCATGCTCTGAGAGAAGATTAATTTCCATTTCGTCCTCTGAGGTAGAAGAGAAATCTTCAAACTTCTTGCTTAAACGCTTTTTTACTTTCTGATGTTGTTTTTCACCTTCAGCATGTTTTTCTTTTTTCAATCGAATATTTGGTTGATTTCTTTGCTCATTTTTATTCTTGAGCCGTAATTTCTTCTTTTTTTGTTCAACATATTCCTTATCAGTCAGGTTTTGGGCACTTTGTTTTCGTTTTGATAGAGATGGCTTGAGAGCATTTGGAATAGGCGAAATCTGTTTCAAAACTTTGGTAGGAGTCGTTGCAGGCTCAATGGTTTTTGTAGGTGTTGAAAAATTATTGGAAAGCTTATGAGGAGAATTATTAAACTGTAATAAATGGGAAGCTGTTGAGGTGGAATGACTTGTAAGATTATGTTTTGGCACATTAGGAATGGGCTCTTGGTTTTGATCTTCCGTAGGCAAAGGATTCTTGTCACATGATAACAGAAAAGCGTGATCAGGTATTGCTTCCTTATTGAGAGGATAGACCCCTGTTGAACGAAATGCAGTAACACCGTTTTGGATTGTAGCAGACCGGTTCCAAGCTATGGAAAGAAGGTTCCCAAAATCTTCTCTACCTAACCTTCCCTGGCCAAGTTTGTTTTTCATCATATTATTACAAGCCTCATTGAACATTCTCTTAAATGGTCCAAAAAATGCACGGTCTAAGGGCTGGAGGTAGTGAGTAGTGTGACTCGGTAAACATAATATAATGACATTATTTTCTCTGGCCAATTCAAGGACCTCGATACTCATATGAGCTGCATGTCCATCTAAAATTAAAAGATTTATTCCAGCCTGTTTTCTTGGCAAAAAATGGTTCAGAAACCATTCCTTAAAAAGGTCTCTACTTATGTACGCACTTTCTTTTCTCATTTTAATGACAGTACCGGGTGGAGCACCATATGAATATATTGGTTTTGAGTAGACGCCTTTGAAAATGCAATACGGAGGAATAAAAATCCCCTCTGCATTGCAACACGCCAATATACTAATTGTTTCCCCCCTTTCACCGGACGTTATTACCCCAACGTTTTTGCTCCCTTTCTCTGCCAATCTCTCACCTGGGTCATTATTCATCTGCACACCAGATTCATCGCAGCTCCATATACAACCAGGTTTATTAGAGAGATCGTTATCGTAAATAACTTTAGGCAGGAGATCAAAGTACTTGTCCACCTCTTGCCGGTTCATACCGCTTACTCTGCTGCGGCTTACTCCCTCTGCTTTTCTAACAGAAATGTCTTAATTTCTTCTTAGAAACGACTGGAGCCAGATCTTTCCGGCTTTTTGTTGTTTGCTGCAGAATGTGTGATTTTTACCTAGAAATTCCGCCAAATCGTAGGCTATACTTCTAACGTCAGACCTAGTTGGCGCAAATCCGACTGACTGCAGTTGTTTGATGTGATTTGCTAACTTCATTTCAGCTTCGTCACCTAGTTGGCTTGAAGGTGCCATAGATTCCTTTCGTGAATCAGCGGATGCCAGTCTGTTACGTAAGATAGTCTTCGGTATCCCGTAGGATTTCGATGCTTTAACAATACTCATTTCCTTATTTTTAACAGCATTCATAGCAAATGTACGACTTTCTTCTGACCAAGACCCTCGATTACTCTTCCTTACGTAAATATTGGCCATTTTGGAGTACCTAAAACCAAGAGAGTACCAATTGACTTTAGTTTTTAAGTTTACTTCCTACTCCTAAAATATTTTCAAATGTGCCATCTCTCCTCCCGTATACTCAAATACAAGAGTGAGCCATCTCTCCTACTATGTAATGTGGGCGAACTCTACTAAACTGGTAGGAGAGATGGCCCACCTATTTATGCGCCAAATGAAGCATGTCAGTTTGTAACTGGCACTGAATACATGGTTTAAGATCATCCTAATTTGTAAATTTGAGCCCAGGTACAACTTATTTTACAACTAAATTATGCTACCAAAAAAAGTGTAAGACTACTACAAAAATTGAGCCACTTACCTAAGTGAATACGACTAAAAAAAGTAGAAAAACACACAATTCGTGACACACACACTCACAGATTGAACTAACAACTCAGACTGCGACGCTTAAACTTCACAGCTGGTTTCCAAACCATTCAGACTCCCACCACGCCTAAACATACAGGGGTGCCAACTCTCCTACCTATGCCATCTCTCCTCGCTTTACCCATTCACAGAATGATCAATTTTTTATATTGTAGCATGACAGATAATGCCCATAGTTCTGAATAGAAGGAAAGATCATAAAATAAAATAAAAATAAATTTAAATCCAAGAAAGCAACATTAAAAATTAATTGAGAACCACCGTAAAGCACAATCATAGTTTGAAGTAAGAGTTTCATTAAAACCATATATACAATGAATGATGAGTAATCAAAATAAACCAAAAAGCTAAAAATAAAAAGGAAATACCCAGGTAGGATAGGAGTAAGTAAGGAAGAAACCAGAACATGACAACATTCACAATGAAAGGGATACTTTTATAAGAAACAAGTAGGATAGGAGCAATCAATGAAGAAACCAGAACAAGACAACATCCACAATAAAAGGGAATGCTTTTATAAGAAACAAGGAGGATAGGAGCAATCAATGAAGAAACGAGAACAAGACAACATCCACAAGAAGAAGGAGTGCTCTTGAAAGAAATAAAAACGAAAACCCTAAAGAAAAAAAAAATACCCAATGAAAGAATAACCGAAACCCAAATTTAGAAAACCATGTAAAATAAATATAAACAAAAGTGTATAAAGTAGAACTAAAAGTGAAGCCAATGTGAATTAGTAATATAATAGAAAAAACAAACCTTCATTATCCTCTATAAACAAACTTCTTGATTTTAAAAAGACTATAAAACTAATTAGAAATAAAATCAAAGAATAAAAAGGGGACCAGTGCAAGTTTCTATATTATATTAAATAAACTTAATGTGTCAACGTTGGAGTTCATAAACTAAGTAAATTGTGCAATTATACAACTTTAAAGTTTTTATATTGTGTAAATAAATAATATTTAATTGAGTATTATAATGACAAATAATACAAGTGTTTCTAAATAATAACTGCCACTCTTTTAATATACAACATTCATTAGAATGACCGTAATAAAACAAGAACAGACCAGTAAAAAAGTGAAGTGACCAAGAATCAATACCCAAAAATCAGACAAAAACAGCTAAGACTGAAAATAAAACTAGGTATAAAAAATAGTGTAAATGATGGAAGGACATATATGTTATTTATAATAAGTTCAAATAGCTCAAGGATAAAATGTCTGAGAGTACAATCCTTTTAATATAAAGCTTTTATTATAAAATATTTATTATGTGTTATTAGTGATAATCAAAACTAAAATGTCTGAGAAAATACCATTATTAATGTCAATTATTTGTTATGAATTAATAGTTTGAATTCTATACTAAATGTTCTATTGTTAAAGTAAGAAAATGTTAATTAATATTATATTACAATGGAAAGTCACAAGGGGTATAAACAAGCTGTATTATTAAAAAACTTTGTATGTAAAAACAGATAAAATCTAGGCCAAATGGTAAATCTAAACAACATTAAAATTAATGAATTAAGTGCAATAAAATAGTTAAACTGATGAAATTTATATAAGGTAAATCAGTCATAGAGTCAAATAACTGGAATTATAATTAAGAAAGATATTGTAAAAAGATAGTAAGAATTATTGGAAAAATTGCAAATGTAATAACTAAAAATTCAAAGAGGGGAGTCACAAATTAATGAATAATATTTAAAAAGATAACCAATTAATCAAATTACAAGAAATTAAGGGAAGATAAACATTTTATTCCAATCTGAGATTTAGTACAATCATAAATATAACATATAAAATGGCAAACATTTTGAGAAGGACAGGAATTAAAATTTAAAAACTTACACTTTCAAAATGAAGTAAATATAGCATTTTAGATAAAAAACTTTGTAAAACTATCTTATTTGGTATCAAATCAAGCAGAATGAACTAAAGAAAAAGATTATGTACTTAGTATTTCATAAAATCAAATAATAGCGAAAATATTTTCAGTAATATAATGTAATTTTCATGCATGTAACGGAAGCAAAAAAGAATTGAAACAATGTATTGCTAATATTAAATTGGCTAAGACGTTTTTAGATGACGAAGGAAGTTAGAACAGTTGATTATTAGACTTTGTCGAGCACGTTTGAACGAGAGTTTGGCTAAATAATAACCTAATAGCGAAGACAAGCATGGCGTTCAACTCATAAGCCTAGTCTACTGCGAAAATCGCGAGTATCGGAAAACTTCACTTAAATTCAGTGGAATTAACAATTACAAACATTAAAATAACTTAACACAGAACAGAAAATAAGTGAATACACAATTTAAACCATTAAAACCAATAATTCCGAATAACGAAACGAACAGTGCAATTGTCGACCTTATAGACAAAAGTGAAATATAACTTTATCCAACACATTTTATCAAAGTGAACCACAAACACTTAACCAGGACCACTCCACTAACACTAGAAGGAATAATCGCAGCTGCAGGAACGAGAAATCATTGGAAAAGCAGCATTTATTTGAAGCAAATTCGTCGAGGTGCATTCGTTAACTACATATGAACTCGAAGCGGCCATTTTGACTTACCACAATTCCAAGCGCCACTGCCATTGTCTTTATATCTTCATGGTTCGAACAATTTCTTTACTTACCATTATATATTGAATGATATGTGTGTATTTTAATTAATAAGCTTATATTTTGTAATGTTATACTTTCTATACTTTGCCCTTTTCTCTGACTATATATAAAATAACTGTTCAAAGAACCCGAGAATATATAATTTGTAAAATCTATTGTTTTTCCCTGAGAGAGTCGATTCATCAATCGATGAAAATCGATTACTTTATTATTTGTTAATAAAATTCCTTGAATATTATAAAATTGAATCCTATTTATTGCTAAATTATAAATAGAATAATATATCATCTTAGTTGACACATAACAACCAGAATTTAACAACTTTAAAGGAAGATAACCAACAAATAAGGAAAGATCACCAATCGATTGTTCCTGGAGACAATCCTATTAACTAATAAAAGAATTCTAAATACACCAAAGGATATAATTCGACCTAAACAATTAATAAGAAGTTCGAAACACCACAAAACACTTTACAATAATTAATATTAAATTAATTTAAAAAAATTAATAAATAATAAATTTTTTTTTACAAACTACAAGAATAAATTTTTATCAACAGTATACAAGAATCATTTGGAGTTTGTTACAATATCCCCCCAAAAGTTCTTGCTGGATCCGCCCCTGTTTGGGTGTAGTAGGTGTGTGTGTGTGTGTGTGTGTGTGTGTGTGTGTGTGTGTGTGTGTGTGTGTGTGTGTGTGTGTGTGTGTGTGTGTGTGTGTGTGTGTGTGTGTGTGTGTGTTTTACAAATTTCAACCTCCACTGACGATATGTAGTCTCCTGCTTTACCAAAAGACTTGTTACTGAGACCCCTCTTCCCCACTGCTTTAACAACTAGGCGAAAATCACTCACCTAGACTACTCATGTAACAGGCATAATTTTTTTCAGTAAGACAGTTCAGATAGTCCATGTAACCGACAACTCAACTCGGAGCGCAAAATTGCTTATTCAGTGATTAATCAATTACTTCATATTTTCTTTACTGTTACTGAAGAAAATCAATGTGGTCTTGTCTTCAAAAGAACATCCCATTTCAATTGAATATGTAGTGAAAAGAGCGTGGAAATTTCCCAACTATAGTGATAAACACTTAACGATATAAAACTTACAGTCTCCGTCGTCATCATTAACGTAACCACTAACGCTTGTCTGTGCACTGTGGAACGAAATCTAAAACTTGATTTGATTTTAATCTTAATCTATGTATATTTTTTCATGGTTAAGTTAGAAGAGTATGGTTACGCCTACGCTGTGATGGTCTCCTGTTACATTGTGTCGACGAGGCAGGCGAGTACACATACCAAGTTGAGGATGTGCACCTCCAGCTTGTTGGGATGGTTTGCGGTGTTGGTTTTCATTATTAAATACAGCTCGTTCCAGTCTTATCAGACTCAGGTGAGCCACTGAGATAAGAGCGTAGTAGTGGACGATACGTTCCTTGCTACAAAAAACGTGTGTTTTGTAGTTGAACCTCATTCTCAACTTCAGTAAACAGAAAAGTAGCATAAATTAGTGTTCATACATACGTTTGTTTCCAGTACAGTATTGGAAAATTGCCCGTACAATTTATAGTTTAATTTTATCTTTTTAGGCTACAACCGTTTGATCAGTATCAGTTTGATTTGTTTACGCTCTATCTAATTAATAGGTTAAGTTTATTCATAAACGTATAACACAAAACACGTTGTATCATTATCTACGTAACATATAAAAACGTGTCATATATGTAACAACGTGAAACAATAAACAATTTTTCAAGGACAGATAATATGGCCATATTTATAACATAAATTTTAAGTCTTTATAAATTTACATCAAAAAGATAATTTATATATATTTATATATATTTAAATGGGTGAGATTTGCTTATAAAATAATAAATTTCACTCTTAACATATGATAGCATGTTTCAATGAGAACTAGTCAAAGTGAAAGTTGCGTGTTGGAACATTGTATTATAGACAGTAAGAATAATGTCAGAATTGTTAGATAAGTTAATTTTGACTGTATAAAAAAATATGAGTGTTGTGGAATAGTGCGAACGTACGCATAGGCATATGGCGAGTGCGCGTGTGCGCGTGTGAATAACTGTGCTAAGAGTTATCAATAAAAACCGAATTAAATTAAATAACTTTTATGTAAATCAAATCTCTGACATAAGACTTATACCAGATTGTGCATAAAAATAAGACCAATCTGGTAGTAAGGTTTGTTAATGATATAAAGTACAAAACATATGAGTTTTTCATAAAAAAAGTTTTATCACCCACAAGAAAAGTAATAAAATTATACCGGTTTATTTTGCACGTTTTACATTGCCCATATGCAATTTATTACAAGTAGAATGTTATCTGGACTGTAATGAAAGGGTGAGGGAACAATTTTGACCAATCAGATGGGCTGATATGTCAGTCGATTTGTTCCGTGGCGAGACGCAAGGCAGTCTACAGTAGTACTCAGAAAAACCAGTATCGCTACTCTCTATAACGTGTAATCGTTAGCTCTGATTCAGTACGATAGGTCTGTCAGGAGTTACGAACACTAGTAGTAAAGTGCGCGACTGATATTCGAGTGCTAAGTCGGTAACAGTTTCAAGATTGTCCGATTAGGTTTCTATGAACACATCAAGTTGCAGGAGCTATATAGCCTAATTAAGTAATAATTAATAATTGAACATTGTCATAGGAGTACGCAACCCGTACAACGACCATGAGAGCTTGAAAACGAGAGGAGATCCTGAAGAACGACAGGAGGAGCGGCGGTATCCTGACGACTACCTGGAAGGAGCAGCTGTCAACATTCACCAGGAAACAAGGAGAAACACCCCACCATTCATCTTATTCAGGAAAGTGAAACCATTTATAATAAACTAAATAAAACAATTATAAACTAATAAGACACAGAAACTTATGGAAATTAACGTACATGTTATTAGTGTGACAGAATTATTTTAAAGTAATACTGAAGGTCAATAGAAACTGTTTATTAATTTTATTTACAAAGAAGCAGTAATTTATTTATTTATGTAAACAGAACTATTAATTTATTTATTTGTATTAAAAAACTGTCTATTAATTTTGTTATGATAATAAAAAACTTGCTTAAGAAGTTTAGTCTAATATATAGACTAAATTTAAGAAAATCTTTGATTAAAGCCAACATTTCCATATCTGAAATATAGACTTATTTATTCTATGCGACCTTGTACATCGCGTAGAATTTGGCACCCCGACTGAGTAAAAACAATTTTTTTTTTCTTCCTTAAACAACTCAAAATTCCTTGTAAAATAAATAACATATTTAAACAAACATAATTAACATATTTAATCCCAATCTAAACAAATCCTTCTTGAACTGTCAAATTTAATTTCTCCCGCAATAATAGCATATGACATTGATAAGTAAAGTATGCGGTCGTTATCTCTAAACAGGTCTCAATGTTTACATGCATCAACTGATCAGTCAGTCAGCCTTTCATTCATACTATGATATTTTATCATAAAATTTTCTTTACGTTTCTTTATTTAAGTTGATTATTATTAAATCTTTTTTTAATATGATAATGTTTTTAGGCTGGGGGTCATTCCACAATAAAGTCATCGAAAAACGTGACGCTTCCACGCTTTCGATTCCCCACAGTCTAGAAATCTTTTGTTTACAAAACATTATCATGCTTCGATGTTTTGGTTTCGTCGAAATTCTTTTTTTTTATTCGCGCGAGCGCGAGTGCGTGTGTGTGTAGGCGGAGAGAGAAAGAGAGAGAGAGAGAGAGAGAGAGAGAGAGAGAGAGAGAGAGAGAGAGAGAGAGAGAGAGAGAGATTTTTTTAGTGTTGGAAGTACTTTCGAAGTGACGACGCGTGGAATTTCCCGATAACCTCATTTTTCAGTTCATCGGCAACAATATACGTATTTTTTCCTACCTTATCTCGCAGTGTAAAGGACCCGTTATATAATCGAAAGAACTTAGTTGCAGTGTTGTCTTCACTTTTCCCAACATTATGAGCCTTCAGCAAGACAAGTTCTCCCACACCAAACGTCTGTAATTTGTGTGTAGCGTTGAATTCTTCCGTTCTTTTTGTAGCGACCTTACGAATCCGTCCATCCGCTTGTACTCTTTTAATCTACATTGGCACAGGTAGATTCGAGGTATTTAAACGCTTTATATAGCCATCCCAAAATCTGTTAGGCTGTTTTCCCGAATCCAACTTCATCGGCGTATATCCGGTGACGGTATTGTAATTCTCGTTGATAGATTGCTCAAAAAACTGTAAATACTGTTCCATATGAAGTCCTCCCTTAAGGTCAGGTAACATCTGTATGTGCCCGCATGTGCTAAACCAGCGGTCGGCAACTTTTTAGATATTGCGGACCACTAAATTCGCAATTTAAAATTTCGCGGACCACTAACATAATTTTTAAATGTACAATTTAATACGAGCATTGAGTATGATATACAATACATATATATTTTTTTATATTTTAATAATTTTAATTTTAACACAAAAATAATAATAAATAATAGTAATATATATTAAAAATTAGTGCGACATTTGCTGCTCTTGGTTTAAAATTATTTTTCTAATCCTTGGCTCCAATGATGTCACCGCAACACGTAAAGGAGCTTCTATTTCAAGCCGAGAGCGATACGTGTTTTTAATAGCTGTTACAGTTGAGAACGTTTTTTCACACAAGTAGGTCGTTGTGAATGGGGTCACAATTTTTAAGGCTTTTTCACTCAATATTGGATATTCGCTTTTTACAGAAAGCCAAAATTGACTTCTTGAAGATGTGTTGAATTGAAGTTTGAGAATATCATCCGACGATAATTCGATTAAACTTTCTTTTTCTTTCACATTTAAATTGCTTTCCTCAATATTTGAAGAAAATGGATTTACTATCCACGTATTTCCATTTCTGGGATCCTCTTCTTTTGGATAATAATGTTCAAAGACTCTTTGAGTGACTGCAAGTGATTATCTGTCGGTTGACGTCTTTTTCTTTCATGTATTCATCCAGATTTGGAAACATTTGCAAATCTTCGTCGATTAATAGTGTTTTCCATAACAATATTTTCTTCTGAAATGCGTCCATTTTACTTTGCAAAGTAAAATGTCTGAAAGTTGTCCTTGAATAGATATGTTCAACTCATTTAACAAAGAAAAAATGTCTGCCAAATAAGCAAGCTTTGCTACCCAGTCATCATCGGAGTGGAAATTTTGGAATTTAGAATTATTTTGTTGTTGAAAGAATAATTTTACTTCTTGTCGCATATTAAACAATAGGGTTAAAACTTTACCCCTTGACAGCCAACGCACCTCAGCATGAAGAAGAAGATGTTTATGTTGTGAGCCCATTTCATCACAAAGTGATTCAAATAATCGAGAGTTCAGAGCTTTATGGTGAATTTCATTTACAATTTTAATTACATCAGACAGTACTTCATGTAATTCTGGAGATTATCTTTTCGCGGCAGGTTGTTCACTGTGTAAAATACAATGAGTAAAAATTATATCTATGTGTCCAACATTTTTTATTTTTTTAACAACTCCAGATCGATGCCCGGTCATACTTGCAGCTCCGTCTGTACATATTCCTATACATTTTCCCCAATCAATTTCATGTTTCAGAAAATAATCATTCAATACATTGAAAATTTCAGATCCAGTTGTTCTACCCGGCAAGTCGAGTGAACATAGAAATTCTTCTTTTAAATATCCTTCGAAATTAAATCTCACAAAGCAAAGAAGAATAGCCTTGTTTGTTATGTCGGTTGATTCATCAAGTTGAATTGCATAAAATGTTGCATTTTTGACCATTTCTACCACTTGAACTTCAACATCTTCGGCCAATTCTTCAATTCTGCGTTTCACAGATCTAGCAGACATAGGAATTGCCTTCATTTTTTGGGCGGCTTGATTTCCAAAAACCTCCTCACAAGCTTGTAATAAGCAAGGTTTAATTAGTTCCTCTCCAATTGTACAAGGTTTTTTTGATTTCGCTATTTGAAGTGCCATCAAATAAGAGGCTTTTAATACAGACTTATTTTGAATTGTCAGTTTTTTAAAGAATTTATTTGCTTTTGTAAATTGTCACGCAATCTTTGAAAATGTTCGACTGGCTTATTAGCTAAATCTGGATGTTTAGTCAGCTAATGTCTAGTAAGTTTTGATGGTTTCATGGCGTCATTGGACAAACTTACAGAACATACGACAGAAAACGGTCGTGGATCAAGTTCAGTTCTAGGTTCTTGTATAAAACCATATTTCAAATAATCATGATCATATTGTCTTAAAACTTTAAATTTTTTCTTCTCTCGACCTTCAGTTTTATCTTCTTCCCTACTGGTGCTTGATGATGATGGAATCTGTGAGGGACCTATTGATTCTTCAACTAACTCACGTTTACGTGAGTTAGGTGAAAAATCAACTAAATTAAATTACAAATTTAAATTATTATTACAAATACCTGTTATTATATACTTGTTAGACATATACCTGTATTATATCGTATAATTTGTTATAAGAAATAAATTGAAACTAAAAGTGTTAACTGTGTTACTTTACACTGCGACTTTATTAAGCTGTTACTGTTCAAAAGAATAAGAAACAAGAGAATTTATAGGCCTGTCTCCCTTTGGTAAAACTAATTTAAGGTTTCACTAGGAGTAAAGAAACTAACATAGGTTTAATATTAAATTATTTATTCCATTTTGGTTAGACAATTGCGAAACTCAGGCAATGAAAGATTGCACGTAATAGCGAAACAAATAATGTCAAGAAACATAAGAAACATATAACAAAAAGGTAACAGTAAGCCACAAGTGTTACAACAATCTCATCATTTACGTGAGATGTGCAGTATAGTTAAATCTTCTCCGATATCACATTAACAAAAAGTACTATAAGGCCTATCAACTATCAGCCACTCTCTAGGTTATAAAACAATATAATTCGCTTTTCCATTAATTACTAAGTTGGTGAATAGTATAATATATAATTTATTATTGCAATCTGTATTATATATCTGCATTACACATGAGAATAAATGTAACATCAGTATGAATTAATTTTTTCTTTTATCACCCATAGCGCAGTAGTAGGTATAAACAATTTATTAGTGTCAGTTCTTCTTAATACCTTAAATTGTTACATAGTTTAAGTACATAAGAACAGATTAAAACTAAAGCAGTGTAGGATTGATTAATATTTAATTCTTTATATAAAGATTATAAATCTAATAACTATCGTAATTGTATATTCTTATAACCTTACAGAAAGATAGGCACAGTTGGGTTGTTAAATTTTGTACATATTGATATGGAAGAATTATTATTGTCAATTTCTTTTACGAATTTATTTCGTTTTTAAAGCAGAAATTGGAATTATAGGTTGAATTTAATTTTTAATTTTCATAAAATTTGCCTAATATATTGCGACAACACCAATTACTAAACTATTGGCGCATAGGATATGATAGTATGTGTATTTCAAATTACAAGTCTATATTGGAGGGTTTAAGATTATTTATTGTACAAACACAAGTTATAGTTCATATGGTATATTTGATATGTACAGAATGTAATGTTTGATATAGAGTCTTTCTTTTAAAATGTTAAATAATGTTCATACGCAAGACGTGATACGTTACATGAGAAGACTCCCACGATGATGTTGTTGAAGAGAAAGGCCGGTCTTTGCGGTGTAGTTGGTTCGTCAGGTGTGGCTTACAAATGACAGACTTTCCCAGAAACGTTTACAGCTGGGCTGGCGTCCTGTAACAGCTGGGCTGGTGTCCTATAACAGCTGGGCTGGTGTCCTATAACAGCTGGGCTGATGTCCTATAACAGCTGGGCTGATGTCCTATAACAGCTGGGCTGATGTCCTATAACAGCTGGGCTGGTGTCCTGCAATTCCCACGATGAATCCGACGCTTCGCACACACACGGTACTACGGATTTTATTACTCGCAAAATTAATATAGAGCTTATGACCAAGTAATATCTCAGGTGACAGTGAGTTTAATCTAATAACGGTATATTGAGCTTATACCTCTCCGGCTTCTTCAAGTGTTCTCGCGAATACCAAGGTCTACCGCGATCAGCAGACCACCCTATGAGGAAATCTTGCACTAGCACGGAAACGTCTTGATGGAACTATTGCGTAACAATAATGATACTGTCACTGCGGAAAATCTCGCACAGTGATACAGTTACACTCACTTCTTACACACGTAATACTACAATATTAATATCGTGTGTAACGAGATAATATCAACTGTTATGCGTCACACGCGTTACTAACCCCGAAAAGTCTTAACAGATCCTTGCAAGCGGTAGAATCTTGTACAAGGATTGTATGTACCGTTCGCGGTAGCAGCAGTGAAAAACTGCCTATAATTTTACGCACAATGCGTTAAAACAATACTGTGTACATGTACTACACACCCAGTTCTGAGTCTTCCCGTTTCACTAACGACGAATAGTTTTTACAACACCTTGCAAGCGGTAGAATTCTTGTACAAGGAGTGCACGTCCCGTTCGCGGTAGATGGCGTAGAAGAACTGCCTGTGTAACGACAGGCTTAAGAAAATTTCCAACCACCAGTCAGCATTCTATTGGTGGATGGAAGTCACATGGTTTTTACATAGTGACAATGCACTTTTCATGCAGTAGAGTGCATTTACTTTGTAACAGCATGCATAGCGGTAATCAGACTACACGTATCTCATGCATAACTGCCTACATACTAATAACATACATGAACGTAAACAATAGTCCGACAGGTATAGGGATTGTAGCGATACATATGTCTAAGCTCAGTTAATGTCAACACAACGATAAATACTTCACGCACCGCCCGGGAAACGTTTACCACTCGCGCACGCGCGCACATTTCCACAAACACAGTACATGAATAACAAAAATAAATAATGCACAGTTTTATTAAACTAAACCCTTATCCTTACTAAATACAATTATAACAACCAAACTTAACCATCTACCAATATAATATGAATGTCCATTGTCTGTGTAATATATGTGAACTTGCCCCGCCTATCATGATCCTGTGATTCGTTGCAGGATTAACCCCTTCCCGCATAAAAAAAATTTTTTTTTTTTTTTTTAATTCACAAAAATAAAATTTTTTTTTTTTTTTTATAACCAAAACAATTTCCTAATCCTGAAATAATAATAATACCCTCGAACTAACATCAAATAAACATCCTCAATTAATACTAACATTTCCTAACTGTCACTTTGACAGAAGCATCAAATCAAAAGACACGTGGTAACCTTCAAACCAAAACGAACACACATGTTCTTGACACACAGATAACGAAATCGTATGCAGGGTCACAGAGTACACAGACAACATTCCTTATCAAAACTAGATTATTGTTCATTCACAGAGTCATCTTACATACAACATTTAAACCTGAACTTGACATATTTAAATCACTACACATTCTTACCCACTATATCCTGACATTTATTTCTGAGTTTACGGATCCTTTGTATAATATTTCCTCAATGAGGAAGGATGAAATTTACCAATCGCACGGTTGGTATTTGGGTTGGTTAAGATAAAGGTATTTTTCCCAACTTGCTCCGACAGGGTATACGGACCATTATACAGCCTAAAAAACTTCGCGGCTGTGTTGTCCTCCCTTCTTCCAACATTTAATGCTCGTAAAAGCACACTCTCTCCAGTCTTGAACTTGACTAGTTTATGTTCCGCATTAAATTTTTCCGTGCGCTCCTCGGCGCACTTTTTAATGCGTCTTCTAGCCTCGATTTTCTTTATCTCAACTGGTATCGGCATATTATGCGTCGCTATCCTTTCAATGTGTTTACCCCAGACCCGGCCTGGCATTTCTCCGGTTTGGAGTTCATTCGGAGTATACCCAGTAGTAGAATTATAATTTCCATTTATGGCAGACTCAAAAATTCTAGGAATTCCGGCCACTTACTCTGGTTAGTATTACAGTACGTACGGAACAACCGTCCCAACTCCTTGTTGACCCGCTCGGCCAAGTTACCTTGCGGTCTCCGGATCGCAGTCAAGACCGTCTGGACACCGTGTTTCTCAAGCTCGGAGTGCCACTTGGTGTTCGTAAATTGCTTACCTTGATCTGAGAGTATCTTCCTTACGGGACCATTTTTCGGCATGTATTTATTTAGCATAATGTTTATGACAGCCGACGTAGTAGGTCTACCAATAGCATATAGGCTAACATGTTTGGTGAAGCCATCCGTAACAACCACAAGGTTCTTCATTCCACGCGCCGCCCGAGGAAGTGGACCCAAAAAATCAATGCAGACAAGGTCATTTTTATTACGCACAACAATGTTACCCATTTCAACCTGGGTATGTTGGTTCGTATATTTCGCTGTTTGGCAGATGTGGCATGTGCGGAGTATGGCCTTTATTTTTCTGGTCATATTTAGCCACACAAAATCCTCCCGCATTGCCAGGTAACATTTATAAGGCCCCGCATGAGCCAGACTCTCATGACACATCCAGGTGAGGTCTTCCACCATGGCGTCAGGCACCATAATCTTCCATCCGCCATTGATAATTTTATACACTACGTCTTTATATATCCTGTACTTAGGGTTTTCTTGTATCCGGATAGCGTCACATATCCGCTTCAATTTTGTGTCCCGCTGCTGTTCCATACCAATATTTTTTAACTTATTTTTGAGACTGTCTTCTAATTTATATTTGACAGCTAGAATTTGAACTTCCTGGTTATTAGACGCCTGACGTTCTTCCACCATTGGAGGGTATCGGCTTAACGTGTCAGCTGCTTGGTTCTCGCTTGCCTTACAGTACTTAATGGTAAAGTCGTACTCTTGGATGGCCATGATCCAACGGGATATGCGAGCGTTCGCCAACTTGCAGCGCAACATGAACGATAAGGCCTGGTTGTCCGAAAGGATTTCGAAGTGTTGTCCAACCAGGTAATAACGAAATTTACTAATGCAGTACACAATAGCCAATATTTCTTTCTCCGATGTGAAATAGTTACGTTCGGCCCCTTTTAGTGACCTACTGCTGTGCGCAATTATTTTGTGTTCACCCTTCTCATTCCGTTGGTAGAGTACCCCCCCAATGACATAATCAAAGCATCGCAATTCAGGACATATGTGCCCCTTTTCTCAGGATGAAACACGTGCAGGTTTCTACTATACAAATTTTTAGTCGCGTCGAAAGCATGCTGATGACGCTCCTCCCATCTCCATTTAGTACTCTTACGAAGCAGTTCTAACAACGGCTCAATTGTCCCAGAATATTCTGGAGTAAAACGTCTGAAGTAACCAGTCAATCCAAGGAACGCTCTGATATCCCTGGGTTTTGTGGGCTTCGGGAACTCCATGATCGCACGTATTTTTTCCGGGTCCGTTGTTATACCTTCCGCTGAGATAATATGTCCCAAAAATTTTATTTGCGATTTCCCGAATTCACACTTTTCAAGATTGAGAGTCAGGTTAGCGGCTTGCAATTTCTGAAACACAATCTTGAGATGTTCAAGATGTTCTTCAAATGATTTTGATATGACCAAAATATCATCAACAAATATGCTGACGAAGTCCTCCACCTCGGGTCCCAGAGCTAACTCCAAACATCTGACCATGGCCGCTAAACTTGTAACCAAACCAAAGGGAACTACTCTAAACTGATAGCATTTATTTCGATATAGAAATGCTGTGTATCTTCTCGACTCTTTGGCAAGGGGAATCTGCCAGAATCCACTTTTGAGATCAAGGCGAGACATGTATTTAACACCTTGACATTTCATGAATAGGTTCTCCGCATTCGGAGCACAGTCGTAGCATTTTTTTGTAATAGAATTTAGATTTCTCATGTCGAGACGTAATCGAATGTCGTTATTTTTCTTTTTAACAACAACCATAGGATTTAAAAAATTGCTATCAGTTCGTTCAATCACACCATTCTGAAGCATACTCTTAACTTCGGCATCAACCTGTTGTTGATAGTGAAGGGGGATGGGGTACGTCTTCCGTACAAATTTATTTTCATCAGCGACCTGAATATTGTGTTCATATACATTCGTGATGGTAGGATTTTTTGAAAACACAGATTCGAATTTATCAAGCATACTTTGCAGCTTATCTTGTTCACTGCTCGTTATCTGCCTGCTGTGAGTCCTCAGATTATGTGTTATCTTATCGGCAAGTTGAACCGCTGGGCGAGTTATAGTAATAGGTTCACAATCAGACCCCGTCTTACCCCTCCTGCGTCCTAACCTGATATCGTGTTTACTATTATTTAGAGTACATTTTAGTATTTTATTTGGAAAATCAATGGTCGCGTGCAGTTTATTTAATGCGTCCACTCCCAAAATAACATTATACACGAGTTTCTTGACAATAAGCACAGAGACTTCTATTTCCATTCCCTGAATGGATACTGTTATCATAGCTTGACGGTCAACCCTCTGAGATTCACCCGTCGCTGATTTTATGATTTTGTGGGCTGCTGGCAGAATCGGGATTTTTTTAAAATGTTTCCTGTGCCTCTCTAGGAATCGCTCATCCATTAACGAGATTTCTGCGCCGCTGTCAAATAAAACTTCGCCGACACATCCGTTAATTTTCGCGTTGACAATGAGTTCAGTGTCACTTTCCATACTAATACTCTTCTCATTTTCATTACTATTGTTATTACAAATCAAACTATCTCTAATTTCGGCAGGATACAGGCCGGACACTACAAATTTTCTCTTATAACTAACATCTTTCACATTTGATTTATTGAACTGCTTTTTATGGTTACAACGGGCTTTTGAAACTTCATTCATACCCTTATGTTTACACAATTTCCGATTGGTATTTCTATTAGGTATTTTATGTTGTTTTGGTGACTGTGTTTGCTTGGTTTGAGTTTGATACTGAAATTTTTTATTCTCCCGTCCATAAAATTTTTGCTGTGAATTGACGTCATTCCAAGTCTTATATACATACGTGGTACAGTTTAGTGGTGACGAGGTACTTTGCAATCGTGACACTTGATGTTGTAGCTTTTGAATCCGCAGGTCTCGTTCGGCCATTAATTCATTTATCGTAGATCTGTGTTGCACTACTTGCTCTGCCATTCCAGAGAGTTTCGCTTCATATTCACTAAGTCGTGACTTATTGACTTCCAAATTTGCCTCTATATTGGCTTTCATAGTTTCCACGGTCTCGCTAATATGCTTTTCTGCCGCTTCTACCATTTGTTTGCTTTGTTCGGATTGCTCCTGTATGGCCACGTATGATTTCTCGTTTTCATCATGGAGTGATTTGTTTTGTTTCCCGGCTTCTATTTTACCAGATTTAATTTCTTCGGACATGGTTTCCATTTCTTCGGACATGGTTTCCATCTTCGCTAATATGGCCGCTAAAGCATTCTCTATCCCTTTTGACTCCGCCATAATAATCAAAAATTACTTTAAAATTTAGTAAATTTAAATTTATTGATTTATACGCAAAGCAAGTTATTATTATCACCAGATTAGAACGTATTGTAACCAGTTTATATGCACACAGAAAGCAGTTCAAAACATCAACATGTAAATACCTTATCTAACATACAACAACTAATAATCTACCTCCAATATACTGATAAAATCTGTTCATATATGATATACAAGAGAATATGCACAATTGAAAAATTATATCCTCAGATTTTCATATGAACTATACACATACAATTATTACGTTAATTATACTTATACGTCGGATTTTTCCAACAAATTTTATATTCATAGACAAATATATAATAGCGTAAATTACCGCTATTTTACGAGCCCCACGTTGCTAAGCGCCAAAATATCTCTATGCGACAACACCAATTACTAAACTATTGGCGCATAGGATATGATAGTATGTGTATTTCAAATTACAAGTCTATATTGGAGGGTTTAAGATTATTTATTGTACAAACACAAGTTATAGTTCATATGGTATATTTGATATGTACAGAATGTAATGTTTGATATAGAGTCTTTCTTTTAAAATGTTAAATAATGTTCATACGCAAGACGTGATACGTTACATAAGAAGACTCCCACGATGATGTTGTTGAAGAGAAAGGCCGGTCTTTGCGGTGTAGTTGGTTCGTCAGGTGTGGCTTACAAATGACAGACGTTTCCCAGAAACGTTTACAGCTGGGCTGGCGTCCTGTAACAGCTGGGCTGGTGTCCTATAACAGCTGGGCTGGTGTCCTATAACAGCTGGGCTGATGTCCTATAACAGCTGGGCTGATGTCCTATAACAGCTGGGCTGATGTCCTATAACAGCTGGGCTGATGTCCTATAACAGCTGGGCTGGTGTCCTGCAATTCCCACGATGAATCCGACGCTTCGCACACACACGGTACTACGGATTTTATTACTCGCAAAATTAATATAGAGCTTATGACCAAGTAATATCTCAGGTGACAGTGAGTTTAATCTAATAACGGTATATTGAGCTTATACCTCTCCGGCTTCTTCAAGTGTTCTCGCGAATACCAAGGTCTACCGCGATCAGCAGACCACCCTATGAGGAAATCTTGCACTAGCACGGAAACGTCTTGATGGAACTATTGCGTAACAATAATGATACTGTCACTGCGGAAAATCTCGCACAGTGATACAGTTACACTCACTTCTTACACACGTAATACTACAATATTAATATCGTGTGTAACGAGATAATATCAACTGTTATGCGTCACACGCGTTACTAACCCCGAAAAGTCTTAACAGATCCTTGCAAGCGGTAGAATCTTGTACAAGGATTGTATGTACCGTTCGCGGTAGCAGCAGTGAAAAACTGCCTATAATTTTACGCACAATGCGTTAAAACTATACTGTGTATATGTACTACACACCCAGTTCTGAGTCTTCCCGTTTCACTAACGACGAATAGTTTTTACAACACCTTGCAAGCGGTAGAATTCTTGTACAAGGAGTGCACGTCCCGTTCGCGGTAGATGGCGTAGAAGAACTGCCTGTGTAACGACAGGCTTAAGAAAATTTCCAACCACCAGTCAGCATTCTATTGGTGGATGGAAGTCACATGGTTTTTACATAGTGACAATGCACTTTTCATGCAGTAGAGTGCATTTACTTTGTAACAGCATGCATAGCGGTAATCAGACTACACGTATCTCATGCATAACTGCCTACATACTAATAACATACATGAACGTAAACAATAGTCCGACAGGTATAGGGATTGTAGCGATACATATGTCTAAGTTCAGTTAATGTCAACACCACGATAAATACTTCACGCACCGCCCGGGAAACGTTTACCACTCGCGCACGCGCGCACATTTCCACAAACACAGTACATGAATAACAAAAATAAATAATGCACAGTTTTATTAAACTAAACCCTTATCCTTACTAAATACAATTATAACAACCAAACTTAACCATCTACCAATATAATATGAATGTCCATTGTCTGTGTAATATATGTGAACTTGCCCCGCCTATCATGATCCTGTGATTCGTTGCAATATAGACAAAATTATGTTTTGTTTCACTGGCAGTGTAAGCCAAATGCGGGTAGATTATAGTGTAGCGTCAGGTCTTGTCTTATTCACACGTTTATTTTTAATGACGATTAAATCCTGATACTGACTAAAGACGCCTCGCGGTTATCCGTCCTACACCTATACGACACCTAGATAGAATATAAACAGTATATTGCAAGATTCGCTCTTCAAAAGATCCATGTGTAGCATACATGGTAAGCTGGAGAACAGGTGTATAACGATGAACTGTAATTGACATTTTAGAAAGTAATGACGTCTTTTGTACTGAATTACAGCAATGAATTTAAGTATGAAAGAAGTAGAACTCAGGTGATAGACATACGTTTCTTGTCGTCGTTAAAAGTCAAGGAGGATTAAATTACAATCTAGGAGGATATTCGATCAAAGCTGGAAATGTAAGTATACCAAGCATATCTCAATTATGTAATGTTTGCGTTTCTATTTTGTGACGATGTAAATTGTAAAAAAAAAAAATTAATAATAAAAAAAAAATGGGAAGTTAGTTAAAACCATTAAATCGCACTATTAAACCAAATACCCCTGAACTAACTCATAATACTAATGAGAATTAAATAAGAAAATTTAACTAAAATAATTAATTTGAACTGTGAAAGCAAAAGTTAAAAATAAAACTGTTAACCCTTTATTAAATTTATCATGCTATGACCTGTGTATTCCGGATCCAACTTGCATACCGACCCGCCATTAAATAAGAAATACCTGAAAACTTTAATGTAAATAGTTAATAATTTAAAGTCACTAGTAGTAGTCATAATAAATTCTGCAGACAAGCAAAGTCTCGATTGTTTATGTTGTCAAACTGTAAAACTGTATTGCTAATTAAAAGTTGGAACTATATTATGGCGGAGTATTCACTCCGCGTCGTTGCAACTTTCCTGTTGTAACAATGAAGGACTTATGATGCGGCTTTCAAACTGTAAACAGCTCCAAGCGGGGCTCTTAACAAATGTTTATTTTATTTTTTTTATTAGAGTGTTAGCTTCCACTGAAAGTGTGGAGAGCTAGATATAAGTAACTAAGATGTAGTGAGTATTTTTGTGAAACAAAAAGTTTAAAAGAGAAAACGAGTGTAAAAGGTGACATATCCTGTTAATTAAAATAACCAATCAAATAATGTTCAACTCAAAGGTAATTCTAACATAATGTAAAGAAAATATGTAAACTGCAATACGACGGTGCCACTAAACATGTGAAGTGAAAAACTGTGAATAGTGACGACTTTGACCTATACTGCATTTACACTATCGCAGGTGTTCAGGATGACTTCACGCTAGATGACACCACAACATCCTTTTCATCATTAATTGCCTCCGAGGACATCCACTGGAAAGACTACCCCAATGACCACCCCGACTAAGAGAGTACAGAAGAATCACACTCCGATGACATGGACAGATAACGTTTATCTAAGAGGTGACGCGGAAGCTCGTCTTCCGTGAATTATGTATTTTAAAAGTATAAATAATTATCAATGAAAAAGACTTTTAAAAGACAATCTATAAGCGCTAACTTTTAAAATGGTGTAACCAGAAATTTCTGAAATCATACGTTGTAACATAACTCTTGTGATGTAAGATTGAATCATTGCTCAAACTAAATAAAACCATTCTTCAAATGGTACTTAAGTAATAAAGTAATCGTCTAAACAAGTAAAGTAAATTTGAAGCTTCTTAACTAGGTTAAAGAGAGACTCGGATCCGAGGTAAAAACTTTGTCAGTATGATCATTTTTAAGACAGAAAACCCCCTTACAATTTCTGAGTAAGTAAATTTTTTATTTGTAATGTGTTACCTATCGTATGTAAATAAAGGGATGTCATCTTTGTTACATACTAAAGTGAGTGCATAAATCAGCTAAACTCCCTCCCCTAGTTTCCTTTAATTAGAGTAAGTATAATTATTGTTAGTGAAGTGTTTGATTTTTCAGTTTGTTACAACGTAGGCAGCCTCTATAATTCGCTAGAGTCAATTATTACGGGTTCACTGGATTATAACGTAGCCGACACGTTATAAAATGCGCCACTCTGCTATTGTGCTGTTGTTTAATAATTAATTGTGTGCAGAGTGACACATATAAAATGCGCCACTCTGCTTTGTAAAAAAAAGTTAATCGTGTACGTAGTGTCTCATATAAGATGCGGCACTCTGCAGATCTATGCACTCAGTTAATGTATTGTATGTAAAAAACAAAAAGGCTAAGTAGCATAAAAGAATAATAGTGACAATATTAATTTACCATTGTGAATTTTGTGTGAGATTAGGCACATACTAGTATGTCATTTACTTAACATACGTGAAAATAATAGCTTGTATTATTATTATTGTATTATAATTGTTTACACCAATTCGTGTAGGTACCTGTCAAAATGTTCAGTCTCTAACATGTCTATTTTGTGACAATTCAAGACCTGTAGTTTTCCTGTGTATGCCTGCATAAATATGTAATTTGTATTTCTGTTGCCACGGTGAGTCATATAAACAATTGACTAAATTAAACAAGTTCAATTACGTGTAAATAAATTTGTAAGACAAATTCTACTCCTCTCTAGTAGCAGAATTAGATAAATTAAAATTACTACGTAAAACTAAATAATAACTAAAACTCAGTTTGATAACGGGCTGTAACTTGTTTAAAACGTATTTCGTTGCGCATCGCACATACGCCCTCGTAGAAGCTAGGCGATACTGGTGCGTAAAGGAAGCCGTCAGCTGTTGTTGAATAGAACAATAACATTCTCACCCCCCGAGTGTGATTCTCCCCTTCTTATGCATACTACTATGCCATTGTTTAAAAGGAAACTAGTTTGACCTACATTCCAGCGTAACAGCTGATCGTTGAAAGTAAAGTTGACGTCTGTGTGAATTTTTTCTCTTTCTCTGAAATGATAAGTAATTCTTAGAATTAATTAGAATGTTTTACCATGAACTCAATTGTGTATGCAATAATTGTGTAGCGTGTAGAATAAGTATTTGTAGTGATTCACATTTCCAAAATGCTTTAGAAAACCCCCTCTATTGTTAGGTAAAGTGTTAAACCCCTACCCCGAAACAAAAAACTTTTAAACAAAGTAAAATTAAATCAAAGTAAATAAACGTGTCCTTAAATATAAAAAAAAATATAAATAATAAAATTTTTTAAATAAATAATAAGTCCTTTAAATAAAAAGTTTAATAATATCTTAACTTATACTAACGTGTTATAAAAGTGTAGTAGTGAAATAAGTAAAAAGAAAATAATAATAAAAGTATATTTGAATAGTGTTAACGCCCGGTCGTGGCCTGTTCCAAAATAATTCCCCAGCTTGCCAGTATAAGACAAACTCGTTCGTGCAGGAGATAATCGTGTTTAGTATTGTAGTAAGCCACCCCCTATTGTTCTGAACTGGTACCGAAGTAAACAATAGGCACCACCCCTGTGTATAATACAATGCACATTGTGTAAAGTGTTTGTCCCCTCTTGCATTGTAATCGCCGATCGTTTAATAGAAAATAAAGATTCCCCTTCGTGAAATTCCGCTTATCTCAGTAGAATAAGCAATTAGAGTTAAGAAAGGATCTAAGGTCGAGTATGGGATCGACTTTAGATTACCTTAGTAGTATTAAGAGATAGAGATAAGAAACGTAACAAAGTCACAACGGCGCCGCACTGAAAAGGGTTAAAGAAAGTGCAGAAAGGTAACTAATAGAGTTAGAGTATGCAAATGTAATCAGTCGGGCCACGATATTGTGAAGTTGCGGGAAATTAGTAGTAAGAAATAAAATTAAGTTAGCCTTTAAGAAACGAGATAAAGGGAACTTCACGAAAGAAAAGAAAACGAGTACTAAGTAAATTTCACACGGTAATCCCCAAGCATACTCCCAGTACCTTACTTTCGAATCCTCCTTATTAAAAGTTCTCTCCCCCCTCCATGTCTATTTTAAGCGGCGGAGTATGTGACGATTTAAATTGTAAAAAAAAAAAAAAATTAAATAATAAAAATATAAAATGGGAAGTTAGTTAAAACCATTAAATCGCACTATTAAACCAAATACCCCTGAACTAACTCATAATACTAATGAGAATTAAATAAGAAAATTTAACTAAAATAATTAATTTGAACTGTGAAAGCAAAAGTTAAAAATAAAACTGTTAACCCTTTATTAAATTTATCATGCTATGACCTGTGTATTCCGGATCCAACTTGCATACCGACCCGGCATTAAATAAGAAATACCTGAAAACTTTAATGTAAATAATTAATAATTTAAAGTCACTAGTAGTAGTCGTAATAAATTCTGCAGACAAGCAAAGTCTCGATTGTTTATGTTGTCAAACTGTAAAACTGTATTGCTAATTAAAAGTTGGAACTATATTATGGCGGAGTATTCACTCCGCGTCGTTGCAACTTTCCTGTTGTAACTATGAAGGACTTATGATGCGGCTTTCAAACTGTAAACAGCTCCAAGCGGGGCTCTTAACAAATGTTTTTTTTTTTTTTTTATTAGAGTGTTAGCTTCCACTGAAAGTGTGGAGAGCTAGATATAAGTAACTAAGATGTAGTGAGTATTTTTGTGAAACAAAAAGTGAAAAAGAGAAAAACGAGGTAAAAGGTGACATATCCTGTTAATTAAAATAACCAATCAAATAATGTTCAACTTAAAGGTAATTCTAACATAATGTAAAGAAAATATGTAAACTGCAATACGACGGTGCCACTAAACATGTGAAGTGAAAAACTGTGAATAGTGACGACTTTGACCTATACTGCATTTACACTATCGCAGGTGTTCAGGACGACTTCACGCTAGATGACACCACAACATCCTTTTCATCATTAATTGCCTCCGAGGACATCCACTGGAAAGACTACCCCAATGACCACCCCGACTAAGAGAGTACAGAAGAATCACACTCCGATGACATGGACAGATAACGTTTATCTAAGAGGTGACGCGGAAGCTCGTCTTCCGTGAATTATGTATTTTAAAAGTATAAGTAATTATCAATGAAAAAGACTTTTAAAAGACAATCTATAAGCGCTAACTTTTAAAATGGTGTAACCAGAAATTTCTGAAATCATAGTTGTAACATAACTCTTGTGATGTAAGATTGAATCATTGCTCAAACTAAATAAAACCATTCTTCAAATGGTACTTAAGTAATAAAATAATCGCCTAAACAAGTAAAGTAAATTTGAAACTTCTTAACTAGGTTAAAGAGAGACTTGGATCCGAGGTAAACACTTTGTCAGTATGATCATTTTTAAGACAGAAAACCCCCTTACAATTTCTGAGGAAGTAAAATTTTTATTTGTATAGTGTTACCTATCATATGTAAATAAAGGGATGTCATCTTTGTTACATACTAAAGTGAGTGCATAAATCAGCTAAATACCCTCCCCTAGTTTCCTTTAATTAGAGTAAGTATAATTATTGTTAGTGAAGTGTTTGATTTTTCAGTTTGTTACAACGTAGGCAGCCTGTATAATTGGCTACAGTCAATTATTACGGGTTCCCTGGATTATAACGTAGCCGACACGTTATAATTTTATTATTATGATTACCGCAATAAAAAGGCAGGCAAGACACACACACGCCCAGTTCGCGTTATTTCTCGCCACACTCATGTTTATTTTCTTACATTTGTAATGGATTGTATAAAGACTGAAGACGGTAAAGCGGAAGAATATTTTTAATAATGCATCTACACAGAATTCCGTTAGAAAACATGCAACATACTATCATTCGGAATCTCACCGTGGGTTGATTGAGGCTAACAGATTAGGATATCTGTGCTATAAGGTTAGAAAGAGAGAACAGTTTTTTGCAATTTGCACCAAGTTGAGAGTAGGATAATACTAATCTGCTGTTACGCATGATTACGCTGTGTTATTTTTATGACTACCAAATCTGCGTACCATAGTAAATGTTGGCAAACATTTGGTTAGTATTCACGTAATTTATATATTGAAGTCAAAAATGTAAGCATAAAATAATACAAATTAACACAATTTGTATATAAATACACGTTTATATGTTAGCTTTATAAGTTTTCGCTGTGTGTGTGTGTGTGTGTGTGTGTGTGTGCGCGCGCGCGCGCGCCTACGAAATTTATTTTCAAACTGAAATAACCTTTCTACCTACAAAATTTGATAACTTATTAATAATATTATTTATTATTATTATTAATTTACTCTTGTGAAAAAAGAGCGAGCATGTTCGTTGTTTACTCAGCGCATGATTTCTTCTGGACTCCTTCAGGCGTCGTTGTGTTTGTGAGGCTCGAGTACCAGGAGTCCGTCTTCCATAAGGAGTCCTTTTTTCAATTGTCATTAAAAGTTTACGTTTCAATAGGGACACATTATTTGTTGTTTCATTAAAACACTTGTTTTTGTACATACAGCAGTTAACTCTAAAATATTTAAATCGAATATTGTGATTCATTTTTTTTCAAAATTCAGCATGTAACTTTTATTTCAAGAAAATAGCAACGTCCGCCAGTTGTTATGAATAATTTAGAAATTGCTATAATGTAGAGATCATCATGCGTTAAGTACTTAGGACTTCATCTTGATAATAAAATCAATTGGAGGGAACGTTTTAGGTGAAAAAGCGTGAGCAGATGGATTTGAGAATGAAATAATAATGTTCGCTACTTCGAAGAAAAACTAAACTCGTTACAAAACAAACGCCTTAATAAAAATTTGGAGTTGTGCTAGTAAATTTTGCATTGCCATAATTCAACTTGCACAACCGAAAGTTCTTCGTGCAGTAACCATCTAGACCTCCGAATACCAACTGTCGAAGAGGTTATCCAAGAACGAATTAGGAAAAAATCATTCAAGGTTAGAAACGTTCGCCAATCCAGCCACTTGTGCAAGAGCATCTCATTAGAAGATTGTCGAGGAACTGGCCAATACACCTAATATAGGGAAAACGAGGTCTTCTTACAGGAAGAATCACACCAGAAGAGAAGCTTATCACCTATTTTTATAAGCCAACAAAATAACTTATAGAAATTATTGTAATTTATGATTCGTACTGTAAATAAATTAGTAAGAAAATCATATTTTTATAAATGTAATTTAGAGGAAAATGCCCAAGACAAACACGGCTTTTATCCATTTAAGAACGTAAAACTTAATTTCGACGATTAAATAGTGTCAGTAATGATAAAGTATAGGCCTACGAGTGTAAGTAATTGCATTGTGGCTGATTGTACATATACATCGCAGGCTTAGAACAGGGAGACAGGTGTATTTGGACAAAGTTGGTTGATTCAGTCCACCGGTATAGAAACTATATGTCCGTAATATTATTATTTAGAAAATTTGCTGATCCCACTAGACGATACATTTAGATGACGTAATAGATAACGTTATACCGTAAGAGAACATGTAAGGAGAATTGTGACTGCGAGAGTATGGGATGACAGAAGATGAGCGTAATTAATATACATACAATTAAATTGCAACTTTTAACTTTAATTAATTTTTTATAGTTGCCCTCAATTCTTTGTATTTATTCACAAATAATAACAAACATATGAGATCACGAAGCAATATTATCATTGTATGTAAACTTGCTAAGCGTCCTAATTCTCTATGGAAACATTTCATTTAACTTTAACAAAATTCTATATATTTTCATTTTAATTTAAATCATGTATGAGAGAAAATATATCGTTCCTGACAGGCAAGCATATCTCAATTATGTAATGTTTACGTTTCCATTTTATTATTATGATTACCGCAATAAAAAGTCAGGCAAGACACACACACAATTCGCGTTATTTCTGGCCTCACTCATGTTTATTTTCTTACATTTGCACGCTTTTTAAATGGAAAATGCCGAAACCCATGCACGCTTTTTAAATGGAAAATGCCGAAACCCACACCAACACACGCGTGCAAGGCGAAAAAGTGTCCAGCGTAGATAGCGATTTGCTTCCTGTGGATCGCCGGGCAGTGTAACTGCACAAGTTTACAGAGGAACAGTTCATAGACAGACTTTTCGTCTTTAGGGAATGAACCCTCTGCAAGATGCTCAGTGTCCATGAGTGACTTCGGAGCGCATCGGAGGAGGGATGATTATCTGCGTAGTCGGTTTCATTATAAGAATAATATAAGCCTAAATAATTTTTATGGATAATGTTACTGAAAATAACATTACATTAAACGACTACCCCATAATAACAAAAATATCTATAAATAGTGAAATTAGTTTGAGGATGGGCGATATTTTTTTAGAAATTACCGAACCGAATTCAATTAAATTATTTTAAACATAAATCTTACAACATGGAAGTCATGTGTGGTTCTCCATACCGATTTTATTCTATGATAAACGATAGCTGCCGTAAATTCAAATATAATCAAATATTTTTTTCACATGTACCTGAGCTGTAGAGGACTCAAAGCCTATTGATTTTGGTGAAGATCGGTTACGGCAAAATGGTAGTTTACCAGCAATGTTGTATGTTCTAACAGGAGTAAAATACTTAATTGTCATAAATAAAGTATCCTGAAAAGAAGATCAAAATAATCCACTGTAGAAACGTAGATGAAATATCTATAAATAAAGAGGCTAGCTGAAGGGGGTGGGGGTAATTTTTCTATAAATGGACATGATAGTTGAAGGGGGAGGGGATAATTTTTATTTATGTCATGTGTACTACGTTATCGGCAACAAAGAAGTAATTTGTTGTTAAAATTCCTTCCCGGGCTGTTTGGCGTGGTCCAATTTTTTCCACAAAACCAGACGTTTCGGCATTGCTATAGACTGCCATCATCAGTGAAAATCGAGTGTGCTAACGTGAGGTGGTATACGCTAGTGACCACAGTACTGTGGTTAAGGCTGAAGAAATAAGTAGTTTCTATGGAAATATTTCATTTCTAAAATAATTTTAAATATAAACCTTAGAACATGGAAGCCATGTATACCGATATTTTTTCCGATATTCATACCGATATTTTTGTATAGGCATACGAGTATAAACTGTCTGAAAGTAGGTTCTCACTGTTATTCAAATTTTGTAAGCATCATACATCAGAAATTAACTGGACTATTACCAAATGTTAAGACGAACTACAAATGTAATCACGAGCATAACGTTGGCAAACGTACTTCAGGGTTTCGGCTACAGACGTCGTCCTACATTATAAGGATCCCTGCGGCTTCATGAAGTTCATTAATATCTAGTTTTCCACTTAAACTCCACATAGGTGCACGTTGTCTTAATGAGTGTGATACAGACTTGTTAGTCGGTTTATTTTATTTTTATTTATTTTTTGTTAATACTGTTAACAAAATTAGCTGAGTAACTTCATAGATGTTGTGCTTTCATTACCACCTCGTATAGATATCTTTACGACATCTCAGTAAACGAGATGATGATTAACGTTAGACGAATATTAACTAACGTAATAAAGTAAAAATATAAATAATTAACGTAATATTGTTACAATGTGTTTAAAAGGTGTGCAGTAATTTTACGTTATTAACAATCAATTTTAGTATATTAGTAAAAAATTTTGATGATTTTTCGCTGAAAAATTGAGACATTTTAAAAATTGTTTCAGTGAAAATGGAACATCATACCTTCCGATGTAATTATTCTGTTAATATTTTCAAACTTTACAATCTTGGACAAAGTTCGTGATTCGTGTGGACAAATGTGAAAGAATATAAAACAAAAACGGAATATAAATTTATAACGTTATTTTCGCCTCAATTCGATTTCTCGTCTTTATTGTTAATATAATTGTAATAATTAAACAAATAATTTATAAATATTCAGAATTTAAAAAATGTATTAAAAATTATTATTAACCCATTAATAATTAATAATAATAGCAACTTATAATTAATAATTATTTCATAAATAATGTAAATATTTGTGATACATTAATATGAACTATTATTAATATTATATTTCTATAAAAATAACTAATAAATATTGCAACAGAACACAGGATAGTAAGTTCATTTAAGTGGAATACTAAGGTTATAACACATTTTCAGACGGCCATACACATGTTTTAAATTGATTTTGTTCTTTCTTTGTAAAGTAGTCATAAGTTTTGAACCAAGCTATGTTTAAAAAAGTATGTTATGTCATAATGTTCACAATTTTATTTTATTCGCTTGTATGTCATGTGAAATATTTGTGTGTAAGTGCGCGTGTGATTTACATTTTATTTAATAACTTCGTTGAAAATTAACATTTCCTTCTGAAACTTGGACAGGGTATTCGCATGGTTATAGGCTACATTTTCCATATACTCAATTCCCCAAAACTATAATTTTTATATGATTTTTTAAATGAAATCAGTCTTCTTTTATTTTCGTTATCTCCAAGAAAGTAATAAAATTTGTAGATTAAATCTAGACAGGCCATTGCAGAATCGGACAGAGTTTCTCATGATTATTGGCTATCACTAAGAACATCTGTGACGTTGATAGAATTTCCACCAATCAGAAGGTCTAAAAATTATTTGAGCTGATGCTCTGTCGAGTGCACATCGCGCAGTTTCTTCTAAAGTCTCGTCGTAGAACGACGTACTCGCTGTCACGAGTTTTTCTTGACAAGACAAGTCGATTTCGTTAAGTCTTAGGAGTTGGTTCACGGTTCGAGTTATTCGTAACCATTACCACATATAGAACTCAAATATTTTTAAATAGATCATTCTCTAGTGCTCTTTCGCGTAAAGTGGAAGATTTTCTGGTTAGGGCCAAAATACCTAACGTGGTGTTTTGAGTTTACGCGAGAACACTTCAAGAAGCCGGAATTTGTGTAAGCTTAATACACGTTCTATTTAACCAGTTTTGATCCCTGAGATTAAGTGAATTCAAGTTATAAACAGTAACAGTTCATATCGCAGTGCATGTGTAAGCCGCGACGTTGATATTTCAGCATTAGTGGTCTTCGGGCGGGTCGACATGCAGAGTTGCAGGGATGCAGCGAGCAGCGTGGGGAGCCCCTGGAGTCTACGCAAACAATGGAATTCAACGTACAAGTAACATAAATGTAAAACAAGCCAAAAGACTCGTTTATTGAAAGACAATTATTTAATAAACAATGTTACATTATAAAGTAATAAGACAATAGTTAATTTTAATGTTTTAATTTAATATAATTTTCCTACCTCCAGATATAGAATTGGTTGAATAATTTCAATGTAACCTATCTATGCAGTTTTAATTTGTATCGTTGCAATATATTTTGGTGTAAAACATAAACATATAATGTAGAAGTTATTAGAATAGCCTATTCTGAAGAACGATATAATATTGAATAATAATTTACACCTTTGTATGAAACCTATTGATTAATTCCTTCATTGTACTTAGTAATCTGAAGTGCGTGCGTGGGAACATGCCTGGTGTGACCATTGTGTAATGGAAATTGTACTAAGTTGTACCATAAAAATTCTTAAAGCTTTTTTGGTAAATATATCCTACTACGTTTTCATGATTTCCTAATATCCTGATATGACAAACAGTAACGAGCACTAAGCAAGGAGTGATGTGAGATGTGGGTACGTAAAATATTTTTTCATGATAGTTAGTACTTGTTAAGTACTTTTAAGAGATTAGATACAAGCATGCGCAAGCCGGTCTGGCACGGTGGGAGAGAGGGGAGCGAGGGATGAATCTACAGTACTTATATACGACTTATATCTACCAACCGGTGCTAATCAACACCAATTTTTTATGTTTGCGTTACATTTATAAATAGGTTCCATCTAATTATTTCTAAACTCTATCATATTTATTTTTCCAAATTGTTCTTATCACAATAAATTAAAAATAAATCTACATAGCTTTCTTAAACCCAGATAATTTTATACTACAAAGTAAAGCAGCAAACGATAAAATACATTTTTGATTGTATTTTGAATTCTTGCTTTAAAAATTTTGAAAGCATTGTTTTGGTTCCTCGAGAAAGCAACTGCCCACACTAGAAATTCGAATTTTATGAAACTTTGCAGTTCGTTACAGAATACTGATTCTTAGCAGGAAGATTATAGTGCTCAATAGGACAGACATTTTCACAAAAAGAGGAGGCGAATATTTTCAGAATAAATTATCTGCTTATTAAAAGAAATGTAATAAATAATGGGCTGATTACGAGCGTGAATATCGTAAAACTTTTAAAATTAACCACTTAAATCACCTACGGTGTTTCACTGGCTTTTTTTTGAAATATTTCCTTAACGAATTTTACTAATTTCTATGGCTAATGCACTTTCACTTTTGGACTTTCCTTCACGTCAATTATTAAGTATGTTTCATTATGTGACTCTTTCAAAAGAGTGGAGAAAAATTTATTTAACACTACGAGTAATGAGAGCTAGATCCAGTAAATTAACTAAACTGAGATTTACAAGATTCGTTAATTTAAAAAAAATATGAATCTTATAATATAAATACATTCAATTCTTAAACATTTTTGAGTAAGTCAAACAAAGTTTCCTATGTAAAAAATTTGAAAACAGTTTACAGGCGACTTAACATGTATGTTGCTACTATTTTATGGCCGCCTTATATATTGCTCTCGGATGTTTAACAGTATTACAATTTTATAACCGCCCTTTAAATTCCTAAACGTTCTTTACTGTGGTCGCAGAGATTTCGTGGTGTTTCTGTATTTTTGAACAATAATACACGTGACGTTGTCTGTATATTTTTTATTGAATTTTTGGTACATATGTTTTGGCGTGCTTCCTGATGGTTAAAGCCTGATGATGGTGAGAAGGACCACCAAAACATATGTTCCAATAATTCAGTATAAAAATGGTGTAGACAACATCACGTTTTCGATTTTTCTACATATTTGTTTGAAAATATTAACTACCTCATTACACATTCGGAACTTGAAGAACTCGAATTGAAGGATAAAATTCTATTGCGTGGGCTGTCACGGCCGGAGTTATTAACAAAAGTGTTTAAAATTTCCGGTCATTTGGCCCGTGATTAAATATTAAAATGTAATTAAAAATGTCATGAAAACACAATCGTCTACACCCCAGTAGACCGGAAATTTTAAACTCTTTTAATTAAGAATATAATTATTCCCAGGTTGTAGGAAAAAACCAAGTGTAACGTTTGACAAAAGATACGATTAACGAGTAACATCAGATAGATGGCTCCGAATGATGTGTCTTAATGGAGCAAGGATGAAGTTACTGTGCATACAAAGTCGGTTTGTTGTGACAAGGATAGTGGAGTTCAGGGAAATAACATTAACGAAGTTGCATGTTTTCTTTTGTCAGCTTCAAGGGCCCATAACCCTCGTGAGGGTCTCGTAGAAAAAAGTTTAAAAGTTTATAAAACGGAATATAAATTTATAACTTTCATTTATTTTCGTCTCAATATGACTTTTTGAAGTATATTTATTATTACTATAAATGTAAAGATTGAACACACACAATTTTATAATATTAATAATATAAAAGTCTGTATAAAATTTTTATAATTAGCATATTAATGATTAATAATAATAGCTGTTTACAGTTAATTAATAATTATTTCATAAACAATATGTATACAGTATTTGTGAACTATTCACGTGGACAATAATATTATATTTCTGTGAAATTCAGTAATACACGTTGGTGTAAAGCATACAACATACAATGTAGTATTTTTTAGTATATTGGCTATAAGAATATAATATTAATAATAATTTATACCTTTGCATGAATCCTACTCATTAGCTTCTTCATAATACTGTACTTCGGAATCTAAAATGTGTGCTATCCTTTTCTTGTCCAATTTTAACTCCATGTAACTCTAACGTTTTCATGATTTCCTAATACTTTGATATGACAAACAGCAACGAGCACTAAGCAAGAGATGCAGTGAGTACGTACATTTTCTAATGTTAGTTAGTTGCATTTATTTGCACTTTGTAGGTACCATTTTCTTAGATGGTTTTTAAGGTAAAACTTTCAAACTAAAAACAAATTGTTCATCTGACGTTTTTTTTAAGTTGAGCTATTTTTTCCTTTGTTTAGAACATATGACATATGTTGAAAACATGACATATTTTAGAAAATTTAACAATACTGCATTACATTACATTTCAAACATTTTGAACTTTTGGGCTGTTAATTAAGCAATAAATGTATATAAATTTTATTCGGTTAACCTTATATAGCAAGTAATCAAGATAAAGTGTGTAAAATTTCACGTTGACACCATACATATAATCTCTGAGAAAATGGTACCAAAGGACAAAACAAAGAGATTCATATTAATTTACGGAAAATTTAAGCATTTTTATGAGACGAGATTTGTAACATACGTCATTGATAAAAACCAGCACCTTACGCTGGATCACTCTTATTGTTCTCCTCATCTTTTAGACTTCGTCTGTCACAGCTTCTCTTTTCGGCTTTTTCTGGTCAAAGTTTTCTGCAGCACTTTCCGCCTTCATAATTCCTTTTTCAGCCCCACAATTTGTGTTATTGCAGCCAATTTTTTCTGAACACTTACATTATTTATATTTCCATCATTGTAGGTTATCCATTACCCCCATTTTTAATGTGTGACTGCTTACAGAAGTAGTCTTCGGTATCCTTTCCCATACACACTAATAAAACTATCGTGTTTGGATTCCGGGTTTTGCATAGACACACAGCAGATATTTCGTAACAGCCATCAATTTCTTGTAGAGCTTTGCTTTTCAGTAGCTGCTTGTTTCCATTGAATTCTCAGCTACACTCTCTATAGCTGAACTTAAAATCTTGTTGTACCTAACAAATTTATGTGGCGATGACGGTAACTCAAGAACAGAGCATAAGGTTCTACCTGCAGCCTTACAACGGCCGATACTCCGCAAGCCATAAGCCATTCTGATATTTGTTGAAAAACACTTCGTGCCTGGTACAATACTGCTTTAAAACTTAGTTTCCTTGTGGCTATATTTACAGAACATCGTAAAAAAACAGTAAGTCCTATAACCTTAATGATTCCAACTTACATAGTTCATCTTATGAACAAAATTTACAAATAGTGGAACTTATAGCTTGAAATAAACTGTCAATATTTATTATGAAATTACCTTCAGTTCGTTCTATGTTTCTTCTATGTTCGTTTTTGAGTTACTCATAAGTCTCCAACCCCTGATTGATTAGTGGCGTAACTAGGAGCTAGTTCCGGAGGGGGATGAGACTAGTTCTGGGGAGGGGGATGAGACTGACTTGAAGTTTGGACTCCCCACTTTCCTTAGGACAATTGAGATATTAAAAATTCTTCCCATATAATTGTTTGTGCAATTATTTATAAATTTTTTAACAGACCACCTGACTTAGAAATAGGCCTATGTTAAATTATAATGAAATTTCACTGAAATTTTTAATATATCTTGGGGGGGATTGACCCGCTTGACCCCCTTGTGGTTACGCAAATGGCTCCATTTGTGAACTTACCTCGAGACACCTTTGCTGTGATATTTCATTCTTTGATTTTTTTTAATTTTCTTATTTCTTAGCAGTTTTATTTATTTTCTAAAATAAACGTTAACAGCTTTGTCATCTCTATACGTTACGATAAGTTATTTTCCATAAATTTCCTCCTCTCTGTTAATCTTTTTCTCTATTTGTGTCTTCCACCACATTGATTTTCCAATACTGATTTCATTAATTAACAAGTTCATTTTAGAGTTTTTGTTACATCCACCCTTTTTAACTGGTTATGGAAAAAATAACCCTTCTTTTTCCAGACCTTATTTACTTAAAATTTTTTTGTATGAGTATCCGCGTATTAACTTTCTGAAAGCAGTTTTATACTGTTATTCTGATTTTGTAAGCATCGTACATCAGAAGTTAACTAGACGATCTCCAAATGTTATCGCGAGCAAAATGTTGGCAAACGTACTTCATACTTTCGGTTACAGATGTCGTCCTCCATAACAACGTTCCCTGCTGCGTTAGGGAATATAGATCAGTAAAATCTAGTTTTCAAATTTGACTGCACGTGGTGAGGGTGGGCGTTCTCTTAATGTGTGTGATACAGATTTGATCGTCGATTTAAGCTTTTTTCGTTAATACTGTTAAAAGGATTTGCCGAGCAACTTCATAGATGTTAAACCTTCTTTGCAACCTCGTAGAGATATATTTGCGACCTCTCACTGAACGAGATGATGATTAGCGTTAAACGGATGTCCTTCCAAGTGATAGAGACGAATTTCTGGCGTGGCATGGACTTAGAACAATGATATCCACAAATTACATGTGTTATTTTTGTTATTGAATAATAGAATTCTATTAAGAGAAATAGTTTTAAAAATTATCACACACACACACACACACACAGCTACACGCAATCTGACGGCATCACACTAATTTCCGTCAGTCCTCGTCAGAATCGAGGAACAGGAGACAACAACGAAGCAGAAACTTAGTAATCTGATCATTTAATAATCAATCATTGGAAAAGGGTGGTTGCAACTTTGAAATTAAAAAATTATCTTTCGTGCCGAATTAAAGCCGCTAAGGCTATGATGTTCGGTGAAAGAGTAGAAGAAGAAGAAGAAGAAGAAGAAGAAGAAGAAGAAGAAGAAGAAGAAGAAGAAGATTTATTAAGAGATTACTTGGGAATTTTGTGGTTTCATGTCTTGGTATATGCGTAATTCTTAGTATACACATAATCTGACGTCATCCCACTATTAGTCGTCCTTTGTCAGAAACGAGGAGCAGGAGACCACACCGTAGGAGAAACAAGTATCTGTAATGCCTTCATTTGACAATCAATGGAACAGAATGGTTGTAACTGTGAAATTAAACAATTATTTTCCATGCCTTTAAGGACGATGGACGTAAGGAACGCCACTTAGGCTATGTTCGGTGAAAGAGAAAAAGTAAAGAAGATGAAGCATATCTTCAGTGAATACTATGGTTTTACGTCTTGGCGAGTTTTCTTTCCTCCATGTGCCAATCTTTTTGATAAATATAATGAGTACAAACTGTTTATTTTTAGCTTATTTTTTCACTGGAACAATACGTGCTTCGAGTACCAATGGATGAATTGTAATACAAAAGTAAAAAAAAAACTCAAAAAAAAATATTCAAACGTCAGAGAGACGTTAACTACTAGATAGCCTACTAGTAAATAAGAAGAATAGTTTGTTTATCAAAATTTCTTGCGTAGGTGCTTTTGCTGTTAGTCCTCTTTTCCCGGAGTAATATATCAGGCGGCCATAAAATAGTAGCAACATACACGTTAACTCGCCAGTACCCTGTTTTTAATGGAATAATGGAAAAAGTAGTTAGTTGACGACTTACTCAAAAATATTTAAGCATTGAATACATTTATATAATATGGTTTATAATTTGTTTTAATTTAATGAATCTCGTAAATCGTTTAGTATTGTAAATTTTAGTAAACTATTATAACAACAGTTCACACAATGAAACATACTTAATAGCTGACGTGAAGTAAAGTCCAAAAGTGAAAGTGCATTAGCCATCCAAAATAGTAAAATTCTTTAAGGAAATAAATTTTTTAAAAAAGCGAGTGAAACACCCTAGGTGATTTTAGTTTTAATACTAAATTTAAAATTATTAAATAATATTTTTATTCCCGTAACGTAAAAATAATAAATTATTTTTGGACGTTTTGTGTAGAAATAAAAGACGAAAGAGACAAGGATTGCCTTCGTCTTGCGGTCCCACTCTCGCCATATTGAAAGCTTACCGAAAATTCACGCTCGTAATCAGCGCATTATTTATTACATTTCTTTTAATAGGCAGATAATTTATTCTGAAAATATTCGCCTCCTCGTTTTGTGAAAATGTCTGTCCTATTGAGCACTGTAGATTCCTACTATGAACTAGTTTTCTGTAAGGAACTGTAAAGTTTCATAAATGTCGAATTCCTAGTGTGGACCATTGCTTTATCGAAGAACCAAAAAGTGCTTTTAAAATTTGTTAAGCAAGAATTTAAAATGCAATCAAAAATGTAGCCTACTTGTTTTGCTCGTTTGTTTTATCGTTTGCTGCTTTAATTTGTAGTATAAAATTATCTAGGTTTAAGAAAACTATACAGATTTATTTTTAATTTATTGTGATAAGAACAATTTGGAAAAATAAATGTGATAAAGTTTAGAAATAATTAGATGAACCTACATATTTATAAAGCATAAAAAAAATTGGTGTTATTAGCAGCAACGAACGGTTGGTAGATATAAGTCGATAAGTATATAAGTACTGTAAATTCATCCCTCGTTCTGTCATAGAAAAAAAATTGGTATGGAGAACCACACATGACTTCCATGTTGTAAGATTTATGTTTAAAATAATTTAATTGAATTCGGTTCGGTAATTTCAAAAAAAATATCGCCCACCCGATATTTATGTAAGCATAAAAAAAATTGGTGTTATTAGCAGCAACGAACGGTTGGTAGAAGTCGATAAGTATATAAGTACTGTAGATTCATCCCTCGTTCTCCTCTCTCCCCTACGTGCCAGACCGTCTTCCCCATGCTTGTATCTAATCTCTTAAAGGTACTTACAAGTGCATATTTATCATGGAAAAAATATTTTACGTACTCACATGTACTCGGCTCTTGCTTAGTGCTCGTTGCTGTTTGTCATATTAGGATATTAGGAAATCATTAAAACGTAGTAGGATTATATACCAAAGCTTTAAGAATGTTTATGGTACAATTTAGTAAAATTTCCGTTACACCATGGTCACACCAGGCATGGTCAAAGGCACGGACTTCAAATTACAAAGTACGATTTGGGAATTAATCAATAGGTTTCATTCGAAGGTATAAATTGTTATTCAATATTATATCATTTTTCCGAATAGGCTATTCTAATAACTTCTACATTTTACGCGTTTATGTTTTACACCAAAATATATTTATTAGTGATTTTTACAGAAATATAATATTAATAATTGTTTATATTAATGTATCACAAATATTTACATTATTTGTGAATTAATTAATAATAAAACTGAAAATTGCTATTGTTATTAATTATTAGTGGTTTAATTATAATTTTTAACACATTCTTTTAAATTCTAAATATTTATAACTTATATGTTTAATTATTACATTTATATCAATAATAAACAAGAGAAGTCGTATTGAGACGAAAATAAATTAACGTTATAAATTTATATTCCGTTTTTGTTTTATATTCTTTCGCATTTGTCTACACGAATCACGAACTTTGTCCAAGATTGTAAAGTTTGAAAATATTAACAGAATAATTACATCGGAAGGTATGATGTTTCATTTTCACTGAAACAATTTTTTTAATGTCTCAATTTTTCAGCGAAAAAATTATCAAATAATTTTATTAATGTACTAAAATTGATTAATATTAACGTAAAATTACTGCACACCTTTCAAACACATTGCAACAATATTACGTTAATTTTTTTTTATTTTTACGTTATTACGTTAGTTAATATTCGTCTAACGTTAATCATCATCTCGTTTAGTGAGAGGTCGTAAAGATATCTATACGCGGTGGTAATTAAAGTTTAACATCTATGAAGTTACTCAGATAATTCTGTTAACAGTATTAACAAAAAATAAAATAAACCGACTAACAAGTCTGTATCACACTCATTAAGACAACGTCCACCTACGTGCAGTTTCAGTGGAAAACTAGACATTAATGAACTTCATGAAGCCGCAGGGATCCTTGTAATGTAGGACGACGTCTGTAGCCGAAACCCTGAAGTACATTGCCAACGTTATGCTTGTGATTACATTTGGAGATCGTCTTAACATTTGGTGATAGTCTAGTTACGTTCTGACCTATGATGCTTGCAAAATTGGGATAACAGTGAGAACCTACATTTAAACAGTTTATTCACGTATGCCTATACAAAAAACATTTACGTAAGTATGGTGTAGTAAAAGCAGGGTTATTTTTTTCATAACCTGATGAAACAGGGTAAATGTAAAAAAAAACTTAAAAAAGAATTTGTTTTTTAAACAAGATGATAAATTTACAAATGGGAGCAAGCCAGTGGCGTAACTATTATTTAATATTAGCCAGTGGCGTAACCCAATTAATATTAAAAATTTCAGTGAAATTCCATGATCGTTTAACGTAAGCCTATTTCTAAGACAGTCGCTTGTGTTAAAAGGCTTATATTTAATTGTACAAATAATTATATGGGAAGAATCTTTAATGTATCATTTGTCTTGAGAAACGTGGGAAGTCCAAACGTCCAGCTAGTCTCATCCTCCCCACCCAAGTAGCTAGTATCATCCCCCCACCAGGAGCAGTTCCAGGGGGAAGCACAGTCAAACGAAGCTTGGAGACTTTTGTAGAAACCAAGAACGAACACAAAAGAAACAAAGAACGAACTGACAGACTGACGCTGATTACTTTGGAAGAATCGACCGAGTATTGTGGAAAACGTTTACGAAAGACAGAGTATAATTTATAACGACACACGGAAACTGGAATACACATTATAAAAATGAAGAAGTCGAGGACGTAACATCAAATGTTAATGGCATTAAACACTATGAAAATGGCAAAGCTTCTGGACCTAGAAGAATCGATTAAAATTAACACAGATTGTCCCAGGAGATGCATTTGAAACACTCGCACAAGTTTTCACAAAGTCTCTTAAAAGTAAGTCCCATATAAATGCAAACAAGCCAACATACGAACATCACATATAAAAAAGGAGATCGGTGAAATTGGGAGAATCATCGTGGATTCAGTGTAACGAGTTCCATTGGATGGTAGAATTCTACAAGATCTAATAGAAGGTATGACGCATGATGCTGATGAACAAAGAGATTTTCCGTGCGGGAAGGCCTTGTTTTGATAATGTTTTGCTTGAAACGCCTTTGTGAGAGGGCTGTCAGCCGTAGAGCGTCTGTCTCTAACATTCACTGATTTCCTTTGAAAAGAGCAAAAATGAAGGCCCATCCATCCATTGAACAAAGTACTTAATAAATGCAAATATGTAGCGTTTTGAACGAAAGAGCGTCCAGCAAACGTCTTAAGAATATTTGTTGAGTCAAAATTATTATATTACCGGTATTCAGTTTGTATACATTTATTAGTAACAATTTGTAACATAAAAATGTTCTAATAAACATGCAAATTCTTTGTAGGTCTAAAGCGCATCGTCAAAACTATATCCTATAGCAACATAAAGTTAAACAAAGAACTACATTAAAAGTAATAAAACGCTTACCATTACAGGTTAATGGTTCCGTCTTCTATTAATAAACACTTAATATTTATTTGTAATATTGAATACATTTTTAAAACGAGATATTTTCCTGGTCTTAATTGCTGCAAAGTCGGTTATGAAATCACTACAATCTATAGACGAAGCAATGTCGTTTTCAGTTGAAAGTATCGCTAGATTTGGTACCCTGTCTTGAAATATTGTTGATCGTAGGTACGATTTAATCAATTTAAGTTGACTAAACGATCTTTCACAAGAAGACAGAGAAATGGTAAGGTAAGAAATTTTTTTAAAGCTGTTGCTAGAGTTTTGTATGCTTCTAATTCCGTTGAAAAAATGTGTTGCAGCAGCCCCTGAGGTGTAAACTTCATTTGTTCCCCGTTAATTTTTGCCCTTTTTAATAAAAGTCTAATGTCATGAAAGTCACTGAAAAATTCTTCACTGTTTAGTTCATGTGGATACAGTTTTGCAAGCACCGTACACTTAATATTGATTTGGGAAAAGCTGTTCCTTAAATTGTATATCCCCATCATTTACGTACGCCTCAAATGTACAGATGAACCTAAAGCGTTTTTCTAACTCTTTTATGTTAGAGAAACGGCTTGAAATTTCAAGTGACAATTTGTCCAAAATTTCTGTAAGAGAATGTCGCATTTCTTTGCCGAGTTAATGCAGAATCGTCTGCATGCTCTTCTGGCATCGTGCGCCTCCTTCTTATCCTTTTTGTGATACTATTCATTACATACCTGTTCTGCCTTAGAAATGACATTGTCACACAGCTCATTCCTCCAAACTTTTAATTTGTCTGTTAGCGTCTCCAGAAATGTCAATGCTTGAATAAAGCTTATTACTTTGATCTGCAAGATTATGTGGATTTTACCCATAGAAGAAAGAATATCTGCCCAGAAAAAGGGCAAGGTCACACAATTTAAGTTTGTAGTCGCCTTAATTTTTAATGCTGCATCTTCCCTCGTATCAATTGTTTCAGTCGCTGTACCCCTCAGTTTCTCCAGCGCACCGATCACTTCATCCAGCTGAGTGGATATTGCTTTCACCGCATCTGCTTTTGAACTCCACCTGGTATCACAATATTCTATTAGATTAATATTTGCGAAGTCTTTAAGAACACTCCATCTATGAGTGGAACAGGAAAAGAAGGTGAATATAATATATGTTCTACTGTCCCAAAAAATGTCAATGCCTGAACATTTACAGGAGCTACATGAACTCGAACTCAGTGTGTGTGTGTGTGTGTGTGTGTGTGTGTGTGTGTGTGTGTGTGTGTGTGCGCGCGCGCGCGCGTGTGTGTGTGTGTTTTACAAATTACTACCTGCACTGACGATATGTAGTCTCCTGCTTTACCAAAAGACTTGTTACTGAGAACCCTCTTCCCCACTGCTTTAACAACTAGGCGAAAATCACTCACCTAGACTACTCATGTAACAGGCATAATTTTTTTCAGTAAGACAGTTCAGATAGTCCATGTAACCGACAACTCAACTCGGAGCGCAAAATTGCTTATTCAGTGATTAATCAATTACTTCATATTTTCTTTACTGTTACTGAAGAAAATCAATGTGGTCTTGTCTTCAAAAGAACATCCCATTTCAATTAAATATGTAGTGAAAAGAGCGTGGAAATTTCCCAACTATAGTGATAAACACTTAACGATATAAAACTTACAGTCTCCGTCGTCATCATCATCATTAACGTAACCACTAACGCTTGTCTGTGCACTGTGGAACGAAATCTTAACTTGATTTGATTTTAATCTTAATCTATGTATATTTTTTCATGGTTAAGTTAGAAGAGTTACGCGTACGCTGTGATGGTCTCCTGTTACCTTGTGTCGACAAGGCAGGCGAGTACACATACCAAGTTGAGGATGTGCACTTCCAGCTTGTTGTGATGGTGTGTGGTGTTGGTTTTCATTATTAAATACAGCTCGTCCAGTCTTATCAGACTCAGGTGAGCCACTGAGATAAGAGCGTAGAAGTGAAAGAAACGTTTCTTGCTACAAAAAACGTGTGTTTTGTAGTTGAACCTCATTCTCAACTTCAGTAAACAGAAAAGTAGCCCATACATACGTTTGTTTCCAGTATTAGAAAATTGCCCTTACAATTTATAGTTTAATTTGATCTTTTTAGGCTACAACCGTTTGATCAGTATCAGTTTTATTTGTTTACACTCTATCTAATTAATAGGTTAAGTTTATTCATAAACGTATAACGCATAACACGTTGTATCATTATCTACGTAACATATAAAAACGTGTAATGTAAGTAACAACGTGAAAACAATAAACAATTTTTCAAGGACAGATAATATGGCCATATTTATAACATAAATTTTAAGTCTTTATAAATTACATCAAAAAGATAATTTATATATATTTAAATGGGTGAGATTTGCTCATAAAATAATAAATTTCACTCTTAATATATGACAGCATGTTTCACTAGTCAAAGTGAAAGTTGCGTGTTGGAACATTGTATTATAGACAGTAAGAATAATGTCAGAATTGTTAGATAAGTTAATTTTGACTGTATAAAAAAATATGAGTGTTGTGGAATAGTGCGAACGTACGCATAGGCATATGGCGAGTGCGCGTGTGCGAGTGTGAATAACTGTGCTAAGAATTATCAATAAAAAACTAATTAAATTAAATAACTTTTATGTAAATCAAATCTCTGACATAAGACTTATACCAGATTGTGCATAAAAATAAGACCAATCTGGTAATAAGGTTTGTTAATGATATAAAGTACAAAACATATGAGTTTTTCATAAAAAAAGTTTTATCACCCACAAGAAAAGTAATAAAATTATACCGGTTTATTTTGCACGTTTTACATTGCCCATATGCATTTTATTACAAGTAGAATGTTATCTGGACTGTAATGAAAGGGTGAGGGAACAATTTTGACCAATCAGATGGGCTGATGTATCAGTCGATTTGTTCCGTGACGAGACGCAAGGCAGTCTACAGTAGTACTCAGAAAAACCAGTATCGCTACTCTCTATAACGTGTAATCGTTAGCTCTGATTCAGTACGATAGGTCTGTCAGGAGTTACGAACACTAGTAGTAAAGTGCGCGACTGATATTCGAGTGCTAAGTCGGTAACAGTTTCAAGATTGTTCGATTAGGTTTCTATGAACACATCAAGCTGCAGAAGCTATATAGCCTAATTAAGTAACAATTAATAATTGATCATTGTCATAGGAGTACCCAACCCGTACAACGACCATGAGAGCTTGAAAACGAGAGGAGATCCTGAAGAACGACAGGAGGAGCGGCGGTATCCTGACGACTACCTCGAAGGAGCAGCTGTCAACATTCACCAGGAAACAAGGAGAAACACCCCACCATTCATCTTATTCAGGAAAGTGAAACCATTTATAATAAAATAAATAAAACAATTATAAACTAATAAGATACAGAAACTTATAGAAATTAACGTACATGTTATTAGTGTGAAAGAATTATTTTAAAGTAATACTGAAGGACAATAGAAACCGTTTATTAATTTTATTTACAAAGAAGCAGTAATTTATTTATTTATGTAAACAGAACTATTAATTAATTTATTTGTATTAAAAAACTGTCTATTAATTTTGTTATGATAGTATAAACTTGCTTAAGAAGTTTAATCCAATATATAGACTAAATTAAAAAAAATCTTTGCTTAAAGCCAACATTTCCATATCTGAAATATAGACTTATTTATTCTATGCGACCTTGTACATCGCATAGAATTTGGCACCCCCACTGAGTAAAAAAAATTTTTTTTTCTTCCTTAAACAACTCAAAATTCCTTGTAAAATAAATTACATATTTAAACAAACATAATTAACATATTTAATCCCAATCTAAACAAATCCTTCTTGAACTGACAAATTTAAATTCTCCCGCAATAATAGCATATGGCAGTGATAAGTAAAGTATGCGGTCGTTATCTCTAAACAGGTCTCAATGTTTACATGCCTCAACTGATCAGTCAGTCAGTCTTTCATTCATACTATGACATTTTATCATAAAATTTTCTTTACGTTTCTTTATTTAAGTTGATTATTATTAAATCTTTTTTTAACATGATAATGTTTTTAGGCTGGGGGTCATCGAAAAACGTGACGCTTCCACGCTTTTGATTCCCCACAGTCTAGAAATCTTTTGTTTACAAACCATCATCATGCTTCGATGTTTCGGTTTCGTCGAAATTCTTTGTTTTTATTCGCGCGAGCGCGCGCGCGCGTTGTGTGTGTAGGGGGAGAGAGAAAGAGACAGAGAGAGAGAGAGAGAGAGATTTTTTTAGTGTTGGAAGTACTTTCGAAGTGACGACGCGTGGAATTTCCCGATAACCTCATTTTTCAGTTCATCGGCAACAATATACGTATTTTTTCCTGCCTTATCTCGCAGTGTAAAGGGCCCGTTATATAATCGAAAGAACTTAGTTGCAGTGTTGTCTTCACTTTTCCCAACATTATGAGCCTTCAGCAAGACAAGTTCTCCCACACCAAACGTCTGTAATTTGTGTGTAGCGTTGAATTCTTCCGTTCTTTTTGTAACGACCTTACGAATCCGTCCGTCCGCTTGTACTCTTTTAATCTACATTGGCACAGGTAGATTCGAGGTATTTAAACGCTTTATATAGCCATCCCAAAATCTGTTAGGCTGTTTTCCCGAATCCAACTTCATCGGCGTATATCCGGTGACGGTATTGTAATTCTCGTTGATAGATTGCTCAAAAAACTGTAAATACTGCGGCCAACTATTACGCCGTTCATGACAGTTTTACCCGAAACAACCTACCTAATTACCTGTTGACACGTTCAGCAAGATTACCCTGTGGACACCTAATCGCAGTCAAAACAGGTTGAATCCCATGCTGTGTCAGGGTATCAGATTATAAAATTGTTTTATTAGAAAATTGTTTGCCATTATCTGTTAACACCCTCTTGACATGTCCGTGTTCAGGGATGTATTTGTTGAGAATAACATTCAATACCGAGCGAGTGGTGGAACGCGTTATAGCATATAACTTTACCAGCTTCGTAAAGGCATCAACGCATACAATTAGATGTTTAAGTCCCCGCGTAGCTTTCGGTAAAGGGCCAAGGAAGTCCACGCACAATATCTCACCTTTACCCTTCGTGATTATGTTGTTCATTTCCAGATATGTGTGCTGATTGGGGTATTTCGTTGTCTGACAATCATGGCATGCACGCAGAGTCGCCCGTACTTTCTTCATCATGGAGTTCCATATGAAGTCCTCCCTTAAGGTCAGGTGACATCTGTATGTGCCCGCATGTGCTAAACCAGCGGTCGGCAACTTTTTAGATATTGCGGACCACTAAATTCGCAATTTAAAATTTCGCGGACCACTAACATAATTTTTAAATGTACAATTTAATACGAGCATTGAGTATGATATACAATACATATATATTTATTTATATTTTAATAATTTTAATTTTAACACAAAAATAATAATAAATAATAGTAATATATATTAAAAATTAGTGCGACATTTGCTGCTCTGGTTTAAAATTATTTTTCTAATCCTTGGTTCCAATGATGTCACCGCAACACGTAAAGGAGCTTCTACTTCAAGCCGAGAGCGATACTTGTTTTTAATAGCTGTTACAGTTGAGAACGTTTTTTCACATAAGTAGGTCGTTGTGAATGGGGTCACAATTTTTAAGGCTTTTTCACTCAATATTGGATATTCGCTTTTACAGAAATTCAAAAATGACTTCTTGAAGATGAGTTGAATTGAAGTTTAAGACTATCATCCGACGATAATTCGATTAAACTTTCTTTTTCTTTCACATTTAAATTGCTTTCCTCAATATTTGAAGAAAATGGAATTACTATCCACGTATTTCCATTTCTGGGATCCTCTTCTTTTGGATAATAATGTTCAAAAGACTCTTTGAGTGACTGCAAGTGCTGTTGAACAAGACCTATTATCTGTCGGTTGACGTCTTTTTCTTTCATGTATTCATCCAGATTTGGAAACATTTGCAAATCTTCGTCGATTAATAGTGTTTTCCATAACAATATTTTCTTCTGAAATGCGTCCATTTTACTTTGCAAAGTAAAATGTCTGAAAGTTGTCCTTGAATAGATATGTTCAACTCATTTAACAAAGAAAAAATGTCTGCCAAATAAGCAAGCTTTGATACCCAGTCATCATCGGAGAAGAAATTTTGGAATTTAGAATTATTTTGTTGTTAAAAGAATAATTTTACTTCTTGTCGCATATTAAACAATCGGGTTAAAACTTTACCCCTTGACAACCAACGCACCTCAGCATGAAGAAGAAGATGTTTATGTTGTGAGCCCATTTCATCACAAAGTGATTCAAATAATCGAGAGTTCAGAGCTTTATGCCGAATTTCATTTATAATTTTAATTACATCAGACAGTACTTCATTAATTCTGGAGATTATGTTTTCGCGGCAAGTTGTTCACGGTGTAAAATACAATGAGTAAAAATTATATCTATGTGTCCAACATTTTTTATTTTTTTAACAACTCCAGATCGATGCCCGGTCATACTTGCAGCTCCGTCTGTACATATTCCTATACATTTTCCCCAATCAATTTCATGTTTCAGAAAATCATTCAATACATTGAAAATTTCAGATCCAGTTGTTCTACCCGGCAAGTCGAGTGAACATAGAAATTCTTCTTTTAAATATCCTTCGAAATTAAAATCTCACAAAGCAAAGAAGAATAGCCTTGTTTGTTATGTCGGTTGATTCATCAAGTTGAATTGCATAAAATGTTGCATTTTTGACCATTTCTACCACTTGAACTTCAACATCTTCAGCCAATTCTTCAATTCTGCGTTTCACAGATCTAGCAGACATAGGAATTGCCTTCATTTTTTGGGCGGCTTGATTTCCAAAAACCTCCTCACAAGCTTGTAATAAGCAAGGTTTAATTAGTTCCTCTCCAATTGTACAAGGTTTTTTTGATTTCGCTATTTGAAGTGCCATCAAATAAGAGGCTTTTAATACAGACTTATCTTGAATTGTCAGTTTTTTAAAGAATTTATTTGCTTTTATAAATTGTCACGTAATCTTTGAAAATGTTCGACTGGCTTATTAGCTAAATCTGGATGTTTAGTCAGCTAATGTCTAGTAAGTTTTGATGGTTTCATGGCGTCATTGGATAAACTTACAGAACATACGACAGAAAACGGTCGTGGATCAAGTTCAGTTCTAGGTTTTTGTATAAAACCATATTTCAAATAATCATGATCATATTGTCTTAAAACTTTAAATTTTTTCTTCTCTCGACCTTCAGTTTTATCTTCTTCACTACTGGTGCTTGATGATGATGGAATCTGTGAGGGACCTATTGATTCTTCAACTAACTCACGTTTACGTGAAAATCAACTAAATTAAATTACAAATTTAAATTATTATTACAAATACCTGTTTTTATATACTTGTTAGACATATACCTGAATTATATATCGTATAATTTGTTATAAGAAATAAATTGAAACTAAAAGTATTAACTGTGTTACTTTACACTGCGACTTTATTAAGCTGTTACTGTTCAAAAGAATAAGAAACAAGAGAATTTATAGGCCTGTCTCCCTTTGGTAAAACTAATTTAAGTTTTCACTAGAAGTAAACAAACTGACATAGGTTTAATATTAAATTATTTATTCCATTTTGGTTAGACAATTGCGAAACTCAGGCAATGAAAGACTGCACGTAATAGCGAAACAAATAATGTCAACAAACATAAGAAACATATAACAAAAACGTAACAGTAAGCCACCAGAGTTACAACAATCTCATCATTTACGTGAGATGTGCAGTAAAGTTAAATCTTCTCCGAAATCACATTAACAAAAAGTACTATAAGGCCTATCAACTATCAGCCACTCTCTAGGTTATAAAACAATATAATTCGCTTTTCCATTATTTACTAAGTTGGTGAATAGTTAGGAAGGCATTTAACCAGCAAGACTGACCGCAATGTTGAGCTTGTGAGTGCTGATGTGCGAGAAAACCGCCGAATAACTATTCGTGAGCTAGCAGATAATTTAAATATTATGTAATACTAAATTTTGCCCGACGTTGTGTGCGTCAATGTAATAATAAAATATGCCCCTCAGTTCCGGAGCGCCAATTTAATAATAAAATATTTTATATGCTCTTTATCTCAGGGTAAAATATAAATAAATGCTCAAATTTTCTTATAAATTGTTCTTCAATTTATTACAATTAGCTATGATTGATTATCATACTTTATCATTTATATATGAACTATATAAATTCTAATCAAAATATAAACATATTCATTTTCATAAATCTTATTTCATTACTCATATTCATAGCTCTAATAATTTAAATATTGTAATTCTTATTCAAAGACAAAACTTTTAATAATAATTTTCTTAAATTTAATATACTACGACATTGCTAATTATTGATCTGGATTCATTTAAAATCGGTGCTCATAGATAAATTTAATTTCCATAATTTCCTAATATTATTTAATTTTGTTTTAAGTAAAATTTTATCTTAATCCTTTAATTAATTCTTATGAGTTCTTTAAGTGAACAGACAGTGGACCTAATACTAATTATGGCATGAAAATTTTACTTGTGGTATGTATCCAAATCTGGTAGCGGTTCATATGGTGTGGTTGCATTGTTGATCGTCTGGCGTAACTGCGATATTTCCCTCTGGATTAGCAGATTGTAACGTGGTCTCCTTGGAGTCACACCAGACACTGCACAACACCAACCTTCACTCACTCGGAATTAGTTTGCGTTAATTGTTATTATAGTTATCCGCTTCTACATGCATTATTGATTATTATTTACTAACTGCGTTATGGTTTGAATTACTGTTATTTACGGGTTTAGTTCGTCTCGTAATGTTACTCGATGATAAATTTATTGTTGCGTATTTGCACAACTAAATTACAGCGTTATTTGATTATCATTTGTGTTGTATTAATTCACTTGTACGGCACTAGTAAAATTACAGTTTTTCTCTTTACCGAAATTTGTTCTAGTACTAGCTTACTTTTCTAACCATCGTACCGAATTTCTCTAAGTCCAATAACTATGGAATCTCGGTCGCGGACTTACACACTCGTTTCCGTCAAAATGTTTAGTTAAACTCCTCGAGCGCGCCTTTCTCGCGTCCCTATATCGAATTCCATATTTCTCCCACTTACTCCTGATTTTTCTTACGCTGTTTTCTAATTGGTTCTACTTTACGACTCTTCAGATTTAGAGACCACCTATTTTTCCGAAAGAACTTCTCTGATAGGCCTTTGGATTCCCACCAGATTCCTTCCCTAGGTCACTACACTGAGGTCGTTGTCGCTGCTAGATACTGTAGCAATAATTCTTGCCTGTCACTTTTTTTTGAGTAAACAAAGCAACCCTTAACTTTCTCATCAAGTATTGTTTTCGTGCACTTGGTTGTTCTAATGGCATCAACTATTGTTACTTAAAGGCCTCACCAAACTTCCTTTGTATGTCCGTTTCTTTGTCTCTGTTTCCATCAACACTTCTTGCTTGCGTTCGGACATTACTCCGAGCTTTCTCTCTTCTCAGTAAGGTCGAAGTCCTGTCGCTGACCGTTTGAGTCTTTCAATCTTTCAATAACATATACCCTTTTTTGTTTCGCTATATGCAGCTGGCGTGTATACGTATTCTGGTCTATTGTTAATACCTACAGCTGCTCTTCAAATGAGTTCGTTTACATTTGTACCTTTTTTCTACGGATTTGAGGTAGTTGTCAAAGTTTAACGTTTCTTAGTATGGAGAGCGATGAACTCAGCCTATTTGCCGTGAGCGTGTTGGGGCTGATATATGATTTTATTGCCTGTCAGTCACCTCTGCGTTTCACACAACAATTCCCTGTTACGGCGCTTAAAGATACATCTCCACTCAAAATAAGAAATTTTAAAAATTTCTGATTTTGGCGTTATAACGTCTTTTGTAGTGAATTACAGCAATGAATTTAAGTATGAAAGAAGTAGTACTGAGGTGCTAGACATACGTTTCTTGTCGTCATTAAATTACAATCTAGGAGGATATTCGATCAAAGCTGAAAATGTAAGTATACCAAGCATATCTCAATTATGTAATGTTTACGTTTCCATTTTATTATTATGATTACCGCAATAAAAAGGCAGGCAAGACACACACACACAATTCGCGTTATTTCTGGCCTCACTCATGTTTATTTTCTTATATTTGTAATGGATTGTATAAAGACTGAAGACGGTAAAGCGGAAGAATATTTTTAAATAATGCATCTACACAGAATTCCGTTAGAAAACATGCAACATACTATCATTCGAAATCGGGCCGTGGGTTGATTGAGGCAGATTAGGATATCTGTGCTATAAGGTTAGAAAGAGAGAACTGTTTTTTGCAATTTACACCAAGTTGAGAGTAGGATAATGCTAATCTGCTGTTACGCATGATAACGCTGTGTTATTTTTATGACTATCAAATCTGCCTACCATAGTAAATGTTGGCAAACATTTGGTTAGTATTCACGTAATTTATATATTGAAGTCAAAAATTTATGCATAAAAATATACAAATTAACGCAATTTGTATATAAATACATGTTTATATGTTAGCTTTATAAGTTTTCGCTCTGTGTGTGTGTGTGTGTGTGTGTGTGTGTGTGTGTGTGTGTGTGTGTGTGTCACTATTTTCTTCATGGTTTTTTTGGTGTGACAAGGTATAAACCATAAGGTTCTATAGTTCTGTGTGGACCAAGTGGACGTTACATTGTTTATTCACTGACTTGAAGGGAATTAACTTAAAAAAAATAATAATAAACAACAAATTAAATTAACTTCAGTTTCATTAAAAGAAATTATTAAAAAAAAAAAATGTTTTTACAGCCAGTGAAACTTTAGTTACCCCATTTGCTTGATCGCCCGATAACAAACTCAACTTTCTCCGACAACGAAGTAGCTGCTTTGCTTGTCCTGTTTTGCCGGAGGAATATATCAGGCAACCATACAGTAGTAGCACCACATTATTTTTTGTTTCATTAAAACACTTGTTTTTGTACATACAGCAGTTAACTCTAAAATATTTAAATCGAATATTGTGATTCATTTTTTTTCAAAATTCAGCATGTAACTTTTATTTCAAGAAAATAGCAACGTCCACCAGTTGTTATGAATAATTTAGAAATTGCTATAATGTAGAGATCATCATGCGTTAAGTACTTAGGACTTCATCTTGATAGTAAAATCAATTGGAGGGAACGTTTGAGGTGAAAAAGCGTGAGCAGATGGATTTGAGAATGAAATAATAATGTTGGCTACTTCGAAGAAAAACTAAACTCTCGTTACAAAACAAACGCCTTAATAAAATTATGGAGTTGTGCTAGTAAATTTTGCATTGCCATAATTCAACTTGCACAATCTAAAGTTCTTCGTGCAGTAACCATCTAGACCTCCGAATACCAACTGTCGAAGAGGTTATCCAAGAACGAATTAGGAAAAAATCATTCAAGGTTAGAAACGTGCGCCAATCCAGCCACTTGTGCAAGAGCATCTCATTAGAAGATTGTCGAGGAACTGGCCAATACACCTAATATAGGGAAAACGAGGTCTTCTTACAGGAAGAATCACACCAGAAGAGAAGCTTATCACCTATTTTTATAAGCCAACAAAATGACTTATAGAAATTATTGTAATTTATGATTCCTACTGTAAATAAATTAGTAAGAAAATCATATTTTTATAAATGTAATTTAGAGGAAAATGCCCAAGACAAACACGGCATTTATCCATTTAAGAACGTAAGACTTAATTTCGACGATTAAATGCTGTCAGTAATGATAAAGTATAGGCCTACGAGTGTAAGTAATGGCATTGTGTCTGATTGTAGATATACATCGCAGGCGTAGAACAGGGAGACAGGTGTATTTGGACAAAGTTTGTTGATTCAGTCCACCGGTATAGAAACTATATGTCGTTAATATTATTATTTAGAAAATTTACTAATCCCCACTAGACGATACATTTAGATGATGTAACAGATGATGTTATACCGTAGTGAATATGTAAGGAGAATTGTGACTGTGAGAGTATGGGGTGACAGAAGATGAGCGTAATTAATATACATACAATTAAATTGCAAATTTTAACTTCAATTAATTTTTATAGTAGCCCTCAATTCTATGTATTTATTCACAAATAACAACCCTATAAAAACCCTTTAATAACAAACCTATAAGATCACGAAGCAATATTATCATTGTATGTAAACTTGCTAAGCGTCCTAATTCTCTTTGGAAACATTTCATTTAACTTTAAAACAATTCTGTAATTTTTCATTTTAATTTCAAACATGTATGAGAGAAAATGTATCGTTCCTGACAAGCAAGCATATCTCAATTATGTAATGTTTACGTTTCCATTTTATTATTATGATTACCGCAATAAAAAAGCAGGCAAGACACACACACACACACACAATTCGCGTTATTTCTGGCCTCACTCATGTTTTATTTTCTTACATTTGCACGCTTTTTAAATGGGAAATGCCGAAACCCACACCAACTCAACGCGTGCAAGCCGAAAAAGTGTCCAGCGTAGATAGCGATTTGCTTCCTGTGGATCGCTGGGCAGTGTAACTGCACGTGTTTACAGAGGAACAGTTCATAGACAGACTTTTCGTCTTTAGGGAATGAACCCTCTGCAAGATGCTCAGTGTCCATGAGTGACTTCGGAGCGCTTCGGAGGAGGGATGATTATCTGCATAGTTTCCTTTATCAGAATAATGTAAGCCTAGCTAATTTTTATGGATACAGTTACTGAATATAACATTACATTAAACAATTACCCCATAATAACAAAAATATCTATAAATAGTGAAATTAGTTTGATGGTGGGCGATATTTTTTTAGAAATTACCGAACCGAATTCAAGTAAATTATCTTACAACATGGAAGTCATGTGTGGTTCTCCATACCGATTTTTTTTCTATGACAAACGATAGCTGTTCTAAATTCAAAATGTAATCAAATAATTTTTTGCATATGTACCTGAGTTTAGAGGACTCAAGGCCTATTGATTTTGGTGAAGATCGGTTACGGGAAAAGGGTAGTTTACCTGCAATGTTTTATGTTTTAACAGGAGTAAAGTACTTAATTGTGATAAATAAAGTATCCTGAAAAGAAGATCATAATAATCCACTGTAGAAACGTAGATGAAATATCTATAAATAAAGAGGCTAGCTGAAGGGGGTGGGGGTAATTTTTCTATAAATGAAAATGATAGTTGAAGGGGGAGGGGATAATTTTTATTTATGTCATGTGTACTACGTTATCGGCAACAAAGAATTAGTTTGTTGTTAAAATTCCTTCCCGGGCTGTTTGGCGTGGTCCAATGTTTTCTACAAAACCAGACGTTTCGGCAGTGCTATCGACTGCCATCATCAGTGAAAATCAAGTGTGCTAACGTGAGGTGGTATACGTTAGTAACCACAGTACTGTGGTTAAGGCTGAAGAAAGAAGTAGTTTCTATGGAAATATTTCATTTCTAAAATAATTTTAAATATAAATCTTAGAACATGGAAGTCAGGTATGGTTCTTCATACCGATATTTTTGTATAGGCGTACGAGTATAAACTGTCTGAAAGTAGGTTCTCAGTGTTATTCCAATTTTGTAAGCATCATACATCAGAAATTAACTGGACTATCACCAAATGTTAAGACGATCTCCAAATGTAATCACAAGCATAACGTTGGCAAACGTACTTCAGGGTTTCGGCTACAGACGTCGACCTAAATTATAAGGATCCCTGCAGCTTCATGAAGTTCATTAATGTATAGTTTTCCACTTAAACTGCAAATAGGTGGACGTTGACTTAATGAGTGTGATACAGACTTGTTAGTCGGTTTATTTTATTTTTATTTACTTTTTTTTATACTGTTAACAAAATTATCTGAGTAACTTCATAGATGTTGATCTTTCATTACCACCTCGTATCATCTTTACGACCTCTCAGTAAACGAGATGATGATTAACGTTAGACGAATATTAACTAACGTAATAAAGTAAAATTTAAAAAAATTAACGTAATATTGTTACAATGTGTTTAAAAGGTGTGCAGTAATTTTACGTTAATAATAATCAATTTTAGTACATTAATGAAAATTGTTGATAATATTTCGGTGAAAAATTGAGACATTTTAAAAATTGTTTCAGTGAAAATGGAACATCATACCTTCCGATGTAATTATTCTGTTAATATTTTCAAACTTTACAATCTTGGACAACGTTCGTGATTCGTGTGGATAAATGCGAAAGAATATAAAACAAAAACCAAATATAAATTTATAACGTTATTTTCGCCTCAATTCGACTTCTCGTCTTTATTATTAATATAAATGTAATAATTAAACACATAATTTATAAATATTCAGAATTTAAATGAATGTATTAAAACATTATAATTAAGCCATTATTAATTAATAATTATTTCATAAATAATGTAAATATTTGTGATACATTAATATGAACAATTATTAATATTATATTTCTATAAAAGTAACTAATAAATATTGCAACAGAACACAGGATAGTAAGTTCATTTAAGTGGAATACTAAGGTTATAACACATTTTCTGCCGGCCATAGACGTGTTTTAAATTGATTTTGTTCTTTCTTTGTAAAGTAGTCATAAGTTTTGAACCAAGCTATGTTTAAAAAAGTATGTTATGTCATAATGTTCACAATTTTATTTTATTCTCCTCTACGTCATGTGAAATATTTGTGTGTAAGTGCGCGTGTGATTTACATTTTATGTAATAACTTCGTTGAAAATTAACATTTCGTTCTGAAACTTGGACAGGGTATTCGCATGTTTATAGGCTACATTTTCCATATACTCAATTCTCCACAACTATAATTTTTATATGATTTTTTAAATGAAATCAGTCTTCTTTTATTTTCGTTATCTCCAAGAAAGTAATAAAATTTGTAGATTAAATCTAGACAGGCCTTTGCAGAATCGGACAGAGTTTCTCATGATTTTTGGCTATCACTAAGAACATCTGTGACGTTGATAGAATTTCCACCAATCAGAAGGTCTAAAAATTATTTGAGCTGATGCTCTGTCGAGTGCACATCGCGCAGTTTCTTCTAAAGTCTCGTCGTAGAACGACGTACTCGCTGTCACGAGTTTTTCTTGACAAGACAAGTCGATTTCTTTAAGACTTAGAAGTTTGTTCACGGTTCGAGTTATTCGTAACCATTACCACATATAGAATTCAAATATTTTTAAATAGATCATTCTCTAGTGCTCTTTCGCGTAAAGCGGAAGATTTTCCGGGTTAGGGCCAAAATACCTAACGCGATGTTTTGAGTTTACGCGAGAACACTTCAAGAAGCCGGAATTTGTGTAAGCTTAATACACGATCTATTTTACCCAGTTTTGATTCCTGAAATTAAGTGAATTCAAGTTATAAACAGTAACAGTTCATATCGCAGTGCATGTGTAAGCCGCGACGTTGATATTTCAGCATTAGTGGTCTTCGGGCGGGTCGACATGCAGAGTCGCAGCGGTGCAGCAAGCAGCGTGGAGACCGCCTGGAGTCTATGCACACAGTGGAATTCAACTTACAAGTAACATATATGTAAAACAAGCCAAAAGACTCATTTATTGAAAGACAATTATTTAATAAAGAATGATACATTATAAAGTAATAAGACAATAGTTAATTTGAATGTTTTAATTTAATATAATTTTCCTACCTCCAGATATAGACTTGGTTGAATAATTTCAATGTAACCTATCTATGCAGCTTTAATTTGTATCGTTACAATATATTTTGGTGTAAAACATAAACATATAATGTAGAAGTTATTAGAATAGCCTATTCAGAAGAACGATATAATATTGAATAATAATTTACACCTTTGTATGAAACCTATTGATTAATTCCTTCATTGTACTTAGTAATCTGAAGTGCGTGCGTGGGAACAAGCCTGGTGTGACCATTGTGTAATGGAAATTGTACTAAATTGTACCATAAAAATTCTTAAAGTTTTTTTGGTAAATAAATCCTACTACGTTTTCATGATTTCCTAATATCCTGATATGACAAACAGTAACGAGCACTAAGCAAGGAGTGATGTGAGATGTGGGTACTGTACGTAAAATATTTTTTCATGATAGTACTTGTTAAGTACCTTTAAGAGATTAGATACAAGCATGCGCAAGCCGGTCTGGCACGGTGGGAGAGAGGGGAGCGAGGGATGAATCTACAGTACTTATATACGACTTATATCTACCAACCGGTGCTAATCAATACCAATTTTTTTATGTTTACGTTACATTTATAAATAGGTTCCATCTAATTATTTCTAAACTCTATCATATTTATTTTTCCAAATTGTTCTTATCACAATAAATTAAAAATAAATCTACATAGTTTTCTTAAACCCAGTAAATTTTATACTACAAAGTAAAGCAGCACACGATAAAACAAACGAGAAAATTATTCGAATTTTATGAAACTTTGCAGTTCGTTACTGAATACTGATTCTTAGCAGGAAGATTATAGTGGTAAATAGGACAGCCATTTTCACAAAAAGAGGAGGCGAATATGTTCAGAATAAAGTATCTGCTTATTAAAAGAAATATAATAAATAATGCGCTGATTACGAGGGTGAATATCGTAAAACTTCCAATATGGCAAGAGTGGGACCGCAAGACGAAGGCAATCCTTATCTCTTTCGTCTTTAATTTCGTCACAAAACATCCAAAAATAATCAATTATTATTTTTACGTTAAGGGGATAAAAATGTTACTTAAAAATTGTATAAATCAATACTAACATTTTTTTAATTTTAGTATTAAAATTAACCACTTAAATCACCTAGGGTGTTTCACTCGTTTTTTTTTTAATTATTCCCTTAAAGAATTTTACTAATTTCTATGGCTAATGCACTTTCACTTTTGGACTTTACTTCACGTCAATTATTAAGTATGTTTCATTATGTGACCCTTTCAAAAGAGTGGAGAAAAATTTATTTAACACTACGCGTAATGAGAGCTAGATCCAGTAATTTAACTAAACTGAGATTTACAAGATTCGTTAATTTAAAAACAAAATATGAATCTTATAATATAAATACATTCAATTCTTAAACATTTTTGAGTAAGTCAAACAAAGTTTTCTATGTAAAAAATTTAAAAACATTTTACAGGCGACCTAACATGTATGTTGCTACTATTTTATGGCCGCCTTATATATTGCTCCCGGAAAAGAGGACTAAACAGCAAAGTACCAAACCACAGCAAGCAACAAATAAATGTAAAATAAGAAGAAAATGATACTAAAATATACAGTGAACATTCGTTAGAAAAACCCGATCCCAGCGGAAACAATCCCACTGGAACACAATCAAATTCTAATATATGTCTGGAAGAAATTAAACAGAGACAAAATGTTTAACAGTATTACAATTTTATAACCGCGCTTTAAATTCCTAAATTTTCTTTACCGTGGTCGCAGAGATTTCGTGGTGTTTCTGTATTTTTTAACAATAATACACGTGACGTTGTCTGTACATTTTTTATTGAATTTTTGGTACATATGTTTTGGAGTGTTTTCTGATGGTTAAAGGCTGATGATGGTGGGAAGGACTACCGAAACATATGTTCCAATAATTCAGTATAAAAATGGTGTAGACAGCATCACGTTTTCGATTTTTCTACATATTTGTTTGAAAATATTAACTAGCTCATTACATATTCAGTACTTGAAGAACTCAAATTGAAGGATAAAATTCTATTGCGTGGGCTGTCACGGCAGGAGTTATTATCAAAAGTGTTTAAAATTTCCGGCCAATTGGGCCGTGATTAAATATTAAAAATGTCATGAAAACGCAATCGTCTACAGCCCAGTACCCCGGAAATTGTAAACTCTTTTAATGAAGAATATATTCGCAGGTTATATGAAAAAACCACGTGCAACGTTTGACAAAAGATACGATTAACGAGTAGTATCAGATAGATGGCTCCGAATGATGTGTCTTAATGGAGCAAGTATGAAGTTATTGTGCATACAAAGTCGGTTTGTTGTGACAATGATAGTGGAGTTCAGGGAAATAACATTAACGAAGTTGCATGTTTACTTTTGTCAGCTTCAAGGGCCCATAACCCTCGTGAGGGTCTCGTAGAAAAAAGTTTAAAAGTTTATAAAACGGAATATAAATTTATAACTTTCATTTATTTTCGTCTCAATTTGACTTTTGGAAGTATATTTATTATTACTATAAATGTAAAGATAGAACACACACAATTTTACAAATATTAATAATATAAAAGTCTTTATAAAATTTTTATAATTAGAATATTAATGTATAATAATAATAGCTGTTTACAGTTAATTAATAATTATTTCATAAACAATATGTATACAGTATTTGTGAACTATTCACATGGACAATAATATTATATTTCTGTGAAATTCAGTAATACACGTTGGTGTAAAGCATACAACATACAGTGTAGTATTTTTTAGTATATTGGCTATAAGAATATAATATTAATAATAATTTATACCTTTACATGAATCCTACTCATTGGCTTCTTCATAATACTGTACTTCGGAATCTGAAATGTGTGCTTTCCTTTTATTTTACCAATTTTAACTCCTTGTAACTCAAACGTTTTCATGATTTGCTAATACTTTGATATGACAAACAGCAACGAACACTAAGCAAGAGATGCAGTGAGTATGTACATTTTCTAATGTTAGTTAGTTGCATTTATTTGCACTTTGTAGGTACCATTTTCTTAGATGGTTTTTAAGGTAAAACTTTCAAACTAAAAACAAATTGTTCATTTGACGTTTTTTTTAAGTTGAGCTATTTTTTCCTTTGGTTAGAACATATGACATATGTTGAAAACATGACATATTTTAGAAAATTTGACAATACTGCATTACATTACATTTCAAACATTTTGACCTTTTGGGCTGTTAATTAAGCAAATAAATGTGTATAAATTTTATTCGGTTAACCTTATATAGCAAGTAATCAAGATAAAGTGTGTAAAATTTCACGTTGACACCATACATATAATCTAGGAGAAAATGGTACCAAAGGACAAAACAAAGAGATTCATAGTAATTCACGGAAAATTTAAGCATTTTTATGAGACGTGATATTTGTAACATACGTCATTGATAAAAACCAGCACCATACGCTGGATCACTCTTATTGTTCTCCTCATCTTTTAGACTTCGTCTGTCACATCTTCTCTTTTCGGCTTTTTCTGGTCAAATTTTTCTGCAGCACTTTCCGCCTTCATAATTCCTATTTCACCTTTTTCAGCCCCACAATTTTGTGTTATTGCAGACAATTTTTTCTGACACTTACATTATTTATATTTCAATCATTGTAGGTTATCCATTACCCCCATTTTTAATGTGTGACTGCTTACAGAAGTAGTCTTCGGTATCCTTTCCCATACACACTAATAAAACTATCGTGTTTGGATTCCGGGTTTTGCATAGACACACAGCAGATATTTCGTAACAGCCATCAATTTCTTGTACAGCTTTGCTTTTCAATAGCTGCTTGTTTCCATTGAATTCTCAGCTACACTCTCTATAGCTAAACTTAAAATCTTGTTGTACCTAACAAATTTATGTGGCGAGGACGGTAACTCAAGATCAGAGCATAAGGTTCTACCTGCAGCCTCACAACGGCCGATACTCCGCAAGCCATAAGCCATTCTGATATTTGTTGAAAAACACTTCGTGCCTGGTACAATACTGCTTTAAAACTTAGTTTCCTTGTGGCTATATTTACAGAACATCGTAAAAAAACAGTAAGTCCTATAACCTTAATGATTCCAACTTACATAGTTCATCTTATGAACAAAATTTACAAATAGTGGAACTTATAGCTTGAAATAAACTGTCAATATTTATTATAAAATTACCTTCAGTTTGTTCTTTGTATCTTTTATGTTCGTTTTTGGGTTATTCATAAGTCTCCAACCCCTGATTGATTAGTGGCGTAACTAGGAGCTGGTCCTGGAGGGGGGGGATGAGACTAGTTCTGGGGAGGGGGATGAGACTAACTTGAAGTTTGGACTCCCCACTTTCCTTAGGACAATTGAGATATTAAAAATTCTTCCCATATAATTGTTTGTGCAATTATTTATAAATTTTTTAACAGACCACCTGACTTAGAAATAGGCCTATGTTAAATTATAATGAAATTTCACTGAAATTTTTAATATATCTTGGGGGGGATTGACCCGCTTGACCCCCTTGTAGTTACGCAAATGGCTCCATTTGTGAATTTACCTCGAGGCACCTTTGCTGTGATATTTCATTCTTCGATTTTTTTTAATTTTCTTATTTCTTAGCGGTTTTACTTATTTTCTAAAATAAACGTTAGCAGCTTTGTCATCTCTATACTTTACGATAAGTTATTTTCCATAAATTTCCTACTCTCTGTTAATCTTTTTCTCAATTTGTGTCTTCCACCACATTGATTTTCCAATACTGATTTCTTTAATTAACAAGTTCTTTTTAGAGTTTTTGTTATATCCACCCTTTTCAACTGGTTATGGAAAAAATAACCCTTCTTTTTCCAGACCTTATATACTTAAATGTTTTTTGTATGAGTATACGCGTATAAACTTTCTGAAAGTAGGTTTATATTGTTATTCCGATTTTGTAAGCATCGTACATCAGAAGTTAACTAGACGATCTCCAAATGTTATCGCGAGCAAAATGTTGGCAAACGTACTTCATACTTTCGGTTACAGATGTCGTCCTCCATAACAACGTTCCCTGCTGCGTTATGAAATTCTGTAAAATCTAGTTTTCAAATTTGACTGCACGTGGTGAGCGTGGGCGTTCTCTTAATTTGTGTGATACAGATTTGATCGTCGATTTAAGCTTTTTTCATTAATACTGTTAAAAGAATTTGCCGAGCAACTTCATAGATGTTAAACCTTCATTGCAACCTCGTAGAGATATATTTACGACCTCTCACTGAACGAGATGATGATTAGCGTTAAACGGATGTCCTTTCAACTGATAGAGACGAATTTCTGGCGTGGCATGGAATATTAACTAACGTAATAACATAAAAATAAAATTTTAACGTACCATTGTTGCACTGAGTTTAAGAAAGTGTGCAGTAATTTTGCGTTAATAATAATCAAGTTTATTACATTTATAAAATTATTTGGTATTTTTTCCACTGAAAACACCGAGACATTTAAAAATTGTTTCACTGAAAATGGAACGGATCATACTTTTCGAAGCGTATATTATTTATTCTGTTAATATTTTCATACTTTTACAGTCTTGGACTAGTTCGTTATTCGTGTGGACAAATGCTAAGGAATTTAAAACAAAAAACAATGGCAGTATATTATTTTATCACTCATTCATTACTCCTTTAAAAATAACAGAAGTATGAAAACATCCAGAAGTTTACACATGTTACGCCACTATTTTGTTTACTACACTTAGAACAAATTACATGTGTTATTTTTGTTATTGAATTAACAGCTTTTTGCTGTTAGTCCTCTTTTTCCGGCGGCGGCCATAAAATAGTAGCAACGTTAACTCGCCTGTACACTGTTTTTCATAGAAAATTGGAAAAAGTTGTTAGTTGACGACTTACTCAAAAATGTTTAAGCACTGAATGTATTTATATAATATGGTTTATAATTTGTTTTAAATTAATGAACCTCGTAAATCGTTTAGTATTGTAAATTTTAGTGAACTACTATAACAACAGTTCACACAATGAAACATACTTAATAGCTGACGTGAAGTAAAATCCAAAAGTGAAAGTGCATTAGCTATCCAAAATAGTAAAATTCTTTAAGGAAATAAATTCTTTAAAAAAGCGAGTGAAACATCCTAGGTGATTTTAGTTTTAATACTAAATTTAAAAAATGTTAGTATTGATTTAAAATTATTAAATAAATATTTTTATTCCTGTAACGTAAAAATAATAAATTATTTTTGGACGTTTTGTGTAGAAATAAAAGACGAAAGAGACAAGGATTGCCTTCGTCTTGCGGTCCCACTCTCGCCATATTGAAAGCGCATTATTTATTACATTTCTTTTAATAGGCAGATAACTTATTCTGAAAATATTCGCCTCCTCGTTTTGTGAAAATGTCTGTCCTATTGAGCACTATAGCTTCCTACTATGAACTAGTTTTCTGTAAGGAACTGTAAAGTTTCATAAATGTCGAATTCCTAGTGTGGACCATTGCTTTATCGAAGAGCCAAAAAGTGCTTTTAAAATTTGTTAAGCAAGAATTTAAAACGCAATCAAAAATGTATTTGTTTTGCTCGTTTGTTTTATCGTTTGCTGCTTTAATTTGTAGTATAAAATTATCTGGGTTTAAGAAAACTATATAGATTTATTTTTAATTTATTTTGATAAGAACAATTTGGAAAAATAAATGTGATAGAGTTTAGAAATAATTAGATGAACCTACATATTTATAAATATAATGTAAGCATAAAAAAATTGGTATTATTAGCAGCAACGAACGGTTGGTAGATATAAGTCGATAAGTATAAAAGTACTGTAGATTCATCCCTCGTTCTCCTCTCTCCCCTACGTGCCAGACCGGCTTCCGCATGCTTGTATCTAATCTCTTAAAGGTACTTAACAAGTGAAAATTTATCATGGAAAAAATATTTCACATGTACAAGAGCTTAGTGCTCGTTGCCGTTTGTCATATTAGGATATTAGGAAATTATGAACACGTAGTAGGATTTATATACCAAACCTGAAAGATTGTTATGGTACAATTTAGTACAATTTCCATTACACCATGGTCACACCAGGCATGCTCCCAGGCACGCACTTCAAATTAGGAAGTACAATTAGGGAATTAATCAATAGGTTTCATACAAAGGTATAAATTATTATTCAATATTATATCATTCTTCCGAATAGGCTATTCTAATAACTTCTACATTTTATGTTTATGTTTTACACCAAAATATATTTATTACTGATTTTTACAGAAATATAATATTAATAATTGTTTATATTAATGTTTCACAAATATTTACATTATTTATGAATTAACTATTAATAAAACTGTAAATTTCTATTGTTATTAATTATTAATGGTTTAATTATAATTTTTAACACATTCTTTTAAATTCTAAATATATATAATTTATGTGTTTAATTATTACATTTATATCAATAATAAACAAGAGAAGTCGTATTGAGACGAAAATAAATTAACGTTATAAATTTATATTCTGTTTTTGTTTTATATTCTTCCGCATTTGTCCACACGAATCACGAACTTTGTCCAAAATTGCAAAGTTTGAAAATATTAACAGAATAATTACATCGGAAGGTATGATGTTCCATTTTCACTGAAACAATTTTTTTAATGTCTCAATTTTTCAGCGAAAAAATTATCAAATAATTTTATTAATGTACTAAAATTGATTAATATTAACGTAAAATTACTGCACACCTTTCAAACACATTGCAACAATAATATTACATTAATTTTTTTTTTATTTTTACGTTATTACGTTAGTTAATATTCGTCTAACGTTAATCATCATCTCGTTTAGTGAGAGGTCGTAAAGATATCTATACGAGGTGGTAATTAAAGTTTAACATCTATGAAGTTACTCAGATAATTCTGTTAACAGTATTAACAAAAAATAAAATAAAGTAAAATAAACCGATGAAATTCCATGATCATTTAACGTAAGCCTATTTCTAAGACAGTCGCTTGTGTTAAAAGGCTTATATTTAATTGTTCAAATAATTATATGGGAAGAATCTTTAACACCTCATCTTTCCTGAGAAACGTGGGAAGTCCAAACATCAAGCTAGTCTCATCCCCCACCCCAGTAACTAGTATCAGCCCCCCACAAGAAGCAGTTCCTGGGGGAATCATAGTCAAACGAAGCTTGGAGACTTTTGTAGAAACCAAGAACGAACACAAAAGAAACAAAGAACAAACTGACAGACTGACGCTGATTACTTTGGAAGAATCGAACGAGTATTATGGAAAACGTTTATGAAAGACGGAGTAGAATTTATAACGACACACGGAAACTGGGATACACATTATGAAAATGAGGAAGTCGAGGACGTAACATCAATTTTGTTAATGGCATTAAACACTATGAAAAACGGCAAAGCTTCTGGACCTAGAAGAATCGATTAAAATTAACAAAGATTGTCCCAGGAGATGGATTTGAAACACTCGCACAAATTTTCACAAAGTTTCTTAAGAGTAAGTTCCATATAACTTAAATGCAAACAAGCCAACATACGAACATCACATATAAAAAAGGAGATCGGTGAAAATGGGAGAATCATCGTGGATTCGGTGTAACGAGGTCCACTGGATGATAATATGGTCGAATTCTACAAGATCTAATAGAAGGTATGATGTATGATGCTGATGAACAAAGATATTTTCCGTGCGGGAAGGCCTTATTTTTACAATGTTTTGCTTGAAACGCCTATGTGAGAGGGCTGTCAGCCGTAGACCGTCTGTCTCTAACATTCACTGATTTCCTTAGAGTATGATGACTTCCATTATCAAAACACTGGCCATTCATATAAGAAGCTCGTGTTACAGTTGCTTGTATTTCAGCAGAAGGTAAGTTTATGAGTTATGTGTCAGAGCTGTTAAGTTTGGGAGTAGGGTGCACAACTTAAATGAGTAACATGTATTGAAAAAGTAGTAAGTGAATATTATCAATAAACTGACAAAGACAAACGTTATTGTACTTACTTGTACGTTAACACTCCAATTTTAACTTGTTGCAACTTACTGTGATAACTGCTATTTTTATCTTCATTAATTCCTATCGTTTTTATACCATTAAAAGAATTATCAATTTTTTATATACCCCCCAAAATTTCTTGCTGGATCCGCCCCTTTTTGGGAGTAGTAGGTGTGTGTGTGTGTGTGTGTGTGTGTTTTATAAATTACTACCTGCACTGACGCTATATAGTCTCCTGCTTTACCAAAAGACTAGTTACTGAGACCGCGCTTCCCCTCTGCTTTAACAACTAGGCGAAAATCACTCACCTAGAGTACTCATGTAACAGGCATAATTTTTTTCAGTAAGACAGTTCAGATAGTGCATGTAACCGACAACTCAACTCGGAGCGCAAAATTGCTTATTCAGTGATTAATCAATTACTTCATATTTTCTTTACTGTTACTGAAGAAAATCAATGTGGTCTTGTCTTCAAAAGAACATTCCATTTCAATTGAATATGTAGTGAAAAGAGGGTGGAAATTTCCCAACTATAGTGATAAACACTTAACGATATAAAACTTACTGTCTCCGTCGTCATCATCATCATTAACGTAACCACTAACGCTTGTCTGTGCACTGTGGAACGAAATCTTAACTTTATTTGATTTTAATCATTTTTTCATGGTTAAGTTAGAAGAGTTACGCGTACGCTGTGATGGTCTCCTGTTACATTGTGTCGACAAGGCAGGCGAGTACACATACCAAGTTGAGGATTTGCACCTCCAGCTTGTTGGGACGGTGTGTGGTGGTTTTCATTATTAAAAACAGCTCGTTCCAATCTTATCAGACTCAGGTGAGGCACTGAGATAAAAGCGTAATAGTGGACGAAACGTTTGTTGCTACAAAAAACGTGTGTTTTGTAGTTGAACCTCATTCTCAACTTCAGTAAACAGAAAAGTAGCAGGGTATCGGTCATACCTACGTTTGTTTGCACTATTGGAAAATTGCCCGTACAATTTATAATTTAATTTGATCTTTTTAGGCTACAACCGTTTGATCAGGATCAGTTTGATTTGTTTACACTAAATCTAATTAATAGGTTAAGTTTATTCATAAACTTATAACACAAAACACGTTGTATCATTATCTACGTAACATATAAAAACGTGTCATATAAGTAACAACGTGAAAACAATAAACAATTTTTAAAGGACAGATAATATGGCCATATTTATATCATAAATGTTACATAAATTTTAAGTCTTTATAAATTTACATCAAAAAGATAATTTATATATATTTAAATGGGTGAGATTTGCTTATAAAATAATAAATTTCACTCTTAACATATGATAGCATGTTTCAATGAGAACTAGTCAAAGTGAAAGTTGCGTGTTGGAACATTGTATTATAGACAGTAAGAATCATCTCAGAATTGTTAGATAAGTTAATTTTTGACTGTTTAAAAAAATATGAGTGCTCTGGAATAGTGCGAACGTATGCATAGGCATATGGCGAGTGCGCGTGTGCGCGTGTGAATAACTGTGCTAAGAATTATCAATAAAAAACGAATTAAATTAAATAACTTTTATGTAAATCAAATCTCTGACATAAGACTTATACCAGATTGTGCATAAAAATAAGACCAATCTGGTAGTAATGTTTGTTAATGATGTAAAGTACAAAATATATGAGTTTTTCATAAAAAAAGGTTTTATCGCCCACAAGAAAAGTAATAAATTTATACCGGTTTATTTTGCACGTTTTAAATTGTCCGTATGCAATTTCTTACAAGTAGAATGTTATCTGGACTGTAATGAAAGGGTGAGGGAACAATTTTGACCAATCAGATGGACTGATATATCAGTCGATTTGTTCCGTGACGAGACGCAAGGCAGCCTACAGTAGTACTCAGAAAAAGCAATATCGTACTCTCTATAACGTGTAATCGTTAACTCTGATTCAGTACGATAGGTCTGTCAAGAGTTACGAAATATGGAATATGGAACTCCATGATGAAGAAAGTACGGGCGACTCTGCGTGCATGCCATGATTGTCAGACATCGAAGTACCCCAATCAGCACACATATCTGGAAATGAACAACATAATCACGAAAGGTAAAGTTAAGATATTGTGCGTGGACTTCCTTGGCCCTTTACCGAAAGCTACGTGGGGACTTAAACATCTAATTGTATGCGTTGATGCCTTTACGAAGCTGGTAAATTTATATCCTATAACGTGTCCTACCACTCGCTCGGTATTGAATGTTATTCTCAACAAATACATCCCTGAACTCGGACATGTCAAGAGGGTGTTAACGGATAATGGCAAACAATTTTCTAATAAAACAATTTTATAATCTGATACCCTGACACAGCATGGGATTCAACCTGTTTTGACTGCGATTAGGTGTCCACAGGGTAATCTTGCTGAACGTGTCCACAGGGAATTAGGTAGGTTGTTTCGGGTATACTGTCATGAACGGCGTAATAGTTGGTCGCAGTATTTACAGTTTTTTGAGCAATCTATCAACGAGAATTACAATACCGTCACCGGATATACGCCGATGGAGTTGGATTCGGGAAAACAGCCTAACAGATTTTGGGATGGCTATATAAAGCGTTTAAATACCTCGAATCTACCTGTGCCAATGTAGATTAAAAGAGTACAAGCGGACGAACGGATTCGTAAGGTCGCTACAAAAAGAACGGAAGAATTCAACGCTACACACAAATTACAGACGTTTGGTGTGGGAGAACTTCTCTTGCTGAAGGCTCATAATGTTGGGAAAAGTGAAGACAACACTGCAACTAAGTTCTTTCGATTATATAACTGCCCCTTTACACTGCGAGATAAGGTAGGAAAAAATCATTTTACGCGTCGTCACTTCGGAAGTACTTCCAACACTAAAAAGAAACAGTTAATAATAATCAACTTAAATAAAGAAACGTAAAGAAAATTTTATTATAAAATGTCATAGTATGAATGAAAGATTGATTGACAGACTGATCAGCTTGGGCATGTAAACATTGAGACCTGTTTAGAGATAACGACCGCATACTTTACTTATCACTGCCACATGCTATTATTGCGGGAGAATTTAAATTTGACTGTTCAAGAAGGATTTGTTTAGATTGGGATTAAATATGTTAATTATGTTTGTTTAAATATGTTATTTATTTTACAAGAAATTTTGAGTTGATTAAGGAAGAAAAAGTTTTTTTTATTATTTGTAAAAAAAAAATTTTTACCCAGTCGGGGTGCCAAATTCTATGCGATATACAAGGTCTTTGGATGTACAATGTTCCAACACGCAACTTCTACTTTGACTAGTTCTCATTGAACATGCTATCATAATGTTAAGAGTAAAAATTATTATTTTATATACAAATCTCACCAATTGCAATATATATATATATAATATATTTTATAATAACTTTACCTCAAGATGTTTTTCCCTTATTTGGAACATGTTTCGGGAAGCCTTGTGTTCCCATCTTCAGCCTTCCTGATTTTGAGCCTTGTGAGGTATTTGTGTGTTGGCTGGTTGTTGCTTTGGTTTCTTGTTGGTCTCTGGTGCTTTAAAGTGGTATTGTTGTGTGTGATTGTGGTGTATATATTAGTATTTTGTGTATTTTCTAAGTTGAGTGCTTTGAAAATTGTGTCATTTTTTGTATTGATTTGTATTTGTTCAGGTATTAGTTTGTTTTCTGTTTTATGTTTGTATATTTGTAAATTTTCCCAAATGTTAATAATGTTCCCTTTGTGTGGTATATGTTTTATTTCCATGCTGTCTCATAAGCTCCGTTAAAAAGAACACTTTTTTGAAGTGTTTTTATAAAAGATTCGATTGAACGGTTTGAACATTATTACCAATATTGTAAAGACTCCTGTCACAAACCGGTGGAAGTTGGGACCAATCACCAAATAAATACACGCAAAGGCCACCAAAAGGAACAGCTGAAGAACGCTGTTTCGCTTGTTTGAGTTGCATATTCTAACATGACATATGAGCCCTAAGATTTCAATAACATAAAATACTTACACATGTCAATAATTGAGTCAAAGAGACAAGCCAAGTAATTTGTCTAAAATGCCAAGCTCAAAGCTACATGAGCTACCTATCACCAAAGATAAACTCACAGCAATAAGAGTTACTAAACTGATGGTAAATGTAAATGAAATGACTTTATAATGAAAAGAAGATGAACTACACAATGATTGTACCACAGGAAGCAACAACCCAATAGTTTTCGGTCAGTGAAGAACCAAACAATACAAGAAAGAAGACAAGAAGAATCAGGGAAGAGACAAGAAAGAAGAATCAGTGAAGAATCAGTGAAGAACCAAGGAAGACAGTGAAGAAACCTACTACGAGAAGGACACCTAACAACCATGCATAAAGTATAAATTCCAAGAGCCAGTCAACTATAAATCAACATCTTACGTGTATATGCAATAACTAATCAACCTACAGATTGAAGAGATGGACAAAAACTGACTAACTGAGATGACCAAGATACAACAAATAATGTTATAAATGAATAGGACAAGATATGTTATAAAAGGAATGGAAATAACAATAATGTTTATTGAATCGAAGCTGTAAATAAAAGCATAGTAACATGTTATGCACAGCACAAATGTAACAAAAGAAGTATTAATTTGTCTCAGAATAATAGCAAATATTAGTCAAATAGTCTGACAATCATGTATAAAAAGAAAGGGAATAACTAAAAAGGTTATTAGATATCATTATTAAAACCAAACATGTAAAAATAAGGTTAAAAGAATACCAATTTGTGTCAACCCAACATACACATTGTTGGCACAAATGACAAAATTACATAACCTAAGATGTAGGTACTATTCACCTAAATTCACAACTAGCAGTAGGAAAAACCTACCCAAACCAGAATATTTTATATGTAAAATCAAGTAGAAATGATAATCTTTCTATAGGTACCAATATAAGATACCCAAGATAAATTTTAGATAAGAATGTGAACAAATAAAGTGAACTAAAACCAACCAAAATGGAATTCACTATGTAAAACCTATATACAACCATATTATAAAACCGAATAGAAACAAAATATTAATGTCAATACCACAAGTAAAGTGTAATACCACTACTGTACTAGTTATAAAGATTATAAGAAAGGAAATAATATGTTATAATTGTAATTAAGTGCACCTGTCATGTGACACCAGGTGTAAGTAACATTATTTGATCAAATACAATATGGTAAAGGCCAGTGTACTAAACACACCAAGCCCATTACAAAGACAATGTTATTATTCAACTATTGCAACTAAATAACAAGGATAAAAGAACTAAAATTACCAAATAAGAGTAACATTAAGTATGCATCTCATAATGAAAAATAGGGACCACTTAATCAACCAGAAATGACAAGGAATACCTAATATTCCAGCTAACAAAGGTTATCAGTAGTTGTAACCATTAGTTATTATCAACTGGAGCCAGACAGAAAGTAAACAGACACTTTCTAATATGTAAAATATGTATATACAAATATAAGAACCTAGGCTAAGACAATGATAATTTAAGAAATATATTTTGTCAATAAATTTAAGTAAATAGTAACTAAGGAGTGTAAGAGAACTTGGAAGGCATGCCCTCAAGTGGGTATGAGTGCCATTATATAGTGGTAATCAAAAAATAAATATGAAATAATAGTGTATAGTGAATGGTGATAATCATAAACATTAACTTCCTTGATAATGGACCAAAGCACACCATGAGTGGACTCAAAATAAAGAGCCGAGTGTTACCAATCCAGTGATACGCTCAGATTTAAAATCTAAGCCATATTAGCAAAGTTATTAAAATTATAAGGAATTCATGTCAAATTGAGAAAACATTTATACTCTTGACACCAAAGACCCCACGTCAACTTCAACAATTGAAATAAAACGCCGAGGGGGTATGTGCATCAAATTAAAGATCGTCAGCCAATCAAAGCCAAGGATTTAACAAAATTTTGGACGGTCACAAAACGGAACGGCAGAGCGAAGCCTGTTTTTTCGTCACTTTTTAATCAATATTGGAAGCGAGTAGACGGCAGCAGTCGAGAGCAAAAGTCAGCTGATCATATGATTTGTGCGCGTCACCGATGTAAACAGTGTGACCTAACCTTAAATTGTGATAGCGAAAATACTTTAGTATCAGAGGTGTGAAGTGTAACAGTGCGTAACAAGGATTGCTCAGTGTATAATCCAGAGCAATTCCGGGATTCAAATTATAAAATAAATGGGAGTATAAGTGATTATTACATTCTTAGTTAAAATATGAAAAACGATATAGTCGAAACATTTACAAACAATGATCATAGATTAAGATGTATATGTAACAGTACCTAATCAACAATAATGACAATCCTCAGAGATTTGATTATTCTATTTTTATGAATTTATTAAACTTTCAATTCATTTCTATGTACGAATACTCTGTGTGAATTAACCACACGTAATGACAGTTGTCAATTATTACATATCAATTGAATTAACCAATAATTACTAATGACCGAGGTTTGTCAACTGATTGATTTATTAACGAAAGTTAATATAATGTTTTCATGTTATTTATGTTTTATGATTTAGGAAAGGAACCTACTCTTATAACCATTTAAATGTTTTTTCTTGTTGTGAATAATAACCAAGGTTGTTAAGATATATGGTTACTTACAGCCGTGCAATTATATTTATGTAACACTTAACAGTGAATCAGATGTTTTACTAAATGACACTGCTTCAATATACATAATATCATTGTTCATTTTAATTGTCTTATCAAGAATTACTTTGACGTTAATTAACTTTATTTCAACCATTTATTATCAATTGAATTTAATAATTCTGCTAACCTGTAATGTCCAGAATAGACACATGGTTATTATTTTTGTATGTTAATTATAAGTGATGACTGAATTGTAGTCAACATCAAACTATTTAATAACAATTGAATGATAGTTCTATTCAATGATTTTGTATTCTGTCAGCTCAAAGAATTCACGAAGGTATTAAATTAATGTTAACCAAAAAACGTTTAGACAAATTAACTTTGTAAACAGTTCTGCCACCCTGAGGCAAATTTTATAAAACTAAAAGTCTCATGCTATTTATTCTGAATTCAATTATAAATGATACTTCTGCTCATTTAGAAACAGCACATTATTTGAATAAAATATTGTTTGACATAAGAAAACAGAGTCAGTCAGTTTATTTCAGTAGACTAGTTGAAAACAGGTGAATGAATTTCATTGGTCAACTCAACAAGCAGCGGTAAATACAAACACGGTAAGTCCGTATACAACTGGATTGAGATAGCGACACTGCAAGTTCGTCAAGACTCACCAAGTAAGTGATTGTTAATGCTGAATATTTGTGTTTTCAGCACAGAACAAACACCACCGTTTCAACGAGTCAACGGAAGAACATCTGTGTAAATAAACTAACCGAAGTAGAAAATTACTTCGATAAATAATTTCTTGTGCATCAACCGGACTTATTCAAGTTGGATTCAACGCTAGGTTGAATTCAACCGGATAAGTCAATAATAATACAACGTTAAGCAAAAGTTATTAAAAATTCTAAACAAAAATAAACGGGAAGTTAGCACCCCAGAACCCCAAATAAAAACGTTCATCAAGATTATTTGTTTATAACAAATTGGCGCTCAACGTAAGAGGCTTAAATTAGGACAACTAATAATAAATAAAAAACAATCAAATCAGTTTTACCTAATTTCGAGCAAGCAGCTGCAGTACCGGAAAGGATAGAACATGTACCAAAAGAGATCAACGTCTAAGAAACGCGCAGCGGAGGCGGATCCAAAAATCAACATGGACGAAAAGGAGGCGACACTGGTGGAAGACATCGAAGAGTTACCACCTCCCATGGAACCGAACCGACCCGTACAAACCGAGGAGGAAAAGTTCCGAGAAACCATGATGAAGATGTTGGAACAACTAGGCCAGCAAATGAACGACAGCAACAAGGAATTGAAAGCAGATAACAAAAAATTAAGCGAAAAAATGGACGACAACAGCAAGAGTTTAAAGGAGGAATTAAAAGCAGATAGTCTGAAAAATAATGACGTGTTGAATAAGAAAATGGACGACAGCAGCAGGAAGATGGAAGAAACAATAGATGAGCTGAAACAAGACAGCCAAAGAAACATGAAAACTCTGAACGAAAAAATCGAGAAGGAGATGACAGAAGTCAGAAAGGAAATAGCTGAAATAAATGAGAAGTGGAAACAGACCAATAATGAAATGCAGCAAACTAAAGATTATATTAATGTTCGAGTAAACAGCTTGGAGGAAGCTCATCAAATCCAGATCACGGCCGTGCAACAAAAAACTGAAGAGCGGTGCACGGGTATCGAGATGACCGTGAATACTATACAAACGTGGGTCGACAACAATTATGAGCGAATTGAAGACATACAGCGGCGGGAAATCCCAAGAATACGGGAAGAGATCGAAAATATCGGCAACCGACCAGCAGTAGTGCCAACATTCCAACACGCTGACAAGCGGGAAGCCATGAATTTTAGGGCATACAAGCGAAACCCTATGGAATTCCTCGCCCGAATCGACGAAACATTGAGTAGAAACCGAGAGACAAGATGGCCGATTATAAGAGGTCAAATCGACGAGTATTTCAAAGAAATTAATGACAATTGGTGGACGGCGACACGGCACGATATCCAGAGTTACTCCGAATTCAAGGAGCTGTTTAAAGCAAAATATTGGTCCGAGAGTACCCAAAATATCGTACGGGACAATATTTGCTATGGTAGATATGAAACAGGCAGAGGATCGACACTGACGGCCTACTTTCTAGGAAAAGTCTGCCTGGCGAGAAATTTGGAGTCACGGATCCCCGAAGAAAGTCTAGTCACCAAGTTAGCGTTTCACTATGAAGGAGGAATCGCCAGGGCCAGACTTACCGGACAAGTAAAAACCATACAAGCGATGGCGGCTTTACTGGAAGTGTACGAACACGAGGGGTATTACCGCAAGAGTCGACAAGGGAACGACCGATACAATGATCCAGCAAACCAGGCTAATGGCAACAACAGTCGTGGAAATTACCGCCCTAACTTTATTGATCGGAACAATAACACCGATAACAGAGGATAGTTCTTTCGGCCAAGCCCAAACCAGAATAACAACAACAACTTCAATAATAATAACAACCGACCAAGCGGTAACAATAATTTTAACAGCCGGCCAAATGGTCCGAACTATCCGCCGAACAGAGCGAATAATTCAGGTTACAACAATAATCGTAACCCAAATAATGATTATAATCAGCAAAATAGACCGTACAGGAGAGTTAACTATGTACATGCTGGAAATTACGGAGGGGGAAGACGTCCATATGTGAGATATTCCAACCGATACAGTAGTCCGCAAAGAAGTCGCAACTACGATGACAGACGTATCCCCAGAAACGACACCAGGAGGAGTCGTAGTCAAGAGGACTATCGGCGACCCAGCTATGAAGAGGACCACCCTCAACCCGGGAATAGACCACAAGACAACGAACGAAGAAGTTCGCAAGACCAACGGCAGGTAGAAGCCGAAACACCTTTAAACTAGAAGCGGCGGTGAGAACACAAGATAGACCTTCACTGAACCGAACTATTGGGTACAATCATATGGTAAACCTAAGGACAACAACAAATACCATTACAATCATTACAACAAACTTTCTCAAAAACATACGTGAAGAATTAGTGGAAGAAAACAGTCACGAAACGGAACACCATAACACCGAGATTGCCTACATAAGCACCGAAATTAACGGAGTGCACGTCAAGGTGATGATAGACACCGGTGCAAATGTGTCATTAATCGATAACGTCGAACTAAGTAGAATACAGGAAATGGGTAACAAAACAATACCTACACTACCTGTCAATAATATAGTGTTGATCGTACCAACAGGGCGTCAAAACAAGACCGTCCGCAAACAAGTCATGTTAGAGTTAAACAGTAACGGCAAGACCATAACTATGGAATTTTTGGTAGCGCATGGACTACCCTTCACTATATTAATTAGCTGCGATATGCTGAGAAAATATTCGGCAATCATAGACATGAGCAGAGCCAAAGTAACTTTAGATTCAAATTGTATAAACTGGACGGCGAAGTTAATTGAAAGCGAGAGTGCCCTTTCAGACCGGACAGTTTACAATGTACAAGAAATAAGAAAACATAGATGGCATATGCCGAGTAACCATGTATTTTATGAAAGTGATGATGATAAATTATGGAGGGAGAAACTCCAAGAAATAAATGCATTTAAACATGACAAGTGCCCAAATAACCGACACACAAGTAGAAACATTGCTCGGCATTTACAACGAATACCGACATATATTCTCCGACTCGCCTGGTAAAGTAAAAAATTACCAATGCACGATAAGATTCAAAGAATAGGTAAACTTTAACCGAAAATCTTATCCCATCGCCTATTCCCTGAAGGAGGCAGTACGTGATGAAATCAACAACCTATTAAGAGAAGACATAATCGAACCCAGTCAGTCCCCATATACCAGCCCAATATTAGCAGTGCCAAAGAAGAACTGGAAGGTGCGAATTTGTTTGGACGCACGTGAAATAAATAAGACCATTATCAACGACCGTACATCCCCGGGGGAAATAGGAGAAATTCTCAAAAAATTCCATGGTACCCGATTTATAAGCACTTGGGATACAGTCTGCGGGTATTGGCAGGTGGAATTACACCCGAACAGCCGCCAATACATGGCATTCATATTCGAGGGTAGCAACTACAACTTTAAGAGGCTACCCTTCGGACTGGTCAATTCCGTAGCCGTGTTCGTGAAGTGTATGGACACAGTGTTGGGACAAGAAGCACTTCAATTCACAACCATTTACGTGGATGATTTGTTAATAACGTCAGCAAACTGGGAAGAGCATTGCCGGAGAGTGAAACATGTACTACAGAAACTATCCGAAAGCAATATCACCCTGAAACTGGAAAAGTCAAAATTTATAGCAGACGAAGTGCAGTTCCTAGGTTTCAACCTATCCGAACATGGGATTACACCAGCTAAAGACAAGATCGAAGCGATCCAGAAATTCCCAACCCCGAAGAACAAGAAACAACTGCAATCATTCTTAGGAATTTGCAACTATTATCGGAAATTCAAAGAAAATTACTCCGAACTGACGGCACGATTTGCAAACCAATTATCATCAAAGAATAAGTGGACATGGGGGCCTGACCAAGACACAACGCCACAGTTAATCAAAACTAAGTTTCTTAATACAATCATGCTACACCATCCTGATTTTACAAAACCTTTCCACATGAATTGCGACGCTAGCGACGTCAGTCTAGGGTCCGTATTATATCAGGAGGACGATGAAAAGAATCATCTAGTGATCAGCTTCGCTAGCCAAATACTTAATAGCTGCGAGCGCAATTACAATGTAACAGAGAAGGAGTTACTAAGCGTTGTTTTTGCATGCCACAAGTATCGAACATACATTTTGGGATACCCTATAACGGTTCGCACGGATCACAAGTCAATCTCTTTCTTGAAGAACTGCAAGCTAAATCATGGCAGACTAACGAGATGGAGCCTGTTACTTCAAGAATATAATATAAGTTGGGAATACATCCCAGGAAAAAGAACATTGCAGCAGATACACTATCCCGAATAAATGTAGAGAATCAGAAATTCGAAGGAGAGAAAGAGACTGTAGTCAAGTTGTACAATATCGTTGCAAGCATGTCCGACTTAGAGAACATTGTGCAGAAAATCGGCCAACACCAAAAACAAGATGGCAAAACAATTAAAATTCTGCAACGACTAGCGGAACAAGATGAACAAATCACATCTTTCTATTGTTTACATCAAAACATACTATTCATAAAAACCACATTTGGCTACAATACCTGGAAAATAGTGATACCCAGGTCCATAGAAAAAGAATTGATTCTCAACTACCACATACGATACGGACACATGGGAGCAGTAAAAGTTGTCAAGGCACTCGAAGAACACACATAAATAAAAGATATGAACAGACGAGTGAGAAAGGGTATAAAAAGTTGCCACATCTGCCAACTGGTCAAGCATAATAATGACAGAAAAGAAGGGGTGATGATACCAATTACGTCATCATCCAAACTAGAGAAAGTCTTCATACACATATGTGGTACCTTTCCAAGGAGCGGAGGTAGACACCAATATAAATTCCTGGTCATAATATTTGACCATTACACTAAATTTACCAAATTGTATGCAATCAACCGTGCAACAACACAAAAAATATTGGGAATCATTTTACAACACTACCTACCCGAAATAGGAAGACCAAAGTCAATAATTAGTGACCACGGGACACAGTTTCGAGGGAAAAGATGGAAGGAATCGCTGTTGAACCAAGGCATCAAATCATATAAAACGTCTGTGTACCACCCGAGCAGCAACCCAGCTGAGAGAGTGTTAAGGGAAGTAGGGAGAATACTCCGAACCTACTGTCACAACCAGCAGAGAAGATGGTCAGAATACCTGTCAAGTGCAGAAGAATATATAAACCTATCATACCACCAAGCAATTGATAACACCCCATACACAGCAATGTTTGGAAGACCTCCACCAAGGGAGATAGCTGAAATTATTAACTTTCCTCGAGGCGAAGAATATAAATTCGATGAAATAAAGTTCTACAACAAAGTACTGGAACGAACCGAGAAGAGGAGGAGGAAATATCAAGAACATCAACCTAAGCCCATAGAACGTAGGAGACCAACTATTACTCAAGAATAAGGAGCTGCCCAGTACCATAGAGGGAATAGCGAAGAAACTATTATTGCTATACACAGGACCCTATACTGTCACAAAGAAGAATGGTAATAATACCTATGAACTCATGGAAACCCAGACCCAAAGGAAGAAGGGAACATACAACCAATCCTCCATGAAAATATACAATTGTAGATAAACAACTATGTATAAGCCTAATATACTTTAAAACACTCTGCTACTCCTATGTTAATTTCAACAAATGAAATTATATACATCATCCAGAATAAATGTCACAAATCAGACATTTGAAGGAGAAGAGGGGAAGAACAACGAAGTGTCGAATAAAAAAGGAGAAGGCTATAATATGGGATGGAAATGATAAAGATAATTATATAATGAATCTACAACCTGGGAATTGAATTGATAAAGATAACTATATGATCGATAAACCGATATAAATGAGCCTAACACACACTGCTACTCCTATATTAATTTCAACAAAGGAAATTAAATCATCCAGAATAAAGGTTAAAATCAAACCTTTGAAGAAGAAGAGAAGCAAAATATCAAAGTGTGTAATAAAAGAGAAGGATATATAAAGGAATGAAATTAGTAGAAAAAAAAACAACGAGACTATGATGTTAACAAGTCAATGGAGACCAATCAAAGCAAAATGATTGTAGACATAATACCATTCAGAACCAACACCAAGGTGATGAGAAAAAAAATACTCAAGTAAGTAAAAAACAAATAGTTACACAAAACTTTGAAGGCATGATAAATATGACCAGACATGAAATCTGAAATCAAACTAGTGTTAATACCAATAATACAATTACTAAACAGAAAATAGAAAAAGGGAGATCAATCAAAGAGAAAGTAAATAAGAAACAAAAAATCTAACAACAATATTGTTTCCAGTAGAGCAAAGAGAATAAGATGAAAAGTATAAAAAGAATGAAGAATATTATCAAATCTGAACAATAATTATTGAGTGAATAACCCTGAATATATTTTATTAGTCGCACAATGACTACTTTGAATTTTTATGTTGATTTGTAGTGAGAAGCTCCAACAACAATTTAACTGAGCAGAGATGATGTTCCTCTGGTCTCAGAAAATGTAGGGTGGACAGCAGAGCATGGAAGCCAAAAGTGCCCCTCTGAACTGTGCCAACTACCAAGTTAGGGAAATGACAGGGAATTAAATACTACAGGGAAAAAACCACCAAGAAAGAAGATAGTGGATCAGATCGAAGATAAAAATTTATCAAAATATGAAATGAAAAGAAACAAGATATGAAAGACGGAAGCTCAGAATAATTAAGAAACAGTATGATAGATAATTTCTCAAATCCCGTAAAGGAATTAATCCAAATGATCTATTTTAGAGGGGGGACAATATGTAACATGACATATGAGCCCTAAGATTTCAGTAACATAAAATACTTACACATGTCAATAATTGAGTCAAAGAGACAAGCCAAGTAATTTGTCTAAAATGCCAAGCTCAAAGCTACATGAGCTACCTATCACCAAAGATAAACTCACAGCAATAAGAGTTACTAAACTGATGGTAAATGTAAATGAAATGACTTTATAATGAAAAGAAGATGAACTACACAATGATTGTACCACAGGAAGCAACAACCCAATAGTTTTCGGTCAGTGAAGAACCAAACAATACAAGAAAGAAGACAAGAAGAATCAGAGAAGAGACAAGAAAGAAGAAACAGTGAAGAATCAGTGAAGAACCAAGGAAGACAGTGAAGAAACCTACTACGAGAAGGACACCTAACAACCATGGCATAAAGTATAAATTCCAAGAGCCAGTCAACTATAAATCAACATCTTACGTGTATATGCAATAACTAATCAACCTACAGCTTGAAGAGATGGACAAAAACTGATTAACTGAGATGACCAAGATACAATAAATAATGTTATAAATGAATAGGACAAGATATGTTATAAAAGAAATGGAAATAACAATAATGTTTATTGAATAGAAGCTGTAAATAAAAGCATAGTAACATTAATTGATGACTCGTTGGGCACTTGGTGAAACATATTAATACAAAGGTTTTGTAAAATATATAAAATCACTTGGTAAGTTTCACAAATTTTTTAATTAACTCTGACAGCTGTTTCGACTAACTTAAGCCATTGTCAATTCACTCGCTCTTTGACAATGGCTTAAGTTAGTCGAAACAGCTGTCAGAGTTAATTAAAAAATTTGTGAAACTTACCAAGTGTTTTTATATATTTTACAAAACCTTTGCATAGTAACATGTTATGCACAGCACAAATGTAACAAAAGAAGTATTAATTTGTCTCAGAATAATAGCAAATATTAGTCAAATAGTCTGACAGTCATGTATAAAAAGAAAGGGAATAACTAAAAAGGTTATTAGTTATCATTATTAAAACTAAACATGTAAAAATAAGGTTAAAAGAATACCAATTTGTGTCAACCCAACATACACATTTTTGGCACAAATGACAAAATAACATAACCTAAGATGTAGGTACTATTCACCTAAATTCACAACTAGCAGTAGGAAAAACCTACCCAAACCAGAATGTTTTATATGTAAAATTAAGTAGAAATAATAATCTTTCTATAGGTACCAATATAAGATACCCAAGATAAATTTTAGATAAGAATGTGAACAAATAAAGTGAACTAAAACCAACCAAAATGGAATTCACTATGTAAAACCTATATAAAACCATAATATAAAACCGAACAGAAACAAAAGGTTAATGTCAATACCACAAGTAAAGTGTAATACCACTACTGTACTAGTGTATAAAGATTATAAGAAAGGAGATAATATGTTATAATTGTAATTAAGTGCACCTGTCATGTGACACCAGGTGTAAATAATATTATTTGATCAAATACAATATGGAAAAGACCAGTGTACTAAACACACCAAGCCCATTACAAAGACAATGTTATTATTCAACTATTGCAACTAAATAACAAGGATAAAAGAACTAAAATTACCAAATAAGAGTAACATTAAGTATGCATCTCATAATGAAAAATAGGGACCACTTAATTAACCAGAAATGACAAGGAATACCTAATATTCCAGCTAACAAAGGTTATCAGTAGTTGTAACCATTTGTTATTATCAACTGGAGCCAGACAGAAAGTAAACAGACACTTTCTAATATGTAGAATATGTATATACAAATATAAGAACCTAGGCTAAGACAATGATAATTTAAGAAATGTATTTTGTCAATAAATTTAAGTAAATAGTAACTAAGGAGTGTAAGAGAAATTGGAAGGCATGCCCTCAAGTGGGTATGAGTGCCATTATATAGTGTTAATCAAAGAATAAATATGAAATAATAGTGTACAGTGAATGGTGATAATCATAAACATTAACTTCCTTGACAATGGACCAAAGCACACCATGAGTGGACTCAAAATAAAGAGCCGAGTGTTACCAATCCAGTGATACGCTCAGATTTAAAATCTAAGCCATATTAGCAAAGTTATTAAAATTATAAGGAATTCATGTCAAATTGAGAAAACATTTATACTCTTGACACCAAAGACCCCACGTCAACTTCAACAATTGAAATAAAACGCCGAGGGGGTATGTGCATCAAATTAAAGATCGTCAGCCAATCAAAGCCAAGGATTTAACAAAATTTTGGACGGTCGCAAAACGGAACGGCAGAGCGAAGCCTGTTTTTTCGTCACTTTTTAATCAATATTGGAAGCGAGTAGACGGCAGCAGTCGAGAGCAAAAGTCAGCTGATCATATGATTTGTGCGCGTCACCGATGTAAACAGTGTGACCTAACCTTAAATTGTGATAGCGAAAATACTTTAGTATCAGAGGTGTGAAGTGTAACAGTGCGTAACAAGGATTGCTCAGTGTATAATCCAGAGCAATTCCGGGATTTAAATTATAAAATAAAAGGGAGTATAAGTGATTATTACATTCTTAGTTAAAAAATGAAAAACGATATAGTCGAAACATTTACAAACAATGATCATAGATTAAGATGTATATGTAACAGTACCTAATCAACAATAATGACAATCCTCAGAGATTTGATTATTCTATTTTTATGAATTTATTAAACTTTCAATTCATTTCTATGGACGAATACTCTGTGTGAATTAACCACACGTAATGACAGTTGTCAATTATTACATATCAATTGAATTAACCAATAATTACTAATGACCGAGGTTTGTCAACTGATTGATTTATTAACGAAAGTTAATATAATGTTTTCATGTTATTTATGTTTTATGATTTAGGAAAGGAACCTACTATTATAACCATTTAAATGTTTTTTCTTGTTGTGAATAATAACCAAGGTTGTTAAGATATATGGTTACTTACAGCCGTGCAATTATATTTATGTAACACTTAACAGTGAATCAGATGTTTTACTAAATGACACTGCTTCAATATATATAATATCATTGTTCATTTTAATTGTCTTATCAAGAATTACTTTGACGTTAATTAACTTTATTTCAACCATTTATTATCAATTGAATTTAATAATTCTGCTAACCTGTAATGTCCAGAATAGACACATGGTTATTATTTTTGTATGTTAATTATAAGTGATGACTGAATTGTAGTCAACATCAAACTATTTAATAACAATTGAATGATAGTTCTATTCAATGATTTTGTATTCTGTCAGCTCAAAGAATTCACGAAGGTATTAAATTAATGTTAACCAAAAAACGTTTAGATAAATTAACTTTGTAAACAGTTCTGCCACCGTGAGGCAAATTTTATAAAACTAAAAGTCTCATGCTATTTATTCTGAATTCAATTATGAATGATACTTCTGCTCACTCAGAAAAAGCACATTATTTGAATAAAATATTGTTTGACATAAGAAAACAGAGTCAGTCAGTTTATTTCAGTAGACTAGTTGAAAACAGGTGAATGAATTTCATTGGTCAACTCAACAAGCAGCGGTAAATACAAACACGGTAAGTCCGTATACAACTGGATTGAGATAGCGACCCTGCAAGTTCGACAAGACTCACCAAGTAAGTGATTGTTAATGCTGAATATTTGTGTTTTCAGCACGGAACAAACACCACAGCTTCAACGAGTCAACGGAAGAACATCCGTGTAAATAAACTAACCGAATTAGAAAATTACTTCGATAAATAATTTCTTGTGCATCAACCGGACTTATTCAAGTTGGATTCAACGCTAGGTTGAATTGAACCGGATAAGTCAATAATAATACAACGTTAAGCAAAAGTTATTAAAAATTCTAAACAAAAATAAACGGGAAGTTAGCACCCCAGAACCCCAAATAAAAACGTTCATCAAGATTATTTGTTTTATAACAATATCCACTTTGAAAAACAAATTCAAAACCAACATACTGGCTTCATCAATAATAACGAACCTCACATCTTTTAATTCTTCTTCAAAAGCAATTTTAGATTCACCTTCTAAATCTTTGAAAGTTCCTCCCCTTTTCTTTGAAGTATGAATAGAAATCCCCTATTCTTAGAGCTGAATGAATAGTTTGTCCAGTAATATTGTTAGCTGCCACACCTGTAGGAGCCATTAAAAGAGTTGCATCGCAGCCAAAATATGAATTAATTCTCCTAATCATTTCATTAATTACACATCTTTTACCAGTTCCAGCTTTTCCCTGAAATATTGCAAGTCTTTGATTGCAATCATCATAGTCATTTAGCTGATATTCTAAGAAAGATAATATCTTAATTTGTTGGTCGTTGAAAATAACATTGTATGATTAATGAGAATCATACTGATTGCCAAATGTTTCTCGATTCCTTTCGATGAAAGAGGTTTTATTCTTTATATCTGGATATTTGTAATAGGCTGCTTCCCACTTATGAAGTAAATCGATATCACGATTACCTAGACCAACATGAATTGGTAGTGCATTAGGCAACTGCTGCTGTAGCCATCCAGTCTCTATCGTCAAAAATATCAAATTCGTTATTATTATCCTCATCAATTTCAGTTTCTTCTGTAATTAAAGACATATGTAATTGTTCGTGAAACTGTCGAGAATTTTGCCGGATATAGCCATGAACAATGTTTCATCTGTACTTTTCGTCTTCTTCTTGACGTCAATGCTTATGTAAAATCAACTTTTGTTTACAATATAATTCAGTATTGACTGCATTGTTATTGTTGTTTACTTTAGGGAGAACTTGTACAATTCTTTCTTTTCTGTTTGTGCTAATTAAATTATTTCTTCCCTTAGAAAATGTTTTAGCAAAATTTTTTAGAATAATGTTATTTCTTCCATGTCTCGTGGTCTACTACTATAAAACTGAATGAATGAATTACTGTCATTTTCACTATTGGTTCCATTAATTGCAACATAGGGTCTTCTACTGTTATGATAAGTATTCTAAAAGTTCTGGTACATTGATACAATGGAATTCCATAGAGTAAATGACATGTTTCGCAAGCCCCGATGTCTCTTTCTCCAATCACTCTAATCATCAAACTTCTATATGCTCGACGAGATTCTTCTTCCGGGGTTCTCGATTCAACGATTTCTTGAAACATTTCCGTCAAATTTTTCGAAGCAGATTATGACTTTGAAGCATATTTGGATACATATTCAACCACCTGGTATAAGGAGGTGACTATACTAAAATCAGCATTTCCTCTCCGTGTTTGTGCGATGACAGGATTATACTGATTCAGGAGTTCATCATTCCTTATTGGTGTATATATCCAAATACCTTTCTGATTTTTCTCTAGAAGTGATTGCGCTTGTAATTTTTTAGGATATTTGAACCTGCAAGTATATTCTTTGCCATTCCAATTAAGACAATATCCTTTGGTACATCTGGTACGTCTTTGGAATCGATTCAGTAGTTCTGAAAGAGAACGATCGTTGTCGATAACAACATCAGTTGATCTAATCCTTGAAGGATGTATAGTAGCCGGAGGAGTGAATGGAAAAGGATCGAGTGCATTAACCAAATGGTCATAATACGTCTTGGCACTCAAAATGTCTTTCTCAGATGCATTATCAAAAGTTCTTGAATTAGGAGCACCAGAGATCCAAAGAAGACCGTGTACATGACATGAACCACGATGCTGGAATTCGAAACGAAACCAATAATCTGAAACTGAGAATATCTTACAGACGACATTTTTTATGAATAAAGTTGCACGAAATGAAAATTAATCTTCAACAATTGAGGGATTCTCATTTATAAGTTTTTGCCTTTGCTGAGCGATTCTAGACTCATCTAAAATTTCATCTTGCACGATGTTACAACCCATGAGTCGTGCCAGATCAGGCCACCAAAGATCAGCTGCACTCAAAGTAAAAAAACTCGTAGGAAGATTATCACACTGCTCAATCATTGATTCAAGTTCACCTCTTCGTTGAAACCAGTAAGATTTTGATCCTTATTTTTCCAAGCCAATAATATAAACTTATTATTATTTGAGGATTAGTCGACAGCGTGTTTCTCAGTTGCTGTATTGTTCCCTTGAAATGAGATTTTCCAGCAAATATTGTCCCTCGTTGAATAGCTTGATGACGCTGAACAGTGTTCAATGCAAAAAATCTGAACCTAGGATCTTGTGCAAAACATCGGTCTTTATCGATGTCTTAAACATCTAACGAAAATGAGAAACTCAGGATTCTTACCATACAATTTTATATATATTCGATTATAATTAATTTCTGTACGCACACAAAGTATTATATTTGTGCCCAAAAGTCAATAAAGTTGATTAATTATTTTTTAAATTATTCAAGTTTTTAATAACTCTCAATCTAACCTAACAAAAACTAAAATACATTTCTTTTCCAGAAATGCTCAGAAATGAAATTTTTACTGCACCAATATTCTTTTTACCGAATTATAATAAAAGTCCATCCACACATTACCAAACATGTATCCTCAGAATTCTACACTGGGAAACCAAATTAAACAGCTCATACGAGAAGAGTTTACTTTATTAGTGGTCAACATATCAGTTCTCAAGGTAGTTTAACTCCCGTTTTGGTATGGCAATTTACTCACGTTCATCCTTTGCGGTCTGATCCTTTTCCCACCTGCTTGAGGGTGCGCCAGTTCGAATATTTTTCTAGATACTAAAACGATGTGGCAAAACACCGTCACCCGTCCAAATTCAGTGGAGTCGTAAACGTGTGGCACTCCTTAAACAAATAGTAGGACAACAAATTAACTATTTGAATTGTATTGATTGTAGATCGATATTGAATCTAAGGACAAAAATATTGTGACAGATACAGTGTGTCATATGAATCTGGATGCTGAACCCGGTGTAGGCCTATAGGCAAATTATAAAATAAAATTTTAGTTACGTTAGAGAATATTTTAAACTTAATTCATGATTAATTCTTCAATTATTTTTTAATTTCAAATTATTTATTTACATTTACTAAGTCGTTACTAACATTATTGATTCTGTTTATAACACGATGCACTCAGAGCTGCAGGGTAAGGGAGGATGGATGTTGTATTCCGGTAGAGATTTATGTACGACATTTCGCTAACGTTTATTTATGAAGTTGGACATTTTTCCATTGGAAATTTCACAGTGCACTAATTAACTAATAATATATATGTATTATACAATCTGTGGTGGAACTCTAGAAATATTAGGAATTCATCAAGTCTTAGAATATCAACATATAGAGGAGTAAGAGAACCTGTAGCAATATACGCGTTTAAAAGCACCCATATTTTAATTATCAAAAAGAATAAGCTGAAGAGGTTTATTTACGAAAAAATGAAAGTTGACCCTAAACTCAGGTAGAGAAATCATGATGCTGAATGTATGAACGCAAGGAATTACAAAATAAGATGTTTTGGGTGGAAAAAATTTAAATACACATATCAAAACACTGAGAAAAATATATTCTACCTACCTCCCGCAAAGAACATTAGCAGTATTTGTATAGAAAACGATGAAGTAAGGACAATGAGTGGTAGACGGAAAGAAGGCCCAAAGTTCTGCAAGAGAATATCAGAAGCTTGAAAATCCAAAAACATCTTTTAGCAAAGCGATATAAAATTTATAATTAAGAAACTTAAACATGAAATCCGGCTGAGTGATCTTGTGGATCACATGGGAGGGCAATGTTCAGAAAATGACAGGAGCTCGGGTAAGAAGCAATCTTTTTCAAGTGACCCAATAACTTCATAATATTAACAAAACTGTCCCTTTCAGTATGTTTAGAAAATATACTTTACATTAAATAGAAAATACACTAAAATATAATTTATTTATTCAAATTTAAATAATTATTTTATGTAGCAAAAATAATTGCTGTGATTATTTATAAAAATATTGTTTCCAAGAAACAACCGAAAGTTTAACAATTAGTCAGTTTAATTACAGTAAGTGAATTATATTTAATTATAGCAAGGAAAAATTGTTGTAATATCTTTTGTATAATTTAGAGCACCTGAAGACGAATGTCTCCTCTAATAAGTCAACTGGCCCTATATATGCACGTTACATAATATTTGAAGTAGGCATATGCATAACTTTTTATTTATGCGACTGTCACAGTTGAAACGCAGGCGTGTCCTTATCCCGTAACAGACTGAGAGCAGGGATGAGAGACAGTTGAGACTAGTTTAAGGTATGAGGAAGGGTGTAAGGCGAGGAATGAAAGAAAGATTGGAAAAGGGTTTAGAGAGTAAAAGGTGACTTGAGTAATTGTTTATTGAGGGAGTTGCGGTATCGTATTTTGAATGCGGTTATGGTCCGACCAAGGGCATGGATGTGATACTTTATATTTTCGATTATATCGAATTTTATGTGTACTTGTGTGTTGTATTTAGTGAGTTAGTTTGGTTGTTTTGTGTTGTGTTCTCTTCTGGGCATTTTGCATGGCTGTTTCTCTGCTTTTATGACACCCATCTCGTCGTATCGCTAGAGTATTCTGGAGCCGCTTGAGTGATCAAGTTCTTCCTTATGTGTTGGTGTTAAATTGTTGTCTGTGATGTATGTTGTAAATTGTATAATTCTGGTGGACACTGAGCGAATTTAAGTAATAAGAGGGGCGTTCCAAATGAAGAAGGAATTCAGATGAATTTGAGTTAGGATTTTTTTTTTTTTGGGACCTTGTTTTTTTAAAACGGGAATTTTAACGCTAACTGCACTAAAGACAATAGATGTTAGAAAGAATGAATTAAATATTAAACCAGAATCGATGCAATAGTTTTGAACAGTGATACAAACTGATCCGAAAGATAACCTTTGGCCAGCTGATAGCCGCAGCTGTAGCAGTGTTTCAAGCCTTGCTGCCTGCTTATCTGATAGATTGTGTATCGTTATATCCGGCTTCTATATTCAAAGACCAGTTTATTTGTTTTCTGTCTGATCAGCTGTTCGAATGATACAAAATGTAGGTCAGTTTCTCAATGTGGATTAGTGTTTGGCCCGAACCATGCCGCATTCCGGGTTGATGTCCCCAGGGTTGTTTGGGCGTCGGTTGTATGGCTGAGTGTTGGCTGTCCGCAGAGAAGTTACCCCCCCTCCTTAGGTAGAGAGATAACTATTATAAAGTGGAGATTGGGAGATTGATGTTCGCGTGCCCTCAATGCGGTCTTCTCGGCCTTGCTAATCGGGTCCGTCCGCCCTAGTGTAGGGATGTGGGCCAGTCGTGTGTCAAGGATTGATAATGCCTTGTTTTGCTGCACACGGCTGGTCGGTCCACGAGCTGGACGGTTGTAGAAATGGTACTCCCATATCAAGGTTGTAGCACCTTGTTAGCCTTCGGGCGTGAATATGTGAGTACCAGGAGAGTTAGGTGGTGGTCACCGGAGATGGTGACGTGTTGGGGCGGTCCCGAGAGTTTGGCATGGAGGAGAGGACTCGCGTGGGGGATGGTCGCAGTGGGGTGGAGATTTTCAGTCCTGGGAAAGGAATATTGTGTTAGTGGTCCTGGGGCTCAGTTGTTGAGTTTGGGAGGCCTTGGTGGTCAGTACTCAAAGCTGGCGCGGCGATTCTTCTCTTTCTCCTGTTCTTTTCTGTCTCTTATATCTGCATGCGGACCAGGGCCCGGCGAGCATGCAGGACTCACACTTACACCTTCTCTTTCAGACACACACTCACTAACTCACACCTCTTCCTTCTGCTTTTTCGTTTTCCTGTGTTACTGAACCCACCAAGAGCGGTTTTAGAATCTGAGATTTTCCAGGTTTCCCGCAGCCGTCGTGCTTGAGAACTTGTTTGTTTTGGGTCAACCATGTTGCCCTTTTGGGGTGAGGGTGTGCCGAACTGGCTTCGGCAACGTATTAGATTATTAGTATTTTAAAAACGAGCGCCGCTGACGTCACGCACTGCCACTCTGTTAAGATTGTTTGTTGTCGGTCGGTTATACACACAAAAGGTTGTGTCGCTACGCAATACTGCTGGCGCTGCCAGCCAGCTGTGTGTCTGTACGTTCTTGCTTTCGGAGGTTACTTGGCTGGAGCGAAACGTTGATTCGCTCTCATTTCTGCTTCATCCTCCAAGCTGTTCATCTGGTCTCGGCTGGCGGCGAACTTCTAACCAGGACTTCCGAACCTATCACTATGATAGGCTAGATAAAGTGTTGCTCCAGGTACGTGCAAGTCTGTGGGTTCTGAAAATATTCTAACCCCAAATATATTTTGCGTTTCAGCTTTCATTATGAGTTATGCCTGTGTGTGTGTGTGCGTATAGAGCAGTTTTTTAATCTGGGCATTAACGCTGTTACAAAATCAAATTAAATTATATTTAATTAAATTATGAATGTGAGAGTCGTGGGTCAAGTTAATTTCAATAGAGAATATGTTAATGTATCTTGCACTCAGCTGTTTTGATGTAATTAATAACAACGATAGACACAACAAATCAATTTGAATATCTCAATGAAACATTAAGAAAATAATTGCTAGACGAGCTTAGTACGGTTTAATCTGAATTAGTGGCGATGTGTGTATGCGCTGTAGCTGCTTAAAGTTAGTGTTGGTATTTAATGTGGACGGCCGAAGTGGCGTGAATTTCTTTATGACACCCTCTACAAGTATTGTATGTCCAGGTGCTCGACCAAGGACGAGATGGGTGTCAGGGGCGAACGAACATCTGTTCCCCCTAATAGCAGAGACGATCTTTAGCCACAATGCCGTCAGTCGAGGACTTTTCGATGCTAAGCTGAACCAAGAACTTTTCCAACGCTAAGCTGCACCAGGGACGGGTGATATGACTGTGACATCACTGATCCTCGCCTATACGAACTAAGTACACCGGACTATCCAGGTGGGAAAATTCTGTTTATCTATTTCTCTCTCTCTACAACATGTGAATGCACAGAAGCCGCCAGAAGCTCACTCGTGAAGTTCTGAAAATTAGACTCTAGCACAAACTCTCATGTTCAATTATGTGTGATCATCATGTTATTGCATGTGTGAACATTACCACAGTACACCTAATGAAGTATCTTATAACTGTATAATGTGTAAGAAGTTACACACATACACACACATCCGCAGTTTACTGTAAGATCTAACTTTCATCTAATTAAGACCATTAGGGAGTTAATTATCTCGTGCTATCAAGTCATCTGGTCATGGCAGAGTTTAATAATGTAGCTGGGGGTTGTCTGATGCTGTTGATGAGAAACGATTTTCTTTCACACACATACTTAATGCTTAATGATTAAGCTAAGGGTTCGTTTGGCTGTTTGAGTTTCGGGGCGGTAACTTACATTCTCTGGTGTGAACTATGCTTGTGAATATGCTGGCAAATCTATGCTTAGGAGCTGAGATATTCCATTTTACGTTGTTATTTATATTTGTACCTAGCTATACATATTAGGCTTCATTTATTTACTGTAGTGGGAATCGGTTTATGTGGAGGTTAGTGTTGAAATGAGGGATGTTTTGTTATTCATGTCGTATATGTGTTTGTGTGTGTAATTTTACTATATATATATAGATATATTTTTGGGGAATATGTAACTGATTTAAAACAAGAGAATAACCATAAATGTGCTCGCTGAGACAACAGGCTAGCCTAATTGATATTATACAACACTGATAGATTAGTATTGCTTAATGAATGAGATTATTACCAACTTTGACTCATACATGATCAGGCAGAAATTTTGCAATTAGTAATATCAATTCATTTACTTGGTGACATTATGGATTAATGGAAATACATAGATATATATAATTCTGCCTTAAATGGTGTGCTCACACAATTACGAACTTGTTATTTATGTAAAATCTTACAGGTCGAATAAAGCACACGCTTGTTGGTTAAAAGAGTTTTTCATTTGCAAGTCCTGTCATTCACCTGGGGGGGGACATGTCTGTAATTGTATTTGGGCCTTGCACACTTTTGCTTCCTCTAGGTTTCTCTTTACCTAGTTCTAAATATGATGTCTCTCCCCTTTTACAAAAAAAACTTAATAAAAATAAAATTAAATAAAATTCAAAAAAAAAAATTACAAAGCTTAGAAAAATAAAAGGCGGGTACGCTCAAATGTTAGTTCAGAGCGTGGTTTTTATGATTCTGGATGGATAGTAGGTATTATTTCTGCCTTATTTTCTCTGTTGAACTTGAGAAATTTTTAGAATCTGGGGACTTATATTTATTTTCTAAAATGAAACTTAGTGTGGCTACAGACGTGTCAGCTGGTGTTAGGACTTGCAAATTACTTCAAATTATTTTTGATTAGTATCCAAGTGTTGTAAGAAAACTTAATGATAGTGTAATAAGTTAACAGAATGAACAACCAGAAAAAAAAAAGCACATTTTATAAAATGAATAAGGGGTTAATGAAGTTTAAAATAATTTAATATGTGTTAGTGTTTAAGTGATTATTTTGTGATGTTGAGTGTGAGATGAATATTGAAAAGGGGTTATGAGATTGTGAGTAATTTTTTTTAATAAATGTGTGCTGATTGGTTGCACTTGCACATACCCTGGAGCTTATACGGAGTCTGGACATGATGAGGGCCGTCGGTACTTGTTGAGTTTGATTATGACTGGTCTTTTGGATTAGACAATATGTTTGGTAGCATCCCAGTTATATGGTAATTGTTTATTGAGGGAGTTGCGGTATCGTATTTTGAATGCGGTTATGGTCCGACCAAGGGCATGGATGTGATACTTTATATTTTCGATTATATCGAATTTTATGTGTACTTGTGTGTTGTATTTAGTGAGTTAGTTTGGTTGTTTTGTGTTGTGTTCTCTTCTGGGCATTTTGCATGGCTGTTTCTCTGCTTTTATGACACCCATCTCGTCGTATCGCTAGAGTATTCTGGAGCCGCTTGAGTGATCAAGTTCTTCCTTATGTGTTGGTGTTAAATTGTTGTCTGTGATGTATGTTGTAAATTGTATAATTCTGGTGGACACTGAGCGAATTTAAGTAATAAGAGGGGCGTTCCAAATGAAGAAGGAATTCAGATGAATTTGAGTTAGGATTTTTTTTTTTTTGGGACCTTGTTTTTTTAAAACGGGAATTTTAACGCTAACTGCACTAAAGACAATAGATGTTAGAAAGAATGAATTAAATATTAAACCAGAATCGATGCAATAGTTTTGAACAGTGATACAAACTGATCCGAAAGATAACCTTTGGCCAGCTGATAGCCGCAGCTGTAGCAGTGTTTCAAGCCTTGCTGCCTGCTTATCTGATAGATTGTGTATCGTTATATCCGGCTTCTATATTCAAAGACCAGTTTATTTGTTTTCTGTCTGATCAGCTGTTCGAATGATACAAAATGTAGGTCAGTTTCTCAATGTGGATTAGTGTTTGGCCCGAACCATGCCGCATTCCGGGTTGATGTCCCCAGGGTTGTTTGGGCGTCGGTTGTATGGCTGAGTGTTGGCTGTCCGCAGAGAAGTTACCCCCCCTCCTTAGGTAGAGAGATAACTATTATAAAGTGGAGATTGGGAGATTGATGTTCGCGTGCCCTCAATGCGGTCTTCTCGGCCTTGCTAATCGGGTCCGTCCGCCCTAGTGTAGGGATGTGGGCCAGTCGTGTGTCAAGGATTGATAATGCCTTGTTTTGCTGCACACGGCTGGTCGGTCCACGAGCTGGACGGTTGTAGAAATGGTACTCCCATATCAAGGTTGTAGCACCTTGTTAGCCTTCGGGCGTGAATATGTGAGTACCAGGAGAGTTAGGTGGTGGTCACCGGAGATGGTGACGTGTTGGGGCGGTCCCGAGAGTTTGGCATGGAGGAGAGGACTCGCGTGGGGGATGGTCGCAGTGGGGTGGAGATTTTCAGTCCTGGGAAAGGAATATTGTGTTAGTGGTCCTGGGGCTCAGTTGTTGAGTTTGGGAGGCCTTGGTGGTCAGTACTCAAAGCTGGCGCGGCGATTCTTCTCTTTCTCCTGTTCTTTTCTGTCTCTTATATCTGCATGCGGACCAGGGCCCGGCGAGCATGCAGGACTCACACTTACACCTTCTCTTTCAGACACACACTCACTAACTCACACCTCTTCCTTCTGCTTTTTCGTTTTCCTGTGTTACTGAACCCACCAAGAGCGGTTTTAGAATCTGAGATTTTCCAGGTTTCCCGCAGCCGTCGTGCTTGAGAACTTGTTTGTTTTGGGTCAACCATGTTGCCCTTTTGGGGTGAGGGTGTGCCGAACTGGCTTCGGCAACGTATTAGATTATTAGTATTTTAAAAACGAGCGCCGCTGACGTCACGCACTGCCACTCTGTTAAGATTGTTTGTTGTCGGTCGGTTATACACACAAAAGGTTGTGTCGCTACGCAATACTGCTGGCGCTGCCAGCCAGCTGTGTGTCTGTACGTTCTTGCTTTCGGAGGTTACTTGGCTGGAGCGAAACGTTGATTCGCTCTCATTTCTGCTTCATCCTCCAAGCTGTTCATCTGGTCTCGGCTGGCGGCGAACTTCTAACCAGGACTTCCGAACCTATCACTATGATAGGCTAGATAAAGTGTTGCTCCAGGTACGTGCAAGTCTGTGGGTTCTGAAAATATTCTAACCCCAAATATATTTTGCGTTTCAGCTTTCATTATGAGTTATGCCTGTGTGTGTGTGTGTGCGTATAGAGCAGTTTTTTAATCTGGGCATTAACGCTGTTACAAAATCAAATTAAATTATATTTAATTAAATTATGAATGTGAGAGTCGTGGGTCAAGTTAATTTCAATAAAGAATATGTTAATGTATCTTGCACTCAGCTGTTTTGATGTAATTAATAACAACGATAGACACAGCAAATCAATTTGAATATCTCAATGAAACATTAAGAAAATAATTGCTAGACGAGCTTAGTACGGTTTAATCTGAATTAGTGGCGATGTGTGTATGCGCTGTAGCTGCTTAAAGTTAGTGTTGGTATTTAATGTGGACGGCCGAAGTGGCGTGAATTTCTTTATGACACCCTCTACAAGTATTGTATGTCCAGGTGCTCGACCAAGGACGAGATGGGTGTCAGGGGCGAACGAACATCTGTTCCCCCTAATAGCAGAGACGATCTTTAGCCACAATGCCGTCAGTCGAGGACTTTTCGATGCTAAGCTGAACCAAGAACTTTTCCAACGCTAAGCTGCACCAGGGACGGGTGATATGACTGTGACATCACTGATCCTCGCCTATACGAACTAAGTACACCGGACTATCCAGGTGGGAAAATTCTGTTTATCTATTTCTCTCTCTCTACAACATGTGAATGCACAGAAGCCGCCAGAAGCTCACTCGTGAAGTTCTGAAAATTAGACTCTAGCACAAACTCTCATGTTCAATTATGTGTGATCATCATGTTATTGCATGTGTGAACATTACCACAGTACACCTAATGAAGTATCTTATAACTGTATAATGTGTAAGAAGTTACACACATACACACACATCCGCAGTTTACTGTAAGATCTAACTTTCATCTAATTAAGACCATTAGGGAGTTAATTATCTCGTGCTATCAAGTCATCTGGTCATGGCAGAGTTTAATAATGTAGCTGGGGGTTGTCTGATGCTGTTGATGAGAAACGATTTTCTTTCACACACATACTTAATGCTTAATGATTAAGCTAAGGGTTCGTTTGGCTGTTTGAGTTTCGGGGCGGTAACTTACATTCTCTGGTGTGAACTATGCTTGTGAATATGCTGGCAAATCTATGCTTAGGAGCTGAGATATTCCATTTTACGTTGTTATTTATATTTGTACCTAGCTATACATATTAGGCTTCATTTATTTACTGTAGTGGGAATCGGTTTATGTGGAGGTTAGTGTTGAAATGAGGGATGTTTTGTTATTCATGTCGTATATGTGTTTGTGTGTGTAATTTTACTATATATATATAGATATATTTTTGGGGAATATGTAACTGATTTAAAACAAGAGAATAACCATAAATGTGCTCGCTGAGACAACAGGCTAGCCTAATTGATATTATACAACACTGATAGATTAGTATTGCTTAATGAATGAGATTATTACCAACTTTGACTCATACATGATCAGGCAGAAATTTTGCAATTAGTAATATCAATTCATTTACTTGGTGACATTATGGATTAATGGAAATACATAGATATATATAATTCTGCCTTAAATGGTGTGCTCACACAATTACGAACTTGTTATTTATGTAAAATCTTACAGGTCGAATAAAGCACACGCTTGTTGGTTAAAAGAGTTTTTCATTTGCAAGTCCTGTCATTCACCTGGGGGGGGACATGTCTGTAATTGTATTTGGGCCTTGCACACTTTTGCTTCCTCTAGGTTTCTCTTTACCTAGTTCTAAATATGATGTCTCTCCCCTTTTACAAAAATAAACTTAATAAAAATAAAATTAAATAAAATTCAAAAAAAAAATTACAAAGCTTAGAAAAATAAAAGGGGGTTTCACTACTTTCACCTCCCTATCTAAATAATCTTTTCGCTAGGGCCTCCACACCTTATCCTTCTCTTGGCCCTTTCAATAGATTACGACTCTTATCTCTAAATGCTCTCAGTCCTTCCCAATTCCATCCATCTTCTGCCCCATCACTCTGTTCTTATTTCCTTTTATTGCTTCTCACGCTTTCCTCGTTGAGTTTTGTCCCTCCCCCTTCCATTTACATTTTTGTTTATCGTCCACCTTTCACTTTTCATTCATTCTCGTTATGTTCTCAAGCATATACCTGCAGACATCCCGTTTTAACGTTTCAGCTGTGACACTCGTAAAATTGAAAATTTACCCCCGAGTATTGTTTCACTGAAGAATTAAAAAATATAAAACAGGGACCAGATCTTTGTTGTACTTGTTTCGGAACTAACAATTTGTACGGTTAATATACTTGTAGGATATTTTAAATGTCCTTAAAAGTTTCAATAAAATGGTTTCTTTTTAATAATTATATTATGTGTTATTTTTGTCTGACTTTGTCAGCGTAAGATAATTCTTAATACTGTGTGGTGTTCATTAAGGAAGTCCAGACGACCAATGGTGGCCAACCCGCAGTACGCGTGCGGAGGTATGCTGAGTGGCGAGCAGGAACACAAAAAGATATTCTTTTACTTCACCTACTACCAGTATAATAACGGGCCGCATGCCAGCCACTAGCTCTTGTAAGATTTTAAAAGTACACTTCAGGTAAAAATCGATTGTCTATATTTGCAAAATACACTGAAGTATCAATGTGCCAAAGAATAAGCTGAAAGCATAACTCCCCCCCCAAATTTTAGGGGAAGGCTTACATTGTGTAGTGAAATGAGAGTGAAGAGGAGAAAACTGGTAGGTAAAGAAAGCTTGAGGGAGGTGGCCAACTATGACTTGTTTTAGATTCTGCCAACAGTGACATTTAATTACGTACAACCACTTTGAATAACAGTATTAAAATTAGCTCTTACCTATTTGTCAAAACTCATTTTTAATTCTCAAGAACATAGTGTTACGACATCACAGAACAATCTACGTGTTTGTCGAATGTGCCAGAAGAATATCGCTCTACTGTGTGTGGCGTACGTGCTTGTAGACGCATTTGCGAGAGTCTTCTCGATGCCGCTAGCCGTGCGGACTGTATCAAGGGCGCAGGTATTTACGTAGTTCATATGGACGCTAAGACGCAATTAGGAATCGTCTAGATTTTCGGCGGCTATAAATACATGGCGGCAGCGGCCTTAAGTCAGTATAGCAACGATATATTTACAGTTCGGTTCGAGAATTATTATCGGGCAACATTACTGTTCGCGTTCAAGTGGTTATTAGTTAAGTGTTGTGTTTTATAATCGGACGGTATATTGTAATACAATTGTTTTTTAATATTAGTCGATATTTATTTGCGTGTGAACAATTTTTATTTGATTTGTTATAAGAGACTGTAATTACGAACTGTTAACTGTGAAAATTAAAGCTGGTGATTAGTTACTTAATTGGTGTATTGTACTTATTTTGTTTCCACTATCCAAGTATCCAAGTAGACCGTCGTAACAATATAAATCTGTTAATAATGATTTTTATAAAATCGATTCGGAATGTATTTTTTGTTAAAACACAGCGTGGCTAGAAACAAACAGAAAATCGTTACACATCTTCGTTAAGGAATTATTCAAATCAAAATTTCATAACAAAATTAAAAAAACAGTGTTGAAAAAATAGTTAATGTTAATTCACAGGACATGGTAGAGGCGACGAGGACAAGTTATACAAGACGGGTTTCCAAAAATGAGAGAGAGAGAGAGAGAGAGAGAGAGAGAGAGAGAGAGAGAGAGAGAGAGAGAGAGAGAAACATGTTTAAATGTTTAAATTAATTGTACGGAGTGTTTGCTATAGTATTGAATTTTTCGTGATAGTCTCCTGTTACACCATCACATAAAAGACGACGACGATGATGATGAGACAGGTTGACAGCCACACATGTTTATTAAATTAATTGTAGGGAGTGTTTGCTATAGTATTGATTTTTTCGTATTTCTCATTGTTATTACTATTATGTGATAGTCTCCTGTTACACCATCTCATAAAAGACGACGACGATGACGAGACAGGTTGACATCCACGATAGTGTGTGTGTGTGTGTGTGTGTGTGTGTGTGTGTAGTTGAAAATATTTCGTGTATCTGCTTATATTATATTCGCAGTATGGTGCAGAATCACTGTGCTCGGACTGCTCTCACACTTGTGTGTGATCTTTGTTGTGTATCTGTCACCATCACTTAAACACGAAGGGCTTCGCGAATCTCCTATGCACATGTACGTCAGATTTTTTCTTAATTAACAACCACTTCCCCACATTTTCTCAGCCGGTATAGGAAAATATCAGTCGGCTTTACTGAGTAACGGAGCGTGTAAACATATACTATCTGGTTTGGATGTCGATTGGTTCAAGTCAGTGATATACAGGGTAACTACCTCAAATTCTAATCTGCATCCACTTGATCGGTATTTTAGAGTAGTTAGTCTCCAAAAATATTTTCTGTATTTATGTAATCAGCCTCATTCCAGAAACGTCATTCCATCTTAAGTATCTAGCTGTGGAATTATTCAAAGGAGTATCGAAATTTTAAAATTTACATATTAAAAAATTTTGTTTAAATAGATTACAGGGCTATACCTAATAAATGCAAAACCCCGTTATTGCCATTTCCATTAAAACTATAATTATAATAACATAGATCAATTGTATTTATTATTTTTTTGTTTACATAATAAAGTACTTTGCACGTCGTCTTCGGCTTTCGCCAAATGAAAGGAAAAGATGATACCAAAGAACAATGATCTACCTTTTATGACAATTACGATGCGACCGATAGCAATAACACAATTGCTATCAACGTACACAAAGCTAATTAATCCGTTTTCTATTAATTTAATATTCGTTGTTATCAAACTATTAGTCCTGTTCTGTATTCATTAATACCAGAAATTTTCTATATATTCAGTTTTTAATGTTTGTGCGTGTGTAAATTTTAGTCTGTTTGTAAATGTGCTCTCAATTTTAATAACGTTAAAATATTTTTATTGATTAATGACTAAAAACGAACATCACGCAAACATCATTGCAAAAATCAAGTAATTTAAATCAAATAAACATTTAAGACACTCAGATGCTTTCTACTGAGGTGTCAGACGCTGTTGTCTGGTAAATAATAGCAACAAAAATTTCAAAAAATATTTTGCGTATAAATCACCCGCATGTGTGTGCAACGCGACTTTCTTTGTCTTGTGTCCACTTTGGTCTTGCCATCTTTTAGGACACGATGTATTAGGAGATTAGAAGTTAGGAGACATTGAATTCTAAAATGCTGCAATGTTCGCACCGTCAAATCCTCCTTGGCCATGGCACACACAGCCGTTTTGACCGAGGCGTTTAACGAGACGTGTAGCGAGTCGGTACGTCGTTCAGCTGTTTATTACCAAGACACACACAGCGGTGAGCGCCGCCTGCCGGTTTCAAAACAGAGTCGTATAGTCATCTCGAGCATCAACCCAGTCGGTTGTCAGTACTTCACGCGGTTGCTGTTTGCATGTTGTGTATATGTGTCTAGTCAGACACAGCGTTTTGTAGAGCGGTTTGTTTGTTTTTACTTTTTATTCTCCAGTTTTTCAACTGTATAGTTACATTTTATTGAAGTTGGATATAATTATATGTAATATTATATAAGTGATATAATTATTAAATAAAATTTATTTTAACATTATTATTAATCAAACATATTGATATTTAAACATATTAACATATATTATTTAAACATATTGAAAACTAAAGAATGGATAAAATTAATGTAGAACAATTAATTAATGAAGTACACATGCGACCGGCTCTATGGGACATGAAATTATCTGACTACAGTGACAGAGTAAAAAGAAAATTGTGCTGGGAGGAGATAACAGATGTTTTTGCCAAAGAGGATATGACAGAAAAGGAGAGAAAGGAGTTAGGTAAGTGAAGGACTTTTTTTTTAATCGAATAATCAACAATAATAGAAATAGATTAGTTATTTATTGAATTGTTGTTAAAGTACAGAGCAAATGTATCTCTTGCAGATAGTGCTTTTGAATTTCCTCTATGTCTCGTGTCTGCTAATACACTTTGCAAATTATGTTGTTCTGTGTCATCATTATGATATCTTATTCCATCTCTTGTCCTTACGTAGTTATGTAAAACACAGGTGGCTCTGATAATACTTTCAATCATATTTATATCAACATCTATGGATCGGTGAAATATGCGCCATTTGTTTGTTAAAATTCCAAAAGAACTCTCAATATATCTTCGTGCAGTCGATAAACGCTTATTAAACTTTTCTTCAACAGGGGACAAGATCTTTCCTCCGTAAGGCGTAAGCAAGTTTTCTGACAATGGAAAGGCTTCATCGCCTACCATTACATATGGAAAGTTTCCAGTTAAATTTTCAAACGAGCGTGGTGCAGGAATTTGTAAAGAACCGTCACACATCTTTTCGAAAAGTTTTGAATTTTTGAATATTCCAGAATCACTTGATTTTCCATATGATCCAACTTCGATGTAAGTGAAACAGTAATTGGCATCGAACATCGCAAATAACACCGTTGAGAAATACGTAGTTCTTAAAATTGTAAAACACTGAACCGCTATTAGGCGGCTGTTTAGTTCTTATGTGCTTGCCATCTATGGCGCCAATACAATTCGGGAAGTGTGCATATTTTTCAAATCCTTTTGCAATCTCAACCCATCTGTCTGTGGAAAATTGAGGCATAGTACCATCAACTAGACAGAGCCATATTGCATTACATACATCTTTTACAATAACACCAGCAGTAGTTCTTCCTATGCGAAAGTTGTAATGTAAATCAGTCAAAGAACACCCGGTTGCCAGGTACCTGAAATAAAGAAAGTACGACTTACAAACTGCAAACCACTTTTTTAGTACAAGAAGGGCTAAGACCCCTACGATTTTACAAAAAATGTTTGACGTTTAATTTCGACTGTTTATGGATTCTTCTTTAATTCAACTTGACTATAAATTTTGTTTAAAAAATATTTGCAATTTGAAATATTTTTTTTTTACAGGAGTTGTACTGCATAAAAAGTGGAAACATATCAGAGATAATTTTACAAGGGACTTACAACTAAGAAAAGGGAAGTCTGGGGACGGAGCTTCTAGGAAAGCGCCTTACATGTACGCACAACAGCTGGAGTTTCTGAGAGATACTGTGGAACCGAAACAAACGACCAATTCACTACAACCACCGGATGAGGAACAATTGAATGATGATGGGCCTTCAACGTCCACCATTTCAACCCCTGTTCAAACTGGAATTGGTAAAAAACCATTACATCCTGTAGAAGAAAGAATTATACATTCGTTAGACAGAATTGATAAAAGAGCTAACACGCAACCAGATGATGACAACCGGCACTTTCTGCTATCACTGCTACCACCTCTTGCGTCACTGCCAAAGAGAATGAATTCAAATTGTAGACTTGAGGTAATGCAAGTCCTCAATAAGTACGAAGGTTACGCTCTTCAGGAAAATCAACACTCAACATCCTTATTCCCAATACAACACGGACCTGCTTACTTACCACACCGACATCAATACGAAAGCCGCATCATTCGTATCAGCCACAACAGTATACGTTCAGAAAACAACTACAATTATAGTACTAATGCTTTTGTCACTTCCATATTCCATACGGAAATAGAAGTATGGTGACCGCGAAAAAAATCGTGTTCGAGATAAGGGCAGATACTGATTGTACTACCCTCAAAACATAAAGAAAAGTATTTTCCGAAAAGTGTATGTGTGTCTATGTGTAGAAATTTTTCTATGGCGAACGATAACTGCCGCAAATTCAAACAGAATTGAATGAATACATTTTTGCATATGTGCCCGAGTTGTAGAGGACTCAAGGCCTATTGATTTTGGTGAAGATCGGTTAAGGGAAAGGGGTAGTTTACCTTGCAACGTAACTTTTACGTTTTAACAAGAGTAAAGTACTTAATTTTGATAAATAAAGTATCCCGAAAAGAAGGGAATAATCCACTGTAGAAAGGTTAATGAAATATCTATAAATAAAAAGGGCAGTTGAAGGGCGAGGGGCTAATTTTTTTGTATTGATGTTATAAATTTATTCGACCGAAAACTTAAAAATTTCAATAAAATATTATCAATTGATATTGTTTCATGCTATGCAACCACGGATACGTAAACAAAATATTTTTTCGTTTTTAGAAATTCACAGATAAACGCCAGGCTGTATTCGCTTTCTTTCGTGTTGTTTAAATAAAAGATAATTTAATTCTTTATTTTTAAAATACAGTATTAACAAATATTAATAGGTACAATTCGTATTCTGATTATCTTTCTCATCGTTTTCACCAAAAGCATGCTGATATATTTGGTTTCGTTCTGAGTTCACATATAAAAATAATTTTATAATTAATTAGAACGTGGAAGTCATGTATGGTTCTCCATACCGATTTTTTTCGTTTTGGAAGTGTATGATACCTTGTCTGTGTTACTGTAATCGTAAATAAAGTCTAGTTTTGGGCATAGTTTTTGCCAATCTTCATCAGCGCTAACCCGTTTTCTTGTCTTGTCTTGTTAGGCATGAAGTAAGCGTCTTTCTTAATACAATACGGTAACATCGTGTATGATGTTTTAGACATGTATCCATGATAGACACATATTACAATAACACTACTAATACGATTAGTGTGATTTCTATACCCTAACAAATAAATCAGAATCTGTATTTTAAGTGACTTTGTGCGTTATTATTTCACAATTTACACATATTCTTGTGCAGTCCTTCAGATATTATAACTGTTGGCCTACATTCGATTTTATAAATGTACATTTTTCCATTCACATTCGTCAAAAAAGACAGAACATTGTGGACAAATAATAATAAATTTATCAGTCTTTGCAGAATTGAAGTAAACCTTACTTATAAACCAGTTTTTCTATTTAAGATGTACTATAAAGAAACAAAAATTATTCTTAATAAACATGAACTGGGAAATTTAATCTGGAAAACTAAAAATATAAAGAAAACGTTGTAGGAAATTCCGTAGGTTTTTGTGTTTATTTATAATTATCGGCAATAGCGTTAGTGAAAACATTATGTATCAGTTCCCCGCAGAAATAAAGACACCGTCCAAAAGTTTTTTGTGTCTAATAAGTATTACTAATTTAATTTGATAGGTGAATTTGTTGAAGATATTGGCGAGACCGTTTGTTTGTCAATTCCTATGATGCGCGACAGACCGCATTAAGTAGTATTTATTGATCCGGAAAGCGGACCCCATTTCAACGGGAAACGTTAAGAAGAGAAGAACAACAACAATCTTGTTTAAGCTGTACTAGTCCAATATATTTTAAAACAAAACAAAATAAAATTAAAGTTTGCTACACATTGTGAAACTGTAATCGTGAATTAACGCTGATTAATATTTACGATTTGTTCGCTATATAGGCCCACATGTTTAGTAGCTTCAATAACTAGTCAATCTGCCAGTTAATTTTTCAACCAGTTAGCGTTTAACAGAAATATACTGAACAAAATTAAATTATAAATAAATATAGATGCCCAAGGATGTCAGGAAAAACCCATGAAGCGAGGACAGGTGCTATCTGGACTTACGAAAGGAGGGAGAGAGATCGATCAAGAATGAAGCAGATATGGGGGAGGCGGATGTGTGAGGAGAAGAAGGGAGGAACCTGTTGAATCAAACGTAGTCCGCAGTGGCTCATACGAAAAAAAATACAGAATATTCCTTTTTATTTCGAAATACGATTATTAACTGAGCGGATTATGTAGGGTTACTATCGTAGTTGTTGTTATAACCTCGGTTGTTCTGGTATTGGTGGTCTCTGTCATTGGCACGCTGGTATCCATTATTGTTATTATTTGTAGGAGAGTTACGGTAGTAGTGGTTGTTGTTATTTGCCGCATTATTTCGTGGATAGTTGTTATTGTTATTCTGGTTTTGGTAACCGCGTTGATAGTGGTTACCGTTGTTGTTGTAACTATTGTTCGGTCGTTGCCCGTTGTTTTCATATTGGGCGTCGCGGCGACCATTATTTCTATTTATTTCATCGTTCCTTCGTCTGTACTGGAGGAAGTTCTTCTCTGGTTCCATCTCCGCTAATAATGTTGACATCTCCTCGATGGTTTGTATGCGTCCGTTTATACGGCCTCTTGTAATTTCTCCACCATAGTGGTAAGCTAATAGCCTCACTAAACATAATGTTGGAATTGCAGGCTCTAAATGTCTGGCTATGTTTATTTTCCCAAGAAAATATGCGGTTGGAGTTTGCTTGCCGTGCAGGTCATATCGGCCCAATCCTATGTCACTTCTTATCATGTGTTGCGTGGCATCAGACCAATATTTAGATTTGAATTGTTTTTTAAATTCTTGGAAGTTTTGTATACTCGGCCGCATCGCCGTCCACCAATTGTCACAGACCTTTCGGAACATTTCGTCCAGCATGCTCCTGATCACAAACCATCTGTCTTCTCCGGTTTTGGCTATTTTCTCTTCTACTCGTTCTAAGAATAGCATGGGGTTCCTTCTATAATTTTGGAAATCGATAACTTCTCGATTTTCCTCGCATGTTGTATGGGCACCGGTACATTGTCTGTTTTTTAGGGAATTAATTTCATCTCTATGGGCAGTTGTTTGGTCTTGTACTCGATTGAGACTAGTACTCATACCTTCTAACCTTTCTCCCATCACTGCTTGGTTGGTTCTTATATTTTCAACTCGTCCATTCGTTTCTTCCCGGACGCTCAGTATCTCTTGGTTCATCCGCTCACACTTTTCCTTGGTCTCGGATTCTACCCTTTTAATTTCAGTCACCTGTTTTTCCAGCTTCTTGTCCCATTCTTCCTGCAATTGCCGGTTATTAATTTCCATCTTGTTATTCCACTCCTCTTTTAATGACTCTTTGTTTTCATCCAATTTTTTCATGGTCTCTTGGTAATTTTCCTTCAATTCTTCCCTCAATGCTCTATTATTTTCGTCTATTTTCTCCTCCATTTTACTGCTATTCTCCTTCAATTCTCGGCTCAATTCCTCCTTTGTTTGTTTATTATCACTCTTTATTTCGTCCATTAGTTTCTTATTACTCTCCTCCATAGACTGTTTACTGTCCTTTTTTAATTCCTCCTTCAATTTTTCTAAGTTCTTCTTATTACTCTCCTCCGTTCTCTTACTAGTTTCCTGCATTAATTCCATCATACATTTGAACATTTCTTGCGTCTTCTCGCCTTCCGTTTGTGTGGTTTCTTCTGGTTGTTTCTCCGGATCCTTCCTTGTTATAATTTCTATTTCCTCAATCGGTGTCGCTTCTTTGTCTTCCATGTTTAACTCGTCTACCTTCTCGGTTTCGGCCGCTCTTTTGCGTGATACTTCTCGCTTCCTCATTTTGTTTATTTTTTGTTTGTTTGTTTACAAATTATAATTTAATTTATATTAAATTACACGCCCCACGTTCACTTCAGATCTTCTCCCGGGTTCTTGGGTCTTCTATTTCATATAATGGTTGTTCTTCTCTTGGTGTAAAAAGTTCATGTTATGTACCTCTAACTGTATTAATATGTTTGTATCGTTTTTTCACTGTTTATTCTATATTATGTAGGACGTTTTACAAACGCGTCTATCCGCTAAGATCGTTGTCAAAGAAGTCTCATTTTATTTATCCGAAATTTCTGGTTGCTAAGGGTAAACTTGGAATCTGGTTGGTTAATTCGGATATACATTGTCATATACTTTCATTATTTCAAAATCTAAATTTGTTCAAAATCTTTAAATTAACATAACTTTTCTGTACTGGTTGGGAATTTAAAACCATTATCAGCATTATTTTGATCTTTACATTTGTGACACATAGACACTAAACATGCCTACTTTTACTTAAAAACTACAGATGTTACAATTTTGTTATTTGAAATTTTCTTAAATAACTTGAGATGTATTATTTTGTTTCTATATTCGTTGTGTACACTATTAACTATAAATATATTTATCCTTCCACATTTGTTTTACAAAATCTCTAACATTATTATCTGAAATTTACAAAAGTTGGTTTCACCTGGCCTATGTACTGGTGTTATTTTCATCACCATGTTTAAAACCTTTAACAGTTAAATTATCTTTTAACAATCATAAAAACTGTTTAACACATAACATTATTTTAACAAATTAATTTTTACATTTATACATTCGATTTTATAAATGTACATTTTTCCATTCACATTCGTCAAAAAAGACAGAACATTGTGGACAAATAATAATAAATTTATCAGTCTTTGCAGAATTGAAGTAAACCTTACTTATAAACCAGTTTTTCTATTTAAGATGTAATATAAAGAAACAAAAATTATTCTTAATAAACATGAACTGGGAAAATTTAATCTGGAAAACTAAAAATATAAAGAAAACGTTGTAGGAAATTCCGTAGGTTTTTGTGTTTATTTATAATTATCGGCAATAGCGTTAGTGAAAACATTATGTATCAGTTCCCCGCAGAAATAAAGACACCGTCCAAAAGTTTTTTGTGTCTAATAAGTATTACTAATTTAATTTGATAAGTGAATTTGTTGAAGATATTGGCGAGACCGTTTGTTTGTCAATTCCTATGATGCGCGACAGACCGCATTAAGTAGTATTTATTGATCCGGAAAGCGGACCCCATTTCAACGGGAAACGTTAAGAAGGAAGAAGAACAACAACCTTGTTTAAGCTGTACTAGTGCAATATATGTTAAAACAAAACAAAATAAAAGTAAAGTTTGCTACACATTGTGAAACTGTAATCGTGAATTAACGCTGATTAATATTTACGATTTGTTCGCTATATACATGTTTAGTAGCTTCAATAACTAGTCAATCTGCCAGTTAATTTTTCAACCAGTTAGCGTTTAACAGAAATATACTGAACAAAATTAAATTATAAATAAATATAGATGCCCAAGGATGTCAGGAAAAACCCATGAAGCGAGGACAGGTGCTATCTGGACTTACGAAAGGAGGGAGAGAGATCGATCAAGAATGAAGCAGATTTGGGGGAGGAGGAAGTGAGAGGAGAAGAAGGGAGGAATCTGTTGAAACAAACGTAGTCCGCAGTGACTCATACGAAAAAAAATACAGAATATTCCTTTTTATTTCGAAATACGATTATTAACTGAGCGGATTATGTAGGGTTACTGACGTGTTGGCATCACGTCTGTTGACGTATCACTGATTTGATTATTACGTAAGGTCAGTTTCACTGTAATGAAAGATTAGGGCTATATAATTGGCATTGTTTACGTCTGGTCGTTGACCCCCCCCCCACAAGAATGGAGTGTGACCATCGCTCAAGACATTGCGTACAACAACAACAACAACAACAACTACAGTACTACTATTACCATTTTCTAGTATTACTAGGTCTGTCACTGGTGCTATTACTATATTTATTTACATAGTGTAAATTATCTTAATTATAGTTGCATACCATTCAATTCCCTAGATTGGAAAGGTTACCAAAGGGACTTTATGTTGTGATAAATTCAAGAAAGTGTGTAATGCTTGCTTCAGCAGTGGATCTTACAGCAAACGTACTTTGATGTAAAAGTGGGACTGAAGGTCACCGTTGACAGCTACTTTAGTAAAGTTCAGCTGCAAAGAACAACTAAAAAAGAAAAGAAAAGAAAAGAAAAAACAAAAAACAAAGTATTTAAGTGATTATTTTGTGATGTTGAGTGTGAGATGAATTTTGAAAAGGGGTTATAAGAATGTGATTGATTTTTTTTATGAATGTGTGCTGGTTGATTTCACTTGCACATACCCTGGAGCTCATACAGAGTCTGGACGTGATGAGGGCCGTCAGTACTTGTCGATTTTGATTGTGATTTGTCTCCTGGATTAGACTACGTGTTTTATAGCACCCCGTTATATGGTAATTGTTTATTGAGGGCGTTGCGTTGCAGTACCATGTATTTTGAATGCGGTTATGGTCCGACCAAGGGCATGGATGTGATAGTTTATATTTTCGATTATATCGAATTTTATGTGTACTTGGTGGATGGTATGTAGTGAGTTAGTTTGGTTGTTTTGTGTCGTGTTCTCTTCTGGGCATTTTATGTGGCTGTTTCTCTGCTTTTATGACACCCATCTCGTCGTATCGCTAGAGCATTCTGGAGCCGCTTGTACGATCAAGTTCTTCCTGTCGTTCTCTTTAATTATTGCTTTTACGTGGTGTGTGTGCGTGGATTGCGCGGTCATGTCCATTTCTGTGAATGTGGACTTGTTTGTCAAAGATGAGCTCGAGTGGGAGGTCCGGTTCCGGGGACGGAAGCCGCAGGAGACTGTTGTTTCATTAAGGAAGCAACTCCGCGAGGCTCTTGCCTCCGGTGAGGCACCGAGTGGGAGAGTATTACTTACGGATGTCACAGCCGAGGTGGAGCTGTGCTCGGAAAAATTTTCAGAACTGCGCGATTTGGCCGAAAGCCTGCAGACGGCGGCACCCACCTCTACGGCTAGACAGAGGGTACGCCAACGTTTACAACATGTTCTATGCCGTTTACAGAATGCTGAATCACAGGCTACCACCTCGGAATTAGAGAAAAATGTTGTCACTCTTAGGGAGCAAGTGGCGATGGCATTGCGGGAGTTTTCTCTCGGCCAGCGTCGCCACGTGGATGCGAATTCCGGTTCTTCTTCATCTTCTGTTGAGACGGCAGCCAGGGTGGAACCCCCTGCCCACGTTCCTGCCTTTTCGGATATGGCTACAGCGAGCTATCACAAGCTCCCTAACCCACTGTCGGATGTCATTCAGCGTCTCCCAGTTGTCGATGGTCTGGATCCCGAGGCGCTTTTGAGATTCTTGCGCATATTTTTTCAGTTGGCCGATTTCCCTGGGCTGTCGGAGCGGACTTTGCTTGAGCTCATTTACCCGTACTGTCGGGGATCTATGGCTGAGCGCGTGACAAGTACCCTTAGGGATGGCGGTGGCATTGACCATTTCCATCGGGAAGTCCTGGACGCTTTCGTACAGGGAAGGTTACACGACCGGTTAAGACATAAACATTTTTATAGAGTTCAAGCAAGCGGAGAGTCCCTTGCTCATTTCATTTCCAGTGTTAAAGACGCGGCCCGGATCCTGAGGCTGGGGTTGTCTGAGTCTGAAGTTATTCACACTATTTTGGAGGGCGTGACGCCGGAGGAACGGTCACGTTTGACATTTGCTGTCCGCCCCCAAAGCTTTATTGATTTGGACCGGCTGTGCGCCGAGTCAACCATTATACGGGGTAATGACGATATTAGAGCCCACGAGGCTAGGAGGCGTTCAGATCGCCTTCATTTAGAGCGACGAGTCGGGCAGCCCGGGTCTTGGGGTCCTCGGCCTGCGCCGGTTCAGAGCTGTGAGGTACGAGAGTTATTCTGTTCTAGGTGTCATAGATCCGGTCACGTTGCGCGCTATTGTAACGATGCTAGACGGCGTCAAGGGACTTCCCGAAATGGTAACTTTTCAAAAAACGTAAGCTCTCGGGGAAGATAAGTAGGGAGTGGTCTTCCCCGTTAGGCCGTTCTGTTCCAGTTTCACTTAACCCCAGGCGGGTAGTAAATCCCGGATCATCTGGCTCCAAGGTCCTGCGAACTGTCCCCAACTACAGTTCAGTATGCCCCTTCCTGTCGATCGAGTTGAAAAAGGGTCAGCTCAGAGCCTTGGTTGACTCTGGATCAGCCCGATCCATTATTTCATCTAGAGTATGTGAGGACCTTGAACAACAGGGCTTACTATTAGGGTCGGATCGGTCTTCCGTGGTATGCTGGACTGCATCGCGGGAAATTCTGCCCATCTCCCGGGTGGTTTCCCTAAGTATTAAAATCGAGTGTTTTTCATGGGTGTGGCGGTTTTTGGTTTCTCCGGCTCTGGGAGTCGACTGCATTGTGGGTGCCGATTTCATCTCCAAGAGTGGTCTCGTTTTAGACATACAAGGGCACCACTGTTATTTTAAATTCAATCGGGAGGTTGTCATTCCTTTCCTTGGGTACCAGGGAGCCAAGGGAGGTATCCAAGAGGTTGTGTGTCCCGATTCAGAAAGAGACCATCTCACTCCGTCCCAGAAGCATGCTTTGGATCATTTGTGTGAGCAGTTCCCCACTGTATTAACTCCCAACTTGGGGCTCACACATCTTTTGGAGTATAAGATCCGTTTGACGGACTCCGCTGTAGTACGTTCACACCCATACAAATTCGCTCCTCCAAAGATGGATGTTCTTAGAGAGAAGGTTCAAGAGTTGCTTAAACAAGGGGTCATTGAACCTTCCAACTCAAGTTATGCAAGTCCAGCATTTCTGGTGCCCAAGCCTGGGGGTAAACAGCGTATGGTCATAGACTATCGCAAACTAAATGCTAATATTGAGGTGGATTCAGTTCCTCTTCCCGATTTACATTCCGCTTTCGATTGGTTTAGTGGGGCCAGGTACTTCACCATCTTTTACCTCAATGCCGCTTATCATCAGATTCCTCTGTCTAAGGAAAGCCGCCCTTATACGGCATTCTGTGTGCCATGGAATCTTTATCAATATACTAGAGTACCCATGGGTCTGGCCGTGGGGGCTCAAACCCTCACGCGACTACTCGACACTGTATTCCATGATGTGAAATTTAAATTCATTTTCAATTATCTTGATGACCTCTTAGTCTACAGCAAAACGTTCGAGGAGCATCTGGGTCACCTGAGAGAGGTGATGTGCCGATTGAGGAGTGCTGGCCTCACTATCAATCCAGACAAAGTCAAATTTGCACAAAAGAGTATTTCGTTTTTGGGCCATCTCGTCTCATATGGGGGTGTGACGGTCGACCCGGAGAGGACACAAGGCATCCGAGATTTTCCTCACCTTGGGATGCGAAAGGTGTTGCCAGATTCGTTGGCATGGTCAATTTTTATCGTAGATTTATCCCTAATGCCGCGGAGATTGCCGTACCTTTAAACGAACTCAGAAAGAAGGGTACCAAATTTGTGTGGGGAGAGAGGCAACAGCGGGCCTTTGACACCCTCAAGGAGGCGATCGTCTCTCCCCCTGTGCTGAGGATGCCTGACTTTTCAAAAAAATTTATTTTGCAAACGGACGCGAGTTCTGTTGCGCTCGGGGCGGTTCTGTCCCAGGAATTCGATGGTGCTAGGCAGCCGGTGGCATTTATATCCCGAACCTTGACCCAACAAGAAAGGAAGTCTTCAGTGTATGAACTAGAGTGTCTTGCTGTCGTGTACGCTCTAGATAAGTTCAGGCGTTTCTTGGAACACGCTGAGTTCCTCCTGGAGACCGATAATCAGGCTCTCTCCTGGCTTCTCGCTCATCCCCGGCAGCTGGGTAAAATAGGGCGTTGGGTGGTCAAGATCTCATCCTTTAAATTCAAAGTGCAACACATCCGGGGAACACAAAATGTTGTTGCAGACGCCTTGTCACGTATGTTCTCACAACCCAGCGAAGCCAATTCTGAGCAACCCTGTTCCGTTCTGCTGGATTTTCCTTTGGCTTTTACTGATGTGTTACCCCATCAGTTAAATGATGAAGAGTTGTGTCCTATCATCCAACACCTAAAAGAGGGTAACGTGCAGGTTCCATATTTTCTGTCCAAGGGCGTCCTGTGCTGCCGAGAACGAAAAGGACGTGCCCCGAAGGTTGTGCTGCCTAGCAAACTCGTGCCAATGGTCTTCAGTTACTATCATGATTCCCCAATAGGTGGCCATAAGGGAATTTCGAAGACCATTTCCAGTATTAGGAGGCATTTCATCTGGAAGGGCATGGACAGGGACATCGCGGCTCGTGTGAAGGCATGTCATCTCTGTGGCTTGAGTAAGCCTGCTCAAAACACTAAATTGGGTCTATTGTCATCTGATGTGGCGAGCAAACCAATGGAGAAGTTATTCATAGACTACGTGGGACCTTTCCCTCGTAGCAAGTCGGGTAACGCTTACCTACTTGTTTGTGTGGATGCTTTTTCCAAGTTTGTCTGGCTACTGCCTTTACGACAGGCAAACACTCGCTCAACCATCCTTATGCTACAGTCCCATGTCTTTCAGCATTTCGGTTTTCCGTCCACCATTGTCTCTGACAATGGACCACAGTTCATTTCGAAAGATTTCCGGCGAATGTGTTTCGCTAACGGCATCAAGCATGTGACCACTTCCCCGTACTACCCTCAACCGTCCCACGCGGAGAGATTTAACCGGAATCTCCGTTCAGCTCTCATCGCCTACCATGCTGAACAACAGGATTGTTGGGACCTCAATTTGAAGTGGTTGCAATTGGCATTTAACACGGCCCTACACGAGAGTCACAAGGCCGTACCCTTTGAAGTCATGTTTGGTTTCTCGCCAAGTTTGCCGTTGGACAATTTGTGGCACATTGAGGATCTTCTACCTAACGATCCGAAGGTCACGACTGTGGACAGATGGCGGGAGGTCCGAAGGAATTTGCTTCGTGCGCACGAACGCGTCCGTAGTCGCTACAATCAGGGGCGAACTCCGAACCCATTTAAGATTGGCGACTTGGTCTACTGCCAGAGCCATCCGATCAGCTCAGCCATAGATAGGAGGGCCGCTAAATTATGTTATCGTTGGTCGGGACCATACCGCATTCTTCGGTTTGTGTCGCCCGTTACAGTGAAATTGGGTGATCCCGGTGGGGATGTTGAAAGAGTGACCACTCATATTTCCAAGCTAAAGTTTTGCCATAGGGCATGAGTTCGTGGTGACAGTTTGTCCCATAAAACAAAAAGGGGGGATACTATTTGGGTCCCTGGATCTCAGTTATTAGATTTGGGAGGCCTTGGTGGTCGGTACTCAGAGCAGGCGCCTGCGATTCTTCTCTTTCTCCTGTTCTTTTCTGTCTCTTATATCTGCATGCGGACCAGGGCCCGGCGAGTATGCAGGACTCACACTTACATCTTCTCTTTCAGACACACATTCACTGACTCACACCTCTTCTTTCTGCTTTTCGTTTTCCTGTGTTACCGAACCCACCAAGAGCGATTTAGATTCTGAGATCAAAAGTTTTTTGTGTCTAATAAGTATTACTAATTTAATTTGATAGGTGAATTTGTTGAAGATATTGGCGAGACCGTTTGTTTGTCAATTCCTATGATGCGCGACAGACCGCATTAAGTAGTATTTATTGATCCGGAAAGCGGACCCCATTTCAACGGGAAACGTTAAGAAGGAAGAAGAACAACAACCTTGTTTAAGCTGTACTAGTGCAATATATGTTAAAACAAAACAAAATAAAAGTAAAGTTTGCTACACATTGTGAAACTGTAATCGTGAATTAACGCTGATTAATATTTACGATTTGTTCGCTATATACATGTTTAGTAGCTTCAATAACTAGTCAATCTGCCAGTTAATTTTTCAACCAGTTAGCGTTTAACAGAAATATACTGAACAAAATTAAATTATAAATAAATATAGATGCCCAAGGATGTCAGGAAAAACCCATGAAGCGAGGACAGGTGCTATCTGGACTTACGAAAGGAGGGAGAGAGATCGATCAAGAATGAAGCAGATTTGGGGGAGGAGGAAGTGAGAGGAGAAGAAGGGAGGAATCTGTTGAAACAAACGTAGTCCGCAGTGACTCATACGAAAAAAAATACAGAATATTCCTTTTTATTTCGAAATACGATTATTAACTGAGCGGATTATGTAGGGTTACTGACGTGTTGGCATCACGTCTGTTGACGTATCACTGATTTGATTATTACGTAAGGTCAGTTTCACTGTAATGAAAGATTAGGGCTATATAATTGGCATTGTTTACGTCTGGTCGTTGACCCCCCCCCCCCACAAGAATGGAGTGTGACCATCGCTCAAGACATTGCGTACAACAACAACAACAACAACAACTACAGTACTACTATTACCATTTTCTAGTATTACTAGGTCTGTCACTGGTGCTATTACTATATTTATTTACATAGTGTAAATTATCTTAATTATAGTTGCATACCATTCAATTCCCTAGATTGGAAAGGTTACCAAAGGGACTTTATGTTGGGATAAATTCAAGAAAGTGTGTAATGCTTGCTTCAGCAGTGGATCTTACAGCAAACGTACTTTGATGTAAAAGTGGGACTGAAGGTCACCGTTGACAGCTACTTTAGTAAAGTTCAGCTGCAAAGAACAACTAAAAAAGAAAAGAAAAGAAAAGAAAAGAAAAGAAAAGAAAAAACAAAAAAATCCAAAGCAATTTGTATGGTGTAGCAGCTATATTCATATCTGACAAAAATGTGTTTTCTTAAAATTAATATTTTATTATTTTTACGTAAATTTTTTTCAGCTGCTGTAAAAGGCGAAGGACACAATTATTTCATGCTAATTGCAGTGTACACTGATTATAAAAACATTAGCTTAGAAAAAGTTTAAATCGATTAAAATTAATAAATATTTTTAAAAGTCAAAACTTTGAGACAATTTTTTGCAATTTTTACAGAATACAGTATTTGATATGCTACTCCCATTACGTCACCGTGGGCAGGCATGTTGTCATTAGTCTCTCTCTGTGAGAACCAAGTAACAGGAACCCATCACATTACAGGAGGACACTGTTACAAACATTTAGGAATCCTGTATTTCTTTTTATGAACAGTGAATTAATTAATTTATTAAATTCAATTATTATTTGTTAGTGTTTTTTAATCCTCAAACGCAATTGTTGACCTATGAATATCATCATATTGTATCAAGCGAATTTTGTTCACTGAAATAATAACGGTATTAAATTCGTAGCTGGCGTACTTGTAGATTCGAAGGTGAGATATTGAACAATAATTTTAATTTTGAGGAAAGAATAATTAATAATTATATTTATTTAAATTAATACATATTGTATAGTTACAAATCCAGTCTTTACAAATTTTAATTTATTTATGTATTGTTTAATTCGTTTTGTTTAATTTGTAAAATCGGAAAAATTAGTTTGTAGTGAAAAATAGCTGTCGACGAATTGTTGTTGGTTCTCTCGCAGTATTTCGTGGTTTTTCGTAGGTCGCCGTAGATTCTGTTCCTGCTAAAACAAACCCAAGTTACTTACTTACTGTAACTGAAGTTCTCGACGGTTGACCATTTCGTAAATAATCGGGTCAGCGCTCTGCGGTGCCACCTGTGAAAGTATTGCTCAATCTAGCTATTGACTGTACTGTCTAAGTAATAAAAAGTCGTCAACTCTTTTTTCGGATATGAATTATAATTTTTATTTACAATTTGGATAATATTCAATCGTTACGTTTAAAATTTAATACAGGCTGTTTGCCTAATCAATCATTGACTTAACATTGCTCTTGATCTCAGGGTTTTGAACATTATTTAAATTATTGAACATCATTTAAAATGGTTAACATAAAATTTCACAATAATTTTAGAACCTTGGTTCGTTATGATTACAGTTCTTCAGTGGTTCCTTTGAGCCTGCAAAATACAATAAGAACAAGAAAAAATGTCGGCACTACTGTTTAACATTTAGTAGGCGGCGTTAATTATCATAAAACAATAAAAATATTAAGTGGTTTTATGAGCCATTACCATTGAATAAAAAATATAGTCGACTGTGGTCAATCCCATATTGGTTTTACGCATAATGAAATAATCCTTACAATAACAATTAACCTGAAACGGTCTCAAAATTATGAACATACAGTCGTAGCATTGACTGCGATCAACCTTGGCTTTAGTCTAGGCATACTCATTCAAATATTTAAAAATAAAATTACCATTGAACGTTTATATTATAATGAACATGGTTATTAGACTGACTGGTGTCAATGGGGACACAACGTCAGGCATACTGGGTTATAATAATGTGCCGTACTGGGTTCGGCAGCGTATTATAAGAATTTTAAAAACGAGCGCCGCTGACGTCACGCACGGCCACACGGCTACGGTAGTTTGTTGTTGGCACACAAATGTTGTGCAGCTACGCAATACAGCTGGCGCTGCCAGCTGTTTCTGTACGTTCCTGCATCCAGAGTTTACTTGGCTAGGCCGACACATTGAATCGGCCTCATTTCTATTCTATCCTCCAACCTGGTCATCTGCTCTCGACTGGCGGCTACCGTTTGTTCTGGACTTCCTCGGCTATCACTATGGTTGGCTAGATAAAGTGTAGCTCCAGGTATGTACAAGTCAGCGGGTTCTGAAAATATTCTAACCCCAAATATATTTTTACGTTTCAGCCTCTTTATAAATTTATACTTGTGTGTGTGTGTAGAGCAGTTTTCGATGTGTGCGTTAACGCGATTACCAAATTAAATTGATATGAGTGTAAATGTTGTGGGCTAAATTGACTTCAATAAAGAAAATACTAAAGCATCTCGCACTCAGCTGTGTTTGGTGTTATTAACAGTTATGAAATGCGTAATTAATTAATTGTCATATTTCAACGAAATACTTAAAAGGTAGTTGGTACATAAGTGAAATAAGTCACAGCTGAGCAGCTTAATACTGTTTAATATGAATTAGTGGCGATGTGTGTGTGCTGTTGATGTGTAAAGTTAGTGTTGGAAGTTAATGTGGACGGCCTATGTGGCGTATTTTCTTTATGACACCCTCTACAACCTATTGTATGTCCAAGTGCTCGAACAAGGGCGAGATGGGTGTCGGGTGGACGTACATCTGTCCACCCTAATGGCAGAGACGATCTTATAGCCACGATGCCGTCAGTCGAGGACAACTTAGGACTCTTCCAACGCTAAGCTGCGCCCGGGACTTGTGACACGACTGTGACATCACTGATCCGCGCCTATACGGACTAAGTACACCGGACAATCCAGGTGGGAAAATTCTGATTATCTATTTCTCTCTCTCTACAACATGGTGAATGCGCAGAAGCCGCCAGAAGCTCACTCGTGAAGTTCTGAACGTTAGACTCTAGCACAAACTCTCATGTTCAATTATGATTATTGCATGTGTGAACATTACCGCAGTACACCTAATGAAGTATCTTATAACTGTATCATGTGTAAGAAATTACACACATACACACACATCCGCAGTTTGCTGTAAGATCTAACTTTTCATCTAATTAAGACCATTAGGGAGTTAATTATCTTGTGCTATCTTGTCATCTGGTCATGGCTGAGTTTTAATCACGAAATGGGGGCTGTCTGATGCTTTAGATGAGAAACTATTTTCTTTCACACACATACTTAGCGCTTAATGATTAAAGTCAGGGTCGTTTAGCTGGTTGAGTTTCGGGGCGGTCACTTACATTCTCTGGTGTGAACTACCAAGGCAAATCTATGCTTAGGAGCTGAGATATTCAGTTTACGCTGTCATTTATATTTGTACATATCTATACATATTAGGGTGCATTCATTTACTGTCGTTGGAATGGGTTTATGAGGAAGTTAGTGCTGAAATGAGGGATGTTTTGTTATTCATGTCGTATATGTGTTTGTGTGTGTAATTTTACTATATTTTGCTGGGGGAATATGTAATGGATTTAAAAAAGAGAAAAACCATAAATGTGCTTACTGAGACAACAGGCTAGCCTATTTGATACTATACAACACTTATGGATTAGTATTGCTTTTATGAATGAGATTATTACTAACTTTGACTCATACATAATCAGGCAGAAATTTTGCAATTATGCTAATATCAAATTCACTTACTTTGTGACATTATGAATTAATTGATATACATATATATATATATAATTCTGCCTTTAATGGTGTGCTCACACAATCAAGAACTTGTCATTTATGTAACATCTTGCATGTTTAATAAAGCACACGCTTGTTGGTTAAAAGACTTTCTTTTTCATTTGCAAGTCCTGTCATTCACCTGGGGGGACATGTCTGTAATTGTATTTGGGCCTTGCACAGTTTTGCTCCTCTAGGTTTTTCACCTAGTTCTAAATATGATGTCTCTCCCCTTTTACAAAAAAAAAAACTTAAACAAAAAAAATAAAATTAAATAAAACAAAAATTCAAAAAAAATTACAAAAACTTAGAAAAATAAAAGGGGGGTTTCAATAAAACATTAACTATCCCAAAATCGGGTATCATCTTAATTTAAAATCTCAAAAAAGTTTACATAAGTATAATGAAGAATAATTCATTTAAAGTTTGTCAGTTATTATTGTCTATCTTATACACTCTATAATATATAGCACTCTAGTAGTTCAAACAATTTATAACCTCTCATTAGTAGTTTGTCATTGATTATTTTATTTCGACTGGGTTCGATAACTTGTAATAAATAAATAAAATTCTTATTTATTCCTACAAAAACAAAATTATATTTGGTTCATTAATGTTTGTGAGTGACTATTTCTCAGTTTATTTGTTCACTATGAACCTCGTTATTCTATTATGGTTGGTTCCATGTTTAAAATTTATAATCTGAAAAATCTCTGTTTTTTCATTAATTATTAATAATAATTAATTCACACTATACTCCCTTTTATTTCACTTCAATTGCCACTTATTTATGCATTGGACAATTGCATTTCGCTATCAATAAGCGTTTTAGTTGAACACACGACACTAAAAAATTTGAAGGTTAGGATGTCCCTTCTGTTTACTATTTACACCGCACAGCTGATCTCTTGAAATCGACTGTATCCGCGCACAGAAATTGTCCGTCGTATCGCTTCGTTAGTCTGATGCAGAATAATAAAATTCTTTGTCTTCTTCGCTGTTCCTATATCGGGAGCACATACCCCCCGGTCACTTTTGATGGATTCCATTGGTTAAAAATGCGGACATTCTATCTCACCCCCTTGTGAATTAATTGAAATTGTCAATGACTTCGGGTTGGAGAGTTCCGTTTGTTGTATTCTCGCATTTTACAAAATAAATATAATTTCTTTAAAATTGGTTTAACGTCCTTGTTATTTGAGTATTACTTAATATGATCACATCATGTTATCACAATTAATCTGTTCTTTAAAATAAGTCCTCACAAGACATGTGTGAGTTTAATAATAAGAAAGTTAATTCCTTACTTATGACTATTATATTTTCATTATATTTTTACATGATTAATTATTAAAATTTACCAAATGATGATTACATTTCATCATATGGTTCCTTTGAAGTTTATTTATAATAATAATTATTACCATGATTGTCTAAGATGAATTAAATTACTATATTTGACCCATGCTTTCTATGGCCTAGGCCCTAGAGCATGGTCAGTTAGATTTACTTTATTTATTGGCATAATTTGTCCTGTTCACTTTTTTTACAGTGATATAGATATTCTAAAATGTCCATTACAACTTCTGGGCAACTTAGTTTTCATTAGAATACAATTATTTGCTTGTTTTTAATGTAGCATTTATTGTTCATAGTCTTAGTATGCCAGGTCATTTTGATTTAATTCTGAGTTAATGATATACCCATCTTTATGTGGTTCTTTTAAGTATAAATTGTCTTTACAGTGTAAAGGTTGTTTTGCAATGGTTGTCCTTTTATAATTACATGTGATATTGTTAATAATTCACCAATACTTCTTGCAGCTAGTGTGGTCAGACAGTGACCTCAATTTTCCTTAATTCTGGTTAAATTAGGTTTTCATAATAATCATTGTATACTATAATAGTGGTAATACATATTATATTGCATATTTATGACATTGTTCTTGACTGGTTTATATTATTATAGAAATTCTGAGTGTGTTTAATGTGTACACTTTTCTGTCCAATTTCAGTCTGTGTATTTGCATTAAACACCACACATACCACTTTCAATTAATAAAATTGTATCACTAGGTTGGTCTTTATAATGTCTTCTATCATTTTTTCATAACTTACACTAGTTTACATCGTTTTGGTCTTATTTTATACTAATTACAAGCTGATTTACAGCCAAGTTGAGGTTACCTGGGACCCCCCTATAGACAACAATGGACTGTGTTTTGGCTATCTGGTTTCAATGTCTTACAGGTTATTATTTAACACTTTTACACTTGTTAATTATTATTTACTATCTCTTTATGATTTCTACCTGTCTACAGGTGGTTACTGGGTTCTTTTTTGTTATTTTATTCGAATTTGCCAGTATTAAAAGTATGCCTGGTACACTGTTCTTACTAAGATAATTACTCTATTCTTATCATTCATTATTCTCTTTCATGGTTTTGATTAATTTAATTAATGTTATTCTTTTATTACAATAAAGAGTTTTTTGTCATGGTTTGTCTTTGGTACTGTCTGTCTATGTCTGTGTCTCTTTGCTGTTTCTTAATCCTGTAGATTCTTGGCTTTATTAGTTTCATTTTCTGTTGATACATATACTAGGCTCATTATTTCGCACATTTGTTAATTCTTCTGTGTTTGTTATCTTGCTTGTGTTTATTTATATTCTTCAGTCTCTTGTTAATGCTGAATGTCATTGTACTTTAGTTTTGTCCTCTCACTTACCATATCTGTTGGGTCATTTGGTTAATCACATTATTAAGTTGTCTTCTGTACTTTCTTCTTTATCACTACTTATTGTTCTTTGGTTTACTGAGTTAATTACATTAATTGTTTTATTGAGTTCTTGCCCCTTGTATAATACTTTGTACAGAGTTACTTAGTTATCATTCCTTTCTTAGGTGTTCTGGTGTTAGTTTATGAGTGCTTCATTCTTTATCTTTTGTTGTTAACTTTATTGTGAAGATATTTTATGTACTATTACAATATTTGTACATTATTATTATTATTATTAATTTAACAGTTTAAGTTTAGTATAATAATAGTACGGTATAGTTTATTATACACTAGCTATTACCCGTGGCTTCGCACGCGAATATTTGACTTTTAATAAGTATTTTAATATAATTTTTATTGTCTATTTCTATATAGCGTTCTGTCAGATCGTATAACAATTTTGTACTCATTAGTCAAATTCTCTCCAAAGCTGTTTTTAACACTTGTACTACTTTAACTTGTAAAAAATTATTATGTCGGTGCAACAGCCTTTGGAGATTTAAAAGTACCCGTTTATAAAGCCTTTGGAGATATTTATAAAGTGCCTGTTAAGTTAAAAACGCTAAATTCTTTATTTTAAGTGTTACTGTGTTAGAATCATTGTATAACACATTAAACGTTATGTTTTCCACAACCATGGCTTTTATTTATTTCAGCAGTAAACTAAAAACCAAAAACCGTTGTCACCTAACCTCACACATGAAAACAACACGTATTTTCACTTTGCATTAAGTAATAGGACAATTTACAATTAGTACACTTCTCCTTTTCCACATCGTAATATATCGATACAATCGCATATTATATAAAACATCGACATCCAGTACTGCAGGAATGGATAAATGTACAGTTCCGATGCCGCTAAATAGCTTTTGTTTATTTACTTGTTACTATGGTAATTAATTCTGGTCTCCATGGTGTTTTGACATCTTTAGTAGTAGTATTTAATACTAGCAAAATACCCGTGCTTCGCTACGGAGTTTCACTTTGTACGTAATTGTACAATTATTGCTCGCTTAATAGTATGGATTACATAGATTGTACAAATTCTCAACTCTTAGTTTGTTTATTTACATTTATAGCAACAGCTATTTATTATTTATTTCGAGAAAATCGTTAGAGCCGTTTCCGAGATAAAAAGGACATACAGTACATTTATTAATTAATTGAACTTCGAAATTTTCTCGACTATAAGAACCTGCAAACAACGAATTTTTTTCAATTTAAAACAATGATTAAAAACTCAGGACTAAATAAATGTATTCACATTTACAGTAAACTGAGATGCCAACCACTTCATTTACAAAGTATGCAATTCCCGCGATAAATTTCAGTATTTGGTTTTTTGCCCCTTAGGAGTGAAAGTTTTTAAAACCGTTTCTTAGTGAGCACCTAAGACCTATGATGAAGCTATGTTCAAAGTTTCATTGATATCCATTCAGTGGTTTCAGAGATATCGTGATTAGTGAGTCAGTCAGTGGTATTTGGGTTATATAGATATCTATATCTAGCCGATTTACCCAGCGTTCCTCGGGTTCATAATTTATTCATAGGCTCATAGGCACCTATTCTTGTTCTAACGTTATATTAGGCCTACTTGTATATTGTATAATCTTCCTTATATTGTTACGTTCGCATTCTCACTGGAGGAATACTCTGTAGCGCACCTGTTTAAGACCATGTCATAAACTGTATTCTTATATCTGGAGAAGAATTCTGTTGCGCGTGATGCTCCTGCTCGATTTCTAACTCTGGGAGAGGGCGAACAGCTAAATTAGTTTTCAATAAAATCTCTACAGTACTTGCACGCGCTGCGTATTTAACTGTCGTTTTATAATTCATTGTGTAAATGTTGAAATAAGGCATTTTTTAAATTAGTGTCTCCTAAACTTATTCTAACAATGGGGCCTACAATACCTCTATAGATTTCAGCTTATCAATTTTTAAATTCAAACTGAAGCAAGTGCATTTATATTGTCTGAACACTATGATCTGAATACATTCGCTATCAAAACTTTGTTTTTTATACTCGCTTATAACTTACTTAACTTATCCACTTTTAAATTCAAACTTAAACAACTCTGAATTCACACACTATTAAGAAGTTTCTTCTTAAGATGCATACACCATCTTTGATAGCATAACCTATATCTTTATTTATAAAAACCGTCGACTCTGGCCCCGCCGTCTTTCGCGGGATCTGACCTAAGACTCCCCGGGTTCCGTGGATGAACTCCGGGGTAGGCCCGTCGGACGACTCCCGCGCTATTTCCTACGCGGGAGACTTCCACCGTTGCCATGGTAACCAGAATATATTCTATTGGGTTGCCATAGTAACCAGATCTAATATTTTTTAAGACCCAAAGGACCCCCCGAAGGATCGTATCGAAAAAACACCTATCCTATGTTGGTTCTCCCGTTGCATAAAATATTTGTGCCAAGTTTGGTGGAAATCGGTCCAGTGGTTTAGGAGGAGATGTGGAAGACCCCAAAGAACCCCGAAAGGACCCCATCGAAATAAACACCTATCCTATGTTGGTTCTCCCGTCGCGTAAAATATTTGTGCCAAGTTTGGTTGAAATCGGTCCAGTAGTTTAGGAGGAGATGTGGAAGACCCCAAAGAACCCCCAAAGGACCCCATCGAAATAAACACCTATCCTATGTTGGTTCTCCCGTCGCGTAAAATATTTGTACCAAGTTTGGTTGAAATCGGTCCAGTGGTTTAGGAGGAGATGTGGAAAACCCCAAAGAACCCCCCAAAGGACCCCATCGAAAAAAACACCTATCCTATGTTGGTTCTCCCGTCGCGTAAAATATTTGTGCCAAGTTTGGTTGAAATCGGTCCAGTGGTTTAGGAGGAGATGTGGAAGACCCCAAAGAACCCTCCAAAGGACCCCATCGAAAAAAACACCTATCCTATGTTGGTTCTCCCGTCGCGTAAAATATTTGTGCCAAGTTTGGTTGAAATCGGTCCAGTGGTTTAGAGGAGATGTGGAAGACCCCAAAGAACCCCCAAAAGGACCCCATCGAAAAAAACACCTATCCTATGTTGGTTCTCCCGTCGCGTAAAATATTTGTGCCAAGTTTGGTTGAAATCGGTCCAGTGGTTTAGGAGGAGATGTGGAAGACCCCAAAGAACCCCCCCCCCAAAGGACCCCATCGAAAAAAACACCTATCCTATGTTGGTTCTCCCGTCGCGTAAAATATTTGTGCCACGTTTGGTTGAAATCGGTCCAGTGGTTTAGGAGAAGATGTGAAACATACATACAATGGGTGGGGGATTTTGCCCCTTAGGAGTGAAAGTTTTTAAAACCGTTTCTTAGTGAGCATCTACGACCCCATAAGAATATACCTTCAAATTTTGAGATCATTATCTTCAGTAGTTTTTGCTCTACGTTGATTCTCTCTCAGTCAGGACAAAGCCGCTTATATATATAGAGATATTTCATTACTTATTCATTGCATAATCAGAAATACGTATGAACATAAATTTTATAATCGTTTGAGACAATTACAAAACATATAGACGTATCTGTATACAAAATTACAAAATATATCGATATAATCGCATATTAAAAACTGCAGGAACGGATAAAGGTACAGTTCTGATACCGCTAAATATCATTTGCTTATCTACTTGTTACTTGGTAATTAATTCTGGTATCCATGGTGTTATTGACATCTTTATACGCGTCAACAAAAAGACAATTAAAGGGGCTAAATCGTGCGAACGGGGAAAAATATCAAATTCCAAGTTAGACAGTATTTTTTGCCTTGTGTCAGAGGTTACCTGTGCAAAATATGGTGGCAATCGGTGTAACGGTGTGGATTTGTATTCAGTACCCATAAATCCTCAGACTTTGAGTTTTATATATATAGATAAATATATATTAAGATTTATCTTAATTTAGTTAATGTTAATTTTATTATTAATAACAATACAAATATATTAATGTTATGATAATGGTACCGTTAATCCGTTATTAATTATAAGTGAATACTGTATTGAACACTGGTAATGTAATGTCTGTTGAAAACTATTATAAACTGACTAAGTTCTAGTCGGTCAAAAAAGTCAATTTCGAAAATAATCTAGATCTTTTTTCTAAACAGAATCAGTGATTGAATACGTACATGTTTTCTTATAAAATAGACAATAAACAAACCAGGAATATACGTATGTTCCAGAATGATCAATCTTTTTTTTTTGTTTAGAACCTGGTCAGTGTGTTTATAATGTGTACTTGGTGCATTAATTCGACCAAATGGTACTAACGACTGACGACAAATTACAGTGTTATAAAATAGGGAATTTAGGACGTTGGTTCCCTGAAGCCAGGCGATACACATATATTCTGCTTGTTCTACTGTCTGAAGTAACTCTGAAACTGTCCCCTTTGTTCACGTATCAGATGTTCAGTGTTATTATATTTATGCGGTACAATGACTCTTTTCTTCTCAGTCTCTCCCTCCCTCCACTCTTTCACGTTCTGTGTTCTCCCCCCTCTTTCGTTCTTCTCCGTCTCTGTCTTCTGTTCGTCGACATTCACGTTGGTTGTCAGCAGACCTTAACTCGTTCTTTTCACATGGTTTTTGTCTCCTCTACTAGGAAATTGGGATAATTTGAGAGTTTAATAACATAATTGTTAACTTTCTAAATTGTGTATGCCATTTATCAGTGTAAATAGTGGATAAAAGTTTCAATCGGAAGGGGACCCAGTCTGATGTCAGCATAGGGTACCACGTGCTTCCAATCCGCCCCTGATGGTGGCCAATCAAGTTCTTTATATGGACGGCCATTTTGTAAACAAATTAAATCAGTGATTAAAACGATGCTACAAAGTTTTTGTTTGTTCAAAACTTGTTCAGCTTGTGGCTACTTTCGCAACTCATAAACTGTGGCGAGGAAGTCATATTATCTTATTTACATTACTTTACATCCCTTTTTTAATCATTTTACATGAAATGCTTCTAATTTTCAATTTTAAAATCATTACTGACTGGCAGCAGCAGCATTTTTGGTTAATGTATTACCACAACAACCATCCAAGCAGTTTAGGGGAAGAAGAATAGTTAATTGCCATAAACATAGAATGACGAAAATGTCGCCAATCGGTTCAACCGACCCCAAAGACTGACGCTTCCAACTAATCACACATTTCACGTAAGCTCCACATTTCTGGAGCAGCTGAAGACAAATACTACTTTAAAATTAGTTTGAAACCCTTTTTTATTCCCTCTTGTAATGCATCAAAATGGATTATAAGCTAATCTGTATCCATTTAATACTCAAAAACTTGTGCTCGAATACCAAAATGTGTAATAAATTGTTTACATAAAAATTATTCAATTGAACGAGCGAAAAGAGTTCTCAGTTTTAACTCGACTGTTTGGCATTTACCTGTCTGTCTATTTAGGGTTTGTTTTACGATAACTTTTGCACGCATCAAACGATTTTCATAAAACTTGGCGTGTGTGTCCATACCTTTAAGCTATTGTTTAGCTCTATTGTTTTTGAGCTTGATGCCCCAAAAAATATCGTGTCGGGAAACAAAAATGTGGGGGTCAAAATTTTGAAAAATGGGCCAGCATGACCATGGGGTATCAAATTAAAGAGAATATTAACCACAATCTGAATATAATGTTCAGCTTTGAAAATTTCAAAATTTTAGGGCATCAGGGTCCAAAAAATATAGGTACCAAATTTGGAAAAAATTTCACAAGTACATTATTCAAATTAAACAGAATTTAAACCACAATCTGAATATAGTGTTGAGGCTTGAAAATTAAAAAAATATGATTGGACACCGGTAAAATGTTAAAATTTTGCGAATAACTAGCCTATAAATTCATGCCGAACATCAGACTAAAGCGAATGATATTAACCAAAATACGAATCTAATTTGCGCTTTGAATATTTTCATTATTTTTAGGTGCACCACAAACCAAAAATAGCGATTTCTGCAGCTCAGGGAGCTTATTAGTATGAAGTTTTCTATATTGTTGAGGAATAAGTCACTACACTATAAACATAGTAAACCAAATTGGATACACTGAGGGCTGAATAAACATTCGCAGGCTTTCTGTTTCCCCACTCGGTAAGAGGATATAACCTAAAAAATTTGAATAAAAATATTAACAATTCCTAAACCACCGGTCAGCTGCTAATATGTGTTGTTTATATGAAGCAATATTGTGCTCTCCAGATGATTATAATGTACATCAATTTAAAACGTTGATAATAACGTAACTAATTATCCTAATAATTTAATTCCATTTATAATCATTACATTTTTACCCCCCATTCCCCAGTCTGAGTCGTCATTGTGAACCTACACACCTACACTTTTAATTGGCACAACGGGAAACCAAGCATCGTAGTCCAGTATTATAATGGACATTCCCCACTACAGTATTGTTGATCTCCAAGCCCCCAATATCTATACTGTTTGCATTAATTACTACTCTTATATTTAAGTAGTTTTTACCTTATACGGAGATTCCAGAGTATAACAAGAAAAAGTAGTATCGATCTGATCAAACTAATAATATTTGGAATAAGTAAAAATGTAATAGATTTTTTTCTCCAGCAAACAAATAAATTAAAATGAAATCGTTCGTAAAACAACAGGGGAGTTTCAGATGTTGAGGAACTTAAACAAAGCACAAGTGCATCATACTACTATTTTCTTTTTACAAGTTTTCAAAAACAGTATTTGTCGGTAAGGACAGCTCAGAGGACAACCACTACCACTCGTATTGACAACACTTACTGTTTTAAGATTTAGTGCAACTGGAAACTGTCAGTTGATTATAATGTCACAACTGAATATTTAGTTTGTAGTTAGTTAAAAGCTTCACCACTTTATATTGTACATCGTATATTATATTAGTTATATTACATTAGTATATTAATTTATATTAGCATCGTAGCCCAGTATTATTACGGACATTCCCCACTACAGTATTATATATATGAATTTATATGAATATGACATATATATGAATATTTAATTCGCGAATGTATATTCGGGAATATGTAAATAGGTATTATGATCAAACAGGTAAGATACTGTTTATGAATGTTAGCATCATACCTTATTAGTTTAATACTAACTCTATATACTGTATGTAATAGCTTTTATAGTACTTTATGTAACATAGATACACACAAGTTACTTCACTATATAATTAAACATTCACATTCACACAATACATATCACTTCACTGTATAATTATTTCTGCATTACCAGTACACAGTCTTGATAAAGACAATAAAAACTAAAAATATTTAAAACAAATTAAAAAACAATATGTGTTTATTCAACTGATCCACCTTGCTAAACCTTTTGCCATTTATCGATTCACAATCACAATTATGACAAGGTTTTATGTAGAAAGAAAGAAATGATGCACTTGTGCTTCGTATATAAGTAAGTTAAATCCTGTTTAAGTTATCAGAAAACAAAGATTATTTCTAGATGTCAAACATTAAAACATTACTGTATTAATTTTGTGTAATAAGTGTTCCAGTTTTTCTAATTTAATAGAACATGTGGGCGACCATGCAGAAAATGTGTGGCTAAGGTTACGAACTTAACAGGGTTCACATAGATGAGAAAGGATGGAACTATAATGTGAAAAACTGAGGGAGAGGATTTTATCTCTAGTTGATGGTTAATGATTGATGACGACGATGATGTATGTGCAGAAAACATAAAATTAACTAAATTAAGTGATGCAGCTTATAATACCCACTACAATCGTAACACAGAAACCACAATAATTTTAAAAACTCTGTAATCGTGAGAGCATTATAGGTTATGTTACAGGATATAAATCTCAAGATTCTACATTTGATACGCTAATTTCGCCTGCTTTTTCAGACTGAACAGGCTACAACGAACACCCTACCAAATGCAAAACTTAGTAAAGCTGGAGGTGTGATAAACTAGTATTTTAAAATAACAGGTACGAACGAAACCGTTACAAAAAAATAACACGTACGAATACCTGTTATTATATACTTGTTAGACATATACCTGTATTATATAAATTGTTATAAGAAATAAATTGAAACTAAAAGTATTAACAGTGTTACTTTACGCTGTGACTTTATTAAGATGTTAGTGTTTAAAAGAAAATAAGAAACAAGAGAATTTATAGGCCTATCTCCCTTTGGTAAAACTAATTTAAGTTTTCACTAGGAGTAAACAATAAACAAACTGACAGATTTAATATTAAATTATTGATTCCATTTTGGTTAGACAAATCCGTTGTTAAACTCAAGCAATTATATTTAGAGTGCACGTAATAGCACAACAAATACTCTCAAAAAAAACATCAGAAACATATAATAAAAACTTAACAGTAACCACAAGAGTTACAACAATCTCATCATTTACGTGAGATGTGCAGTGAATTTAAAATCATCTCCGAAATCACATTAACAAAAAGTACTATATGGCCTATCAACTCTGTAGGTTATAACACAACATAATTCACTTTTTCAAAATTTACCAAGTTGATGACTAGTATAATACATAATTTGTTATTATAATCTGTATTATATATCTGCATTACACACGAGAATAAATGTAACATCAGTATGCATTTTTTTTTTCATTTATTAAAAACAGCTTCGTCTCTTTGGTATAGAAAATATTCTGAACCTCGTTGTTTTGCTTCGTTTCGTACTTGTATGGCCATCGGCACAATGAAGTATTCAGCACCAAAATACTATGAGTACTCGTTGTGCTCATACTAAGCTATGTACTCGTACGAAGTACGCGTTTATTCGATAGCTGCGTAGGGGGCTCCCGCGACTCGGAAACGCGAGGCCGCGAGTAATCACTAAATTATCGCAAAGTGTGTGCTCGTTGGGTATCACATCGACTGACAGACCAGCACAAACAGAAACGTTTGGAAATTTCGAAATCACATTTAAGGCGTTTAGAAGAGGAAGGAGAAGAGTTTCTCAGTCGCATAGTAACCGTTGATGAGACGTGGGTCCATCACTTCGAACCAAAGAGTAAGCGGCAGAGTATGGTGTGGAAACATCCATCCTCGCCTACAGCAAAAAAGTTCAAAAGACAAGTTTCTGCAGGAAAGTTGATGATGACAGTGTTTTGGGATATGAAAGGTCCAATTCTAATTCATTACACTCCTAAAGGTCAAACAGTGAATAGTGACAGCTACTGTGAGCTATTGCGAGATCTGAAACCCAAAATCAAAACAAAGAGGTGAGGAAAACTTTCAAAAGGTGTGCTTTTACTTCAGGACAATGCCCGTCTGAGGGGAAAACGATCCAGTGCATTCAAGATCTTGGTTTTGAGCTGCTGGAGCATCCGCCGTACAGTCCTGACCTAGCTCCAAGTGATTTTCACCTTTTTGGTCCGATGAAGGAGCACCTGCGTGAATCCAAGTTTTTGACGGATGACGAGGTTGTGGAGGCGGTGCGCGAGTGGCTGTGCACGATGCCACAAATCTTCTTCCAGGACGGAATTACGAAGCTTGTCAAGCGATGAACCAAGTGAATATAAGTTGAGGGAGATTATGTAGAGAAATGATGTTACTTGTCATCTTGTTTTCACACTAAAAAGTTCCTTTTTAAAAATTTGCCTTTACTTTTTGGCTTGCCCTCGTACTTAATTTTTTTTTTAAGATTTCTTTGCTATGTGTAATTGTGTATTCAAAACCTTACAGAAAGACAGGCGCAGTTGTTTTGTTAAATTTTGTACATATTGATATGGAAGATTTACCGGTATATTGTCATTTTGTTTACGGATTTATTTCGTGTTTAAAGCAGAAATTGGAATTAATACAAGTTGAAATTAATTTATAATATTCATAAAATTTGGCTAATATGTAGACAAAACTACGTTTTGTTGCACTGGCAGTGTAAGCCAAATGCGGGTAGATTATAGTGTAGCGTCAGGTCTTGTCTTATTCACACGTTTATTTTTAATGACGATTAAATCCTGATTCTAACTAGACGCCTCGCGGTTATCCGTCCTACTACACTTAGGTAGAATATATTGCACGATTCGCTGTTCAAAAGATCCATCTGTCGCATACGTGGTAAGCTGGAGAACAGGTATACAACGGTAAACTGTAATTGACATTGTATAAATTAATGGAGTCTTTTGTACTGAATTACAGCAATGAATTTAAGTATGAAAGAAGTAGAACTCAGGTGATAAAATACAGAGCTGGAAAGTGATCGTTAATGGATTGTATAAAAGACTGAAGACGGTAAAGCTGAAGAATATTTTTAAATAAGGCGTCTACACAAAATTCCGTTGGCAAACATGCAACATACTATCATTCCAAATGTGACCGTGGGTTGACTGAGGCTAACAGATTAGGATATCTGTGCTATAAGGTTAGAAAGAGGGAACTGTTTTTTGTAATTTACACCAAGTTGAGATAATGCTAATTTGCTGTTACACATGATAATGGTGTATTATTTTTATGACTGTCTGTGTAGCATAGTAAATATTGGCAAACATTTAGTTATTCACGTAATTTATATATCCTAAAGTCACAAATTTATGCATAAAAATATACAAATTTACGCATTTTGTTGTATATAAATACATGTTTATATGTTAGCTTTATAAAAGTTTTCGCTGTGTGTGTGTGTGTGTGTGTGTGTGTGTGTGTGTGTGTGTGTGTGTGTGTGTGTGTGTGTGTGTGTGTGTGTGTGTGTGTGTGTGTGTGTGTGTGTGTGTGTGTTCAATAAGTAAAGTACATCTGAAAATTTCCTACGGAACTTATTTTCAAACTGATTTTCAAACTGACGTAACCTTTGTACCTACAAAATTTCATTATTCATTATTATTATTACTATTGAGAGAGAAAAAGAGCTAGCATACACTCTCAAGCACATGATTCTTCTGGACACTTTCCTTCAGGCGTCGTTGCTTTGTGAGGCTCGGGTACCAGGAGTCCGTCTTCCATAAGGAGTCTTTATTTTCAGTTGTCATTAAAAATTCTCACGTTTCAAGAGTGTGGCGTTTCCCTGACGTCTTTTCTTTCTTAAATTGTTCTCCAGAGGGATTTCCATTCCTTGGCCTATTTTGGTAGCGTTTGTTTCCTGGGTTATTGCTCAAGACATTAATTCCGTTTTACAGGACTTGATTTTATTTTTTCCTCGTTCATAGTAGACACTCAAAATTACTTCACATTTCATCGATTTTATTCTTAAATTTTTTTTAATCATTTACTGTGAGCCAACTGTCAAATATGTGACAAATGTTTATTGTCGTGTTCCAATTTTCACTGCCGTTCATGAGCGTGGACAATACCAGTGTTTTAGTATTGAAAAAACAAATTGTAACAATATTAGGTTAAACATTGTCGACTAAACATCATGATAGTGGGTAATCCAACTTCGTACATGCGATCAAACTGATACAACGCTCGTTGAATAAACCAAATTGCTAAGTTTGCGGTTAGAAACAGGTTTGCTTTGAAACTATTTCTCAGCTGATGTTATTAATAAGCTAATTTAGTTTAAAATATTTATTTTAGTACCACGGTTGCGTTCAAATTAAAAAAATTACTCAAGTGTAAAGAATCAAAGATGTCGTGGTCGAATGTGCATAAATTCATTTAAGTGTAAACCATAGCAGTGTTACAAACAACGATCATTATTTGCTAAAATAATGACGGGCCAACGTATTAAGCAAACATTTTTATATCTATTTACGTAAGAGATGAAAGAGTTAATGGTCTTTACGTTCAGTAAATTGACCGAAAATAATTTTTAAATATCTGTGTCAACGTATCGATAATATTTGTTTATTCATCTTCAGGAGAGTGTGACACCCGAATTGACAGTAGCGATTTGAGTGTCATAACGATTCTTCTACAATTGTCCTGAAGATAACAACGAATTTTGCCGTAACTGTGTTGTCAAGTTAATGACTGGACCATTGTACCTCACTAAACCCTTCTGCACTTATAAATTCTGGGTCACTACTAAAAAAGGATTCCTACTTAGGCTATATGTGTGAGAGGGGGCAGGGGTAGACAGACGATGAATAATTTCAACTAAATTTCGGTTATGGAAATTTAAAATTAAATATTTTACAAGGTCATTGCTGTCACGGTGTTAATGTGTGAGAGCGAATCTTGAGTATTGACTAAGAAAGATGTCAGTCCCATTAAAAAGAAATTGTAGGTGCGTTAAAGGGTGTATAAAAAGGCATGGGACGCAGAATGGCAGATCAGAAACAACATAAAAATTTGTTCAGTCAATGAGAAAAGTAAACGAACAGAGGGAAAAGTGTAGAAGATATCTTGACAAAATGGGAAACAACAGAATGGTCTACCACCATAAACCAAAGAAGAGAAGATCTGTCGGTAGACCTAGGAAACACTAGACGTAATGAAGCCGAAACAGGCCAATGGATCTATATAACATGAATATTTAGAAATGCATCCACCTTCACTGAAACATATGTGCTGCTGACGTTATAGTTACCCGACAACAAACTCAACGAACGAGTAGCTAGCTGCTTTGGTAGTCCTCTTTTGCCGGAGGAAAATATGAGGAATATATCCAATATTCTGCTACCATACAATAGTAGCAGCACGTTTGTTATTTCATCAACTACACTGTTTTTTGTACATAAACAGTGTTATGAAAGTTAACTCTAAAATATTTAAATTGAATATTATGTGATTTTTTCGAAATCTAAAATTAACGAATCTAAATCACAACATGTAACTTTTATTTTCAGAAGAGAGTAACGTCCGCCAGTTTTTATAATTTATAAATTGCTATAATATAGAGATCACAAGCGTTAAGTACTCAGTACTTCATCTTGATAGTAAAATCAATTGGAGGGAACGTTTCAGGTGAAAAAGCGTGAGCAGACTTGATTATGTTGGCTACTTGGAAGAAAAACTAAACTCTCGTTACAGAACAAACTCCTTTATAAAATTATGGAGTTGCTAGTAAATCTTACATTGCCATAACTCAGCGTACAAAATCGAAAGTTCTTCGAGCAGTAAATATTAAATCTTCGAATACCAACCGTCCAAAAGGTTATCCACAAACGAAGTAGGAAAAAATCATTCAAGGTTAGGAACGTGCGCCAGTCCAGCCACTTGTGGAAGAGCATATCATTAGAAGATTGTAGAGAAACTGACCAATACACCTAATATAGGGAAAACGAGGTCTTCTTACTTAAGGAATCTCGTCACATCAGAAGAGAAGCTTAACACCTAGTTTTCTAAGCCAGCAAAATAGCTTATAGAAATTATTGTAATTCATGACTATATTTGTAAATAAATCAGTAAGAAAATCGTACTTTTTACAAATGTATTTTAGAGAAAAATGCCCAAGACAAACACGGCTTTAATCCGTTTACGAACGTAAATCCGTAACTTAATGTCGACGATTAAATATTGTCAGTAATGATAAAGTGTAGGCCTACGAGTGTAACAAGTTGCATTGAGTCTGATTGTAGATCTACAAACTAGGTTTAGAACAGACAGGCAGGTGTATTTGGACAAATTTGTTGATTCAGTCCAGTTTGTCAGTTTAGTCCACCGGTGTAGAAAGTATATATCCCTAATATTATGATTTAGAAAATTTACTGATCCTCCACTAGACGATACATTTAGATGATGTAATAGATGATAATAGACGATAAGGAGAATTGAGAATGCGAGAGTACGGTGTCACAGAAGATGAGGGTATTTAATATACTGTACCAGTGGCGAAGCGTCAGGGGAGACAAAGTATACAGTGTCTCCAAATAATTTATTCATAAAATAATTAATTTTTATTTATGCATTAACTTGCATAAGTTACTCAGAAAGGTATAAAGTAATGTAAGAAGTTAAAAATATCATGCGACATGACGCGAGTGTGAGCCATGGAACCTTGCTGTGCGATGCAATTGTACGCGGAGTATCAGGGTAGACGTTACTTGAAATGTCTTTTTAACATGGCTGGAGGCTTCGGTAGATGTCAACGGGAAGGAACCTGCGCGCACAGCATAAAAATGCGTCCCGTACATCACATCAGAAGACACGTCTCCCCTGCACTAAATAGCACAGAGTTCTCGCCTGGCCGCCTGCGTTTGTTTCAATGTGCTCGCATAGTGAATATTTGTTTTTGTTGAGTTTACAAATTATTTAAAATTTTTTATATAGTTGTATTGACTAAGACGTGTGTAATCATGTACGCACTAATTATTCAATAATACATGTTGTTAAGTGTCGTCATTTAAGTGCTTTAAGCTTACCGTTTAATTGGTTTAAAGGAGCAAAATTAGTACCAGTTCTACGGCGGAAGTATTTGATATACACTCTGACAACTTTGATTTATTTGAATTTTTGTTAAAATACGAAATCAGTACGATACATTTATAGCTAAAAGTATTGCTAACGTCAAAAATATCTTGGGCGTCTTTAGAGTTGTTGCAGAAGGATGGAAAAGTATTCAGAAAATTTGGTATAGTAAATATATATGGCTCTCTTGTTGTAAGTGAAACAAAACTCTGCACTTCTATTACTGTTTGATGTTTAATGGAGAGGAACCATTGAGCAAAGTTGGAGAAGGCGCTATAAAAAACATTTTGAAGTTAAAGCCGCCAAACATGCTAGTAGCAAAACTCATATGAAAAATTATGAGATGTTTCACATGCTAGGACGTAACAGAATTGAAACTGTTTGTCCGAAACACGTAGAATTCAAGCAATACAGCACAATGAAAATGTGGCACGAAATCGAAGGATAGTAGGCCGTTTGGTAGATGTTATTTGTTATTTAGGGAGACAAGAGTTAGTTTTTAGTAGGAATAAGGAAAATGAGCAATCTCTCAATAAGGGCAATTATTTAGAAACTTTAAATTTACTGGCAACGGGAGAGTCTTTCATGAATGAACATATACAAAGTGATTCAAAATTGCACGGCAATCTCTCGGGAGCTGATTCTATAACTAAAAATAAGAAAAAAATGAGACACGGCATGTAGATCTCATTTACAAGAAAATATGAACCGTTTGTGTAATCCCTGCAGTAATCCGGATTTGTCACCTTTACAAAATGTGAATAAAATTTATGTTTTTCTGGCAATATTTTCTAATTAAGATTCATAAACGACATCAATAACAATACGATAGCTTTTTTTTATATTTAGGCTAATTTATATAACGAAATGGGTGTGTTTCAGTCACTTAGCTATTATCTGATAGAGGTAGCATTAACTCTATTTACCATAGTTTTACTGGTTCATTAAGAACGTCAATAATCTTTGTAAGAGGTTGCTTTTGGCTGGTATTTTTATGTCTACCCAAATTATTTTGTCACGCTTCGCCACTGTACTCTACGTACAATTAAATTGCAACTTTTAACTTCTATTATTTTTTTATAGTAGCCCTTAATTCTTTGTATTTATTCACAAATAACAACAAACCTATGCGCTCACAAAGCAGTATAAACATTGCTCGTAAACTTGCTAAGCGTCTTAATTCTCTAGTTTGTCAACCACGTAATCCCATCTTCCCTCATGTTACCATACATTGATCTCCTTATTTTATTTATTTTCTAAGGTAAAATCACTAACTGTAATCACTATCGATGTCACACCCTAGTAATCAGTGGCGTAATTACGGCGGGGGAATGATCAGATGGATCAACCCCCCCCAAACTATTAAAAATCACGTAGCGTAAGCCTATTTCTAAGGCAGTTGTATGTATTAAAATAAGTATTATAAGTAACTGTAAAAATAAACGGAATTACAATTTTGTAAATTTATAAAATATAGTTTTCTTAGTAACAATAATAACTCAGCATTAGGTAGTTAACAACGGTTAACGTAAATATTTGAAGCCTTAAAAAACAATTATGCACGCGGCCAGGAGACGAAGCCAGAACCTATCGATCTACCTTTATCTTCTTTCGCCCAGACAAACTTCATAAGTCCTCTAGTCTAATATCTCTCTGTTTTTAACCGTCGAATTTGCACAGATAAACTAGTAGTTTCTCAACTTTAATTCGGAAAAATTAAAGATTTGATTGCTGCATTTTACATAAAATGTATCGTATTTTAACATAAACTCTAAGTTACATATAAATTCTCGGGACAACATCCTTGTGAAAGTGAAAAGAGATAATAAAAGCGAAATTTTCAAAATATCTTCAGAAATACTCATTTTAAAAGATGTATTATTAATAAAGACGTTAATGCATTGTATCTGCTTACTTGCTCACGCGCAATCAGCCCACGCACTTACGTCATTCGTCGCAGTACTGCCCGCGTCGCCAGCTGCTGCGATTAGTTTAGTTAAGTCTCAGCTTCTCATCCGTGCACTACCCTCGTACACTCGCCAGCAACGGCAATGTAAATTTATTAATGTAACTTCTCATACAATTGTTTCTCTCTTCTATACATTATGTACCTTGGCAATTCACGCCACACGTATTTGTATTTTGCCTATGTACGCCAATTGCTTGGGCCTGCGCTTCTTCATAATATTGCAATAAACGCTACTTAACTCAGATCATACAGTCCACTTATTCATTCAAAAACATATTCCGACTCCTATACCAGCATCATTCAGCTTGCCATACTAACTCTAGAAATTTTCGAGAGCGTTAAGCAAACAACATTTGGTCCTCCGGGCCGGATATTATTTGAGCCTTACGGGCAACATTTTTGGTCCACAAGCGACAACACTTTCGGCCCGCAAGCGACCGCACTTTTGCCCAGCAACAGCATTTTCGTCCACAGCGGCATCATATGGTCTGCCGGGCCGCGGATATGATTCATTTCATGGACAATTCGTTTTTATGGATCAGTTTATTAAGCAGGCCTATCAGCATTTTTTCTTCATGATTCAAGTCAGCAACTCCTTAATTATCACTACAATTGGAGCTCGTATTGCACGACTTGGGGACGTCATATTTGGCAAAACGGAGCATTTGAAGCATCATTACAGCAGTTGATCACCATCAGCACGTGGCATTCAGCATGTGGGAAAATCCAGAGCAGCCTATCTAGACAGGATTCGACCGCATCGGACATCACCTGACAGGCAGCGACCGTATCTGCATCATCAATTCATGGGTACCTGACAGGACTACCAAGGTTTCGACAAACTTCGATGCCTTCTAGAACATGCCGATAAGTACCATCTCAAGTGACTATAAACTCATGTTTCATATTAGTTTGCAATTTGCATGATTTGCATATTTTTTTCAATGTCATTAAAGTAAAGGAAGCAGTATTAAAAATAATAATATAATTTTTTAAATCAGTTTCATTTGAATATGAACCTTGTAATTTTTGCGAACTCAACAAGCATTTTTTAATTGAAAGTCATACCTTTCAAATAGCATTCACATCATTAGTGATTATACTGCTATATTGTTTGTACTGCCTAGATCAGTATTTATTACCATATAGAACTAGTTTAAGATGTGTTAAGTAAGGGTTACCGTGTCATTGCGTGACTTTATAATTTGGATTTCCTGCCTGGTCTTGTTCATCGCTTTGCATTCACTTGGCTTCTTTCGTATTATCATTTAAAACCCAATCATGACGGATATGAACGCGCTGATCAAGAAATGTGGCACGATCAAGGCCTCTATATCTCGCATAAATACATACGCAGACAATTTCGATCACGATACGCATGACCATCATGCACTAAAAATAAAGCTTCGCCACCTTATGGAGCTATCAGCCAAATATGATGAAATTCAAACACAAATTGAGTCTGAGGACTCCGATTTTACATCCGCGAGCGATAGGGTTCAGACCGAAGATGATTTATGCAGCATAGAATGCAAGCTGCAAAATTTGATAGACCATGCCGAGGAGATGAGCAGGAAGGCAGCAAGTCAATCCGAAGTAGTCACATTCAGCACGCCTCCCATTCAGTTGCAACCGATTAAGCTACCCTGTTTCGCAGGTGATATAATTGAATGGCAACATTTTTACAATATGTTTTTGGAGTTAGTTCATGTCTGGACGGACCTGACTGGCATCCAAAAACTGCATTACTTGCACTTATCATTAAGGGATGAGGCGCTGAATATCATAAAATCGTTCCCTATCACGCACGAAAATTACACGGTGGCCATTGACTTGTTAAAGGCCCGGTATGACAGTAAATTGATTGTTACCACGTATCATGCGGCTAATGTCTTGGTCATGAGGCACATGCAACGGGAGTCCGTGCTCAGAATTTCTAAATTTATAGACGAGCTCACCGCTAATATAAATGCGCTGAACTCATTGAACCTATCAGTAAACACATTTGAACTTATTTTTGTACATTTTCTCGCCCAAAAGCTTGACGAGCGTACGTGCAGATTGTGGAAGGAAACTTTAGATGAAAAACAGCTTCCGATTTACGATAATTTTATTAGATTTTTAAATGCAAGACGTCAGCTGTTGCAAAACGTAAATGCTCCGACTGGTTCGTCTGGCGGCAGACAAGTTAGCGATAAGACTTCTTATCGCAAGGCGGCTAATCGCGCGGAGTTCACTGGGTCACTAATACACACTCAAACAAACAATAAATTTTGTCAGCTGTGTCGTGGTAATCATATATTGCTCGAATGCCCACAATTCATAGCTTTACAACCTATGCAACGTAGAGAGGTTTTAATAAGTAACAAACTCTGCCTGAATTTCACACGTTCGGGCCATCAAAGCTCGCGTTGCCCTTCCAAATTTTCCTGTAAAACATGCTCGAAAAGGCATCACACCATGATCCACGCTTCAATAAATAACTCGACCAACAGAAGCAATAAGCAATGCTCCCTGAAGCTACAAACTAACAAGTCGATTTTATTGTCCACCGCCGTATGCATCACCACCGATCATGCCGGTAACAAGCGCCCGGTAAGAATCCTGCTGGATTCAGGGTCGCAAGCAAATTTTTGTACAATGGGTTTCGCCCGCCGCATGGGCTTAAAACTAAACAAATCCGAGCTGCCTATCACGGGCATAAATAACTCACTATGTCAAGCCAATTTTAGCACACGGGTGCGCCTAAACTCACGCTATAAGGATTTCACTTTAAATGTCCACTGCGCTGTTCTGCCCAGAATCACAAATAACCTCCCAACAGAATTCTTTGACATGGCATCGTTGAAAATTCCAAAGGGGATATTTTTAGCTGACCCGCAACTTAATCATTCGTCACAAATTGACATTTTACTCGGGGCACAGTATTTTTTGCAGTTGATTGAGCCGACTAAATTTGTTCGCAGTCCGCACTTTCCGATAATCCAGGAAACAAAGCTAGGGTTTATACTCGTCGGGAATTTACCCTTCAACGTAGATATGACTAAGCCGGTCTCTTCGTTCATAGCACGCGACGACAATAATGCTATCTCGTCGCAATTGAAAACCTTTTGGCAGTTGGAGGATGTTTCGTGCCGTACTCCCTCAGCTCAGGACACGGAGTGTGAAGATCATTTTCTTGCAAACACCTATCGTAACGATAGTGGTAGGTTCGTTGTGTCGCTGCCCCGCAGTACAGAGTGCCTCGGCGATTCTCTTCCCGGAGCTGTTCGTAGATTTCAAACCCTTGAACTCAAGTTTAGGCAAAACCAGTCTTTGCACAAAGAGTATACTAGTTTTATGCAAGAATATTTAAATCTTGGCCATATGTCTCCGCTCGATTCATATGATTTATCAATTAACAAGTCAAACATTTTTTATTTACCTCACCATGCTGTCTTTAAGACTACTAGCTCAACCACCAAACTTCGCGTTGTTTTTGACGGTTCGGCCAAAACGTCCAACGATTTGTCGTTAAACGACACACTTATGGTTGGCCCTACGATCCAGCAGGATCTTTTCGCCATTATGGCCAGATTTAGAACCCATCGTTACGCTTTCATTGCTGACATGGAGAAAATGTATCGCCAAATTTTGGTATCCCCGAGGGATTCTAACTTACAAAGAATTGTTTGGCGTGACGCTCCCCACAAGGAACTCAAACACTACGCTCTGAGAATAGTCACATACGGGACTGCCAGCGCATCATTTCTAGCCACTAGATGTTTAAAACAAATCGCCCAGGAAAATAGTACTCAGTTCCCCCTGGCCTGCTCGGTCATTGCTAACGATTTTTACGTCGACGATCTCCTTACCGGTTCCGATAGCTCACACGTCCTAACCCAACTCAACACTGACATTTCTGAGTTGTTAAGCCGTTACGGCTTCACCCTTCACAAATGGTCTTCTAATGACCGGAATATAACATCCTCGCATACCAACTCGTCCCTGGACTTCAACAAGGACCAAACCGTCCGCACTTTAGGTATTCAGTGGGACGTTCATGCTGACAGCTTTGTATACAATATCCAAAGAAATTTTAAAATTGATGTATTCAACAAAAGAAAGGTATTATCGGTCATCGCTGGAATCTACGACCCATTGGGTCTGATTGGGCCTATTACGTTTTGGTGCAAGCACTTTATGCAAACGCTTTGGTCTTCGGGTACAAACTGGGACGACCCGCTTTCTGACTCATTATCAGTTAAATGGGCCGAGCTTTACGCTCAATTGATTTCAGACACTCATTTTAGGATCCCGAGAGCTATAAAGGATTCATGTAATTCGTCGATCATTTCCTTTCAATTACACGGGTTTGCCGACGCGTCAGTAAAAGGTTACGCATGCTGTATTTATGTGCGCACGGTATATTCCGACAACAGTATTTCATCTCACTTATTGTGTTCTAAATCAAGAGTCGCCCCTTTAAAGCAGATATCTTTACCTCGCCTTGAACTTTGCGCCTGTTTATTATTAGCGCAGCTGGTTTATAAGTTTGTCCACGCTGTGGCCTACAATTTCAGCGAGCTGTATTTTTATTCTGATTCCACGATTGCCCTACACTGGATTCACCAACAGTCGTCGAGGTGGAAGGTATTTGTAGCCAACCGCGTTTCGGAGATTCAGCAGCTCACTATCAAGGGTAATTGGTATCATGTCTCGTCGCATGATAATCCCGCGGACATTTTATCCCGCGGACGTTTACCCCGTTTGTTACACCGCCACCAGCAATGGTGGCATGGTCCTTACTGGTTGTTAAAGGAGTCTTCAGCCTGGCCCATCCGTCCTTTTGATTCCAATTCCTCCTACGCTCATCCGGATTTGGACAAGGAAGAACGTAAAAAGGCTCTAGTCGCTCTGGCTGCTGCTTCGTACCCTTCGAGCTATGTTGAAGATTACTCTTCTCCCTCTAGGCTTCTCCGCGTCTTTGCTTACTGCCTGCGTTTCATTCGGAACGCTAAGTCTCCCGCTTCTAATAGAAACACTTCCTTTTTGACTGCGCAAGAGCTACACAGCGCGCTTTTGGTTTTTATTCGCCAAGCCCAGTTTTCGCATTTCAATATCGAAATTAAAGAACTCCAGGCACATCGCCCTGTACCTACTAATAGTAAAACCTTTTCACTCAATCCATTTATAGACAACGCTGGTATACTACGTGTAGGAGGACGCCTTCAACAGTCTCAGCTAAACTACAATAATAAGCACCAAATCATACTTCACCCTCAGGCTCCCCTTACTAGACTAATTATCGAATATGAACATATTCGACTACTCCACGCTGGAGTACAACTAACGCAGTGTTCTCTGCGCCAAAGGTATTGGATTATAAACGACAAATCTTACATACGCTCAGTGATTCACAAATGTATCACTTGTTTTCGATTTCGCGCAACTGGTTCAAGCCAACTTTTAGGTCAATTACCTGCGCCCATGGTCACTCCCTCCAAGCCATTTTCACAATGCGCCGTCGACTACGCCGGTCCTATGTTTCTACGTCAGGGCGGGCAGCGATCCAAATCTTTTACAAAGGCTTATATTTCTCTTTTCATTTACATGTCCACCAAGGCAATTCACCTTGAATTGGTTTCAGATTTGTCTGCAGACGCCTTTTTGGCTGCCTTGAAACGTTTCATATCCCGCAGGGGCATCCCCGCACAAATATTTTCCGATAACGGTACCAATTTCCGTCGTGCTGGCACCATATTACACGATCTATACAAACTCTTTCAGCAGGACGAATTCCAAAAATCCGCTCAAAACTTCGCCAGTCCACGTGGGATTAAGTGGTCTTTCATACCTCCGTCAGCGCCTCACTTCGGCGGTTTGTGGGAGAGCGGTGTCAAAAGCGTTAAGTTCCACTTGCGGCGCGTTATAGGCGGTACGCCCCTCAACTTCGAAGAGTTTTCCACTGTTTTGGCTCAGGTTGAAGCTTGTTTGAATTCGCGTCCCTTGTTCACTATGTCAAATGATGCTGGTGATCCCGAGCCTTTGACTCCAGCGCATTTTTTGGTTGGTTCCCCCCTTACCGCTCTCCCGGAACCCGATTATTCGGAGGTAAATATGGGTCGCTTGGGGAGATGGCAGCTTTTGCAGAGATTTACCCGCTCTATATGGAAGAGTTGGTCTAGAGACTATCTGCATCAGCTGCAGCAGAGAAATAAATGGAAAAGGCATTCTAAAAATTTGTCTATAGGACAGCTAGTCCTCATTTTAGAAGACAATACTCCACCATTGCAGTGGAAACGTGGTATTGTCACGCAGATTTATGTAGGGCAGGATTCGTTAGTACGCGTTGCGGACGTCCGTACTCCACACGGCATCCTGCGTAGACCTATTCACAAGCTGTGTCCACTTTCCGTGGAATCAGACTAATTCTCATTATCATGCATTATTGTATTATTTTTAAGGATTTATTATTGAGTTTTTATGTATCATCATTATGTTCTTGAACTTTTTGTGACTTTATGATGTTATTATGTACTATTAATTCAATGCATACTACTATAATATTATATGCATGTACCTTATTATGTTTTTCTCTATTATATTCACCATGGTTATGTATCTTTAAATTAGTAGTCTACTATTACTGTATTTACTATTATGTCGTTATTATTGTATCATTATATTTAGTCAGTTTTTTGAGGACGTTTTCGTTATATAAATTAAAGGATGTTTCTTGTTTTCTGTTAAATATTAATGTTTGTATTTACCAGACATATGTTAATGTTATTTGTATAGACACCTTATTTTTAACATAAGCGTAAGTTTGTATCTTTTCAGCACAGAAATTGCCTTGTTTTACTTTAAGTTTTATCTGATAGCTTAGTTAATTTTGTTGTTTACGAAGTTCTTATGTCAAAGACTATTTACGTTATGCAAGAGTCAATTTATTTAATGTGTAAGACTTTCATGTATTTTATTCCGTGAGCATTTGATTAATAATGTATGTACATTTATTTATATTGTACTTGTATTTATGCCAATATTCATGTACCCTTATATTGTATTGTCGCATTTTTTCAGGTTTCCAACCTATTAATGTATACTTGTGTGTTTTCAAGCAATCTTGTTTTTTACTGTAAACTATGTCAAAATCGCGAGATTTTGGGCGGGCAGTATGTTAATACATTGTATCTGCTTACTTGCTCACGCGCAATCAGCCCACGCACTTACGTCATTCGTCGCAGTACTGCACGCGTCGCTAGCTGCTGCGATTAGTTTAGTTAAGTCTCATCTTCTCATCCGTGCACTACACTCGTACATTCGCTAGCAACGGCAATGTAAATTTATTAATGTAACTTCTCATACAATTGTTTCTCTCTTCTATACATTATGTACCTTGGCAATTCACGCCACACGTATTTGTATTTTGGCTATGTACGCCTTACGTAATTGCTTGGGCCTGCGCTTCTTCATAATATTGCAATAAACGCTACTTAACTCAGATCATACAGTCCACTTATTCATTCAAAAACATATTCCGACTCCTATACCAGCATCTTTCAGCTTGCCACACTAACTCTAGAAATTTTCGAGACCGTTAAGCAAACAACAAAAGATTTAGAATTAAAGTGATTCCTAATGACAAGAGATTTTTTACATTTAATTTAAATAACAGTTAATCAAGAAAGAATATTATGAAATCACCGCTTTTCCACATTCTTTTTAACCCTCATACTTCTCATTGGTTTACTCAAAAATATTTTGAGACGTAAAGTTATTTATAGAATTACGTCTATATGGGAAGAGATTCTGAATTACTCATTTATCCTGAGGAAAATGGGGAGACGGGGTTTAACTTTCAAGTAGTCCCTCCCCCAGGAACATTTAGTGGGAAGTTTCGCCACTGCTGGTATCGTCTACATTGTTTAATTTGATTCCAGTTTCCTTCTCGTAAAACTATCTAAGCAATTCCGTGCCCCGCAGTATTTAATGCCTCGAGACATCATTAGATGGACAAGAGCTCGGGGTATTCTGAAAACTTTAACCGACTAGCGTCTAAGGGTCCGAAAATGCGAGTATGCGCAAACCAGTGTGTCATGGTGGGGACAGAGGAGTGCGAACAGGAAGAAGTAGAGTAGTATAGTATGAACTACTTCTTATTGTAACGATTTTTCTTACTATTAAATATTACCCTAATGTAATATATTCTAATAGACTATTATAATTTCACTTAGAATTAACAGATCCAAGGCAACTGCCTGGATTTCTTCTTTCGTCGGCACCCTTCTTAAGCGTGTTTCTGTTTTTTGTACTGTTGTTGAATGTTCTCTGTTTAATTATGTTAGCGTTTGCTGAGACATTTTTATCGTACGTAACCTGCAATGTTAAAAAACTTGTGAAACATTACAAAAAACAACTCACTGAATCTAGATGTGGTTACGCGTAATTTTAAATAAACATACCAAGCCCAACACTATTCACATGGGGTCCGTCGGTTCTTAAGTCTGGAACCTTATGGCTCAAGTAAATAACAAGACTTCACGCAGTGAAACCTAATTAGTAATCGTTAACATAATTATTTTCAAAAATTAAAAACCTATTATGTAACACGTACGTGAAGCAAAGTCCAAATGGAAGTGCCCTTACACAGAAATTAGTAAAATTCTTTAAAGGAAATAAAAAAAAAGAGAATGGAACATTCTAAATTTTAAGACTTTAAGTTTATTACTACATTTCAAAAAAATGTTAATGTCGAGTAATACAATTTTTTATCCCCTTGACTTAAAAATAATAAATTATTTTTGGACGTTTTGTGTCATATCATACAAAAAAATTATATGAAATTGTAACTTTGTAAAAACGTTTTAATACAAAAATATTGAATATTTGGCAATAATATTTATCATATCTCTTGGATATCAGATTGTCAATAGACATCTACATCATCATCATATTCATCGTCACTGTCTACTTTATAACAGACTTCAACGGATAGTGATTATAATAAATCTAACGCTTGTTTAACAGGCACTGAGTTGTTTTTCTTAAATATCTTTCTTTTGCTTGTATATACGGTATGCAAAATGAGTAGAAATTAATTAAATGCATATTGCGAGTTAAAAAGTATTGAATTTTTTTTCACTACCCCAGTTTCTCTGATACGCGATTTACACTTTTCTATTAGCTGTACTATATGCAGGAAAGCAGATGATACTATTTCCGAACCACGATAAAATATTTATGCAATGGAGGAGACATATTTTAACAACTATATTTGTACAGAAATGTTTGGCCTTCTTTCGTCTTGTATTGCTGTAGCCTGGTTTGGTTTTACAAGTCAACCGATAACGCTCTGTACATTTTCCTTATATTCATGCTTTATTTTCTGCTATATTTTTTTTCTCTCTACGAGCATGTCACTTCTAGACTTTTAGTCGGTTGGACAAGTAGAGAATACATTCGAACTACTTATCTAGGTATACGTAGTTCCAACGGAATTCTGTGTAGATGCATTATTTAAAAGTATTCTTCCTCTTTACCATCTTCAGTCGTTAATACAATCCATTAACGATCACATTTCCAGCTCTGATCGAATATCTTCCTGAGACTATTATTTAATAATCTACCTTGACTTTTAACGACGCCAAGATACGTATTTCTATCACCTGAGTTCTACTTATTTCATAGTTAAATTCACTGCTGTATCAATTAGAAAACGCCATTACTTTCTAAAATGTCAATCACAGTTTATCGTAATACATTTGTTCTTCAGCTTACCATGTATGTTGTGCGACAGATGGATCTACGTTGAATCCCTGTTTACGAAATTTTGTATAGAGTTTAGTAAAATGAAGGGTCTAAACATAACAATTCCAAAAACTGAGCAGCGAACCGTGCAATATACGGTTTATATTCTGCCCATGTGTCATATAGGTGTAATACGGATATCCGCGAGGCGTCATTAGTCAGAATCAGGACTTAGTCGTCATTAAAAAGAAATTTATGAATAAGATAGATCTGTCCCTACATTTATAATCTACTCGCATTTGGGTTTTACTGCCAGTGAAGCAAAACGTAGTTATGTCTAGATATTAGGAATATTTAATGAGAATTTAATATAAAATTTAACTTCTGTTAATTTCTGCTTTAAACACGTAATAAATCCGTATGACAATATGACAATAATAAATCTTCCATATCCATATAGGCCTATACAATCTCTAACAATACAACTGCGCCCGTCTTCCTGTAAGGTTATAAAATGCACAATTACGATATCAGAGACATCTTTATATAAATAATTCAGTATTAATCCCACACTTCTTTAGTTTTATCGCATTATGTTCATTTGTACTTTTTTAACTATGTAACAATTTACGGTATCAAGAACAACCTGCCACTAATAAAATTGTTTACACCTACTACTGCGCTATGAGTACCTAATAATCGGTAAGTTAGAGAAAGACTAGGCCCATTACAGTGGTGATGACTGGGGGCATACTAAAAATGTTACTGTGGACAGGCTACAAAAGATACTAGTGTAACCCTTGTAGTGACTACCGCTTTACCATGTTTTTGCGCTTGGTGGGGTACTGGTCCAGACTGAAAGTGCAGGAGAAATTAGCCTACCAAATAACGAATCTTGAGATTATTGTATTCTGTAACAGTAGCACATATAACCTATAATGCTCTCACGATTACAGAGTTTATAAAATTATTGTTGTTTCTGTTTTACGATTGTAGTGGGTGTGACAGGCAATTTTCTAATCACGGTATTCTCTAATGTAGCATAACGTGTACGTCAGTGTAATCATAGTTTTTTGATATTGCGAAATAGTATGACATTCTTGTGTTGCTAACAGACATATCTGTGAAATATACTTCACCATCGGTCATAACAAAACTCAAACCGCGGCTCAATGGAGAAGAGTTTCTCTTCACGTAAGACTATAGTAGGTTGTAATTTATTTACTTGTGTTTCTTCTTCTTAATCTTCTTCTCATTCTTGTTTTCGTTTGAGTCTGTTGAAAATTTATCGACTCCGGCCTTCTGTTGGGTCAGTTAACATCTAGGATTTAAACTTCTTTATAATTAGGAAGTGAGTCAGTCTTATAGAATTAGAGAATTAAATCAATCACTGTTAATATTAGTTGTTTCTTTATTTAATAACATTTAACAAACAAAATATTTTAAATAATAATAATAACAGTAATCATAATAATAATTATTATTATTATTATTATTGTTATTATTATTATTAATTGATTTGAACTTACTCTAATTAATCGTAGATAACTGCTTTTTCACATTAAGTTACCTTTCTGAAATTTGAATGTTAAAAAAGAAGCAAATAGGGAGTACAGTAAAAATGATACTAACATATACAGTGAACATTCGTTAGAAAAACCCGATCCCAGCGGACACAATCCCACTGAAACACAACCGAATTCTAACATATGTCTGGAAAAAATTAAACAGAGACAAATGTTTAACAGTATTACAATTTTATAACCGCGCTTTAAATTCTTAAACTTTTTTTACTGTGGACGCAGAGATTTCGTGGCGTTTCTGGACTTTTGAACAATAATACACGTGACGTTGTCTGTACAGTTATTTTTTATTAGATTTTTGGTACATATGTTTTGGCGTGTTTTCTGATGGTTAAAGGCTGATGATGGTGGTAAGGACCACCAAAACATATGTTCCAATAATTCAGTATAAAAATGGTATAGACAGCATCACGTTTTCAATTTTTCTACATATTTGTTTGAAAATATTAAATAGCTCATTACATATTCGGACTTGAAGAACTCAAATTGAAGGATAAAATTCTATTGCGTGGGCTGTCACGGCCGGAGTTATTATCAAAAGTGTTTAAAATTTCCGGCCAATTGGGCCGTGATTAAATATTAAAAATGTCGTGAAAACGCAATCGTCTACAGCCCAGTAGCCCGGAAATTTTAAACTCTTTTAATGAAAAATATAATTATTCGCAGGTTGTAGGAAAAAACCACGCGCAACGATTGACAAAACATACGATTAACGAGTAACACCAGATAGATGGCTCGGAATGATGAGTCTTAATGGACCAAGGATGAAGTTACTGTGCATACAAAGTCGGTTTGTTGAGACAAGGATAGTGGAGTTCAGGAAAATAACATGAATGAGGTTGCATGTTTTCTTTTTTCAGCTTCAAGGGCCCATAACCCTCGTGAGCGTCTCGTAGAAAAACGTTTTATAAGTTTATAAAACGGAATATAAATTTATAACTTTAATTTATTTTCGTCTCAATATGACTTTTGGAAGTATATTTGTTATTACTATAAATGTAAAGATTGAACACACATAATTTTACAAATATTAATAATATAAAAGTCTGCATAAAAATTTATAATTAGCATATTAATGATTAATATATAAATATTGATTTATATAAATATTGATATGATTAAAATATAAATAAATATAATTATTATTTGTACATAAATAATATGTATACAGTATTTGTGAACTATTCACATGGAGAATAATATTATATTTCTGTAAAATTCAGTAATACACGTTGGTGTAAAGCATACAACATACAATGTAGTATTTTTTAGTATATTGGCTATAACGATATAATATTAATAATTAATATTATTATTATTACGTTTGTATGAATTCTACTTATTAACTTCTTCATACTACTTCGGAATCCGAAATGTGTTCGTTCCTTTTTTTGAACTATTGAAATCCTTGTAACTCTAACGTTTTCATGATTTCCTAATACCTTGATATGACAAACAGCAACGAGCACGCAAGTAAATTTTCAGGAACGGTTTGTGAAGATCGGTCAAAAAAAGAAAACAAATTTTAACTTATTTGTGTCGACGTTTCGACATTGTTTATTGTCATCATCAGGGCCTGTGTATGAATAGAAAAGAAATGCCAAACACATCAGAACAATTGGGTGAACGTGTTTGTGTATGTGAGTGTGTGTGCGTATGTATGTATACAATGATACATACGCACGCACACGCGTGTACGCACACACTCACATACACAAACACATTCACCCAAATAATTGTTCTGATGTGTTTGGCATTTCTTTTGTATTCATACACAGGCCCTGATGATGACAATAAACAATGTCGAAACGTCGACACAAATAAGTAAAATTTGTGTTATATTTTTTTGACCGATCCTCACAAACCCTTCACTGAAAAATTTACTTAACTACATTTGTTTCCACTTTGTAGGTACCATTTTCTCAGATAGTTTTTAAGGTAAAGCTTTCAAACTAAAAACAAATTGTTCATCTGTTTAAGTTGAACTATTTTTTCCTTTGTTACTTATATGTCATATTTTAGAAAATTTGACTGACAATAATGCATACATTTCACACATTTTGAACTTTTGGGCTGTTAATTAAGCAAATAAATGTATATAAATTGTATTTGGTTAACCTTATATAGCAAGTAAACAAGACAAAGTGTGTAAAATTTCATGTAGACACCATAAGTCTGAGAAAATGGTACCGAAGGACAAAACAATGAGATTCATAGTATTCACGGAAAATTTAAGCATTTATATGATACGTGATTTGTAACATATGTCATTGATAAAAACCAGCACCATACGCTATATCACTCTTATTGTTCCCATCTTGTAACTTCGTCTGTCACATCTTCTCTTTTCGGTTTTTTCTGGTCAAATTTTTCTGCAGCACTTTCCGCCTTCATAATTCCTATTTCACCTTTTTCAACCTCACAATGATGTGCTTTGTGTTATTGCAGCCAATTTTTTCAGAACACTTACATTATTTATATTTCCATTATATTTTCATGTGTGACTGCTTACAGAAATAATCTTCGCTACCTTTTCCCATACACAACTATAAAACTGTCGTTTGGATTCTGTGTTTTGCCGTAGACACACAGCAGGGATTTCGTTACAGTCGTCAGTTTCTTGTACGGCTTCAATAGCTGCTTGTTTCCATTGAATTCTCAGCTACACTCTCTGTAGCTGAACTTAAAATCATGCTGTACCTAACAAATGTATGTGGCGAGGATGGTAACTCAAGAACAGAGCATAAGGTTCTACCTGTAGCCTCACCACGGCCGATACTCCGCAAGCCATAAGCCATTCTGATAGTTGAAAAATACTCGTACTTCATGCCTGGTACAATATTACTGCTTTAAAACTTAGTTTCCTTCTGGCAGTATTTACAGAATATAGTAAAAAAAAAAGTCATACCTCCAACTTACGTAGTTCATCTTGTAAACAAAATTTAAAACAAAAAACAATAGCAGTATATTATTTTATCACTAATTAATTAAAAAAAGCCTTTAAAATAACAGAAGTATGAAAACATCCAGAAGTTTACACATGTTACGCCACTGTTTTGTTTACTACGCGCGCGCGCGCACACAGCTACACGCAATCTGATGGCATCACACTACTTTTCGTCGGTCCTCGTCAGAATCGAGGAACAGGAGACAACGTAGCAGAAACTGTTAGTAATGTGTTCGTTTACAATCATTGGAACAGAGTGGTTGTAACTTAAACAATTAAACAATTATCTTCCATGCCATTAAAACCGCTAAGGCCATGTTCGGCGGAAGAGAAGAAGAAGAAGAAGAAGAAGAAGAAGAAGAAGAAGAAGAAGAAGAAGAAGAAGAAGATTTATTCAGTGATTACAAGGAAATTTTATTGGTTTCTTTTCTTCCTTACACGCGTAATTCTTAGTATACACGTAATCTGACGTCATCCCGTAGTCATCCTTTGTCGGAAACGAGGCGCAGGAGATCACACCGTACCAGAAACTATTAGTAATGTGTTCGTTTACAATCATTGGAACAGAGTGAACTTTGAAATTAAACAATTATTTTCCTTGCCGTTAAGGACGATGGACGCACGGAAGGCCACTAAGGCTATGTTCAGTGAAAGAGAAAAAGTAAAAAAATAAAGAAGTATTTCTTCAGTGAATAGGCCTACTATGATTTTACGTTTTGGCGAGTATTCTTTCATCCATGTGTCAATCTTTTTGATAAATATAATGAGTAAAAAACTGTTTATTGTTATCTATTGTTATTTTCTTCACTGGAACAGCACATACTTCGAGTACCAATGGAAGAACTGTCATACAAAAGTGAAAAAAAAACTCAAAAAAAAATTCAAACGTCTAAGAGACTACTATAATTTACTTGGTTGTTTGACATCACATAATGGATAGATTGCTGTTTGTTTTGGGGCTACTGTGAGAATGCAACCCATGTCGTATGTAGCAACAATCAGTAGTATGCGAGTTAGGCAGAGGCCATGACGCTCTAGCGCTGTGGTTCCTAGCCTTGAGATGATCATGAACCACCGAGTTGAAAGCCATATAAAGCGCCGATCTTCCCTCCTCTTTAAAAAGGCCTTCTGAGGGGAAGAAGAAGTAGGGCAAACATTTATTTTGTACTATAATATAAAATTTCTTAAGAAAAATAAATTTTACTTAATTTAAATTAACTCATTAAAATAAATTAAAATTAAAATTATATTTGAGGTAACTAGATCGTCTGTAATGGTTTTTACATAGGCTTTTTTACAGAACACAGTGCAAATGCCAACTCCCACTCTGTTGTCTGTCTGTCTATATCTATCTATCTACCTCTCTCCCTCTCTGCGCGCGCGCACAGACACACGCCATTTTTTATACCTAGTACTCATTGACTAGTGAAAAAACAGTAGTAATAATAATAATAATAATTAAAAAATTAGTTTGATTAAGCAAGAAAGAAGTGCATGTAAAGTGCTTTGCCGTTTAGTCCTCTTTTCCCGGAGAAATATATCAGGCGGCCATAAAGTATTAGCAACATACATGTTAACTAGCCTGTACACTGTTTAAATTTTTTACATAGTAACCCGTGGAAAAAGTAGTCGTACTAAAAAATGTTTAAGTATTGAATGTATTTATATTATATGATTCATATTTTGTTTTTAAATTAACTAATCTCGTAAATCTCAGTTTAGTTAATTTACTGGATCTAGCTCTCATTACGCGTAGTGTTAAATAAACGTTTCTCCTCTCTTTTGCATATGTTTCATTATGGTCACATAATGAAACATACTTATTAATAATTGACGTGAAAGTAGGTCCAAAAGTGAAAGTGCATTAGCCATAGAAATTAGTAAAATTGTTTAAGGAAATAATTAAAAAAAAAGGCGAGTGAAACATCCTAGGTGATTTAAGTGCTTAATTTTAATACTAAATTTAAAAAATGTTAGTATTGATTTATACAATTTTTAAGTAACATTTTTATCCCCTTAACGTAAAAATAATAAATTATTATTTTTGGATGTTTTGTGGCGAAATTAAAGTCGAAAGAGATAAGGATTGCCTTCGTCTTGCGGTCCCACTCTCGCCATATTGAAAGTTTTACGACATTCACGCTCGTAAATTTATCTATTTATAAATGTAATGTAAACATAAAAAATTGGTGTTGATTAGCAACGGTTGACAGATATAAGTCGATAAGTATATACATACTGTAGATTCATCCCTCGCTCTCCTCTCTCCCCACCGTGCCAGACCGGCTTGGCCATACTTGTAGCGCATACCTTCTTAAAAAGTGCCAATCAAAGCCCCACGTACTCGGCTCACATCTTCTTGCTGTTTGTCAGATCAGGATATTAGGAAATCATGAAAACGTAGTAGAATTTACATTGCCGAAAGATGTATTATTATAGTAGTACAGTAGTACAATTTCCATTTCCATTACACCATGGTCATACCAGGCATACTCCCACGCACGCACTTCAGATTCTTAAGTACAATGAAGGAACTAAACAATAGGATTCATACAACGGTATAAATTATTAGTCAATATTATATCGTTTTACCGAATATCCTAAAAACGTCTGCATTTTATGTTTATGTTTTACACCAAAATATATTTATTACAGAATTTTACAGAAATATAATATTAATAATTGTTCATATTAATATATCACAAATATTTACATTGTTTATGAATATTTATAAATTGTGTGTTTAATTATTACATTTATATTAATAATAAACATTCGAGAAGTCTTACTGAGACGAAAATAAATTAACGTTATAAATTTATTTATATTCCGTTTTTTTGTTTTCCATTCTTTCCCATTTGTCTACGCGAATCAGAACTTTGTCCACGACTGTAAAAGTATGAAAATATTAACAGAATAATTTTATTACTACACGCTTCGTAAAGTATGATGTGTTCCATTTCAGTGAAACCCTGAAGTACATTTGCCAACATTATGTTCGCGATAACATTTGGAGATCGTCTTAACATTTGGTGATAGTCTAGTTACGTTCTGATGTACGATGCTTACAAAATCGGTGAGAACAGTGAGAACTTACTTTCAGAAAGTTTATACGCGTATGCCTTCTACATACCTAATTTGAGTTCACCGCTTTACAGTAGTAATAATAGAAAAACAGCTCTTTCAATTTTTAGTAACGAAATCGTGTTTATAAACATTTTGAACTGTGGAGTTTGTATACTGACGTGATATGTTACAATTTCACACTAGTGTTAGGTTATATTTTATATTTGGAGTTTTTTATTTTATAATAGTGACTTTTTAATGTGCCAAGAATTTTGTTGCCAAACAAACGTCACCTGAACAATTTGTTTTTTGTGTGAAAGCTCTATGTAAATAGAACCACTAGAAAGTGCAAAAACGTGGGAAAAATGTACACGCACATACACAGTTTATTTTGATTGCTGGACTTATTCTCAGTCAATCTTAAATACCTTTTTTGTCATCTTGTGACTTAAATTAATAATAATAATATATTTTGGGATTGTCCACTTTGTGGTTTGTTTTTAGATCACTTCCTTTTTACTCAACATTCATCTCAATAGTGCTCGTTGCTGTTTGTCATAGCCAGTTATTAGGAAATCATGATAACGTAGGAGTTACGTTACGATAATGTACGCACGCACTTCAGATTCTGTAGTACAAGGATGAAACTAATGAATACGATTCATATAAAGGTATATAATAAATTCTGTTATTAATATTATATTGTTACATAGAATTATACTAGCAGGTAGCGGAATCGGAATGGTAAGCTGTGTGCGATTACCCAGGATGTAAGTATTCAGTTGCTATTACTATGCGTACACAGTACAGATGTGTCGGTCTGTTGTATTCTGGCGGTATTGCGTCATGTTTAAGGGGGTGAGGACGTCTGAAAATCGATATTTATTTTTTAAGGTCTTCATTATTTTCTGGTTACTCTGATGCATAACAAACGTATGTACTGTCTGTGTTAGTGCCTAAAATATTAAAAAAAAATTAAGCCTCTGCATGTAACTCTTAAAATATGCATCTAAATATATGCAATTCTAATTTCAGTTTTCCTTATAAACCGAGTGCCGTCTACCTAATTTGAGTTTACCGCTAAACTGTTTTTCTGAATTTAGTTCCTCTTTTCTTCTACAGATGTGTTACGAATTTCACACTAGTGTTAGATTATATTTCATAATTGGTGTTTTTTTTTTTTTTTTAATATAAACAGTGACTTTTTAATAGACCAAGAAAAAATCAATACAAATTAATCTATATAAACAAAACGAAACTTGATCCCATACGAAATGCTAACGAATTTCAAACACCCACCTTCACCGTCTGGTACAAAACTTTCTTCCGATTTATGGAAGAATTGTACTGAAAGCAAAGAAGAAGATACTGAATGTTATTTCATAATAAATATAGACTATTTAGTTCAAGCTATGACAAGCCCCACTTTTTTAAAATATTGTTTATAAGGTGAACTATGTATGTTGGAATCATTAAATTTAGGACTTGCTGTTTCGTATACTATATTCTGTTGAAACTGCAAGAACTGTAAGAAAGAAACTATGTTTTAGAGCAGTAATATTTTACCAGGCAGGAAGTATTTTGAAACTATCAGAATGGCTTAAGGCTTGCGGAGTATCAGCCGTGGTGAAGCTGCAGGTAGAAATATTATGCTCTGTTCTTGAGTTGGCTTCCCCGCCACATAAATTTGTTTGGTACAAGAAGATTAAGTCCAGCTATAGAGAGTGTAGCTGAGTATTCAATGGAGAGAAGTAGATATTGAAGCTGTACAAGAAAATGACGGGTCTAACGAAATTCCTACTGTGTGTCTATGGCAAAACACAGATCCCAAACGACAGTTTTATAGTGGTGTATTGGAAAGGGTAGCAAAGACTTACTGTACTTCTGTAAGCAATGACGGGTTAAAAATGGGTGTAATTGATACAGTTTTAACCTACAATGATGGAAATATCTATATAATGTAATATATATAGGGTAATAGTGCTCGTAATGTAAAATATATACATGATGTTGCAAAATTATTTCCATAACTTTAGGAAATGATGAAACACGAAAAAACAAAGAAACAACTTCCTATAAACATAGGACCTAAACTGCTTCATTTTCCGTCTGTCTATATGTGTTTCTTACAAAAGAAATTAATATCTCAAGAACGGATTAAGGTAAAACCTTTAAATTTGGCATGCTTATTTATATTTGCGGGTGTACATAATTATTAAAAATTTCATTTCGTTATGATTATCCGTATCAAAATGGCGGCCGTTTAAAATGTTTGATGCCAAATTTCATGAAAGCCGGTTTGTTTTCCGAAATTCTACAAGAATAATAAAAGATGCAGTTTGTTATGTAGAATCCATTGATGTGTCATTTATTAGTATTGGAGCATAAATAACGGAAAAATCAACATTTAATCAACATGGGTAGTGGTGATTTCATACACATAGAACTGACTGCAGATTAGATGTTCTTGTTTTTATTTGCAGTTATGGAACATAATTTTGCAACACTCTGTGTAATGTAATAGTGTTCGTAATAATTGGCTACAAAAACACCATTGTGGGGATAAAAAGAATAGACGAAATATGAATTATGAAGGAGGGAAAGTGCAGCAGAAAATCTGACCAGAGAAAGCCGAAAAACAAAAAGAAATGACAGAAGAAGTCTCCAGGATGAAGAGAACAACGAGAGTGATCCAGAGTAGTGCTGGTCTTCGTGAGTATGTTACACAAATCAGGTATCATACGATGTTTATTAATTTTTTATCTTTTTGCGAAGCTGTAATTCAGCCATGGGTGCAAAGACGCCCCACTACATAATGCAATGCAATGCAATGCGAATTACCGTATATGTAATTTTTTGTCTTTCAGTACCATTTTCATGTCTTTGTGCAACATTAAATTTTGCACACTTTGTAAAGTGAACCAAACAGCTCAAGAGTTCTAAATTTTTGAAATGTAAAATATATTTAGGGGTGAAAATTACGACCAGTGGGAAGCAAGACAAAGAAATACAATCCAGAATTAATTTGGGAAAAATGGCTATATTGTACTGTACATTAAATGGAATCCTGTGGGATAAGCAAATTACAGCAGACTAAAACCAAAATATTTAAAACCGTTGTTACAAGTTATGACAACTCAGACGTATTATGACTTACGGCTCAGACGTTTGGACTAATATACACACGAACAAAATTAATGACAGCAGAGATGGACTTATGGAGACGTTCGGCAAGAGTATCCGGACATGAGGAAATTAGAAATGAAGTCATTAAGGACAGAATGAATGTGAAAAATTCAATTGTTGATTTTAACAAAACAAAAAATTACAATGGTATGGACACACGAAAAGAATGGCAAAGGAAAGATTGCCAAGGAGAGTTATGGAATGTACCCCACCAGGAAGAAGGAAAAGAGGACCACCTATCATCACCTGGATAGAAGAAATTCAGACTATATTGAGGGAACGAGAAATTTAAGATTTTTGGGTGGACAAGCAAAAGAGAATTAAATCACTTCTGTAATCTTTGGTTCCAGAAAATGTGTACATTGTACAGCCGGAATTATAATAATAATAATTACATAATTTCATAATTACATACGGAAAACAGAAAAAATACTGTTCACCTTGTTAACAAACGTCAACTGAAAAATTTGTTTTTAGTTTAAAAGCTTAAATAACGTCTGAGAAAAAGGATGCCTAATAAGTCCATTGGGAAGTTCAAGATCCTACGGCTTTCTTTAGTGCTCCGTTGCCTTTTGTCATCTGATTGTATTAGGAAATTATGAAAATGTAAAGTGTTTTAGGTACGTAAATGAACAATACCATTTTACCGCCGCTAAGTTGTCAGTACTCGCCCGCACGCACTTTAGGCCTCTTTCACACTATCAGGGTTTTTTGCCGCCCGAGAACGTGACGGCAGTATTGCCGGACGGAGATAACTTGTGTGTGCTCTTCACACTACACGACATTCATCCGGGTATGTTGCCGCCTGTTGCCATCAGTTAACTTTCTGCCGCCATGGACAGAAGTCAGAAAATATGTAATTTATATTACAAAAATTTCTGTAATTTTTTGGTTGAAAACAAAACGCTCGTCATTTTTGAAAAGTATTATTAATAGCATAAAAAAATTTAAAGTAAATATAACAGAAGAAAATATAATTGACAGATAAAATGAAATCAAGAGAAATTGTTTTTATTATTTGAATGTAATATGAATTCAAAAAATATATAAGAAGAATAACAAAAATTCCTTAAAAAGAGGTGTTGAAAGTGAGTGATCAACCTTTCTTTAAAAATCAAAATATTAAAAACATTTTTAAAAGCAATATCTTTAAATATCAATATCTGATAAATATGTTAAGGGCGAATCACAACTAGTGAAGGTGTCATTACTGGTGTTCTGTTTGTTACCGATGTAGATAAACTGGAATCACCCAGTGTGGTAGGGAAGTTTTCAGCTTCAGTGTGAACAGGGTGGGAAGTCTGTGGAATGAAAATTTGGGATGAATGCTGCTGAGATGACACATGACTAATTACGGGTTCATGACGTGCTTGAGGCTGGTAAAACTGACATAGTTGTGTGGATGAATGAGGATACTGGTGGAAATTAGGGGGGGTTTACTTGAGAAATAAAATGTTGATAACTGGGCGATCCTTGAATGTTCAAACCTTGTCTAGGGGAAAGAACAGGCACAAAACAGGCTTTTCGTGAACTAAACTTATTAATTTGTCGACATCGATGTCGAATTCACTCATCTTTAAACACTTAAATATGTACTGTACAGCAGGAACTCAAGAGCAAAAACTAGCACTGCTGCATTGTCTAGGTCGCCTGACGAACTGTCCGGTAGACTGTCGGATATTTGTGAAAGCGTCAATGGTGCGCAGTAGGCTACTGAGCAATCTACCGGGTTTTTCTCCTTCCGGCGACCGGAAGATTGTAGTGGCAGTCCGGCGAGTCATTAGGTCGTCGGACGGCAAAACTGCTGGATATTCGTGATGTGAACGTGCTCACGCCCCTCCCCATTTGTCTCGCTGCCGTGAGGTTCCCGGACGGCAAAAAAACCTGATAGTGTGAAAGAGGCCTTAGATTCCAGAGTACATGGAGGCGCCGCGAAGGAATTGTACTCAGAAATGTAAAAATTATTAATATAATAATATCGTGCTATCGATTATACTAAAAAATTCTACATTATACTTTTAAACGAATTTTACAGGAACACAATCTTCAAAGTTAAAAATATAATTTTTTATAAGCCTTAATTTATTTTTTATAAAAATGAATTGTTTTCTATGACGAAAATCATGAAATTGGGTTTGAAAGTAAAATTTATTATTTTGTTCATATTTTTATTTCACAAATATTTACATTATTTATGAATTGATTAGTCTATTAATAAAAGCACAAACTTTTATTATGATTAAATATTAATATTCTAATTACAAATTTTTAATACATTCTTTTGAACGATTAATCTTAACGTATTAGTCAGTTAATCTTGAATAGGGAAAAAGTTTCTCACTTTTTATGCTTCACGACTGAAAAAATTAAAATTTGATATGAAATTTTGTATTAGGACATTATTAAATTTAAATGCATGCACAGCATGTACGTGATCTGGACTACATGCTCAAAAAAACATTATTGTTAAGGAGCAAGAACTTGCGTAAGGACAGTGATAATACAGGCTAGACAAATTGGGCGATGGTTTTATTACGTTTTCCATTTTTACCGACTCAGTTGTTGGGCTATATATATTTAAAAATTACCAAAATATGTATAATACTAATTTAATAATAAATAATTAAAAACCTCAGACAGATGTTAAAGTACTCTCTACTACTGCGTACATTTTGTAATCTAGTAATTCATTTTTATCGGACGCGGATTTTAAGTCGCGAAAGATTATACAGAACCGTACCCCATAAGCGCATTTTTTTGTCGTATCTCGCCCATCAGACTGTGGAACCAAGCGTCTTTTGTCGGAAGCGAGTAACAGGGGACCACACTCTGTAGAAGTAACTGTTAGTAAGGATATTAGTTGTTAAATTTCGACATAAACGGATATTCCCATGCCATTAAAGATCCGCCTTTTGGAAGATCCACTATTAAGAATGGCTAATCTCAATATGTATATAATGAAAAAACATATTTTTGTGTTTATTAATTGAATTCGTTTATTTTATTTATGTGCAATGAGCTGTTACATATCCAGTATTCACACTTTATAGTTTCTGATACGGTACTCCATTAATAACGACAACCATATATTTAGGTACTTACACCGTAGTTAGGTCAAAACCAGTAGGCCTAATACAAAACCAGAATCAAATTCCACGTCGTAATCTTTTTCAGATATGTGAACACCATACGCGGATACTTACAGTGAACGATGGCGTGTTTTATGTGGAACACGCACGGCGTGCGTCATGAAAAAATCGCATACCACTTATTACTTCTATTCACGAAGGTTACTTGTTTTTCGTGAAGTCCGGTTTTAGTTTCAGTGAGACGTTTAAAGAAAACATGGATGCGTAGACAATGACCTAAGATGAGCCCAGACTTCCTCGTGTTTGTAGACTGGTCGTTTGCTTCTGTAGTCGTATTTTATAACAAAATTGATGAACAGGAGACCATAGAGTAGCAGTAGCTTCACCCATGCGGAAAAAGCAATGAGTATGATCATTAAGTTGCGTCGTTGAGTAACACTCACAATTTTGCTGAATATGTAAGTTAATCCGTGTGTGCTGTGAAAACACACACACACAAACAACACACTTTTCTAGGTATCCGGGGTTCTTTACTTCCTAAGAAATTGCCTTCAAGAAGGGGCACTGTTCCTGTTGAAGTCAGCGTCTTGTGGTAAGATGTTTATTTCGGCTAATGCCTCAGTAACAGACTTGTCCACATTTGTAATGCTTGACATCAAACTTGTCTAGTTTTTCAAATTACTTTTTAGATTGAACTAGGAAATGTGTACGTGAAAACTTAAAATACTTAGTTTTGTTACTAGCATAGAATAACAAAACATATGCTTATCATGTGAATAAAAGTAAATCCTCAATTTCAATGATATTGTAAAGTGGGTGTTCCGTCAACTAACATCTTATCCGAGGGGCCACAGCAAGTTCTAGACGATCTGGTGCAAAATTAATGCTGTCGAGAAGCCCAAACTGTTTTACCACGAAGTTTTACGTTTTAAGAACATAGTTGTTTGGAAAAGTGTGCGTTGCGAGTGAGGATTAGCCTCTGTGTACTGTCGGCAACGAGTGCAATGCCGTTTGCTTGATAAACTCTCGTTATGCAGCACAAATTCTCAAGTCAATTAGCTGTCCTCTTCACCAGATTTCGCTCGCTTTGACTTTTCCTTTTTTTTTTAATATCAACTTCATTAGAAGGAAGAAATACAGATGAAAGAGAATTTTGTCAAATTTGTTGTTCACTATTTTCGAAGTGACTTAAAAAAAAATTTGATGTGTGGAAGGGAATTGAGGTAGCCTAAACAGACTGAATGCGACTCAGTAACTCCCAGAAGCGACTGCTGTACTTCAAGGCGACCGCTTCAAATATGTCTTGTAGGCCCTAATTTCTTTTTCAAGTTATCCAATTATAGATAATTATTAATAATGCTTATATTTTATTTTGTTTTATTTACTGCCACTAATTTGGGTTACAATTCCGACTATTAAATCATAACAATTTGGTTTAAACTATTATTAATTTAGTTTACGATCTTCTAAAACTAATACAATTATTCTAATTATAAATATAATACTACTAACTCGTAACACTATTTTCTTTATTGGTAAAAATGTAAAATGTTTACCTTGTAGCCAGAACCAGTTTTCGAATAAGCGAACAGGCTACAAGGTAAACATTTTACATTTTTACCAATAAAAAAATCGGTATGGAGAATCATACATGACTTCCATGTTCTAAGATTTATATTTAAAATCATTTTCGAAATAAAATATTTCCACAGAAATTACTTCTTTCTTCAGCCTCAACCACAGTACTGTGGTCACTAACGTTTACCACCTCCAGTTAGTGCATTCGATCTTCACTGATGATGGCAGGCGTTGGCATTACCGAAACGTCTGGTTTTTCATAAAACATTGGACCTTGGCCAAACAGCCCAGGAAGGAATTTTAACAACAAACTACTTCTTTGTTGCCGATAATGTAGTACACATAAAAATATGCATAAAATTAATGGCTTGTAAAAGTTAATGTTTGATCTCCATTAAGTAGTGCGCAAGTTTCCATAGATTTAATATTATGATGTACGTAATCAAAACATCAGAGGAGGTTTTAGTGTGTATGAGGGTACACCGTGGACAAAAATTTTCAATATTCCCTATGGGAGCGTTACTTAGAGTAAAGCTGTGAATTTACAGTGTACGTTTCACAGAACAAACACGCGGAAACGTAGGAGCGCTCCGAAGTCTCTCATGGACAGCATCATGCAGAGGGTTCATTCCCTAAAGACGAAAAGTCTGTCTACGAACCGTTTCTCGGTAAACACGTGCAGTTACACACTGGCCAGCGATCCACAGGACGCAAATCGCTGTCCACGCTGGATACCTTTTCTGCTTGCACGCGTTATGTTGTTATGGGGTTCGGCACTTTCCATTTAAAAAGCGTGCAAACGTAAGAAAATAAACATGAGTGAGACCAGAAATAACGCGAACGGTGTCTGCGCGTGTGTGCGTGCGTTCGTGCGTGTGTGTGTGTGTGTGTGTGTGTGTGTGTGTGTGTGTGTGTGTGTGTGTGTGTGTGTGTGTGTGTGTGTGTGTGTGTGTGTGTGTGTGTGTGTGTGTGTGTGTGTGTGTGTGTGTGTGTGTGTGTGTGTGTGTGTGTGTGTGTGTGTGTGTGTGTGTGTCCTGCCTGCCTTTTTATTGCGGTAATCATAATAAAACTTTGGAAACGTAAACATTACGTAATTGAGATATGCTTGCCTGCCAGGAACGATATATTTTCACTTACAGATGATTTAAATTAAAATGAAAAAATCGGTATGGAGAACCATACATGACTTCCATGTTGTAATATTTATGTTTAAAATAATTTATTTGAATTCGGTTCGGTAATTTCTAAAAAAATATCGCCCACCCTCAAACTAATTTCACTATTTACAGATATTTTTGTTATTATGGGGTAGTCGTTTAACATAATGTTATTTTCAGTCACTTTATCCATAAAAATTAGGTAGGCTTACTTTATTCTTATAAAGAAACCGAACTACGCAGATAATCATCCCTCCTACGAAGCGCTCCGAAGTCACTCATGGACCCTGAGCATCTTGCAGAGGGTTCATTCCCTAAAGACGAAAAGTCTGTCTATGAACCGTTCCTCTGTAAACACGTGCAGTTACACTGCCCAGCGATCCACAGGAAGCAAATCGCTATCCACGCTGGACACTTTTTCGGCTTGCACGCGTTGTGTTGATGTGGGTTTCGGCACTTTCCGTTTAAAAAGCATGCAAATGTGAGAAAATAAACATGAGTGAGGCCAGAAATAACGCGAATTATGTGTGTGTGTGTGTGTGTGCGCGTGTGTGTGTGTGTGTGTGTGTGTGTGTGTGTGTGTGTGTGTGTGTGTGTGTGTGTGTGTGTGTGTGTGTGTGTGTGTGTGTGTGTGTGTGTGTGTGTGTGTGTGTGTGTGTGTGTGTGTGTGTGTGTTGCCTGCCTTTTAATAATGTAATCATAATAATAAAATGGAAACCTAAACGTTACATAATTGAGATATGCTTGCCTGCCACGAACGATATATTTTCTCTCATACATGATTTAAATTAAAATGAAAAAATATAGAATTTTGTTAAAGTGAAATGAAATGTTTCCATAGAATCTACTTCTTTGTTGTCAATAACGTATTACACATATAAAACTTGTAAAATTTACTTCCTCCATCATCAACTAATATTTTAATTTATACAAAAATTACCCCTTCCCCTTCAACTACCCTTTTCATTTTTAGATATTTCATCTACCTTTCTACAGTGGATTATTATGACCTTCTTTTCAGGATACTTTATTTATCAAAATTAAGCACTTTACTCTTGTTAAAACGTAAAACGTTGCCGGTCAACTACCCCATTCCCTTAACCGATCTTCACCAAAATCAATAGGCCTTGAGTCCTCTACAATTCAGGGCTATGTGCAAACAATTATTTGATTCTGTTTGAATTTGCGGCTGTTATCGTTTGCCATAAAAAAAATTCTACACATAGATAGACACACACACAGACACTTTTCTGAAAAATGACTTTTCTTCATGTTTTGAGGGTAGTACAATCAGAATCAGCCATTATCTCGAACACGATTTTTTTCGCCATGACCATACTTCCATTTCCTTATGGAACACATGGAAGTAAAAATTATAATTTTATTGCCTGGCAACAAAATAATTTTATTTTTAACAATTACCATTGTTTGAAAAAGTTTAAATGAATTTTCAAGTACTTTACTCTTGTTAAAACGTAAAACATTGCAGGTAAACTACCCCTTCCCCTTTATATATCATAGGCCTTGAGTCCTCTACAATTCAGGGACGTATGAAAAAAATTATTTGATTTTGTTTGAATTTGCGGCAGTTATCGTTTGCCATAGAAAAAATTCTACACACAGACACTTTTCGAAAAATGACTTTTCTTCATGTTTTGAGGGTAGTACAATCAGAATCAGCCCTTATCTCGGACACGATTTTTTCGCCGTCACCATACTTCCATTTCCTTATGGAACATGGAAGTAAAATTAGTGTTCCGAGACAGTAATATTATATTTATAATTATTTAATCAACGGACACGTCATCTACAACAAAATCCAGGAATTATTTTAACTTATTATAGGCCTATATTATACATGAAGTTGATGTATGCCTGTGAAATGTGACGTCAAAGTGCCACATCACTAGTGCCGAAGTTAGTTTTGGGTTTTGGTATTGTAGAATTAATTAGTGTAATCGAGGAATTTTTTTAAACTCTTAGTAAAAAGAAGGTGACTGCCGTTCCACAAGTAAGACCTCAGGAATTATAATGGCATTTTTTAACCTTTTACATACAGAACAAGCGAAGGGAATTATCAGTGTTACCTAGACCGTTTGCATTTGTCTGTGTTACATAACTTTTGAATACACATCAACCGATTTTTGTTAAACTTGGCTCGCATGTTCACACTTTTACCCCACAGAACCTTATTGTTTTTGAGATTGATCTCCCACCCTAAAATAGTGGCAAAAATGTGAGGAGTTAAATTTAAAAAAAAATCACAGAGTTCATGTAGAGAATTAAATAAATTAAATAGAATTTTCGCCACAATGTGAATATGTTGAATTTTGAAAATTTTTAAATGTTGGAACACTAGAGGCCAAAAATGTAAAAACGTTGAAAAATCTACAACAAACCACTTGGAATTTAAATTGAAGAGATTTGAACCAAAAACTGATTCAAATTTGGAAATTCCAAAATTGTAGGACAACAGGGGGCCTACAAATGTAAAAAGGTACAATTTTGAAAAAATACGTGCCATGTCTGAAGGGAATTTTAACCCAACTCCGAATGTAACGTTTACACTGAAAATTTAGGTTTAAATTTAATTTAAATTTAAGGGCACCACGGGCGAGAAATGTAAATCAAAATTTTTGAAAAAAATTGTAAAAGTCTGGGTGGGCATCAAATTTTGAGCAATTTTATTCAAGATACGAAATTAATATCTGCCAGTACCCCTTTCATATTCTGGGTCTTCAAATTTTTTTTAAATATGTGTAAAAAAAGAAACATTACATATTGTTGTAAGAAAAATATATTTTTTTAAAGTATTATAATCGACATGTCCATGGAAACACATACACGTAAAACCTACGACTAATTTACGTACTTGCTTATGGTTTACAAATTTGAAACAATGCAGTAGTCGGTTTTTTCATTGTTACAACTATTTGTTATAAACGTAGTTTTTAGTTTTTGTAAAACTAATTGTCCTCCTAATTTTTTTTAATTTTTAAGGTACAGTAAAATATCCATTAACCGTGGTAAAGATGTTTTTTACCTCCTCGTCACGTTTCTCGTCATGCTCATCGTCATCTTTAGCGAGAACTGAGTATCAGGAGACTGACCAAACAGTAGAAGAAAACTCGTCCAATGTAAATCATCTTCCCGCTTAGTTGTAGTGACTTTTCATGGTTCAATAAAACTTTTATAAAGAAGTATTCACAAAACCTGCGTATTTGATCTTGATGACGTACTGAGATACAATATAGAACAATACGCTTTTATTTATGGCAAGCGGCAAGGCATACAGAACTTAATTCATCCTATACTTTTCTTGTTTTTATTTTGAACTGCGTTGTATAGTTGTTGGTAATAGGCCTAATGATAATTTTATAAAACTCCTCTCGACTATGATAATTTTTTACTGAATAGACGACACAGCAGTTTAATATGTTTTTAACTTTTTTTTAAGCAAATAATCATTTAATGCGGAATCGAATAGAATGCAGATAGATGTAACAGACCGGAATGTCACATAAGACTAGTGGCGCTTGTCCTTGTCGTCTTTGTCAGACCAAGATGTTTAATTAGTGTCAGGACGAGGAACTTCTTAAATGTCATAACACTACAACCCAGTTAAGTTTGATCGGACAAATTGTCAGTCACATATTGTTTGTTATCAGTGTCTGTTAATTTACAGTGTTATTTGCCGAGTAGAATCCACTAGCGTTTGCGTGGTCGTATTCCAATGAAACCATCCGACTTTTTTTAGGGGGACTTGTTGCGTAGGAAATTTTTCCTAGCAACCCATTACCTCAACTCCAACCTGGAAGACGATATTTTTTCGGTGTTTGCTTCTATAGGAAGATTGCTTTTCCATAACCCATTTCGCTTTTATACCTAAAAGCCGTGTCCGACCGGTGGAACTTTCGCCAGTTTCGCGTACTATAGATCTCTCTCTCCGCCGGTGCTGCCGTTGTGGGCCGGTGACCTTCAGCAAGTGCTAGCTTCTCAGGACAATGTCTGCAGTAGGGAGGAATCGATTCACTTTCCTTGATATTATTGCCACTCCAGACAGGAGAGTGTGCACCAGATCTTGCTGTAAAAGATCCAGGACCTCTCAGTCATTCCCGATGTTTGACATCTGCTAACCGAGTGTTATGATCGTTTATTTCCCAAACCAATCCTTATAACGAACATAAGATACTTAACACTTACATTGTGAAGACGTATGCTTCAGTCTGGTTCGACATTAAGAAGTATCACTCTGTGAAATATGGACCTAAGCATATCTTTAAGGTTGTACAAACAACAAGACATTTGTCCGAAGAACTACTGAAAATCATAGTTCAAAGGAACGCTTTTTTCACTCATTCTGAAAATATGTTATTGGCTATGACAGTGAATGAAAGGCTAAACATAAAGGAATTAGCCTACAGGAGAGTACTGAAAGCTAGGAATCAACCCTCGAAAGGAAAATCTGTGATAAGTTTTGAAGCCTCAGATTAAGCAGAGTAGACGGACAAAATATAAACTGTCCTCTCCACCGGTGAATGAGGGTGTGCTAACGGAAAGTATTTTGTTATTTCTACAGTGCAAATATTTGCCTGAATTTGAATTACAAATTTTTTCCTGTCACACATACGCAGTGGAAAGATGTGGGGAACGCACTTGAAACAGAATCTGCGGGAAAAGTATGTAGAGGTGAAAGCAGAGATGGGTACGTAAGAGAAAATTTGCTCTCAAGATCTGCAATACCAAAATACGACCAAAAATCAGATTTCAAGGACATACCTACCAAAGGTTTATGTACCGTAAATAACCACGCTCTGAATGTTTGTATCATTGGGAAGGGAGTGGGTGGAACTCGAAGTGTAGCCACTTACAAGGGTGGGTTCTGGTTCGTTTCAGTAATTTAAATGTGGAGTGGGCGAAAGCTGCACACAAATAATATTTGTTGGATCAGATGTAAATGTTATAAGAAGACTGCTCTAACTAATCATGACTTGTTTTTTGGTCACATTATTTGCAAGATATGAAAAAGAATTTTCGTGGGTAAGTAAAACGTAAATTATTTTTAAAATTTTGCTACAAAATTAATTTCAGTTTTGCTTATTAACTGAGACTCTTTTACCTAATCTGAATTACCGTTTTATTACTGAGAGAACAGTAGTACACTGTAGTAACTGAAATACAGCAGTTAGTGTTAGTAAAAAAACGTGTTTGTAAAGTTCTCGACTTATTTAACTGTACAGCTTGTGAACTGACGTGTTATTTTGTTACAGTCTCTCACTAGTGTTTTTTTAATACGAAATGTAATTTTCTAAAATGCCAAGAATTAAAAAAAAAAATGAAAGAAATTTCCATGGAAACAAAAAGAATCTTGATTCCAAACAAAATGTTAACAAATAGGCCTATTAAAAATCTTCACCGTCGGTTAAAAAACTTTCTTCCGCATTATGGGAGAATTATACTGAAAGCCAAGAAGAAATTGCTGAAGGTAATCTTATTATAAATTTAGACAATTTTAGTTCAAGCTAAGTTCCACCGATAGTAAATATTGTTTACAAGGTATGATGGAAGCTATGCAAAAAGTTAGGACTTGCTGTTTCGTTTACTCTGTTCTGTAGGACGTTTTAGAGCACTAATGTTACGAAACAAAGTGTTTTGAAACCAATATTAGAACGGTTTATGGCTTATGCTTTATGGAGTTTATGGCTGTCGTGAGGCTGAAAGTAAACTTTGATTCTTACCACCCCGCCATAAATGTCTGAGGTATCTTACGTATATCGTTGCGAGACCCAGGGATCAGGAGACCATATCTAAATACAAGACAATTGTTCACATTTGAATTTTTAAAATACAGTATTACAAATTTTCATATTCACATTATCGGATGAGCATAGCTAATAAATAATTCAATTTAGAATGTTTAAATACAATTATAGTTGCTAGGTATGAGGCGACTTCGTATCAAGGTTTTGTTGCTTGCAGTAATTAATTTGATAATCCGCCTATATTATTGCTCAGAGTGTAAGTTATGCATGTAATTTAGGAGCAGGGCAACTCCAGTCGCGGCGTATATACAGGCACAGACAAAACACAAACAAACAAACCTGTGCCTACATTATCAAAGTCTTATGTATTATGTGCCTTATAAAAGTCTTATGTATTTTGTGAAAAACATTTACTCAACACAGGACGATCGGTAAAGTTATAATTAGGATCGTTTTAGACCTCCTGATTACTCTCATAACATTAATAAATATTTATGGAATACGCACACGAGTGTTTCCATTTTATATCGATTTTGTAAGATTTAAACAGTTACGGAACTGGATGGTGGGGATCAGGTGAACAAACACCCGGCTCCCTTAACTGTTAAAAATGTGGAAAATTCTGTAATCAATTATTGTCTATTAAATTAATAAAATTAATTATTAAATTAATGTATTATTAATGTCAATTAATGGCTATTGAAGCCCAGCGAAAAAACAATATCAGTTGTTAGAAACCGATATTAGAATGATTTATTGCTTGCGGAAAGTCGGCCGTCGTGAACCTGCAGGTAGATTGTTTTGTTCTGTCCTCGGGTTACCATCTCCGCCACATAAATCTCTGAGGTATAAGATGATTTTAAGAGTCTAGCTATAGAGACTGTAGCTGAGAGTTCAGTGCAACAAGCAGCTATGAAAGCTGTACAAGAAAATTTCTGCTCCCTTTGATGGCACATGGCACAAAAGGGGCCATACATCCCACTATTGTGTAATGACAGCAACAAGTGTCGTTGGGTTAGTTGTAGAGATTAAAGTCGAGTCAAAATTGTGCCGCTTATGTAAATGGAAGAAACATACCACATGAACTGTAAATTAATTTTGAAGTTTGAGTGGAGGTATGTAATCACAGGGAGAAAAACCTTTTCAAACCGTCAGAAGAAACAAGAGTCGTAAAGTACACAAAGTATCTTGAGGATGGGGATTCAAAAGCGTTCAAGAAGCTTCACGAGTTGAAACCGTAGAGATACGGTGAAACCGAAAAGCTCGATCACGTAGGAGGTGACGTTCGGAAGCGTATGCGTATACGCTTTGGGCGCCTTTGCAAAGAAATGAAAGGAGAGAAGTTAGATGATGTTAAGGTTCTAGGCGGTAAAGGCAGACTAACTGAGAAAGTCACTGTCAGAATTCAAACTCATTATGGTATGGCAATAAGGAGAAATCTTGTATGTGTAGAGAAAATAAAAAGGAAACAACAGATTTTTTGACTATTTATTTCCACAAAATTGACTGCTGATGTGGAGGCACTACAAGGACTTTGGCCCGTAGGTGTAAGTACAAAAGCTGTCTTGTTACAGGCCAAGAACACAGGCATTCAAATTCACTTCCTGAATGCGTTTTACACTGCACAATACCTGTGTTATGAAACCAGATTTATTAAAAAAGTTTGTCCATAACAAAAGCCAGAACCCAAACGATAGTTTTAATAGACGTTTAATGAAGAAATTTGTGTTAGTGGTTGAAATCACAATCAGAATGATCACAGTTGCACACCACTATATAAAAATTATCCCGATTAGCGCTTTCAAGCCTCACAGCCCATCGTCAGATCGGAATAGGCAGAAATTATTTTAAAAACAAACCCTTCACCCTTCTCCCCCACCCTGCTCACACACAACAAGCTATAATATAAATGACCCTTCCCCACCCCCTAAACCCTGTCCACACCATCTGTACAGTTACATATTTTTCTAGCAAATTCCTTGTGTGTGTGTGTGTGTGTGTGTGTGTGTGTGTGTGTGTGTGTGTGTGTGTGTGTGTGTGTGTGTGTGTGTGTGTGTGTGTGTGCGTGTGTGTGTGTGTGTGTGCATCCTTTTAAACTTACCCTACTTCCTCTCCACACACATGGGTCAGTCACACACCCTTATTTTAACCATCCAATTAGTACTATGCAAATAATTCTTAATCTTATCTATCTGTCCTCTATCATTTACTTCTTAATCATGTTATAAAATATTTCTTCATTATCAAATTTAATTTTAATATTAATTAAATTGTCTAACCCTTTTTCTCTTTCTTTTAATATTTCTAACTCCTCTCTAAGCTTCCTTTCAACTGTGTTATTTACTACTTTTACAATTTCGTATTCTTCCAAAGGATTAACAAACTTATGGTTGTCTTCTATGAAATGTCTTGCATATAACGAATTGGTTGTTCTATTGCCTTCTCCACGTTTGTGGTCAGACAACCTGCATACGAATTTCCGTCCTGTCTCACCTAGGTACACTTTGTTGCAGTCTTTACATTTTAATTTATAAATTCCGCTTTTCTGTAATACTGGAATTTTTTCTATATTCTTATTCCTTATCTTATCAAATACCGTTTCACATTTTTTAATAGCTATATCTACTCCATATTTATTAAAACATTTTATAATTTTTCTAGTATGTGAACCTATGTATGTCAATGACCCTGCATAATTCTTTTGTTCTGGTTCTATTTTAGCTTTTTGTATGTTAACCCTTTTCATAACTTTATCCACTATGTTGGTGTTATAATTATTATTCCTTACAATTCCCTTTATCGTTTTTAACTCCCTAACTTTTGATTCGGTCTCTTTTAAACACTTCTGAGCTCTGTAACAAAATGTATTGATTGCCGCCATTTTATATCTATATGGGTGGTAAGACTCTCTTGGTATAATTATATCATATGCTAGAAAGCATAAAAATTATAGAATTTGCTAGAAAAATATGTAACTGTACAGATGGTGTGGACAGGGTTTAGGGGGTGGGGAAGGGTCATTTATATTATAGCTTGTTGTGTGTGAGCAGGGTGGGGGAGAAGGGTGAAGGGTTTGTTTTTAAAATAATTTCTGCCTATTCCGATCTGACGATGGGCTGTGAGGCTTGAAAGCGCTAATCGGGATAATTTTTATATAGTGGTGTGCAACTGTGATCATTCTGATTGTGATTTCAACCACTAACACAAATTTCTTCATTAAACGTCTGTTAAGATGTGCAATCGACTACAGGTAATGGGCAACAACAATGAGGTAATAAACGACAACAATAAGGTAAGTAAAGTTTTTAAATATCTTAAGTTAAAAGTTAAATTGAAGAGGGTTTTAAGTAAAATATGGTTTAATAAACAATGTCTGGATAATAATGTCATCCCAAAGTACGCTCAAGTTAAAATTAAAAATAAGAACAGTGTAGCCAAAAAAGTAAAAGAACAAAGCGAGAAGTTGTGGATAAAACTGGAAATAAGGTCACTCTACGGCTTAATCAATAGATATAATAGGGAATTATATGACAGACACATAGAATTGTTAAGAATATACTCGTATGTAGAGTTAGAATAAATATTATATAATTTTGGTTTGGGGTACGTAGAAAAGAAATTGGAAAAGAAAAATAAAAAAATGGTAGATAAGTTAAATAAATTAATAAGAAAGAACGAAGTAAAAAAGGAACACCTCTCTAAGAATAACTATGAAAAAAGAGTAATAAACCTTACAGAGGTGAATTTCAATACAGAAGAAAAAGAAATGTTAGCAAAAGGCTTAAAATACGCACCGCCACCAGAATTAAATCAAGAAAAAACGATTATTGAATGCGAAAGCATAATACAAAAACTAGGAAATGAAAATGATAAAAAAAGAATAAGGTGGGAAGTAGGGAATGTAGTAGATAAAATATTTAAGAAAAGTTTGTATAATTCAAAAAATGAACAAAAAATCAAATCAACTGTAACTAAACTAAAGAATAAAATAAAGAAAAATGATATTATAGTTACGAAGGCGGACAAAGGAAATACAATGGTACTACTGAGAAAGGACGAATACATAAAGAAAACGGAAGAATTTATAAGGGAAGGACCATACGAGGAAATAAAGTATGATTATACAAGTAAGTACCAGTCAAGGATAAAACAAATGATGAAACAGATAACATTTATAGAAGAAAATAAGAAAAAGTATTTATTGGAAAGTAATCCAACAGCACCAACTTTTAAAAGTCAGGTTAAGATACATAAAGAAGGAAAACCAATTAGACCGATTGTTTCTTTTATTAATGCACCTATTTATAAATTATCAAAGGAAGTTAGCAGAGTACTGAGAGAGAAATATGAATTTGGGACAAAATACAACATAGAGAATAATGTAAAATTGATAGAAAAATTAGAAAATATTAGGATTAATGTGAATACAAAATTGATATCACTGGATGTTAAGGACATGTTTACCAATATCACAGTAAATAAAGTTATTAAGTTAATAAACGATAATAATATGGGAGAATACAGGTATAAAAAGCAGTTGATGAAAGTAATTAAAGAATGTGTAAATCAGAACTATTTTAGGTTTAATAACAAGTTTTATATACAGAAAAAAGGTTTACCTATGGGGTCTTCATTATCCCCTATTCTTGCTGAAATATACATGAATGATTTTGAAAAGCAATTAATAACTTCCACTAAGTATAAAGACAATATAAAATTATGGTCTAGATACGTTGATGATGTATTAGTAATTTGGGAAGGAAGCATGGAAGAAGTGCATGAGTTTATAAATGAGGTAAATAATAAGGATAAAAACTTACAATTTAAAGAAGAGATAGGAGGTAAGAAAATAAATTACTTAGATTTGAACATAGAAATTAAGGATAATGAGAAACTACAGTTTGGGATATTTAGGAAAGAGTCGTATTCTGATATAATTATACCAAGAGAGTCTTACCACCCATATAGATATAAAATGGCGGCAATCAATACATTTTGTTACAGAGCTCAGAAGTGTTTGAAAGAGACCGAATCAAAAGTTAGGGAGTTAAAAACGATAAAGGGAATTGTAAGGAATAATAATTATAACACCAACATAGTGGATAAAGTTATGAAAAGGGTTAACATACAAAAAGCTAAAATAGAACCAGAACAAAAGAATTATGCAGGGTCATTGACATACATAGGTTCACATACTAGAAAAATTATAAAATGTTTTAATAAATATGGAGTAGATATAGCTATTAAAAAATGTGAAACGGTATTTGATAAGATAAGGAATAAGAATATAGAAAAAATTCCAGTATTACAGAAAAGCGGAATTTATAAATTAAAATGTAAAGACTGCAACAAAGTGTACCTAGGTGAGACAGGACGGAAATTCGTATGCAGGTTGTCTGACCACAAACGTGGAGAAGGTAATAGAACAACCAATTCGTTATATGCAAGACATTTCATAGAAGACAACCATAAGTTTGTTAATCCTTTGGAAGAATACGAAATTGTAAAAGTAGTAAATAACACAGTTGAAAGGAAGCTTAGAGAGGAGTTAGAAATATTAAAAGAAAGAGAAAAAGGGTTAGACAATTTAATTAATATTAAAATTAAATTTGATAATGAAGAAATATTTTATAACATGATTAAGAACTAAATGATAGAGGACAGATAGATAAGATTAAGAATTATTTGCATAGTACTAATTGGATGGTTAAAATAAGGGTGTGTGACTGACCCATGTGTGTGGAGAGGAAGTAGGGTAAGTTTAAAAGGATGCACACACACACACACACACACACACACACACACAAGGAATTTGCTAGAAAAATATGTAACTGTACAGATGGTGTGGACAGGGTTTAGGGGGTGGGGAAGGGTCATTTATATTATAGCTTGTTGTGTGTGAGCAGGGTGGGGGAGAAGGGTGAAGGGTTTGTTTTTAAAATAATTTCTGCCTATTCCGATCTGACGATGGGCTGTGAGGCTTGAAAGCGCTAATCGGGATAATTTTTATATAGTGGTGTGCAAATGTGATCATTCTGATAGTTTTAATAGTTGTGTATGGGAAAGGATACGGAAGACCATTCTTGTTAGCAACACATTAAAAATTGGTGTGACGAATACAGTTTTTACATACAATGATGGAAATGTAAATAAAATAAAGTGTTAGACAAACATTGGCTGCAAAACACAAAAAAACACCATTGTGGTGTTGAAAAGAATAGATGAAGGCGGAAACTGCAGCGAAAATTTGACCAGCGAAAGCCGAGAAAGCAAAAGAAATGACAGAAGAAGTCTACAGGATAAGAAGAATATGGTTCTGGTCTTCATTAGTGATGTATAATGTCATTTTTGTGCGTTCCAGCACCATTTTCTCCATTTTATGTAAGGTGTCAAAAACACATTTTTCACACTTTATCCTGATTACTTGTTTTGTAATGTGAACCTTATTCAACACTATTCGACATTCAATAATGTTAAATGTTGTAAAATTATACGACACACGGAAAACAGAAAAAAATAGTTGGTTCACCTTATAAACGAACGTTGTCTGCAATATGTTTTGTTTGTTTTAAAGCTCTATCTTGAATGGCACCTTAGAAAATGGTACATAAAAGGGCAAATTGGGGACAAACATCTTTGCGCATTGCTAGCTTACACGTATCATTGCGAGATCCATGGATCAGGACACCATATCAATATAGAAGCCCATATAGTTCTAGAGTATGTGAATTTTTTCACGTTTGATATTGATTTAATGAGTTTTACGAAATTAAAATATCGGTATGGAGAACAATACATGACTTCCACGTTCTAATATTCATATTTAAAATCATTTACTTGAATTCGGTTCGATAATTTGTAACAACTTGGGTATGTTCCTTGTAAATCGAGTTTTATGTTTCACAAATTGAAATGAAATATTTCCACAGAAACTACTTCTTTGTTGCCGATAACGTAGTACACATATAAAAAATTATCCCTCCCCCTTCAACTATCATTTTCATTAATAGAAAATTACCCCTTCCCCTTCAACTACCCTTTTCATTTATAAATATTTCACCTACTTTTCTATAGTGGATTATTATGACCTTTTCAGAATACTTTATTTATCAAAATTAAATACTTTATTCCATTCATTACATACATTTCCTTACACCATACACCATACATTTCTTTACGGAACATGGGAGTAATAAAAATAAAAATACATTCAAACTTTTTCATACTTCGTTCAAAATAGTGAGAGAGTTCTGCAGCTCAGGGAACATACTAATTAATCATAATGAGACAAATATATTTAAAAAGGCTCCGATGAACGAACACACAAAGATTATTGTAAGATAGTTGAACATTTAATGCCTACACTTAAGTTTTTGAGCTAAGCAGAAGTAGACCTGCTTCAGGATTAGACGCTGTGAGCACGCTACTAGTGTAAAAACAGAAGATAAAAGATAAAACAAGACAATTTAAATGAACAGCTCCAGTCAAAGAAGAAATTACCTGAGCAAGACTAATTTTTACTTTCATGTTCCGTAGGAAAATGGATGTATAGTGATCGCAAAAAAAAATCGTGTTCGACATAAGGGCTGATTCTTATTGTACTACACTCAAACCATGAAGAAAAGCCATTCTCCGAAAAGTGTCTGTGTGACTGTTCGTAGAATATATTCTGTGGCCAACGATAACTGCCGCAAATTCAAACAGAATTAAGTAATTTTTTGTAGAGGACACAGAATCAAATATGTGCCGAGTTGTAGAGGACTCAAGACCTATCGCTTATTGAGGAGGAGGAGTTTACCTGCAACGTTTTACGTTTTAACAAGTACTATCGTGAAAAGAAGGTCATAATAATCCACTGTAGAAAGGTAAATGAAATATCTATAAATGTAAAGGGTAGTTGAAGAGGGAGGGGGTAATTTTCTATAAATGAAAATGGTAGTTGAAGGAGGAGGGGGCAAATTTTTGAAAATAACGTTTCTGATGTCGAATAAACCACTTCATTTTGAAGGATAAGGTACGTTAGTAATTACATCTACTCAAATACTCACACTTTTAGTGAAACTATTACTCAATAAAAATGTAAATATCAATAATTGGGTTGTTCGGTTAGGGGGGAGGGGACGTTTACCTGCATTGTTTTGTGTTTTAACAAGTATATAAATTACTTAATTTTGATAAATAAGTGCCCCGAAAATAGTCATATTATTCCCTGTAAAATTCTAAATGAGGTAATTATAAATGGATTGGTTAGTTGAAGGGGGAGGGGTGATTTTTTGAAAATTGCTATGCTGATATCAAGTAAAGTACGAATATTTAATTTTGAAACATAAGATGCCTTAGAAATGACATATGTTAAAACTATTACTCTATGAAAGTGTAAATATTATTAATGGTGGGGATCGGTTGAGGAGGAGGTATGATTTATCTGCATAATTCAGTTTCTTTATAAGAATAAAATACCTAATTTTTATAGATAAAGTGATTCTAAAATAACATAATATTATTGAAAACGGTATGTTATTGAAAAGATTACTGCTTTGAATGTTTATTTAACACATTATACTTTAAATCTTTTTGATAACATTGTACACCAAAGCACATTTATTAAAAACGTTTGTCCGCAACAAAACGCAGAACCCAAATGATATTTTTAATAGTTGTGTATGGTGAAGTATATGGAAGACTATTCTTGTTAGCATTAAAAGTGAGTGTGATGAATACAGTTTTTACCTACAATTATGGAAATATAAACAAAGTAAAACTGTAAGATAAAATAGGGTGAGAACTCACAAAAAACGCCATTATGGTGTTGAAAAGAATAGATGAAACATATATGAAGGCGGAAAGTGCAGCGAACGTTTGACCAGAGAAAGACGAAAAAACAAAAGAAATGACAGAAGAAGTCTACAGGATGAGAGTTATCGAAAGTATGGTGCTGGTCTTCATTAGTGATCTAACAAATCAGGTAACATAAAGTGCCTAATTTTTCAGCTTTATGCGAATTACTTGAGAAAATGGTACTGTACTTATAAAAAGGGAAAACAACGCAATGCATGCATCATTTGCGAAGACTCATGGATCAGGAGACCATCTTTATATATAAAAATTCAGTGTACGTCTGCACATGTTTTTAAAACTTTTGAACCACTTATCCTATAGAGCTCATATTCGCACCATATGTTCCTTAGGTTCAGAGTAAGGTTTACATGTGCCGAGTGTGAGGTTGGCCCGAAGGGTAAAAATTGGAAAAATGAAAATACCGCATATGGGGTACAAAATTAAAGGGAATTTCCATGCAAGTAACAATTTTACATGCATGTACGCACTATTGAAAATTTTTGGACGGTTGGGGTGTCAGTTTGGCTAAGGGGGGGTAAAAATTGGAAAAATGAAAATACAGCATATGGGGTATCGAATTAAAGGGAATTTCGATGGAAGTAACAATTTTACATGCATGTTGTATTCTCCCGTGAGTACGTCTACCGTCTTACTCTGCAAAATGTAAATAATGTACAATTTGTGTGTAATGAGTGTACGTGTCTTCTCGATCCGTAGTTCGATTGCGTGCAACTTCTGTAGATTTCGTTCGTGGCGAACGTACGAATAACCAGGTCTTGATGTTCACTAGGGGTGAGAAAGTCCCGGTGGCGCCAAATTGTTTTCTCAAAACAATTAAAAGAAAATTCAAGGGCGTATGACCAGCGCCGCTCAAGCGGTTTGAATAATTCAAATATTTCCGCTAGCTAGGCCCACTGTAGCACACAGCCGTTCGATGCGTGGGCTGTGTAAATCGTCAGTCTTCTGCTAAAATGTACATAAAATATTGTGCACCTCCTAATGAAATTATAACACCGTGGTTACACTCAATACTTACACATTTTTTATTAGTGATTATTATTCATTTAATACAAATTATTCTAATACAAATGCTCCGGTTATTTATATGAGACAATTACAGGGTTTGACAATCGATATTTGAATTGATACCAGACGTTTAATGATTGCGTCTGTTAAAAATTGTATACAAATTATTAATGTCGTTTGTCATAGGATCTTGAGGTTACGTTCAAAGGATTACAAATGTTTTAAAAACAATAAAAATACACACCTTTACATCAAGTAAACTTAACTAACATATTGTGTAGGTATATTTTGTTTAGCGCAGTGTAGTAAAAGTGTTTACAAGTTATGGATCATTAACAACAGCTTATATTGGTTAGTTTATAAATTGTCAGTGACTTAAATTTCTTTTTAATCTTTGAAAGTAATGAATTTCAGTTCAGTGAGATTTCGACCTTTAGTGAGATAATTAACGTGAGTTTATTTATGTATTTCGGGTAATTTAAAATGTACTTATCACTTCCGTAGTTATGGCGAATTCGTACGATCTGTTATTCATGGGTTATACTATAATCTTCTTTAATTTGCTGGGTTCAGGACATCAGGCATCTTTTTCAGTTTAACTGGTAGTAATTTATTTTCTTTTTTCGTTAATTTGGCCTCAACTTCAATAATCTGGCTCCAGCCTTTATCTTATGTCTTGATATACACTTAGTAATAACTTTTTCTGATATTTTCTATGTTTTAATGGACAATTTTGGTCACTCGAAAATTAGCGTCTATCTCATTAAAACGTCATACATTCAGTAAAAAAAAATCTAACGGTATTTTTGGCTTGTTACTCCACAGTTTCCATGGTAACGTAATTATTCTACCTGGTCGATCTCAAAATAAACCCATTGTTATCAAACCTTGAATTTTTTGTTTAATTTGAATAAATATTTTATAATGGCTATATTTACTTGGGGATAATTTCAATGGTTGTAATCTTTACATAGATGTTCCTATTTTCTTTCAACAATTAGTTTGATATCTTACAAGATTGGTCTAAGTCATGTATTAATGTTTTAGTCCAAAATTGATAATACTATGTTAATACATAATTTACTTATTTCTAAGTTTTAATATAATTCTGCCATGTTCCCTTTCGTTACACATAATTAATATAATTTGCCTATTATTTCTTATAAAGGTATTGCTATTATTTTCTTTATAAATTCCTTACTTACTTAAAACATACTAACATATTACTGTAAAACTATTTCTTCTGGTAATTATTGCCTTAAACATTAAGCCAATAACTTCTTTCTTTAAATTAACAAATGAACAAATTTGGTGAGTGCTATACCTACACCATCTCTTTTATAACAGTAATCATCCTGGTGATTTTTATACTGAGATAATATTTTTTCTGTTTTTTTACATTCACAATTATTTTGTGTTTTTTCAGTCTAATATACTTAACTTAGTTGCTCATTTAACATGTGCTTATATTTTGGGTTTGTCACACTTGTTTAACTCTTTTTTCTTAAGATTATATGCTGTTTATTTTATTACACTTATCACTTCACTGTTCAACTTTGTCACTCCCTACCTATCTCTAATTACCCTTATATTTCTCACGATCTCACTATTATTACAAAGTTTTTGTATCTAATGAGTTCATGTCTCTTTTGTTAACTTCAGACTGTCACATATCATTTTATAATATGCAAACAACATTGTATTGTAAATACATCTTTCAAACAAAACATAACTTTGTATATATTGTCATTAAAGTGATAAAAATTGGTCTGAAATGTCATAATTAGTAATAATAACAACAATTCAATAATGTTAAAATATATTGTGTTAATTGAAACATACTACATCTGTAGCAACAGCAATAATGTTATTGAATAAATAAACTCTCCAACATCTTATACTTTCGAACACATAATACTGTAATAATATACACACTGCTGATATAATCTTAGTAAAAGCTCCAAAGTATATATTAGGATATACAATTTGTTCTCTGATTGAACCACGCACACATTTCTATTCCCTGTCTGTATGAGTGTAATCTTAAACATAACAGCTGACACATCTCCTATAGATAAGGATATACATACAATCATATCTACACATGGTTTTTTTTTTACGTATAACAATTGCTGAGATACTGTCATTTACAAGTTACCACTAATAAAAATTTAAACATAAATTATTAACAATAATAAAAAATTATGCTCTTTTAAAACAATCTTGTTAGTTACTTGTTATGGCCATGTAATTTTTTATTTTCTTCTTTTTTCTTCACTGTCTTCTTGTCTCGCTTTACTTTGGTTGATATCTGGCCAATCTCTGGGGTTGGGTCAATGTCAGTTGTCTGTCAGTCTAGTTCGTATTTTCTTGTTTTGTGACCACCTTTGGTTGTATTCTTCCTCCTTCACTATTGATTATATTTACTACTTTCATTCTCGTTATCATTTATCTATCAAAATATATTGTTTCTTGGCATTTTTTACATACTTTTTTATATCAAATGTGATCAGGGTTTGGCAATGTTATAATGTATGCACTATTGAAAATTTTTGGGCCCTTGGGCTTAATAAATGGGCGGTTTGAGGGGGGGTTGTCAAAAATGGAAAATATGAAAAACGGCAGGACCGATTTCAACCAACTTGCCAGAAATATTTTATGCAACGGGAGAAGCAACAATAGGATAGGTGTTTTGGTCCACGTTGGGAGGTGGGGTGAAAAACACAGTGATTAAAGTGCACAGTGGTAAATATAATACTGTATTTACATTTTGTTTAGGAATGTGCTGCAAACAACAAATCAATTACCGGGAATTCAATATAAACTCAATGGTAGGTTCTATTTACATTTTGTTTAGGAATGTGCTGCAAACAACAAATCAATTAAAGGAAATTCAATATAACCGCAATGCTACGTGATGTATTTATAAAATTGTTACAATTAAAACGTTTTATTTTCATATATACATTTGTCAAATTTGTGATAGAAAAATGCCAAGAAGAGGGCGAGCAAACATCGGTCGAAAATCACAACATGCTCAAAACGAGCAGGCGCGACGACAAAGAAGAACGGAGGAACAACACTCGCAGGAGAATGAAAATATTAGGAATTTAAATGTACGTTCACGCGCGCAAGAAAGTGGAGAGCAGCGCAGTCAACGTTTAGAAGCAGACAGATTACGACACAGACAGGCACGTCAACGTTTAACTAATGAAAACAGAGGCCTTCATCTATTAGCAGAACGACAACGAATTCAAGTACGACGGGCATTAATAGCAGCATCATTTAACCGCCTTGCATTTGAATACCATCCAGAAATTGAGTACTCATCACATTCAAAAATAATTATTGGAGATATGAATAAAGTATGTCAATTTTGTCATGCATTAAAATTTAAAAATGAAACTCCTGGAATGTGTTGCGCTGCCGGAAAAGTTGTTTTACCAGAATTGCATCCACCGCCTGAACCATTAAATTCATTACTAATAGGTGATACTGCCGATTCCAAATTGTTTCTACGAAAAATACGAAAATTCAATTCTTGCTTCCAAATGACATCACATTATATTTTTATATAAAATCATTTATATTATTACTCAGTTAATATAAAAATACATGAAATAAATTTGTTAATTTAAAGACAAAATATTGTTTCTGTTAATAATAATGCTCCATGTATTTATCACTATGCTGCTTATAATATTCGTCTGTCACATGAAAACGTCCATCATCAGCCACCATCAACTTGCGCGAAGCCAAGCATTCATCAATAACTGCCAATTTAGATAACATTTGACGACAGTTATACTTCTACTAATTATTATTAAATTAAAAAATAAATATCTACATCATTTTTTTGGCCTCAGCAAAATGAAAAAAAAAATTCAGAGGCAGGACAAAGTCTGCCGGTTTATCTAGTATCTATATAAAAGCCCAAATTGTTTTCAGAGTTATATTCATATTCACAAAGAAGGTTTGATCAATTGATCAATTTGATCAATTGATCAATTCCCCCTCACTGAACTGTTAAAAGTTTCTGGCAAATTCTGTATTCACTTAACGAAGAAATATTGAATTATAAGTTGAGGCCAAGGACCGGTGTGGGCCATCCGGTGAAGCGTTGAAGTGACGAGTTCTAGTCCGTCTGTTTGGGACCGAATCAAACAACTTTTGGTTTACTCCTCGTTGACGATGGCGATGACTTAACGTAAACCTAGTTTTAAGCCAGATGCATGTGTTAAGATAAATCATATAAATAATTATATAAATAAAACTGTAATTAGTATATTTTAAATTAGTCAAAGTTTGAGAATTCTTAATAATGACTTAATAATATCTTAATAATTCTATAACTTTAGGCACTGTGAAGGGACAGTTGGAGGGAAATTCAACACTGTCAACACGGACAGATTTACCGATAGCAGGTTTTATGGTATTATTGGATCTGTGTCAAGTCAGTTTACTTGCAATTCTAACTAGTGGACTCATCACTATCTCCTGCGTTGGCTAACATGCACACTGATTGGTTGGAGAAACAAGTCTTTGACGATAACTTCAGCAAACGTAAGCTTTGGATTAGGTATCTCGATGATAAATTTCTTATTTGGCAACATGCTAGAAAGACAGACTAATGTAATTTTATGAGTATCTTGTGACGGCAGCGGTATGCGAACATCTGCTCTCCAGTACCAGCGGTGGACACAGCGAGCCAATCAAACAACGTGCTCGGAGCGAGCCAATCAGCGATCCCGGTTAGTCAATAAAACCCGGGCCGGCAGAAAATTTTGCGCACACATCGCCACGCCATCGAACGCACTTCATCTCCTCTCCTCTCTCGGACGACATCGGGGCGGAGTCAGCCGGAAGGAACAGCCGAAGAATAGAACCGCCGCCGTTCTTGCGTCTTCGCACTCCCGTTCCGCGCCAGCGATGGATTTCGCTGGGCCGGCAGCCGACTCTACAACCGGTGCCGAAAGAAGAGGAGGACTGCAGTACGCCACGATCAGCGGGCGCAGCCGCCGAACATCTCAGCGCGGCACGACCAACATCACCGTTCTCGCCACTCGGTCCTTTTTAGGGCCACCAAAAACGATAGTGTGTACGATTGGCGCCAGTTGTCATGCGGCAAGCCTTTTGTCCGGTGACAAGTGGCGCCCAACGTGGGGCGACGATCATCTTGCGGATGCAAGATCCAGCCACGCCAGCGAGCTACCAGCCGGCACACCAATCAACATGGCGCCCAACAGACACCTCCACAACATCTGGAGAAGAGCAGTAGGCTGGCTACCGGAGAGCATTCAAGACCCGGTGGAGTTGTGACGGCAGCGGTATGCGAACATCTGCTCTCCAGTACCAGCGGTGGACACAGCGAGCCAATCAAACAACGTGCTCGGAGCGAGCCAATCAGCGATCCCGGTTAGTCAATAAAACCCGGGCCGGCAGAAAATTTTGCGCACACTTCATCGCCACGCCATCGAACGCACTTCATCTCCTCTCCTCTCTCGGACGACATCGGGGCGGAGTCAGCCGGAAGGAACAGCCGAAGAATAGAACCGCCGCCGTTCTTGCGTCTTCGCACTCCCGTTCCGCGCCAGCGATGGATTTCGCTGGGCCGGCAGCCGACTCTACAACCGGTGCCGAAAGAAGAGGAGGACTGCAGTACGCCACGATCAGCGGGCGCAGCCGCCGAACATCTCAGCGCGGCACGACCAACATCACCGTTCTCGCCACTCGGTCCTTTTTAGGGCCACCAAAAACGATAGTGTGTACGATTGGCGCCAGTTGTCATGCGGCAAGCCTTTTGTCCGGTGACAATCTATATAATGTAAAACCATTCATAAGTTTACGCACGAGTTAGAAAACAATAATTCTCTGCCGTTTTTGGATGCGTTAGTAATTCGTAATCAGTATAGTGTGTACTCAACGCTTTACCTTAAACCAATTCATACGGGACAATATATCAAAAATTTTTCCAACCATCCTGATCACACAAAATTGGGGATCATCAGCCTCAGATCCCGTGCTGATGCCATGTGTTCTAATGACGAATATTATAAAAATAATATAGACAATATTGTTAGCAACTTTTCGAACAACGGCAGTAGTCGGATATTTTATTAAACACACTTTAGCTACGAGAAAGGTTGCTCACGATAAAACCAACAAGTATGTGATAGGTAGGCTAGTTATAACATGTGTTCGGGATACTACGGAAAGAATTCGTCGGAGGATCGCAACGTAATATGGACTGCATACTGCGTAACACGTAAGGAAACTTCTGTGTATTACCGCTCCCAAACTATCTAAATTATAGTGTGAAAATGTTAGGAACAGGTTGCCTTGTGAATGTGGATTACGGTATCTCGACGAAAATTGACAGCCACTGGAGATACGTCTGGCAGAAGACAGGAAGAAAATTAACCTAGTCAAGACTAACATATCTAAGTCAGCTGGACACGTATGGGAAAAGCAACATAATGTCCTGAGTGATTAAGTAGATTTCATTGGGCGAGAAACTAATACTAATAAACGTAAAATAATAGAGACATCTTTTATGGTTGTAAAGGATGTGTATGAAAAATATAATATATAAATATTTTTCTCCTCTGGAAAATTGTTTGCTCCTCCTGGGAAAAATTTTGACCTCCCTGTAGGTAGTTATTTACCAGCCTTTGTGGAATGTAGCGTTACGGCATGGATCAGAATGGTGGGTGTTAAACAGAAGATACTAACGTATTAAGGAACAAGTGTTTTTCTGACAAATTTTACAATTATACGGATGAACAGAATTGTCGCTCAGGAAATCAGAAGACTAATGGAAAGAAAGGAAGACTCGAATTTAAAAAAGAAAAATGACTAGTATGGTACTGATAGGAAAGACTTTGATAACTCTATAGATATCATTCACCCTCGGTTGATAACGCGAAGCGAGAGTCTAAACTCATTACAGGAATCAGATGACAGCTCTGTTTGGCCAGCTCTTCGTTCGACCCACAAACATTTTATCTAAAAGTACAGTCCTTCCTCACGAAGGTTGGGGATAGTCTTCACCCTACTGCGATGTGGGTAACATTTTAGCTGATACGTCAATTCTTCAGACCCAAGCATCCACTTATTTGACGTTTTGTCACCATATCTAGCTCTGCTTATTGTCAATATACATTACAGACACAAACGTAAAATTCTGCACCTGTCGTGTCTTGGTTGTAGAGTAAAGAACGTAAGTTTTCGTGCTCCGTGCTCAGAACACCCGTACTCAGAAGGCCTATCGACAAATACTAGTAGTGGTCAATAGTCTTTCTTTGGTCTTTTTGATGGGCACAGATAATGAAAATTACATCTGAAAGTCACCCTATGACATGTCAAATTAAAGGGAATTTAAACCACAATCTGAATATAGTATTCATTTTTGAAATGTTTAAAGTTTTTGGACGTCAGAGACCAAAACGTTGGCGAAACTTTTGATAAAATCACAAAAATTCACGTGACCTATTAAGCTGAAGCAATTTTGACTAAAATCTGAATGTAATGTTAAGTTTAAAATTACAATATATTTGGACTCTAGAAATCAGTAAAGAGATGACAATTTTTTTTTTAAGTGAAAATTCAACTGGGTGTCAGATTAAAAAGAATCGTAACCCAAATCCGAATTAAGTGTTAGCGTTTGTTGTATGATTTGACATGTACTCTACAGTTGACATGTTACAAAAGAAATAGAATAATCGGGATGTTTGTAATTTTTGCTGTAATTGGAAAATTATCTAATAATGAAATTTATGTAATAATAAATGTACTTCGTCAAAATAATGAGCGAGTTCTGCAGGTCATGGAGGATACTAGTTAATCTTAATGAGACAAATACAATTAAATATCGGTATGGAGAACCATACATGACTTCCATATTCTAAGATTTATATTTAAAATCATTTTCAGCCAAACAGCCAGGCTGTGTCTTACCTGCCTTTTTATGCTGTATAAAATGAAAAATATTATATTACATTAAAATGAAAAAATTATAATTTTATTGCCTGGCAATTACCATTGTTTCAAAAAGTTTAAATAAATTTTCAAGTACTTTACTCTTGTTAAAACGTAAAAGGTTGCAGGTAAACTACCCCTTCCCCTTAACCGATCTTCACCAAAATCGAAGTCATTGAGACCTCTACAATTCAGGGACGTATGCAAACAATTATTTGACTCTGTTTGAATTTGCGGCTGTTATCGTTTGCCATAGAAAATACCCTTGTTAAAAAAACGTTGCAGGTAAACTACCCCTTTCCCTCAACCGATCTTCACCAAAAACAATAGGTCTTGAGAACTCTACAATTTAGGACTGTATGCAAATAATCTTTTGATTCTGTTTGAATTTGCGGCTGTTATCGTTTGCCATAGGAAATACCCTTGTTAAAACATAAAACGTTACAGGTAAACTACCCCTTTCCCTTAACCGATCTTCACCAAAAATAATAGATCTTGAGTGCACTACAAATCAGGGCTGTATGCAAAACATTATTTGATTCTGTTTGAATTTGCGGCTGTTATCGTTTGCCATAGAAAATACCCTTGTTAAAAAAACGTTGCAGGTAAACTACCCCTTTCCCTCAACCGATCTTCACCAAAAACAATAGGTCGCGATTACTCTGCAAATCAGGACTGCATGCAAAAAATTATTTGATTCTGTTTGAATTTGCGGCAGTTATCGTTTGCCATAGAAAAAAAATCTACAGACACACAGATAGACACACAGACACTTTTCGGAAAACGACTTTTTTTCATGTTTTGAGTGTAGTAGAATCAGAATCTGCAATAATCTCGAACACGATTTTTTTTGCCATCACCATACTTCCATTCCTTAAGGAATATGGAAGTAAAAAGGGTCCGATGAACGAACACAAGATTATTGTAAGATGGATGAAAATGTAATGTAGCCTACTAAGTACACTTAAATTTTTCAGCTAAGCAGTAGTAGACCTACTTCAGGATTAGACGCTTGTGAGCACGCTACTAGTGTAAAAACATAAGATAAAAGATAAAACAAGACATTTAAATATTCTAGAAGAGAAACAATTTACATGAACAGCTCCGGGCAAAGGAGAAATTACCTGAACAAGACTAATTTTTACTTCCATGTTCCGGAAGGAAATGGTTGTATGGTGATCGCGAAAAAAATCGTGTTCGACTTAAGGACTGATCCTTTATGTACTACACTCAAAACATGAAGAAAAGCCATTTTCAGAAAAGTGTCTATGTGTCTGTATGTACTGTGGCGAACGATAACTGCCGCAAATTCAAACAGAATCAAATAATTTTTTTGTAGAGGGCACAAAATCAAATGTGTGCCCGAGTGTAGAGGACCCGATGCCTATTGATTTTGGTGAAGATCCCTAAGGAGGAGGGGTAGTTTACCTGCAACATTTTACGTTTAACGAGAATAAAGTACTTAATTTTGATAAATTAAGTATCGTTGTTTTGTGTTTTAACAAGAGTAAAGTACTTAATTTTAATAAATAAGTGCCCCGAAAATAAAGTCATACTAATCCACTGTAAAATTGTAAATGAGATAATTATAGTTGGAGTGGGTAGTTGAAAGGTGGGGGTGATTTTTACTTCCATATTCCTTAAGGAATGGAAGTATGGTGATGGCAAAAAAAATCGTGTTCGAGATTATTGCAGATTCTGATTCTACTACACTCAAAACATGAAAAAAAGTCGTTTTCCGAAAAGTGTCTGTGTGTCTATCTGTCTATCTGTCTATGTGTCTGTGTGTCTGTAGATTTTTTTTTATGGCAAACGATAACTGCCGCAAATTCAAACAGAATCAAATAATTTTTTGCATACAGGCCTGATTTGCAGAGTACTCGCGACCTATTGTTTTTGGTGAAGATCGGTTGAGGGAAAGGGGTAGTTTACCTGCAACGGTTTTTTTTTAGCAAGGGTAATTTTGTTTGTTTGGCAAACGAAAACAGCCGCAAATTCAAACAGAATCAAATAATGTTTCGCATACAGCCCTGAATTGTAGAGTTCTCACGATCTGTTGTTTTTGGTGAAGATCGGTTAAGGGAAAGGGGTAGTTTACCTGCAACGTTTTATGTTTTAACAAGGGTATTTTCTATGGCAAACGATAACAGCCGCAAATTCAAACAGAATGAAAAGATTATTTGCATACATCCCTATATTGTAGAGTACTCAAGACCTATTGTTTTTGGTGAAGATCGGTTAAGGAGAAGGGGTAGTTTACCTGCAACATTTTTTTATCAAGCGTATTTTCTATGGCAAACGATAACAGCCGCAAATTCAAACAGAATCAAATAATTTTTTGCATACGTCAGTGAATTGTAGAGGACTCAAGGCCTTTAGATTTTGGTGAAGATCAGTTAAGGGGAAGGGGTAGTTTACCTGCAACCTTTTACGTTTTAACAAGAGTAAAGTACTTGAAAATTTATTTAAACTTTTTGAAACAATGGTAATTGTTAAAAATAAAATAATTTTGTTGCCTGGCAATAAAATTATATTTTTTTCATTTTAATGTAATATAATATTTTTCATTTAATACAGCAATAAAAAGTCAGGTAAGACACAGCCTGGCTGTTTGGCTGAAAATGATTTTAAATATAAATCTTAGAATATGGAAGTCATGTATGGTTCTCCATACCGATATTTACTTCCATATTCCTTAAGGAATGGAAGTATGGTGATGGCAAAAAAAATCGTGTTCGAGATTATTGCAGATTCTGATTGTACTACGCTGAAAACATGAAAAAAAGTCGTTTTCCGAAAAGTGTCTGTGTGTGTGTCTGTGTGTGTGTGTCTGTGTGTCTGTAGATTTTTTTTCTATGGCAAACGATAACAGCCGCAAATTCAAACAGAATCAAATAATTTTTTGCATACAGCCCTGATTTGTACAGTACTCACGACCTGTTGTTTTTGGTAAAGATCGGTTGAGGGAAAGGGGTAGTTTACCTGTAACGGTTTTTTTTATCAAGGGAAATTTTGTTTCTTTGGCAAACGATAACAGCCGCAAATTCAAACATAATTAAATAATGTTTCGTATACAGCCCTGAATTGTAGAGTTATCAAGACCTATTGTTTTTTGTGAAGATCGGTTAAGGGAAAGGGGTAGTTTACCTGTAACGTTTTATGTTTTAACAAGGGTATTCCCTATGGCAAACGATAACAGCCGCAAGCAAATTCAATCAGAATAAAAAGATTATTTGCATACAGCCCTAATTTGTAGAGTTCTCAAGACCTGTTGTTTTTGGTGAAGATCGGTTGAGGGAAAGGGGTAGTTTACCTGCAACGTTTTTTTAACAAGGAGTATTTTCTATGGCAAACGATAACAACCGCAAATTCAAACAGAATCAAATAATGTTTTGCATACAGCCCTGATTTGTAGAGTACTCAAGACCTATTGTTTTTGGTAAAGATCGGTTAAGGGGAAGGGGTAGTTTACCTGCAACGTTTTTTTATCAAGCGCATTTTCTATGGCAAACAATAACTGCCGCAAATTCGAACAGAATGAAATAATTTTTTGCATACGTCCCTGAATTGTAGAGGTCTCAAGGACTTTTGATTTTGGTGAAGATCGGTTAAGGGGAAGGGGTAGTTTACCTGCAACATTTTTTTATCAAGCGTATTTTCTATGGCAAACGATAACAGCCGCAAATTCAAACAGAATCAAATAATTTTTTGCATACGTCAGTGAATTGTAGAGGACTCAAGGCCTTTAGATTTTGGTGAAGATCAGTTAAGGGGAAGGGGTAGTTTACCTGCAACCTTTTACGTTTTAACAAGAGTAAAGTACTTGAAAATTTATTTAAACTTTTTGAAACAATGGTAATTGTTAAAAATAAAATAATTTTGTTGCCTGGCAATAAAATTATATTTTTTTCATTTTAATGTAATATAATATTTTTCATTTAATACAGCAATAAAAAGTCAGGTAAGACACAGCCTGGCTGTTTGGCTGAAAATGATTTTAAATATAAATCTTAGAATATGGAAGTCATGTATGGTTCTCCATACCGATATTTACTTCCATATTCCTTAAGGAATGGAAGTATGGTGATGGCAAAAAAAATCGTGTTCGAGATTATTGCAGATTCTGATTGTACTACGCTGAAAACATGAAAAAAAGTCGTTTTCCGAAAAGTGTCTGTGTGTGTGTCTGTGTGTGTGTGTCTGTGTGTCTGTAGATTTTTTTTCTATGGCAAACGATAACAGCCGCAAATTCAAACAGAATCAAATAATTTTTTGCATACAGCCCTGATTTGTAGAGTACTCACGACCTGTTGTTTTTGGTAAAGATCGGTTGAGGGAAAGGGGTAGTTTACCTGTAACGGTTTTTTTTATCAAGGGAAATTTTGTTTCTTTGGCAAACGATAACAGCCGCAAATTCAAACATAATTAAATAATGTTTCGTATACAGCCCTGAATTGTAGAGTTATCAAGACCTATTGTTTTTTGTGAAGATCGGTTAAGGGAAAGGGGTAGTTTACCTGTAACGTTTTATGTTTTAACAAGGGTATTCCCTATGGCAAACGATAACAGCCGCAAGCAAATTCAATCAGAATAAAAAGATTATTTGCATACAGCCCTAATTTGTAGAGTTCTCAAGACCTGTTGTTTTTGGTGAAGATCGGTTGAGGGAAAGGGGTAGTTTACCTGCAACGTTTTTTTAACAAGGAGTATTTTCTATGGCAAACGATAACAACCGCAAATTCAAACAGAATCAAATAATGTTTTGCATACAGCCCTGATTTGTAGAGTACTCAAGACCTATTGTTTTTGGTAAAGATCGGTTAAGGGGAAGGGGTAGTTTACCTGCAACGTTTTTTTATCAAGCGCATTTTCTATGGCAAACAATAACTGCCGCAAATTCGAACAGAATGAAATAATTTTTTGCATACGTCCCTGAATTGTAGAGGTCTCAAGGACTTTTGATTTTGGTGAAGATCGGTTAAGGGGAAGGGGTAGTTTACCAGCAACCTTTTACGTTTTAACAAGAGTAAAGTACTTGAAAATTTATTTAAACTTTTTGAAACAATGGTAATTGTTAAAAATAAAATAATTTTGTTGCCAGGCAATAAAATTAAAATTTTTTCATTTTAATGTAAATCATGTATAAGACAAAATATATCGCGCTTGGCAGGCGATATTAAGATTTAAATATAAATCTTAGAATATGGAAGTCATGTATAGTTCTCCATACCGATTTTTTACTTCCATATTCCTTAAGGAATGGAAGTATGGTGATGGCAAAAAAAATCGTGTTCTAGATTATTGCAGATTCTGATTGTACTACACTCAAAACATGAAAAAAAGTCGTTTTCCGAAAAGTGTCTGTGTGTCTGTCTGTCTGTCTGTCTGTCTGTCTGTCTGTGTGTCTGTCTGTCTATAGATTTTTTTTCTATGGCAAACGATAACTGCCGCAAATTCAAACAGAATCAAATAATTTTTTGCATGCAGCCCTGATTTGCAGAGTACTCGCGACCTATTGTTTTTGGTGAAGATCGGTTGAGGGAAAGGGGTAGTTTACCTGCAACGGTTTTTTTTTAGCAAGGGTAATTTTGTTTGTTTGGCAAACGATAACAGCCGCAAATTCATACAGAATGAAATAATGTTTCGCATACATCCCTGAATTGTAGAGTTCTCAAGGTCTTTTGATTTTGGTGAAGATTGGTTAAGGGAAAGGGGTAGTTTACCTGTAACGTTTTATGTTTTAACGAGGGTATTTCTTATGGCAAACGATAACAGCCGCAAATTCAAACAGAATCAAAAGATTATTTGCATACAGCCCTAAATTGTAGAGTTCTCAAGACCTATTGTTTTTGGTGAAGATCGGTTGAGGGAAAGGGGTAGTTTACCTGCAACGTTTTTTTAAAAAGGGTATTTTCTATGGCAAACGATAACAGCCGCAAATTCAAACAGAATCAAAAGATTATTTGCATACAGCCCTAAATTGTAGAGTTCTCAAGATCTATTGTTTTTGGTGAAGATCGGTTGAGGGAAAGGGGTAGTTTACCAGCAACGTTTTTTTAACAAGGGTATTTTCTATGGCAAACGATAACAGCCGCAAATTCAAACAGAATCAAATAATGTTTTGCATACAGCCCTGATTTGTAGAGTACTCAAGACCTATTGTTTTTGGTGAAGATCGGTTAAGGGGAAGGGGTAGTTTACCTGCAACGTTTTTTTATCAAGCGTATTTTCTATGGCAAACGATAACAGCCGCAAATTCAAACAGAATCAAATAATTTTTTGCATACGTCAGTGAATTGTAGAGGACTCAAGGCCTTTAGATTTTGGTGAAGATCAGTTAAGGGGAAGGGGTAGTTTACCTGCAACCTTTTACGTTTTAACAAGAGTAAAGTACTTGAAAATTCATTTAAACTTTTTCAAACAATGGTAATTGTTGAAAATAAAATAATTTTGTTGCCAGGCAATCTGAAAATTTCAGATTTTGTACCACAAAATCTGAAAAGATTATACGATAGTTTATGAAATGGTTAATAATACGTCAGTGGAAGGTGTAATGAGAAATTAGCAGAAATGGAAACCTGGGGAATGTTAACTGTTCTGTAGATACAATTTTGTCAGAATGTTTGGAAATGATCATCAACATTGAAGAAAAAGTAAGCATATTAAGAAACATATGTAAGTACTTATTATAAAAAAATAATGTTTGTTTTTTGATAAAGTCATTTTGATTATAAAATATAAATATTTACAACAAGAAAAGAATTTTCAGTTTTCAAAATTTAAATATATTTTTATAAAACAATGGGTTCTTCATTGAGGTGGGGACCATGTCACTCACTCCATCTCAAGCCTCCTCTCCCATTTTGCAGAAAAAGAAGACCCTGTCAAGGCTGATACTTTGACGACAGTGACAGGGCTTTCCACCAAATTCAGCAGAGTGACAGGTAGGCCCAACTCTGATTGGCTCCTCAGATTTCTCCAGCGTTAGTAGGTTCTATGAAAATATTTTATTTCAAAAATGATTTTAAATATAAATCTTAGATATGTTTTATAAATCTCATGTTTTATGTTTTAACATGGGTAATTTTTTATATGACGAACCATAACTGCCGTAAATTCAAACAGAATCAAATAATTTTTTACATATGTGCCTGAGCTATAGAGAACTCAATGTCTGTTGATTTTGGTGAAGATCGGTTACGGGGAAAGGGCAGTTTACCAGAAACATTTTTTGTTGTAACATGAGTAAAGTACTTAATTTTGATAAAGTATCCTGATAAGATCTTAATAATCCACTGTAGAAACGTAGATGAAATATCTATAAATGAAGAGGCTAGTTGAACGGGCTGGGGGTAATTTTCTATAAATCAAAATTATAGTTGAAGGGGGAGGGGATAATATTTTGTATATGTGTACTACGTTATTGGCAAGAAAGAAGTATTTTTTTGTTAAAATTCCTTCCCTGGCTGTTTGGCTGAAAATGATTTTAAATATAAATCTTAGAATATGGAAGTCATGTATGGTTCTCCATACCGATATTTGAAAATTGCTGTGCTGATATGAAGTAAAGTACGGATATTTAATTTTACTTCCATATTCCTTAAGGAAATGGAAGTATGGTAATGGCAAAAAAAATCGTGTTCGAGATTATTGCAGATTCTGATTGTACTACACTCAAAACATGAAAAAAGTCGTTTTTCGAAAAGTGTCTGTGTGTGTGTCTGTGTGTCTGTGTGTCTGTCTGTAGATTTTTTTTTCTATGGCAAACGATAACAGCCGCAAATTCAAACAGAATCAAATAATTTTTTGCATACAGCCCTGACTTGTAGAGTACTCACGGCCTATTGTTTTTGGTGAAGATCGGTTGAGGTAAAGGGGTAGTTTACCTGCAACGGTTTTTTTTTTTATGAAGGGAAATTTTTTTTTTGGCAAACGATAACAGCCGCAAATTCAAACAGAATCAAAAGATTATTTGCATACAGCCCTAAATTGTAGAGTTCTCACGATCTGTTGTTTTTGGTGAAGATCGGTTAAGGGAAAGGGGTAGTTTACCTGCAACGTTTTATGTTTTAACAAGGGTATTTTCTATGGCAAACGATAACAGCCGCAAATTCAAACAGAATGAAAAGATTATTTGCATACATCCCTATATTGTAGAGTACTCAAGACCTATTGTTTTTGGTGAAGATCGGTTAAGGGGAAGGGGTAGTTTACCTGCAACATTTTTTATCAAGCGTATTTTCTATGGCAAACGATAATAGCCGCAAATTCAAACAGAATCAAATAATTTTTTGCATACGTCCCTGAATTGTAAAAGTCTCAAGGATTTTCGATTTTGGTGAAGATCGGTTAAGGGGAAGGTGTAGTTTACCTGCAACCTTTTACGTTTTAACAACAGTAAAGTACTTGAAAATGCATTTAAACTTTTTCAAACAATGGTAATTGTTAAAAATAAAATAATTTTGTTGCCAGGCAATAAAATTATAATTTTTTCATTTTAATGTAAATTATGTATGAGTTAATATACGAGGTGTGTTCATAAAAAGACCAAACTTTTTGAGTAACACATCAATCCGCACAAACGACGCGCCGCGACTTTGCGCGCACCTAGCGATAGTTTTTGACAACAAACTACCACTTATTGTGTTCCGCTATTAGCAGTAGTCTTTGAGGTATATCACATTGAGTGGGGACGTGCACACGCTGGCCGGCGGATTAGTAACAAAGCGATTAAGAAAGACCGCGAGAACAACGTGTGCGTATGAAATTTTGCAGCAAAACTAGGTTAAAACTTTTCAGAGACATTCTGGTTTTCAATTAAGCATACGCGGAAGCCTGCGTGAGGCCAACGATTAGTTTAAGAATTGTTATCGAAGATCGTGGGAAGAGAGCTCGTGATGTGGTAATTGTAAATCATCGTTTAAATGCCGATACTTTCTGACAGAATCCATTTAAGATCGTAAAATTAAATTTTGATAGAAAAATTTAAATGTATCGTATCACTGAAAAATTCTTACTGTATTTGTTGACGACGATCAGTAAGAGACCCGTTTTGAAATCGGTCAACAACTGCGTACCAATGCAAATGGTAATGAAAACTTTGGAAGACAATGGAAATAGCTCTGTAAAGATTTTACGAAGTCAGCAGCAAAATTTTATACACACACGTTGTGTTAAGATCTTCATTCTCACTTCGTTATAAATCCGCCGGACGGTGTGTGCCCGTGCCCACTACAGCGCGTGTAGCTCGAGGACTGAAGATCGTGACGGAACAGAGAAAACGGCATTCGGGCGTCAAAACCTGTTGCTAGCAGCACTTAATTCTGCAGCTCGCTCTATGCGCTAGTTGACGTGCTACACAAATAGTTCGGTCTTTTTTTGAACACACCTCGTACATGTATAAAATAATATATTGTTCGTGGCAGGTAAGCATATCTCAGTTATGTAATGTTTACGTTTCCATTTTATTATTATGACTACAGCAATAAAAAGGCAGGGAAGACACACACACACACATTCAAAATTAGCGTTATTTCTGGCATCACTCATGTTTATTTTCTTACATTTGCACGCTTTTTAAATGGAAAGTGCCGAAACCCACACCAACATAACGCGTGCAAGCCGAAAAAATGGACATCAATTTGCTTCCTGTGGATCGCTGGGCAGTGTAACTGCACGTGTTTATAGAGGAACGATTCATAGATAGACTTTTCGTCTTTAGGGAATGAACCCTCTGGAAGATGCTGAGGGTCCATGAGTGACTTCGGAGCGCTCCTTCTTTTTCGCGTGTTTGTTCTGTGAAACATACACTGTAGATTCGCAGCTTTACTCTAAGCAACGCTCAATAGGAAATGTTGAAAATTTTAGTCCACGGTGTACCCTCATTCACACTAAACCTGCTCTGATGTTTTAATTACGGACATCATAATATTAAAACTTTGGAAACTTGAGCACTACTTAATGGAGATCAATCATTAACTTATACAAGCCATTAATTTTATGCATATTTTTTATATATATGTGTACAACGTTATCGGCAACAAAGAAGTAGTTTTTGTTAAAATTCCTTCCCGGGATATTTGGCCGTAGTCCAATGTTTTCTACAAAACCAGACGTTTCGGCAATGCCATCGACTTCCATCATCAGTGAAAATCGAGTGCGATAACGTGAGGTGGTATATGTTAGTGACCACAGTACTGTGGTTAAGGTTGAAGCAGTAAGTAGAAAGAAGTAGTTTCTATGGTAATATTTCATTTCGAAAATGATTTTAAATTTAAATCTTAGAATATGGAAGTCATGTATGGTTCTCCATACCGATATTTTTAAGACAAGATGCCTTAGAAATTACATATGATAAAACTATTACTCTATGAAAGTGTAAATATCATTAATGGAAATGAAAGGGGACATGTTAGACGATGGTAATATTCTAGGCGGTAAAGGCAGACTAACTGCGAAAGTTACTGACAAAATTCAAACTTATTACGGTATGGCAATAAGCAGAACTCTTGACTGAATAAAAACACACTTTTGGGCTATTTATTTCCATAAATTGTTTACTGATGAGGAACAACAAGGACTTTGCCTTGTGTGTGTAATTACGAACCTATTCTTTTTACAGGCCAAGAATGCAGGCATTCAAATTCATTTTCTGAATGCGTTTTGCAGTGCACAGCACCTGTGTTTAGAGATAAACTGAAACCACATTTATTAAAAACGTTTGACCATAACAAAACGCAGAACCCAAATGATATTTTTAATAGTTGTGTATGGGAAATGATACGGAAGACTATTCTTGTGAGTAGTGATACATTAAAAATGGGTGTGATGAATACAGTTTTTACATACAATGATGGAAATGTAAGTAAAGTAAAAGTGTAAGATACAAAAATTGGCTGAGAAATTACAAAAATACCATTGTGGATCTGAAAAGATAGATGTGATAAATATATGAAGGTGGAAAGTACAGCGAAAATTTTACCAGCGAAAGCCGAAAATCAAAAGAATTGATAGAAGAAGTCTACAGGATGAGATGTATCGAAAGTCTGGTTCTGGTCTTCATTGCAAATCAGGTAATGCTTAATTTTCAGTTTTTACCGAATTACCGTAAATATCATTTTATTGTCTTTCGGTACCATTTTCTCAGACACTATGTAGGGTGTCAAAATGAAATTTTGCTTATTACTTGGTATATAACGTGAACCAAATAAAATCTAGATACATACTCATTAGTAACTTAATTAGGAGCACTAAAGTTAAAAATTTTTCAAATGAAATGAAATGCAATGCAGTAATGTTAAATTTTTTAAAATATTGAACATTAAGAAAACAGAAAAAATAGTTGGTTCACCTTATGAACAAATGTCACCTGCAATATTTGTTTTTTGTTTGAAAGCTCTATCTTGAATAGGATCTGAGAAAATGGTACCTTAAAGTACATGGAGATTATTAACACGTCAATGTTCATTGTTAGTTAGCTTTTGCATGTATCATTGCGAGACTCGTGCATTAGGAAACAGGAAACCATATCTACATAGAAGCTCAAATTGTTCTACAAGACGGATAAGCATAGATTAATGCAATTTACAGTGTTCAGATATAATTTTGTGAACTGACTGGTAAGGAGGCGACTTCCTATTTGAAGTATTGTTCAGTGGCGAAGCTACTGAACAAGTAGTTAATGAATGGGTAGGCAAAAATCTTATCTTAAATTTTTTTTTAAGGAATCACTAAAAGGATGGTGGTTCAAATCGGACGCTGAGGTAGAGTTTGCTGTAAGCGAATGGTTCCACAAACAGCCGTAAGAATTTTACTAGCAGGGAATCTACAGGTTGTTGCAACAGTGGAACGCATGTCTTAATGTTAATGGAGACTTCTTTTAAAATCGTTGAATAAAAAATGCTTTACAGCTCTATACGTGTTTCTATTGAACAATCCTTGTATTAGTCATACACAATAATACAACTGATTGAACTTCAAATGTTTAAACTTGATTAGTTTCTACATATATGTTAAATGTTACAAATAATTCAAATAACAATCTTGATCATCTGTTAGTTCAGCGGAATAACAGGGACACTTTTAATAACCGCATAAAATAAACCCACTTATAAACAACACAGCGCGCTTTAACTTGAATGTTTTGACCACAGAAGTGAGGCATGCCTCAACGCTCTATGTGTACAGCACGGGACAATCCCCCCTCCCTTCACTTCCGTATCACTCCGGCACATTGCTTACATACGATGTATACAAAAAACGCTGAGGCAAGTTCAGGTTGCCTCATTCGCTTTAAAAGAGCTATGCCGAGTCTCACCTGTCACCATCTAGCGGTCGCTCAGTAAAGCACGTTTCGGCCTAATAAATTCGACAGTCGCAGTAACAATGTATAATCTTTACGTTATGTAGTTCATACGTATTTATAATTTTTATTCTACAGAATTTTTTAGGGTAGGCATTGCCTCAATTGCCTCCATGTAACTTCGCCACTGGATTGCTTGCAGTACAATAGATAATCCGGCTAAATTACTGCTTATAGTACGTTTCATAGTGGAAGTTATGCATGTAATTAATTTGTAGGTAGAACAACTGCAGTCGGGGCGTATAAACACACGCGCTCGCGTACAAAAAACACAACAAACGTGAGCCTACATTATTAATAGAAATGCTTATCAATTTTGTAAAAAACGATTGCTCAGCACTGGATGATCGGTAAACTCAGCCTTCCCGTCGTTTTAGACCGCTTAATCACTCTTATAGTAATAATCCATACTTGTGGAATACGCACATGGGTGTTTCCATTTTACCTTGATTTTTTAATGTACAAGGAGTGACGCAACTCGGGGTGGCGATCACGTGATAAATCCCCCCCCCCACTGAGCTGTTAAAAGTTTCTGGTAAATTCTGTTGTCATTTAACGTAGAAATATTGAATTATAAGGCGAAGGGACGACAGACGACAGGTGTCCGGAGAAGCTTTGGAGTGACGAGTCTGTTTGGGACCGAAACAAACAATTTTTGTTTTAATACTTGTTGAAAATGACGATGACTTAACGTAACCGTATTTTTAAGCTAGTTCCGTGTGTTATGATAAACCTTATTAATAATCATTGAAATAATTGTAACTATTGTATTTCTACATTAATCAAAGTTGGAGATTTCTTAGTGATGACTTAAAAATATCTTAATATTTTCACAACTTCGAAGGGACGGTTGAAGGAAGATTCAACACTGTCAAGGCTGTCAAGACCGATAGCAGGTGTTCATAATTAAAGCGTTCGATTTCAGCAATTTTCGACATTATACAGACACTATCTTCGAAATTGTCCCCGATATTGTTTACATAAATTCTTTTAGATAAGAGCTGATAATTTTGTTGAGTAATTGTTCCATTTGCGACTCTATTTAAAGTACTGATTAAAAGAAATGATTTTAAATAAATGCATTTTTTTTTAAAGAATATCTGAGCAAGTCGAGAGCACATTTTACATCATATAAACTTCATGTCACGTCATATTTATTCATGTTTATGTTTACATGTAAATGTACATTTGTGTTTAAAATTTATGAATATTTAGGTTAAGGATATATGTATAGTTACAACAATTGTGTGTATGCTGACCACACATAAAAGAGGAAAACGCATTATGCTAATAATACTGATGAATTTTAATTCGTAATTTGAAATTTTTATTTAATAAAAATTTAAATGATTTTCCATATTCAATATGATAAGAAGTGTTATTATTAAAAAAAAACCTTTACACATTTTCTCGTTATATTATATTGTACTATAATGTAGTGTATTCAATAAAAAGTTTGTAGTGTATCATAAAAGTGTATATATTTTGTTGATTGTAAGAATATTGATAAATAAATTATTACCATCTATATCTATATCTATTTATCTATTTATCTAACGGATCAAAAACGGTTGATTGTAAAAATATTGGTAAATAGATTATTATGAATATCAAAGGCTCCGCCCATTTGTGTCAGTGACACTCCTAGTTTAATATATGTTTACTGCATCTGTATGAGAATTTCTGTAAGATTTGCAAACTCATTTACATAATTTTTGTGGTCGCTAGTGACCGATGCTGTTGCAGGACCTTATAAATAAATAAATTAAACAAAAAAAATTAAATTTATTAAATTTACAACGTTCAGATCCAATTGTTCGTCGAACTGGCAAGGAGGCGATTACCTGCCTGATATTTTGCTGTCTGGGGTAGTTAATTTGATTATCCGCCACCGTTAACTACTGTAAATTACGTTTTATAGTAAATGTTATGCGTGTAACTTAAGGTATACACCTAGAGTCAGGACACACACACACACACACACACACTCGTGTAGGGGATGAGTCTAGTTTATGGGGGATGAGATTAACCTCTGTAGAGGGGGGATGACAGTATTTGGGGGGGGGATGACACTAGCTTAAAGGTTACACATTTTCCTCGGGTAAAATGAGATACTTAAGATCGTTCGCATAATTATTTATAGATTTGTTTATAAACCTTATTTTAACTGTTAACACTTTAACTTAGAATTAGGCCAACGTTCTTTTGGCAAGATATATTCGTCGGCTGTACGGTGAAAGATACAAAAATGCAGAGATAGATTGGAAACTGTTAATTTTGATGATGCACATCGTTACCTTTACTGAGCACGTAATACTAGGAGACCATAACAAAATGGGAAATTTTTAATAGCTTAGAGAGTTAAGACAGAAGTAATAAAAAAACATAGATATGTTTTAATTATAAATTAACTAACTAAATTAAAGTAAACTTTATGTGCACTCCAGTATGTTATTACTAGCAAAATCCCTGAGCTGCAGAACCCGTAGTGTTCGCCGAAAAACATCAAGAGGAGGTGACTACATGGCGTTTCTTATTTTATTATTTTTTTTTTTTAATACTGATATTTAAATATTACATTTTATTAGTGGTTACAGTCATACAGAAAGAAAAAGGAAAATCAATAAAACAGTGTCAGGATTATACAGGGAGTTTGACTAACATAATGCCTACGTGATAATATATAGGCATTACGCTTCCTGTACGTAATTTTTTCATGATTCACATTAAAACAAAATTGGTGTTGTTTCGGCAAAAAACTGGTGTTGGAAACTGCAAAAACGGCTACGTTGAATTCAGTTAGAATTAGTTTTTATAGTTATATGCCTTACACGCGAGTATTCTGCGTAATATGCTTCCACAATCACTAAAACGTATCCGAAAAAAACCTTGTACAGAAAACTAATAAGAAATGACTGCACAGAAGTCAGTCACATTACTTAAGAGTAACCGAGTTGTTAATTTTATTAAAACGGCTAAGTACAAGAACTGCTCGTCGAGGGGGAGGCTTGAAGATTGCTCCCTGTTTTTCTGAGGAGAGATGAGAAATTCGGAATCTCCCATAAAATTTTATACATTCTACGCGTCTTAAAGTTCTCAGTAAACCGAAGTGAAATATTTTGCAAGTTGAGTGATTGTCATTATTAAGTAAACCCTAACTTTATTTTATTAATTAGGTGTTGTTTTATCGTTAGAATTGTCCTATTGCAATTGACTTTTTTAGACATACGCCTTCATTAAGTGATTATGAAATTTCGAGGAACTTTTTATAGGTCTGGGATCTATAACTTTTTATATATATCTGGGATTGACCCCCCCCCCCCCCCCGAAGTTACGCAACTGCTTAGTCGTATGGGTAGTGTCACTATATAGATTTCCACGGCACTCTTGCAGATATCTATGTATCAGGGCACTAGAATGTGCATGAAGTCTTATTTAATAGCAAGGGAAGGGTATTATTTTAGAACGGGAAATCCTCAAGTTTCTAACATCTAATTTTTAGAAATAATTTGTTGTATGTTAAACTCATACAGAACATTGTGGATAGGCCAAAATTTTAAAAATTGTAGACGCCTTTATTGTAAATGGACATCGAGAACTCTACACCAAGAGTGCTGCAATTATGCATATGAATCGGTAATTGGTTTCGTAATGGGTAATGGAAAAGTGCATAGTAGTGTTAGTGTTATTATAAAAAAAAGTTAGCAATTGTTATTATTTGTTATTAATTGGTATGAACCTCTGTAGTATTTGTGTACAAGACAAAATGACCTAGTCTTTTGCACTACATAGAGAAATTATCTGGTTGCAAAAATTATGTCTACTATCTATTGCTACTACTACCCTACTACTACTACTACTACTACTACTACTACTACTACTACTACTACTACTACACTAGCAACAATACAATTACTACTACCACTACAACAGCTGTTATTTTTTATTTTAATACTCAACACAGTACACTTAATTGTGATAAAAACGTTTAAACATGAAAATCGGTTTTTTCGTTTGATTGTTTGTTTTAGTTATACACAGTGCCGCATTATTTAATATTCCGGGTTTAATATTTTCAATTTTATTATTGATTTTAAGCCCAAATTAAATGTACCTGCCTGCTAGAGCCGGTCGCATACATTGAGGAGAAAGAAATGAAATGCACACAGTATTCAGTATGTTCAATAGAGACTTGTGTGACCAAAAGCAGAATAATCGCGCACATATACTGGAGCCAAAAGACGGTGAGACGAAGAAACGGTAGAAGGTATCGAGTGGTTAGTCTACTGTAACAACTTTTGTCATTGAAAACCAGAAGAGAAGACGAGGCAGCAACGGTGTCGAAACATTTTCCGCTGGGTAGTTGCAATGGTCGTCGTCATTGTAATTAAATACGGTCTTCAGTTTCCGGGAAGTAGCCTGTAACCTGTGTAACACTACCTTTCACATATTAATATTTTAATACATTTCTTATTAATTACAAAGTTTTAATATTGAATTATTATGCGAAATTATAACATATTATAAATTTCGTTATATGTGCCCTCTCTCATTGGTCAGTGGTTTGTCTGTAGTCACGAACACAACTATCGTTATTAAAGTTAATTGTGTGTGTGTGTGTGTGTGTGTGTGTGTGTGTGTGTGTGTGTGTGTGTGTGTGTGTGTGTGTGTGTGTGTGTGTGTGTGTGTGTGTGTGTGTGTGTGTGTGTGTGTGTGTGTGTGTGTGAACATTAAAACAAACAAACAAATGGATTTCTGACTATCATGTTCAGATGACTGTTAGTAGTAACTGTAGATAAATACATTATTGCACTTTAGTCTACTTTAGTGCACTGTGAAATCACGCGCGCGCGCGCGCGCGCGCACACACACACAGAGTCAGTAGCGCGGCGGTCATGTAACCGCTGTTGGCGGCGGCAACAATACTGGAAATAAGAGAAAATAATATTAATTATATCACAGAATAAATACTTCAGTTATTGAATAGTTTGAAATCCGAACAATATTAGTAGGGAGACTTGAAGAAAAGCGTAGCATTGCTTTCGAACTGATGGGAACTTGCACCGTTTTGTGTTGCCGGCTCAGACATCGGCAACGTTTTACTGCGTACGGTCATTGACCTCGTACTAGTTGTCACTGTACAAACGGGGTGGCGGGGACACACTCGTCCGTCCAATGTGTTGCTGCTGTATAAACCGGCAAAACGCTCAGTTAGCAACTATGTTCGTTTTCTGAACTGACGTGCAACAGATAAGCCTACTACGTACCTATTTGTGTTTAGTTCGTTTAGTCATGTGTTTCTCTGTTTGTCTTTATTATTTTTAATTCGATTATTTGTTTCTGATTTATTCTGCGTAAGTATAATGAGAGTCAGATCCCGTTGAACCGGGGCCCTCTTTATCTCCCTTTGAAAATGTTCTAAAAAGAACACTTGGTATACGAAAAAATCGAATTAATTTTTAGGTTACGTTCTAGGCCTATCACAACCGGCAACAGGTGTTATGTACCACGCCACGCCACTGAATATATATTTAAGAAAATAAACCAAACGATTGGTAAAAACAGGCTGGTGATTCGAAAGCCGTATTCGTATATGCGTTGTTATCGTATATTCGTATTCGAATATCAACTACTATAAAAAACGATTGTCCAAAACCTTAATTGGCAGCATTGCTACATCTGGTGAAGAGATATGGGAAACGATCAATGTCGATGAAAGAAAACTTTTAGAGCATTGGAAACAGATTGCAAGCAGCGGAGTTGTGTAGATCAGACAAAAATATAAACGGTTGTTTCCTGACCATTTCTAATGACCTCTCGCTAGCATGTTTCTCCTTCGTTACATCACTCAATAATATCAATTTTTTCAAATATTATTACCATTTTTTTTTAATGTAGTCATTTTTTCCATCTTCTCCTATCATTCTACACTGACCCCTTAAAAACGCATCTGTCACTATTTTAACGAAAATATTATCTTCTCTATACTATTGTAGTCGAGCCTACTTACATGGAGAAATTACTTTTAATAAAAAGCGTTCATTTGTTCGGAAGTTCGAAGAGCTACCGCCCTAAACGTCGGTGAAAGACAATGTCCTTTCCAGTGATGGTGTTGAAGTTATAAATTTCAGTATACCTTGTGTTGGAATTTGAGGCGTTTAACGCCATATAGTATCCAGGAAAAGGATGGTGTAAATTTCACCAGTCAATGAATTCATTCTTCATTCACCAATCAATGAATTCATTCTTCTTTTACCAATGTACAGATTATAAGTTAAATGTAGTCGCATTCATAAGCGAAGTTTTATATGTGTACTACGTTATTGACAACAAAGAAGTAGTTTCTATGGAAACTCACCGGTTCCCATTTTCGATCACGCACCAGCGGTCGTTTTCAAATGTGCGACACGTCCTTATAAACATTATCAATGTTAAAAATTTAAATTTATTTTAACAAAGTAGAAAACTTTAAGGTTTAATGAAAAGAAAGGCTTCTGACACCACGCAATACAAGCGAAAGGTTATGTAAAAAATTGATAACGAGTTATTTACGGAGTGTAAAATTGTACGGATCTGAGATTTGGGCTGTTAAAAATAGAGGGACAAACAGAGTAATAGGAGTTTCAGATGTGGTCCTGGAGGAACATAATAATGGTGACCTTGTTGGATAAACTGAACTAGGAGGAAGTTCTCAGATGAATGAATAGAAAAAGTAGAACGCAGATAGCTATAAACAGGGAGGAGGAGGAAGTCGGTAAACATACAATGAGGCATAATGTCTGCATAGTTACTTTAAACGAGGGCAGAATGGAACGAAGAACAGAGAGAGAAAGAAGCCAAGGAGGCAGTTTACATATGGTGTTTTGGATGAATGAGTAGGAATGAATAGGAGTGAGTAAGAAACTCTGAGGCACCAAAATAATCATAATAAGAACTGCTGCTAAAGAAGAGAGAAATTAATTTTTTAAATGTATTTAGTATACATTATTGATACAAGATTTTCAATTACTTTTTACATACAGAGTAATGTTTTATTTTTATCGTACGCGGTGCATGACTTGATGTCACACAGAAACATGCCGGAAGTCGTCAACATACAATCCTGTACGCGATCCTTCTGAATAAACAATGAATAAAGAGATCATCCTGTCGACTCTGGCAGCGACACGAGTAGTTTAACCTCTCTCTCGGTGAGAGCGGGCGCCAGTTCCTTCTTTCCGTGAGTACGAGCGCGCGCGCCAGACTAGTTATTTCTGCCACTATGCAAGGTATATAAGTTATTACTTCACAGGTGTAGCGTATGTACTTTCTAGCGAGGTCGACATATAACTGTGAGCAACGCATGCCGATTACCCTTACCCCATTAATTAGCGTCAGAGCGACGCTAATATTAGTGACCGTTTCAACCTTGACCGTGTAAACATCGCGAGGTCGCCTAATGGAATTGTTCTCTCAGTGGCGTTTATTGTCTCTATTGCGGTTTGCGCGCGAGCGCACCACTATCTCTCTCTCTCTCTCTCTCTCTCTCTCTCTCTCTCTCTCTCTCTCTCTCTCTCTCTCTCTCTCAAATTCACATAGGACTGAAACACAGTCATACGTAATTACTGTTCACATTGATACAATTTAAACAAAACGATCAAATTAAATTCTGTATTTATTTAAACTATTTATAATCTGCTACGTGGATAGTGACCTTGTTCAATATAGGCTAATTAATTGAATGCCAGATAAAATGACAGTCATTTGTTTTAGTGAACACTAAAAGCCGTGAAAACAAAGCAACTTCTTTGGTAAAGTCATGTTCAAAGAATGTCGGGAATCAAACTACTTAAGCAAGCCCTTACAAATGGAAACCTTACCAAAGATTATGTAAACGGAAACTTCGGACAGCAAAAATGAACCTTCGGTCATTATGAGAACAGGGATGACTGGATGAGAAAGTTGAACAGCAGAAGCGCCGGTAGACGCTACAAGCGGCAACACGATGACGATGGAACGTATATTGACAAGAAAGGATTTAAAAAAGACAGAAATATATCAAATAAGATGAGCCAATATATTTACATCAAAGCCAGAAAATAATAACTTAATTAAATCGTATTTTTGGTAAGCTCCAACAAGAATAAAAGGAGGATGCCCAACCAGTGGTGCAGTTCTTTGTTATGGTTCAAAGTAAGTACAATGAAACTGTAATGAAAAGAAGACGTTTGTGTTGAAGTGAATAACATAAGAAGTGCCTAGATATCCAGATTCGATTGTACAGAGAAGTTCGAATTCAAATGAATGCCAATAAGATGGTTTTTGATGTGGTTTGATGTTGAACAAGAGGTTTTTGAATGAGAGTACATAGAAGTTTGATGTGGTTTGGACACCTGTTGGCACGCCAGGGGACCGTTGGTATAAACTGATTGACCGTCTACCAGTGGACACAATACGCTGACTTCCGCTATTATGAAACGACGGCATCAGAGAGGCTACAGGAGGAAGAATGAAACTCTAAAACACACACACACTCATGCACAGAATCTCCGTTCTAAATTCGTCTCTTATGTATGGCATTTTGTAATTAGGGCCTACTTTTAATTTTATACTAAATTATTAGTTTCGAAAATGAAACACGTTTAGGGGAAACGATGCAGAAATTCCTTACGTATGAACCTGGTCAAAAGACTCTGTCTTTAAGTAAATTAACAGAGTGTCATTTAAATAAACTAGAAATAAGCATAATATCTCACAGAAATAATAGGAAATGGATTTAGATTTGGGAACGGGAATCAACCCATTTCAGACCATACATCTAGTGTGGTTGTACGTTTGATACAAACTTGTTAAAAGTCTGTATCTGTTGCTATTATTTGCGTTATTTGTCGTTATATTTTCATTATATTTTCGTCATATGTCTGTTATAACACGAAATGTAATTTACATAAAATAAATAGTCGTGTTTGAGTTACTATTATAGAAGAAATTTTAATAAATACACAAACATGAGATGACAGCCGCTTAAAATGTAATATTTAAAAATCTAGATTAGCGACATTTAAGTAATCCTTTCAGATCATTAATTTTTTTCTTATTTAATCAGTTATCAGAATATACAAAATCGGTTGTTTCAGTAAGGCAATTTAATAAAAAGCTGTATTTCTGTTTATTATAGATCCAGAACTTTCAACATCTGATGAGGTGAGGTGATGTGGTGTGAAGGTTGTGTAATTGTTATAGGCCTACTGAATAGTTTCCATGTAGTTAAGAGGTATCTGGATTGAGTATGTATTTTTAATTTGTTCGTAACTCTGGTTTTGTTACCGCATAGTTTGCTATGAAATGATTCTAATACCAGCACTGGTTATACCTTTGGTAACTTAATTTTTCAAGATTTCATGTGCGATAGCTGTGCAGTAGTATTCTGAATTTTGCATTGTTTTAATTTACTTGTCGTATTGAAGTATTTTAATTTTTGTATTTTTAATAAATTTTGCTTATTAGCTATTAGTTTATATATTGTTAAATTCAATTTCTGTGTGCTGCAATGTTTATTATCGTATAAAATTTGAGTTTTGTCAAATAAATAAATTAAAAACAATTATTTGACGTATGCAGATAAATTGTGTCAAGGCTGTGACGTAAGAGGAAGTTACAGTAATGTTACGGTTTCAACTCGGATTTTTGTGTTAACAACATTCATGAATTTATTTAAAATTATTATGCAAGAAACTTTCGAGTTACTTATAGGCCTATAGACAAACAGACAAACTCGGTCTCATTTATTATAATATATTTAATACACGTTCTACTGCTTTCTAGTCTCCTGAACACTTGCGTACGTGATTCTGTATATGTTATTCACATAATCTGTGTATTATTTTCTGTGTCGACTATGATTCAAATTAACATTTTATGCGTTCCATAGTCGATGAACTATATCGCTATACAAACCTGTGTAATTTAATTTCTGTATCTGATCCGCTGACCTAGGTGTAAGTTTAGGTCTATACAATTCCTTTTTATATACATCAAGGATTTTAATTGTACTTCTTACGATTGCATTACAATGGAAATTAGTGTAGCTTCGTTTTTATTGATTGTTTCTTTAGAATTGTTCTTGCAAGATTTATTGAACCAATAAATTACTATGACAGTCCGGATTAACGTTCTTCAAACTTGTGACTTCTTTTTACGTTACTACGACAAACGCATCGCTTCCAACCTGGGACACGGGAAAAATATTACCTTCCAGTTTTCCAGACAAGCGGCCTTCGAGCTCATAAGGAAGACATCAGGGTAGGTGAAACACTTTAGATCGCCATGTTTAGGTCAGCTTCTCGCATCATCTGGGTAAGTGAAAAAGGTTATGTGTACACTAAGAGCAAAATTAAATAAAGATTAATATTTTTTCCTTTCTGGTTTAGGTTCTGATTCTGGTTTCCCTTAAGTTAGAAACGAGGAGAGGTTTCTCCTTTTGTTAACCGGACTACCGGATACATTAATTTGCCTCAATTACCATAAATATAATTATAAAATTTCTATGTTTCTCTCGTGTTTCATTCGTGGAGTTCTTATATCCTGTATCATAAAAACTAATTACTGTCAGGTCGCTGCTTATTTGTACACTAGGTTCCAACTTTTGTAACTATTCCATTAATATTCTACGTACGTTAAAGTACATTTTCTATGTATTATCCAACGATCCATACCTGTGTATAGGTATACCTAAATGTCGTCAGATTCTGTGAGAAAATATCTTTAGTCGCTTATAAAGTCTATAAACCAGTTCTCTGATGGAAAGTTTAATGGCTACAAAGTCCCACATTCTCAACAAACTGCCTCAGGTATTCCAATCTCTTCCTCTCCCTTCAATTCTTTCCACTCAGTGGACCCTCCATTACCGAAGTCGCTAAATTCTGGATATCTCAACCTGTCTCGTCTTATCGTTATACTTCTTCACTAACTTCTCCTTTCTCCCATTATTTCCAGAAACAGTTCGTTTAAATTTAAACATTCTTCCGTAACATCATATTGTTTCTATTGTTCGTCTTGCAGCTTTCCCTATTCTCCAGGTTCGCATCTCTAAGTGCGATGCTCCAACGTCAGGAAATTAATTTAACTTTTTAAATTTACTATTTCAGTATTTATTTTAATAAACAATTTGTGAGTGGACAACCGTCCATCGCGAGATCATCCATCTAATCTTCCAACAAATGGATTGTTTATTAACTCCATAGCATCATCATACTATTTCCTAAACTCTTATGACGGAATGACGGGTGTTGTTCAGTTGTGTTATCACTAAAGTTCTCAAGAAGGTCAAGAACTTCGTCAACTTTGTATAGACTAGTAATATGCTTCAAATTTGGAGACGGAAAACGGGTTTTATTTTGATAATATTTAGTTTTTGTTCCATTCAAAAATGAAGGTGGTCACTGGTGGAGAGTAAAGCTCGAGTGGGTAATGCTCTTTCTGAGGCTCGGGTATCAGGAGAACAGTTAGTAGTCGACAATATCCGTCACATGATAACTGTCCAGTACAGCAACTGAACGTCAACCAGTATAGGCAGCCTGAACCCTGCCTGTCATGTCCCGATCAACGTTGCCCCGGGAATTTCGTTAAACTTGATATGTAGATTCGACTTTAATGATTTAATTTTAATGTTTTGGTATTGAAATACTATTTTTATTTGACTAGATTCAATGTTAAAAGTCATGTTTCCAGTATCCAAGCCACAATTGATTGAATTATTATATTACCTTATTTCAGTTTCGTCTCGTGACTTCTAGTGCTGTTAATAAAAACAGATTTACGTACACGCTAATTGACGGTGTACGCCATGTCGTGCGTGGACGGACACTGACTTACAACAACGACTCGCGCAACATGTGGCGTGGACGTGGCTGAACATGAACTCTCACTGCGGTATCATACAAAGCGTTAGACTGGAACTTGGTTCGGTAGCTACTAGAAGTCACAAGACGGAAATGAAATAAGGTAATAAAATAATTAAATCAACTGTGGTTTGGATGCTGGAAACATGAATTGTAGAAAAGAATTTGTTAGGTTGGATCGTTTCGATGAAAAAGAATCGAATCATATCATAACAATTTTATGAAAACAGAGAAAGCGAAGGTTACAGATAATTGATATGTGTCGCGTCGAGGTGACGGAGGTGCAGATGTCAAAGGGTCAGAATGCTTAAGTCAGAATAAAGGCACATGGTGGTTTCATTTTAGTGTTTTGGCAGACTGTTCGTTTCACCTTGAGACTAATTTTACCTTGATTGCAATTCAGACTAATCGTAATTAATGTCTGGCTGTAGGCGTATCAACCACGTAGTATCCCAACGTAGACAGTCAATTAAAGAACAATACCACGTTTTTTGTTAACTAAGCAAAATAGATTATTTTATTTGTGAAGAAGAATTGTTGTGTCTCGTGTTGGATCAATTTGATTAATGAAACGTCTAATTGTTGTATTGTCTCTGTTTTGAATTGACAAAAGCCCTCAAATCTACTATAATGTGCATCATTTATTGTACATGTGAAGTGAAGAGGGGGTCAGGCAACATAGGGAGGAATACATTTATTTAAAATTGGTACAATTACTTAACTTATTCTACTTTTATTGCAAAAGATAATGTAACAATTAACTTAAAAATTGTTATTCGTTTGTAGGCTTCTAGTATTATTTAAATTATAGGCGCACAGTTCTTTTACCTTACCTCTATTTTTTCAAACATTTCTCTCATTTTTCATTTCTCTTTTTCTTTATTCGTCTTCCTCCTTCTGCTCTCAATTATTTCTACATGGACACGTTAGAATTCTCTCAGTAGTAGCAGTTCTAAAGTGTGACATAGGGAACTCGTAGAATTTTGACAATTTTTTTTTTAACGAGGGCGGGTGGAAAAATTTGCCTACAAATATCCGGAAGGGTCCACACTTCCGAGGTCTCTGTGGGATTGAGTATTATACTCGACTCACTAAAAAACCATCTCCCTTTCCTCTTCTAGGACACTAACCTGGAACTGTTTGACACACTCCTTCGGACTAGGCCTATTGTTCTTCAGCCCTAAAGCTCGCTTTCGTCTTGTTAGCCTTCTATGTTGTATTATCTAAATATATCTTCTTCACGTGAAGAATCTCTTCTGCCAAGCGTGCCGCACAGTTCCAGATATCCTGCCGAATTGACAATAATAATAATAATTTTAGTGGGTATCGGTCAAGAATAACACAATTTTTAAATTATTTGCGTCGACGTTTCGACAATGTTTATTATCATCATCAGGACCTGTGTATGAATACAAAAGAAATTTCAAACACAACAGAACAATTATTTGGGTGAACATGTTCGTGTATGTGTCTGTGCGTGTGCGTGCGTATGAATGTATCATTGTACATGTGAAGGAGTTGGGATAATTTGTTTACATCTTCAAATGTTTTCTTTAAGAAAACGAGAAAATTATAATGTCACAGAACTTAATTTATACACTATTACAATTTAAATTGCTATAAGTTATGTAATGATATTTTGATTAATTAAAGCATTAATTAACAACTAGATATTAGATTGGTACAGAAAACGTTTCTGTATGTTACACACACAAGTTTATGGTAAAGCTGATGTAACATTACACACACAACATTATGTCAACTAGCTGATGTAAGGTCGTAAAGTTCTACAGTTATTGTGTAATTTATATGTTTATAAATTATGATTGTCTTTAATACCAGTGGTGAGTGAAACATGTTAAAAATAACTTTTAATAATTACATAATTGAACATCCCTCAATCTGTTTTTAGTTATCATATATTTTACTATGCTATATGTTGACTGCTATAAGTATAAACGTTTTCTGTACCAATCTAATATCTAGTTGTTAATTAATGCTTTTTAATTAATTAAAATATCATTATATATAGCAATTTAAATTGTAAAAGTGTATAAATTAAGTTCTGTGATATTATAATTTTCTCGTTTTTATAAAGAAAACATTTGAAGATGTAAAAAAATTATCCCAACTACTTCACATATACAATAACACATTCATACGCACGCACACGCGTGTGCGCACACACACGCACAGACACCCACATACACGAACACGTTCACCCAAATAATTGTTCTGTTGTGTTTGACATTTCTTTTGTATTCATACACAGGTCCTGATGATGACAATAAACATTGTCGAAACGTCGACGCAAATAATTTAAAATTTGTGTTATTTTTGACCGATCCTCAATAACCCTTCACTGAAAAATTCATTAATTGACGGTCACTACGAATTTAAGGATATTACTAATAAAGATGAAGATAATAAAAATATTAATATTAATAATAATAATAATAAAGATAAAGATGATAATTAAGATGATAATAATAATAATAATAATAATAATAATAATAATAAGCTCCCTACTTCTCCACTTGCCCACTTGACTACTATGACTACGTAGTCATACATAGCCAAATTACGAAAACTTGACTTGTTTAGTAAAATAAAAATTGTAAAGCAGAAAATCACACAACAAACACTAAGAGTTTCGAATTCAAAGTTTCTAATACTGCATTAGTTGAATTAATAACCATAATGTCTAATGTCAAATTATTTTCTCCTAGGTTCTGAGAAAACTTTCAGAAATATACATAACAGATAATATCACAAAGTTTTTTGTAAACATAGCTTAGAAACGTTTTGACAGCGATCAAAAATTTGTAAAATGTTGGGAGACATTGATTCTGTCAAATTACTACAGATTTTATTTTGAATAAAATACAAGGTTGATATCCCACATAGACATTTACAATTTTCTTAAGACTGTACGTTCTATTTTTGGCCCTTGTGCTCCTAAAGTAAAAAAAAAAAACATTTTATTTACATTTGATTTTTGAGTTAAAATTGCCTTTAGTCTGGCACCTGGCCGTATTTTTACAATTTCTTCAAATTTTTAATCCCTTTTTAGGTTCCTGGTGTCCTCAAGTTTTGAAATTTCCAAAACTGAACACTGTACTCAGATGTGGTTAAAATTGCCTTTAATTTGTATCCCACATAGGTTTTTGAGAGCTTTTCACAATTTTCACCCCTCACATTTTACTTCCCGCCCAGCTATTTTTGGGGTAATCGATTTAAAAAAAGCAGTAGGATTATGTAGGATAAACGTATGGGATGGGACACGCACGCCAAGTTTTACGACAATGGGTTGATGCGTTCAAACGTTATCGCGTGACATACTCGACAGGCAGACAAATGACTAATGGTAGCGTTAAACTGAGAACTCGCTACGCCCGTTCAATAATAATAATAAAACATAAAAAGTTATATGTAATTACATTTAATGACGTACAGTATATACTTTAATTATAAGAACTACATCCTGGACTATCAGGCCGTGGTCTTCGGTTGTTTAACACAGACGTTTCAACCTCGCCATTGAAGACCATCTTCAGTGTCTAAAGGACTTGACTTTTTACTGACAAGGTGTCCGTCAGTGACACCACGGTACTGTGGTGGCGTTATTGGCCGCGAAAGCTTAAGATATAATTTGAGTACATAATTTAACATTAAATAAAATCACGAGTGCTTGTGGTATGAGCCACAAGTTACCCCCCCCCCCCCAGGGCCATAGGTTAGAACCGCCAGTAACTGTTCGGACCCGCTTTCACTTTCTAAAAATCGGATAATTAAGATGTTGTTGGGTATGACACATGGTTAATTACAAAATATAAAACAATATTTTATTCGATCCAGATGGACTAAGTCTTAACGGTTACTCCCAAGTAATAGATTGTCGAGTTTACAAATTTTTATAATCTTCTATTGTGGTGTATTGATTGTTCATAACCTAAAGGTACATAATATACATATGATGATACTGTGCATTGCCCTAATAAATAAAATAAATAATAAAAATGAATAAATATAAATTAATGAACATGATTCAGATTGCATAAGCTGAGTTGTATTAAAAAAAGGGAGTACAAGAATTCATGCATGGACATGCAGTTTTGACACACCTGTCGCTAGCGTTGTGTACGCGCGTATTTTGTTAGTGTGTGTGAAGCCTGTCCGTTCCTGAAGTGTAACCAACCCTTTTCAAGTAGAATAGTTATATGTTTATTGTTAATTATAAGAAAAGTATGTACGATAGGATAAAACAAAAGACACCAAAGTGTGTAGAAATTATAGATAAATAAAATGTTAAAAAACCATACACAGGTGACGAAAAGTGCAATTACTATACGTAAAAAATTAATAACTCTTTTTGTGAATACCATAAAGAAGTGCAATTTTCGTATAGTAATCACATAAAAATTCGTGATCGATTGAGCATCGAGTGAGGTGAAACAAACTTCGTAATTCGCGAAAATAGGCGAAAATAGTGAATTGAACCAGAGTGGGGGGAGTGACGTCTCGACAGAATCTGACAAGTTGAAAAGTGTTCAGACAGGAATTTTTGCACGACCTGACTATAAATACCAGGCCGCGCTAATAAAGTTTCTTCTTCTCGATTCAACCATTGCCGCAGGAGGCTATGTCAGTCGACGACACAAATGCATAGTTATCGTAAGAGTCACAAAGATCAACTAGCTATACAGCCAGAGCTGCAAAATACATACGATGAAGTCTATGGACACACCGGCAGCATACGACGTGAGACGAGACGACTGTTAATCTACATACACTGAGAACACGACCAGAGGACCTGAAGCACATGCAGAGGACACGATCGGAGGACTTGAAGCACATGCAGAGGACACGACCGGAGGACCAGAAGCACATGCAGAGGACACGGAAGACGTACAGATGAATAACCACGTCAAACGAGGTGATAAAAAAACATTTAAAGACACTAATTAAAGTTTGAATGGAAGACATTCAACCAATATTAAAAATAATAAATGATACAAAACTGTAAAAGCAGTAAAACTTAGAATAGTATTTCTTATATCAAATTTAGAAAGTGGTAACGCAAATGATAAGAGAAATAAGTAATTTTTGAATTAACGTAATTAGTAAAGTCTTTGATGATAAAGAAACAAAATAATGCATATGCAGTAGAAAGTAAAACAAAGTAATATAAAGAAGTTTGAATACAAGTAAATTCATTTTTTTTTGAAGCTAATAAATCAGCAATTGCATAAATATGAACACACCATGAGTAAGCCGAGAGCAAAATAAACATTTTAAAGTAATTACAATTAGGTAATAAGAGTTGTATATAACTTATGTATAAATTTGTTAGCAATAAGGTATGTACGAAAACTTCGTACAAACGATTGACTAATGAGTTATTGTTTAATATCCGATATGATCGATGTTGTTTAAATAAATAAATAATGTAACGATTTTAAACGTAAATAACGTATCATCTTCTTATTACGATTACACCTACCTATGAATTCAATACACAATACATAAATTACATTATATCAAGTTTTTGTATATGTAGTGTTGTAAAAGTGGCGTCCCAAGAACGTAGGGCTACACAAATTTAAATACAACAATATGTTGAATTGTTATAATATATATATTATAACAACAATATATATATATTGCAACGATACGTTTAGCATAAGTATATGTATCAACCCCTGACTGAGGTATGATAACGTATGTATAGACGTATGAAATATGTAAGATGTACATAATAAAAATGATATAATAAATATACGTTAGGTATAAGAAATAATGTAATAAATATAAGTAGTATTTAATTTTAAATAAATCAAATATTGTAAGTAAGCATGTATATGGAAACATATGGCTTAGTTGGTTTTAAAAATGTAACGAAGGGGAGCAATTGACACGCGCTAACTCGCAGAGGTGACGTCTGAACGACATGCGGCCGCCTGTGTATCAGTCTGCGTGTGTGTGTATGTGTACATGTGTAAATAACAGACAGGTTAAATTATGCAAACGAGGGTGGAAGATTTCACACAGTTTTTTAAGTACTGTACGTGAACCATAAGTCACACGAATCAGCGACATATGTAAAAACATAGCTGACGCCTGGCGCTTCAATTTGGCGTTAAGTGGTCATTAATCGTGGGAACGGTTCGGACACCGTGTGAAATTTTGCCATCATTGCCATAATTTACACAACGTAACATTCAAAATTATCATAAATAAGGTTTTTATTATTATACCGAACGATTGGTGGAATAATATTTATAAAAAAGTGTGCGCTTAATAGAAAGACGCGTAGGTTGAAACTAATGATTAAACCGACGCGCCGGCCTGTTCAATGTTGTCAGAACAGTTTCCAACAGGAATTCCAACGAGGCAGCAGTATAAAACCCCAGCGAGCGACACACTCTTTCTCAGATCAAGTTTATTTAGTACGAGAAATCCACGCATCTCGACACCGTAAATTTTACAAAGTTTTAGTAATGTTTTAAACGGTAGTATATAAACTGAAGTGCGATGAAACCGGCAGTACGTGGGTGCAGTTATTAAAGAACTCGTGTGATTTGAAACAGACTATATAAATGAATCTACGAGAGTTGAAACTACATAAATGAATCTACGAGAGTTGTAACTACAGAGAACTTCTAGACAGCTACGAGGGACAAGAAAGAAGAGGACGAGGAACTAGACAAGAAGACGAGAGGACGCAGGGACAGCACATGCAGCTACATCCAGCCGTATATCATCACGACTAGAGGTCCACGTCAGAACTCAGCATCCAGGGGACGGAGCGAGGAATTCAACGGCGCAGAGACAGAGGAGCTGATACCGAAGAGGATCAACAAACTCGAGAGTCCAGATGACGGTAACAACCAAGTTAAATGGGTGCAGAAAAATGCAGGTGAGGTCGAACATTTATTTAATATTTTAAATGACCCTGAGGTCTATCGCCAAAAGCTCTAGTTTCCATATTCAAGTTTACAAGAACGTTAATATATTTTTAGATTTGAATAATGAATAAATAATTGTTCAAAATATAATTGAGTATAACTGTAGTAATCTCTTAAATAAATGGTCAAGCAAGAACCATATTATTTTATTATATTTTGTAATTGATTAAATGAGTAATTTTAAATATGAGAATTACATAATTAAAAGATTGTTAATTAATTGAGACATTAAAAATACAATCAATTAACGTAATAAATGTTCTCTATTAATACTTTGATAAATATTTTAATTGATTGAAAGTTTTATTTAAGTGGTATATATTGAAAACCACGCTTGTAAAGACAAGATCAAGATTTAAATGTTATACGTATTAATCACGTTCCTATAATATTTATATGTGTTATATGTATATGTCTGTGTACTATTTCAGGTCATATATAATTTGTGTATGTGTATACTATGTCTTAGAAATTTAAGAAATAAGAGTTAAACACATTATGAGTACATTATATTCAGACTGAATATAAGGGTTCATATAATAAATAACCCGCATTAAACATTTAAATAACATGAGAATTTGAAGTTAATTTTTGAATAAATCAAATGAATATACTTTTCTTAAAACAGTCGTACTAATTTCACAACCAGTTCTAAATCCTCTGTACTCTTTACTTGTAAATTAAAACTTATAACGTTATTTACGTGCTTATCCACACTCAACCAACGACCGAAGCCTGCGACCCAGCCGGGGAACATCAAGGTAAATACTGCTGAAGAAGAGAGAAGAGTATACCTCCGAGACGTGGGTAAGTGCGCGCATATTAGTAAGACCGTATGTGTAAAAGTAAGTGTCTAAAAATAACGTTGTAATATATATTGTAATATAATAATATTACAAATATAATTAAAATAAAATAAAATAAAATTGATATTTGGTGTGTTGATATGTATAATTGTAGACGTATCGTTGTTGTATTGTTCTTTATCACTGGATCAGTCTGACTCCTTAAAGCCCCACTGTTAGGCTAGTCAAATTGTAATATAATTTCAAATGTAATAATAAATAAAATATAGAAATATTGATGATAAGAATATGTTATAACTAGGTGTGTTTGATTGATAACTAACAAATACATCAAACTTTAAAAATTTTGCAAATATTTTTTCTTGTTCTTGTATCGAATTTGATTGAATGATTTAATTTAATTAATTAATAATTAATTAATTAGTTGAATTTGTAATTTCCTTCTATATCTATTCTCTCAATGTGAATTATGTTTTTGCTTAATAAAAAATAATAATAACATTAATGGTAGAAATAAAAACAATGCTGGTAACTGAATAATGATTTACGTTTATTCATTCAAAATTGTGCGCCAGTCAAACTGCGCATGTCCCAGGCACTGGCGAATATTCGCCACAGTCGGCAGTGAGAAAAATCAACAAATATATTTTTTACAAGTTTAAATTTATGGTTCTTTTAACGAGTCGAAATGGTCAGAGGGCAAGGAACAAGATACATTTAACAGGTATTCTTAAACTAAATGTTAATATCTGAAATAGAACAGAATTATTATTACAATTGTCAATTAGAAAGAAATTATTTAAATTTCGAACCAAGTCGAAGAAATGACGTCACTCCTCTCCAGGAAGCACTGGCTGATCGTCTTTATAGAAATTCAGCAATGGCCGCCGTCTGCTCGATTTTAACTGCTACGATGCTGTTGGAATTGAAGATCTTCTCCCACAGAAATAAAACGATGTTCCCTTTTCTGCGAAGTGGTGTTGGTCCAAAATATAGTTGAATGTCCCCTCGTCGTCTGCGATGTCGAATTCTGGATGGATCTCTTGTGTAGTGTAGTGTTCAATTATGCGTGTTGGTTTTATGTGAATTCGTTCCAAAAATGGTTCAAAATGGCTGTCGATTTCTGGTGTTGCGTTTTATGGTGTTATACTGTGTTTTTGGAAATTTGTGAAGTGTTAGACATTGATAGATAATGTTATTTCACTTGTTAGTTCATCTCCGTTACACGCCGCATAACCACACTTGGTTTTAATACAAATTATTTGGTTTTCAATACTCCACTAACACATTTTTCAACTGTTCAGCTTTGCGATTAACAATAGACTAATAGACGCAACGTCGTCGTTTTAGGGCAATTTGTGGTATGTCTTTTTCCTCTTCATATTGTTTAATTATAAAATATCTGTCTAAGACTTGTTTCACTATCTAACTATACATAACAAGTTTTCTTATTTTTTACTGTATTTCAAATATTTCTTAATTTTACATGAATCTAACTATTCAGTAATATTGATTATTTAATTTTACATCTTTTGATATATAGCTGGGTTTGTTTCAAACTCATTTAAGCCCAAAAATTACAATTTTACATAATGATTGTATGCCCCATATTTTGTACAAATTCAGTGTTTTAAAGGTTTTTATTTGTTTTTTCGGTATAATCTTTCTATGGAATATACTTAATAACTCCGTAATTACTTTGTTGTTAATAATTTGGTTATTAAAACATTTCAATATTGATTAATTTGCTGTTTAGTCTGATTTGATTACTATCATAAGCCTATTATTGACTGTTTCCAAAAGAAGTTAATTTCCTTTCTTTTGTCATTCTATTTGCTATTAACTGTATCTGCATTAATTATATTTTCAATTTCTGTATTGTATGTATTGAATTCTATTCCTATTACATAGATTAATTCTTTGATAGATAATTTTTTGGTTTATAGGCCAGTCTGTGTTTACTACAATGGTGTCTTGGCTGGTCTGTTTGTACATTATACATGGTTTACTGTTTTGAATAAAATTATTACATTTTTATGCCCTACTTGCCTCTCTGACTTACACAATGGAAAATTAATTGACATGATTTTAAAATACAATAGAATATCTTGTATCTATAAAACCTTCTTTATACTAATAACATCATTGAACCATAACATGAACATCTTATGCCTAATTTTAACAAAAACATCTTATTATCAACTATTTTCCATATATCACCTAATTTTAACAAAAACATTTTATTCCTATTATTTTTTAACTGTATCATCAAATGATAACAACATAGCTTATCCTAGACATAATTTAATTAGAAAAAATAAAAAACTCCTATTACTAGTAACACTGTCAGTCACTAACTGTCTTGTGTATTTATGATTCTTTTGAAAACACTTTAACTGTGATTAAAAAACATCGTGTATCTATTTACACCTTACATCTAAAATATTATCTAATTAATAATAAATAACAAACATCTTAATATTAGTCATACCTTCAGTTATGAACTGTCCTTTGGTATTTTTGTCCTTCTCACCATTTACTTAGCTATAATTAAAGAAAACATTTTATATGTAATAGTTTTTCTTATATCTAATTTAAAAACTCTTATTACTGGTAATGTTGTCAGTCCTTAGACTGTCTTTCATTCCAATGGTTTTATTATTATTATTCTACACTCATGGTAGTCTTTTTATAATATTTAAACTTCATTGAAGATTTTTTCATAGATTTTTTAACTATGTTTCTCACTATACACTCTGTAGTTTCTTAATTTTGTTATCTCACTTCACTTTATTGGATTCTACACTCTGGTAGTCTTTTTAGTGAGTTCTACACTATGGTAGTCTCTTTTGACATATTTTTTAACATATTACACTTACAACTAATATACAATTTGTGTTTTATAGTATTGTATCTTGTAACTTGTTTGGGTTTACCTATATCGGTTTCAATTTTGTCTCATGGTATTTATTATATGACTAACATTTTGTTTTGGCATATCTCTTCCTGTTTCTTGTCTCTTTGTGGGAATCTTGATATGTTTTGTCCCTTCTTCAAATATCACATTAGTAGTTTCCTTATTAAAATGGTTTCATGACAGATTATTTCCTTTTTTATGGTCCTTCCCTTTTTGTACTGCTTCCCCAATCTACTGGGTATACTGCTGGTTTAACTGGTTTTTTCATAGTAGGTTATTTTAATTAATGGTTTTCTTTATTGTCTTCCATTTTTATTAACATTTTCTAGACTTAATTGTACAGTTTCTAGTGTAATCCTTAAACAATTTATTCTTCTCACTCACTATGGAACTTTTTCTTTTATTTATGTAACATTAATTCAAATGTTTAGTGTGATAATTTTGTTATGTTACATATGCTCTCCTGTAAAAGTGATTAGTTCAGATCATACTCTGTATGGATGAAATAATTACTACTAATTCTTTTGTATTTACATTTTCTCCGTGATTACATGTTTTCACTTTATATACCTTCTTTTTCCACCATTGCTTCCTCTCAGCTGATGTGTATCTCCTTCATTAGTTTCCTTTTTTTTTTTTTTTTTTTTCATTGATAAGTGGTCTTCAATCTTGTGTATAACATTATCATTTTATATTCCTTCTTATTTGGTGCTTCCTTACCAGTATGTTTACTCCCTAACATTCCCTAACAAATTAATTGGAACAGTTCAGAGTGGCACTTTTGGCTTCAATCCCTGCTGTCCAATACTTCAATTGAGTCCAGAGGTATTATCATCTCTGCTCAACACATAAGACTGATGGCATTTTCTACGTCCAGTCATAAAAATAAATAAACAGTAAAAGTAGTCATTTTTGACTAAAATAAACATCTTTAGATTCTTCACTTCATAATACGTTATATTAATTAATACTTTTATACACTTGACTCTTCTTCTCTCTTAAAGCTTATTCCATATTAGGTGGTTTAGGTATGTGGTATCATATACATTTCATCATGTTTACATAGTAAGTAGTATTTATTTTTACTCTTTCTACCATCTGGTGTCCATTGAGTTATTTTTATTGCTCATGGTGTAACATGAATTAATTCTTTATCACTTTCACTATAACAGTGGTTGTTGTAACAGCATTATCATTATTAGTATCAGGTTTTTTTTGTTTTTTGGTCTCACTATTTGGTCTTTAGTGAGCTGGTCCTTCTTCATTGTTCCATTTTTATTAAATTATTTTCTTTGTGAGTTTGGTTAATTTGTTCGATTAAGTCATATGACATTCTGGTTTCCTTTCTCTCTTAGAATTTTGTATCTCTTTCTTACAAAATCTTTTTTCATGTTTCAGAGTTATTTCTCACCATTTGTATGAGTAATGATATGAGTTTAATGTTTTTTAATTTTAGACATTTTTATTCAACTACATTCTTTCTTATTCATAGTTGTTTTTCAAATATTTTGGTATAAGTTGTACTTATTATCGTTTTGAATTTTGAAATTATTATTCCTCAAAATTCTTTTTTCATTCATAATAGTCTTTGAATGTTTGAGTAAGTGGTACTTACTAATTATTTTGAATTTAATTTGGACAATTATTATCTGCATCCAAATTCTTTTTACTTGCATAATAGTCTTTGAATATTTGTGTAGCTTGTACCTACTATTGCTTTTGAATTTTGAAGCTTATTATGTTCAAAATTCTTTTTATTTATTCACAATAATCCTTCAAATGTTTTGTTGTAAATTGTGCTTACTGATTTTTGAATTTTGTAATTATATTCTTATCAAAATTCTTATTTTGTTCACAATATTCTTTCTGATATTTGGTGTAAGTTGTACTTACTAATTTTTGGAATTTGGTAATTATTTTTCTCAAAATTCTTATTTTGTTCACAATATTCTTTCTGATATTTGGTGTAAGTTGTCCTTACTGATTTTTGGAATTTGGTAATTTTTTTATTCTTCCATCAAAATTCTTATTTTTCTCGTTCATGAGAGTCTTTGAATATTTGTGTAAGTTGTACTTACGGACTTTTTGAATTTTGTAATTATTGTTTTTCAAAATTCACAATTTCTTCATAATAGTTTTAACTCACAACTATGAGTCCTCCAAATATTTTTTAATGGATAACTGATTATAAGTTCCTTTTACTTTATTCGAAATGATATCCTTTAGTACATACGTATTGTTATTGTTTTTAATAATCAGGTATGGGCCGGTATACAGCAGTAATAACTTTTTGGTAATGCCTCCCAAAGTACTGGGTAATTCCGTTTTTTAGCAGTACCTTTTCTCCGACTTCAAAGTTTATTATTTTCTTAACAGCCTTTTGATATTTGTTCTTGCGCCTTTCCTGGTCTTCAGCCAATTTATTGTAGAATCTGATTCGATTGAATTTGTATTCTTGACTCCTGGGGAACTCTATTATGTCTTGTATTTCTCTCGGAGGTGGTCTTTCATACATTGCCGTGTATGGCGTGGTACCAATAGCGGTGTGATATGACAAATTAAGGAATTCTTCAGTAGCTAATAAATATTCTTGCCACTTCTTTTGTTGGTTATAGCAATAAGTTCGTAATATTCTTCCGACCTCTCGCAGTACCCTCTCCGCTGGATTGCTGCTGGGGTGGTAGACAGACGTCTTGTATGTCTTAATGCCCAATGTATTCAGAGTGTTTCTCCACCGCCAACCCTTAAATTGCGTTCCATGGTCGGTGATTATGGATGTCGGGCTTCCTACCTCTGGAATGTAATGATTTGTTATTATTCCTAGAGTCTTCAGGGTGGTGGCTCTGTTCACAGGGTATAGTTTTGTAAATTTTGTAAAATGATCCATCATAATAACAATATATTTGTATCGATGGCGTCCGCCACTGCGGGGAAATGGACCACATATGTCCAGAAAGACCTTTTCCAGTTTGGCTTGTGAGGTAATTGGTATCATCATACCTTCCTTTCTCTCATTGTTGGTTTTCACCAATTGACATATCATACAGGTTTTAAGGTAGTTTCTCGTTTTTCTATTGATACTTTTTATGTGACAATTCTCTTCTATTGCCTTGATCACCTTCATGGCTCCCATGTGACCGTATCGTAGGTGATAGTCCAGGATGATATCCTTTTCGATTGTAGTAGGGATCATGACCTTCCATATTTCTTCATCAAGGGATGTCTTGATGAATAAAATCCCATTATGTATACAATAAAATTTGTTTATTGTGTCATCTTGGTTGGAGAGACGAAGTTTAATAGAGTTTAACTTCGGATCGGACTGCTGGTGTTTGCTGATGTCCCGCACTATCTTCTCTAAATCGGATCTGTCCTTAATAATGTTATAGATTTTCAAAATGCTCTCCTTTTCGCCTTCGAATGTTTGTTCTTCCAGATTCACTCTTGACAATACGTCGGCTACTACATTTTTACTTCCAGGAACATACTCCCACTGTATATCGTATTCCTGCAGGGCGAGTACCCATCTGGTCAATCTACCATGGCTTAATTTGCATCTTCTTAGAAATGATATTGACTTGTGATCTGTTCGGACGGTCACTGGATATCCGAGGATATACGTCCGAAACTTCCCGCAGGCAAAGACTACACTTAGCAGTTCTTTTTCCGTCACATTATAGTTCTTCTCACACTGGTTAAGGGTTCTGCTAGCAAAGCTCACTACTAGATGGTTTCCACCTTCATCTTCTTGGTACAGTGTTGATCCCAAGCTAACGTTACTAGCGTCACAGTTTAGAAAGAAGGGTCGGTTAAAATCTGGATGGTTGAGCATTACTGCATCTAAAAATTTCTCTTTAATTGATTTGAAGGTTTCGTCTTGTTCTTGACCCCATCGCCATTTATTCTTGGACGATAACTGGTACTGAAACTGGGCTGTTAGTTCGGAATAATTATTCTGGAACTTCCTATAATAGTTACATAGGCCCAAAAATGATTGTAGTTGCCTTCTGTTTTTTGGTGTAGGGAATCGTTGTATGGCGTCTACCTTTTCTGTTGATGGTGTTATTCCTTGACTGTTTAGCTGGAAACCCAGGAATTGAACTTCTTTAGCTATAAGCTTGGACTTGTCCAGTTTAAGGGTGACATTATTTTCAGCAAGCTTCTTCAAAACATACTCCACACGATAACAGTGTTCCTCCCAGTTGGTTGATGTTATTAGGAGATCATCAACATAGACAGTTGTGAATTGGAGCGCTTCTGGTCCTAGTATATGATGCATACAGGCGACAAAAACAGCTACTGAATTCACCAACCCGAAGGGCAATCTCTTAAACTGATAATTGCGCCCTTCGAAGATGAACGCCATATATTGCCGGCTTGCTGGGTGCAACTCCACTTGCCAATAGCCGCATACCGTATCCCAGGTGGTAATGAATCGTGTTCCGTGGAACCTCTTCAGAATTTCATCAATTTCGCCAGGTGAGGTACGATCGTTTATTATCATCTTATTTATCTCACGAGCGTCAAGGCAAAGTCTTACCTTCCCATTTTTCTTTTGTATGGCCACAATTGGGCTAGTGTATGGCGATTGACTGCTCTCGATGATATCTCTACGGATCATATTCTGGATCTCTGTGCGTACGGCTTCTTTCAAGGATTGTGCTATTGGGTACGACTTTCGGTTAAATTCTACCGGTTCTCTGAATCGTATGGAACATTGGTAGTTCCGGATCTTTCCAGGTTCGTCAGAAAATACAGCTCGATATTTCTCATATATTTCTACCAATTGATTCAGCTGGTTTTCCGTTAATTGCTCGTTAGTATTGTGGCACTGGAAGTTACGTATCTCTTGAATCTTTTGTTGCCATAGGTCTTCCTCCGAATCTTGATGTACTGGCTTGTTGTTTGTTGAGTGGTTGGACAAGTAATTCACCTTATTTTGGTGGTCGAGAAGTTGTCTGGAGTCTAAGGTCTTGTTATCAATTAAATGGGCTATCCAGGTTGAACCTTCAGCAAAGAGTGATACCTTTCCTCGGCACAAGTCGATAATTGCTGAGTTTCGGCGCAATATGTCACATCCTATCATGATGTTGAAAGGTAATCCGGCTGCAACAAGAAATATCATGTCCACACTAATGCCCTGACTTTTGACATTGAGGGATACCTGCTTTCTTATGGTCTTGTTCTGTCGGCCGGTAGCTCCTACAAGTACAATATTATTAATAGGTAGTACCGGTAAGTTTTTGTGGCATTCCTGCTGTATCCGGTCCAACTCATTTCGATTTATTATGGAGACATTGGCTCCAGTGTCTATCATTATAGGAACAGAAATACCTTCAATTTCTGCGATTATGTATATTATTTCATTATCATTATTGTTAATATTAAGCTCACTTTCTTCTAATAGGTCCTTACGGATATCCTTTAAATAATTGCTGTATATTATGGTAAAATTATTTCTGTTTTCTTCAAATTCATACCTACTTGGTTAAACCCAGCAGATTGGAGCAGTAAAGGGTTATTGGATTTTATTACTGCCTCCGTTCGTTTAAATGTTCCGCTTCATTACGGATTAGGCCGTGGGAAGCGTCAGCTTGAAGTCCTGAGGCTGTTTCGTTTGGTTCTGCTCGATCGTCTGGTTGGGCTTCTGTTACAGGTAGTCTTCGCTGATTATCCAAGCTGGAACTACGTCTGGGCTCGTACTCTCTGTACCGATTACTTCCCTGGCTCCCTTGGAAGGTCTCGTACTCGTAGTATCGGCTCCTTCGTTGAGGCTGGTACCTCCTGTGTCCACTGCCTTCTGCTCGGATGTAGTTAACATTGGGTCGATATGTCCTGTAATTGTGGTTATTACCTCCATTTGGGTAATTTCGGTTATAATTACCATGATAATTATTATTATTAGAAAGGTTGGGGTTCCTCTGACCATTTGGAACATAGTTACTATTATGATTATAATAACCGTTGTTATTTTGTGGACGGGTATTATTATTATGATTATTATTGTTGTGGTTGTTGTTATTATTATTTATTCGAGGAATATTACTATTATTATTATTGTTGTTAAAACGGGGCAAATTATTGTTATTTCTGGGGTTATAATTGTACTCGGCATTATTCCGATTTGCGGAATTATAATTATTATTATTACCCACATTCTGCCGATTATTATTATTATTCAAATTATTGTTGTTATTCCTTGGTTCCGGCTTTTCATACCTCCTGCGACTTTGACGGTAATAGTCTTCGTGCTCGTACATTTCTAAAAGCTCGGTCATGGCTTGCACCGTCTTTATTTGACTGTTTCGTCTGGCTCTGATAATATCCTCCTCGTAGTGGTATGAGAGTTTGCTGACCAGGCATTCTTCCGGTATTCGGGGCTCTAGGTGTTTGGCCACGCACACCTTTCCCAAAAAGTACGCCGTTAAAGTTTGGTTTCCATACGGGTTGTACTTCCCATGACATATCCCGTCTCTGGCGATATTTTGCGTTGATTCAGACCAATATTTGGCTTTGAATAGCCTTCTGAATTGTTGATAGTCGGTCACCTCGTCTCTTATCGCCATCCACCAATTGTCTGCTATTTCCTTGAACGATTCGTCAAGCACCTCTTTATTCTCCCTCCAGCGATTACCTCTGTGTTTGGCAAAGTATTCCTCGATTCTTGCTAGGAATTCCATGGGTTTATTTTTATAAAACCTGAAGTTAATCCCTTCACGATTTTCACTGTTGGGACAACTGGTAATGGTTGTCGGTCGACTATGGAATAGGTCTATATCTGTCTGGTTCTGTCGCACCTGACTGTTGATACTGGTCACAGCAGCTTCTATGCCGTCACATTTTTCTGTGAATCGGTCCTGCACTCGCTCCCAGTCTTCCCGTGTTTCCTTTAGTTTTTCCTCCAACGTCTTCCTAGTCGTTTCTTCAATGGTGTTAACCTTCGTATTTATTTCTGTCCTGATACTCCGTACTTCTTGTTCGGTTTGACTCCATTTTTCGTCAGCTCTGGTAACCCTTTGTTCGATTACCGTTATTTCCCCTTCTACTTTCTTGCTGATTGTCTCATTGTTTTCAGCTATCTTCTGGCTCAATTCTTCCTTCAATATTTCCATCCTTCCGTCTAACCGGTTCATGTTTTCTTGGTTCGTCTCCTTCAACTCTTCTCTCAATTGCTGACTATTACTTTCCATTTTCTGATTTGTTTCTTCCATCCTCTTGTTAGTTTCTTCCAGTTTTTGGCTTATCTGGGTTAATTCCTCTTTCGACTGTTTATTGTCAGTCTTTATTTCCTCCATTTTCTCCTCAATTTTCTGAATATTTTCTTCCATCTTCTCTTCTATCTTCTTGCTAGTATCTCCAATTTTATTGCCCAACTCTTCCTTCAATCGTTGGTTATCACTCTTCATTTCCTCCTCCATCTTCCTACTATTCTCCTCCATCTTCTTACTATTCTCCTCCATCTTCTCCTCCATCTTCTTACTATTCTCCTCCATCTTCTTGCTGCTTTCTCTTAATTCCTCCTTCAATCGTTGGTTATCGTTCTTCATTTCCTTACTATTTTCTTCGATTTTCTTGTTGGTATCTCCGATTTTATTACCCAACTCTTCTTTTGTCGTTTTAAATTCTCTGAGTAACATCTCCATCATTCTATCCAATTTTGTATCTTCCTTTGTAGTGGATTTCTCCGGCTGTTCCTCCGGTGGTGCAGGTTTGTTTGGTTCTGCTGGCGGTAACATCGACTCCACATCTTCCACTGGTATCGCCTCTTTATCTTCCATGTCTATCTCCTGCTCGGCCTCCATAGCCCTTTTCCTTGATGTAGCTCTCCTGTGCATCTCGCTCCCTCTTCCGACCTGTTGACCGTTGCCAAGCTAAAAATAGGAAATTGGACAATCGTCCTTATTTTATAACACTATTACCTCCTATTTAAAGCCCCTTAAGTTGGGCGCCAATTTGTAATATAAATAATATTACAAATAAAAATAAAAATAAAAATTAAATTGAATTGATATGTGTTGATACGTATTGATATTTTGTTTATCACTGGATCAGTCTGACTCCTTAAAGCCCCACTAGTTGGGCAAGTCAAATTGTAATATAATTTCAAATGTAATAATAAATAAAATATAGAAATATTGATGATAAGAATATGTTATAACTAGGTGTGTTTGATTGATAAATATCAAATACATCAAACTTTAAAAATTGTACAAATATTTTTTTTTCTTGTTCTTGTATCGAGTTTGAGTGAATGATTTAATTTAATTAATTAGTTGAGTTTGTAATTTCCTTCTATATCTATTCTCTCAATGTGAATTATGTTTTTGCTTAATAAAAAATAATAATAACATTAATGGTAGAAATAAAAACAATGCTGGTAACTGAATACTGATTTGCGTTTATTCATTCAAAATTGTGCGCCAGTCAAACTGCGCATGTCCCAGGCACTGGCGAATATTCGCCACAGTCGGCAGTGAGAAAAATCAACAAATATATTTTTTACAAGTTTAAATTTATGGTTCTTTTAACGAGTCGAAATGGTCAGAGGGCAAGGAACAAGATACATTTAACAGGTATTCTTAAACTAAATGTTAATATCTGAAATAGAACAGAATTATTATTACAATTGTCAATTAGAAAGAAATTATTTAAATTTCGAACCAAGTCGAAGAAATGACGTCACTCCTCTCCAGGAAGCACTGGCTGATCGTCTTTGTAAGAAATTCAGCAATGGCCGCCGTCTGCTCGATTTTAACTGCTACGATGCTGTTGGAATTGAAGATCTTCTCCCACAGAAATAAAACGATGTTCCCTTTTCTGCGAAGTGGTGTTGGTCCAAAATATAGTTGAATGTCCCCTCGTCGTCTGCGATGTCGAATTCTGGATGGATCTCTTGTGTAGTGTGGTGTTCAATTATGTGTGTTCGTTTTCTGTGAATTCGTTCCAAAAATTGTTCAAAATGGCTGTCGATTTCTGGTGTTGAGTTTTATGGTGTTATACTGTGTTTTTGGAAACTTGTGAAGTGTTAGACACTGATAGATAAGGTTATTTCACTTGTTAGTTCATCTCCGTTACACGCCGCATAACCACACTTGGTTTTAATACAAATTATTTGGTTTTCAATACTCCACTAACACATTTTTCAACTGTTCAGCTTTGCGATTAACAATAGACTAATAGACGCAACGTCGTCGTTTTAGGGCAATTTGTGGTATGTCTTTTTCCTCTTCATATTGTTTAATTATAAAATATCTGTCTAAGACTTGTTTCACTATCTAATTATACATAACAAGTTTTCTTATTTTTTACTGTATTTCAAATATTTCTTAATTTTACATGAATCTAACTATTCAGTAATATTGATTATTTAATTTTACATCTTTTGATATATAGCTGGGTTTGTTTTAAACTCATTTAAGCCCAAAAATTACAATTTTACATAATGATTGTATGCCCCATATTTTGTACAAATTCAGTGTTTTAAAGGTTTTTATTTGTTTTTTCGGTATAATATTTCCCTGGAATACACCTAATAACTCCGTAATTACTTTGTTGTTAATAATTTGGTTATTAAAACATTTCACTATTGATTAATTTGCTGTTTAGTCTGATTTGATTACTATCATAAGCCTATTTTTGACTGTTTCCAAAAGAAGTTAATTTTCTTTCTTTTGTCATTCTATTTGCTATTAACTGTATCTGTATTAATTATATTTTCAATTTCTGTATTGTATGTATTGAATTCTATTCCTATTACATAGATTAATTCTTTGATAGATAATTTTTTGTTTATAGGCCATTCTGTGTTTACAAAAATGGTGTCTTGGCTGGTCTGTTTGTACAATTATACATGGTTTACTGATTTGAATAAAATTATTACATTTTTATCCCCTACTTGCCTCTCTGACTTACACAATGGAAAATTAAATGACATGATTTTAAATACAATAGAATATCTTGTATCTACTAAACTTTCTTTATACTAATAACATCATTGAACCATAACATGAACATCTTATGCCTAATTTTAACAAAAACATCTTATTATCAACTATTTTCCATATATCACCTAATTTTAACAAAAACATCTTATTCCTATTATTTTTTACTGTATCATCAAATGATAACAAAATAGCTTATCCTAGACATAATTTAATTAAAAAAAAAAAACTCGTATTACTAGTAACACTGTCAGTCACTAACTGTCTTGTGTATTATGTTTCTTTTGAAAACACTTTAACTGTGGTTAAAAAACATCGTGTATCTATTTACACCTTACATCTAAAATATTATCTAATTAATAATAAATAACAAACATCTTAATATTAGTCATACCTTCAGTTATGAACTGTCCTTTGGTATTTTTGTCCTTCTCACCATTTACTTAGCTATAATTAAAGAAAACATTTTATATGTAATAGTTTTTCTTATATCTAATTTAAAAACTCTTATTACTGGTAATGTTGTCAGTCCTTAGACTGTCTTTCATTCCAATGGTTTTATTATTATTATTCTACACTCATGGTAGTCTTTTTATAATATTTACACTTCATTGAAGATTTTTTCATAGATTTTTTAACTATGTTTCTCACTATACACACTGTAGTTTCTTATTTTTGTTATCTCACTTCACTTTATTGGATTCTACTCCATGGTAGTCTTTTCAGTGAGTTCTACACTATGGTAGTCTTTTTATAATATTTTTTAACATATTACACTTACACAAATATTCAAAGACTCTCGTGAACGAGAAAAATAAGAATTTTGATGGAAGAATAAAAAATTACCAAATTCCAAAAATTAGTAAGTACAACTTACACCAAATATCAGAAAGAATATTGTGAATGAAAAAAGAATTTTGCTAAATAGATAATTACAAAATTCAAAAAGTCCATAAGTACAACTTACAACAAAACATTTGAAGGATTATTGTGAATAAATAAAAAGAATTTTGAACATAATAAGCTTCAAAATTCAAAAGCAATAGTAGGTACAATCTACACAAATATTCAAAGACTATTATGCAAGTAAAAAGAATTTGGAGGGAGATAATAATTGTCCAAATTCAAAATAATTAGTAAGTACCACTTACTCAAACATTCAAAGACTATTATGAATGAAAAAAGAATTTTGAGGAATAATAATTTCAAAATTCAAAACAACAATAAGTACAACTTATACCAAAATATTTGAAAAACAACTATGAATAAGAAAGAATGTAGTTGAATAAAAATGTCTAAAATTAAAAAACATTAAACTCATATCATTACTCATACAAATGATGAGAAATAACTCTGAAATATGAAAAAAGATTTTGTAAGAAAGAGATACAAAATTCTAAAGGAGAAAGGAAGCCAGAATGTCATATGACTTAATCGAACAAATTAACCAAACTCACACAGAAAATAATTTAATAAAAATGGAACAATGAAGAAGGACCAGCTCACTAAAGACCAAATAGTGAGACCAAAAAAACAAAAAAACCTGATACTAATAATGATAATGCTGTTACAACAACCACTGTTATAGTGAAAGTGATAAAGAATTAATTCATGTTATACCATGAGCAATAAAAATAACTCAATGGATACCAGATGGTAGAAAGAGTAAATATAAATACTACTTACTATGTAAACATGATGAAATGTATATTATACCACATACCTAAACCACCTAATATGGAATAAGCTTTAAGAGAGAAGAAGAGTCAAGTGTATAAAAGTATTAATTAATATAACGTATTATGAAGTGAAGAATCTAAAGATGTTTATTTTAGTCAAAAATGACTACTTTTACTGTTTATTTATTTTTATGACTGGATGTAGAAAATGCCATCAGTCTTATGTGTTGAGCAGAGATGATAATACCTCTGGACTCAATTGAAGTATTGGACAGCAGGGATTGAAGCCAAAAGTGCCACTCTGAACTGTTCCAATTAATTTGTTAGGAAATGTTAGGGAGTAAACATACTGGTGAGGAAGCACCAAATAAGAAGGAATATAAAATGATAATGTTATACACAAGATTAAAGACCACTTATCAATGAAAAAAAAAAAAAAAAAAAAAAGGAAACTAATGAAGGAGATACACATCAGCTGAGAGGAAGCAATGGTGGAAAAAGAAGGTATATAAAGTGAAAACATGTAATCACGGAGAAAATGTAAATACAAAAGAATTAGTAGTAATTATTTCATCCATACAGAGTATGATCTGAACTAATCACTTTTACAGGAGAGCATATGTAACATAACAAAATTATCACACTAAACATTTGAATTAATGTTACATAAATAAAAGAAAAAGTTCCATAGTGAGTGAGAAGAATAAATTGTTTAAGGATTACACTAGAAACTGTACAATTAAGTCTAGAAAATGTTAATAAAAATGGAAGACAATAAAGAAAACCATTAATTAAAATAACCTACTATGAAAAAACCAGTTAAACCAGCAGTATACCCAGTAGATTGGGGAAGCAGTACAAAAAGGGAAGGACCATAAAAAAGGAAATAATCTGTCATGAAACCATTTTAATAAGGAAACTACTAATGTGATATTTGAAGAAGGGACAAAACATATCAAGATTCCCACAAAGAGACAAGAAACAGGAAGAGATATGCCAAAACAAAATGTTAGTCATATAATAAATACCATGAGACAAAATTGAAACCGATATAGGTAAACCCAAACAAGTTACAAGATACAATACTATAAAACACAAATTGTATATTAGTTGTAAGTGTAATATGTTAAAAAATATGTCAAAAGAGACTACCATAGTGTAGAACTCACTAAAAAGACTACCAGAGTGTAGAATCCAATAAAGTGAAGTGAGATAACAAAATTAAGAAACTACAGAGTGTATAGTGAGAAACATAGTTAAAAAATCTATGAAAAAATCTTCAATGAAGTTTTAATATTATAAAAAGACTACCATGAGTGTAGAATAATAATAATAAAACCATTGGAATGAAAGACAGTCTAAGGACTGACAACATTACCAGTAATAAGAGTTTTTAAATTAGAAATAAGAAAAACTATTACATATAAAATGTTTTCTTTAATTATAGCTAAGTAAATGGTGAGAAGGACAAAAATACCAAAGGACAGTTCATAACTGAAGGTATGACTAATATTAAGATGTTTGTTATTTATTATTAATTAGATAATATTTTAGATGTAAGGTGTAAATAGATACACGATGTTTTTTAATCACAGTTAAAGTGTTTTCAAAAGAATCATAAATACACAAGACAGTTAGTGACTGACAGTGTTACTAGTAATAGGAGTTTTTTATTTTTTCTAATTAAATTATGTCTAGGATAAGCTATGTTGTTATCATTTGATGATACAGTTAAAAAATAATAGGAATAAAATGTTTTTGTTAAAATTAGGTGATATATGGAAAATAGTTGATAATAAGATGTTTTTGTTAAAATTAGGCATAAGATGTTCATGTTATGGTTCAATGATGTTATTAGTATAAAGAAGGTTTTATAGATACAAGATATTCTATTGTATTTTAAAATCATGTCAATTAATTTTCCATTGTGTAAGTCAGAGAGGCAAGTAGGGCATAAAAATGTAATAATTTTATTCAAAACAGTAAACCATGTATATTGTACAAACAGACCAGCCAAGACACCATTGTAGTAAACACAGACTGGCCTATAAACCAAAAAATTATCTATCAAAGAATTAATCTATGTAATAGGAATAGAATTCAATACATACAATACAGAAATTGAAAATATAATTAATGCAGATACAGTTAATAGAAAATAGAATGACAAAAGAAAGGAAATTAACTTCTTTTGGAAACAGTCAATAATAGGTTTATGATAGTAATCAAATCAGACTAAACAGCAAATTAATCAATATTGAAATGTTTTAATAACAAAATTATTAACAACAAAGTAATTACGGAGTTATTAAGTATATTCCATAGAAAGATTATACCGAAAAAACAAATAAAAACCTTTAAAACACTGAATTTGTACAAAATATGGGGCATACAATCATTATGTAAAATTGTAATTTTTGGGCTTAAATGAGTTTGAAACAAACCCAGCTATATATCAAAAGATGTAAAATTAAATAATCAATATTACTGAATAGTTAGATTCATGTAAAATTAAGAAATATTTGAAATACAGTAAAAAATAAGAAAACTTGTTATGTATAGTTAGATAGTGAAACAAGTCTTAGACAGATATTTTATAATTAAACAATATGAAGAGGAAAAAGACATACCACAAATTGCCCTAAAACGACGACGTTGCGTCTATTAGTCTATTGTTAATCGCAAAGCTGAACAGTTGAAAAATGTGTTAGTGGAGTATTGAAAACCAAATAATTTGTATTAAAACCAAGTGTGGTTATGCGGCGTGTAACGGAGATGAACTAACAAGTGAAATAACATTATCTATCAATGTCTAACACTTCACAAATTTCCAAAAACACAGTATAACACCATAAAACGCAACACCAGAAATCGACAGCCATTTTGAACCATTTTTGGAACGAATTCACATAAAACCAACACGCATAATTGAACACTACACTACACAAGAGATCCATCCAGAATTCGACATCGCAGACGACGAGGGGACATTCAACTATATTTTGTACCAACACCACTTCGCAGAAAAGGGAACATCGTTTTATTTCTGTGGGAGAAGATCTTCAATTCCAATAGCATCGTAGCAGTTAAAATCGAGCAGACGGCGGCCATTGCTGAATTTCTATAAAGACGATCAGCCAGTGCTTCCTGGAGAGGAGTGACGTCATTTCTTCGACTTGGTTCGAAATTTAAATAATTTCTTTCTAATTGACAATTGTAATAATAATTCTGTTCTATTTCAGATATTAACATTTAGTTTAAGAATACCTGTTAAATGTATCTTGTTCCTTGCCCTCTGACCATTTCGACTCGTTAAAAGAACCATAAATTTAAACTTGTAAAAAATATATTTGTTGATTTTTCTCACTGCCGACTGTGGCGAATATTCGCCAGTGCCTGGGACATGCGCAGTTTGACTGGCGCACAATTTTGAATGAATAAACGTAAATCATTATTCAGTTACCAGCATTGTTTTTATTTCTACCATTAATGTTATTATTATTTTTTATTAAGCAAAAACATAATTCACATTGAGAGAATAGATATAGAAGGAAATTACAAATTCAACTAATTAATTAATTATTAATTAATTAAATTAAATCATTCAATCAAATTCGATACAAGAACAAGAAAAAATATTTGCAAAATTTTTAAAGTTTGATGTATTTGTTAGTTATCAATCAAACACACCTAGTTATAACATATTCTTATCATCAATATTTCTATATTTTATTTATTATTACATTTGAAATTATATTACAATTTGACTAGCCTAACAGTGGGGCTTTAAGGAGTCAGACTGATCCAGTGATAAAGAACAATACAACAACGATACGTCTACAATTATACATATCAACACACCAAATATCAATTTTATTTTATTTTATTTTAATTATATTTGTAATATTATTATATTACAATATATATATAATAATATATATATTTATATATATATATATATATATATTTAGTTACAACACAAATAAGTCAACCCAGTACCAGGGATAAAAACTATATTTATAAATGTAAAAATACTTCATATCAAATAAACTGATTAATTCAAATAAAATATAAAGAATATGACTCGACAAACGACGACTTTGACCTAACCCAAGTGATTGACCCAACAACAGGAAACAAATGAAGAAGGGAACCACACAAATAACCAACGAGAATAAGAGAAGAAAGTCATAAACCCAAACAAAAAGGAAACAAGTTCATGGGATTAAACGACCCCAAAATACCCAAAGAAAAGGATGGAAAAACCAAAGTATTAATCAAATAATGAAAATGAAGAAGGAGGGAGATAGGTAGAAGTGAAAACCAATAATGATTCACAAAACGAGTAATAAAGCATAGGAGAAGGAGAAATAAAGCACTCAAGAAGAATATTGGAACCAAACCAATGGTTATCCTGAGAAAGGAAAAAGTAATGGTTACTACCCATTAATGGACAAAATGATATAGAGAAGAAACACTATTAAAAACGATTAAGGATCAAGGTGATAAAAAAGCAACCTAAACCACAAATAAAATTGTTATTAATTATTAAGTATTAATTGTTATTAGTATTAAGGATATATTGTAATGAAAGAGAAATAAGTATAGGGATCACCCACTAAAAAACACATAGTATAAACAGTGATACAGTGCAATAGTGTATGTGTAAAAACCCCAAAGTGAAGTGATAAGATACGCTAGTTAAATTATAATTAACCATAGATAATTTAAAAGTGAAGGTGATAAAGTGGAAAGTGGAGATATAAGTGGGAATAGGGTAAGATTTAGAATAAAACTATTATAAGAAATAGTGAATAATGAAGAAAGTAGACACTTCATAAATCTGTGAAAAAACACTAAAGTTTTAAAAGTGGAAAAATAACAGTGAATAAATAGCTGGTGAAAAATAGTATTAAGTGTGAATTGTAGAATAAGATATGTTGAACACTAGAAAGTGATGATGACATTATTATTTAAGAAAAGATGTTTAATAAATTTAAGTTTAATTATAGCCGATAGTAAGTAAAAAGGGAGGATTCCAGGAAAGAATAAATTGAAAGTGTTGACATGGAGAGAATGTAAAGATTGTTTAAAGATTAAGAAATCAGAGACAGAACAAAGACACCCATGTTATAAGGGACTGTTATAAATTTAATAAAAGTGATGTTGTTTATCACAATAAAAATAATATGTATTGTAAACAAAAAAATTAGCAAATAATGATAAGTTGGAAGGAAGTGATGATATTTCTCACTCAAAATAATAACTCTAATAACTTATAAAGAATTGTTCATGTTAATGTTATGAATAGGATATGGCTGAATGAAATTTGCAGTCCATAAGCCTAATGTTATGTTTTGAAGATTAAAATAGAGAAAGCAATATTGACATGTAATCAACACACCAACAGACTCAAAATACAACACAACCAATAAAAATAACAAAGTAAAGCCCATTAGGCTGAAACAAAATGTGATTTAAATGGAATAAGTAAAATACTATAATGGCTACTCAGGCCTAGGAAAGGCATAACTGTCAGAACCAAACAACCAAAAATTATAACAAATTGAATAAGAATTTAGAAAATCTGAGGTGAAGGAATCACCAAGAATAAATTGTAAATCATTTGTAACACAAAATATTGTAATAAGCATTTTTATACAAAAAGAAATGTAATTAACAAGCATTAACACAAGTGTAAAAACATAAAATCTGAAATTACCCAAGCTTGTGGGGTATCAAAATAATCTATGAAAGGAAGTAAATACTATAGTGACAATATTTAATAACCAGGAAGGAAGATGGAGGAATAACAGCAATCAGAAGATATACGAAGAATTCGAATTTTGATAACAATACATCATCTCAAAATCTACCAATCGGAATCATGTAGTTACCATGGAAACGGCAGTTGAAGAAGAAATTACCGTTGGAATAAAAAGAAGTGAAGCGTCATTAAGCGAATACAGATGCCAATATTTGGAAGAACGTTTTTTCAGTGTAAATAATGCAAACAGTTATTAAAAGTTGTTAACCATGATAGCTTGAGAAGCAGATGACCGTTTGTAGCAGCCAATTCAAGACCCAAGGCCAATTAAACAGAAAATATACTTGAAAAGAACATCTAGACCCATGACGAAAAAGATGCTCAATCTATTGAAGCCCAAAATCCATGAAAACTGAACTTATGCATCCACATCCTACCCGATTAAACAACGAAGGCACCTAGACGCTGAGGTGTTAAGTACAATCAGATTATTTATTTTCCAAAAACCCTAATCACTTTAAATATTTTTAAAAGGTAAATTTACCTCACTATAGAACCAATATTTCTCTTTCATAGAATATTTAAGCAAAAATAACACTTAATCGAAACTTGTTAACGTTGAATATAACCTATGAATTAAACACGAACTTACAAAACACTTTTACGACACAACAGAACAGATTGTAACAGCACACATTATTATTTATGTACACATAGAATAAGGTAATATATATTTTTTATTGTAACCATTGGAGTTCTTTAACTCATAGCCACAATAATCCACGATTTTGGAAACAAAAACTATTGTAATACTTCAACATACACAGCAATGCAAACGCTGAATGTTTCCATGATCATATTCGCCGAACCCTAGAGGCAAGAGTTGAATGTAAACAGTCGGTGCAAATTTATTATTGTATTATTGTAAATGTGAATGTTTTCAATTATCACCTATTAAAAAATAACTATTACAGGGAGTAACCGTCGTTATCATTTCATAGGGAGTGCTATTTATATTACCTGTGTTTAGTTAAGAATAAATTGTACGAGCAGCGAACAAGTTGTCATTCACGCAGCAGTAGCGACGATTGTGACGGCCGTGCGAGCGGGAATTATTTGAATGCCCAATACCGCAACGCTGATAACTCGTCTGACAATAGTTTTAGTTGTTTTATAAAACGACTTGGCGCCACCCGGGATTATCACACCCCTATAAATAGCAGGTAAGGTTACTACCGTATTATACAGGTGATTACATCAACGCTACGAACATCGCTAGCCACAACATTACTGTAACGACCTGGTGCGAGGCGAACGCACTAATTATAATAACACATACAAAACTGTACACATTTTACAGGTGCGATCAGATCTATTCGTTACAGATTGACGAATACAACGTGAGGCTTGAACCAAGACGAGGACGTCTTCGATTCTCTACGCTACAGATTGGCTTTCATCGCGGGGCTTAAACAAGAAGGACGACCCTTCTATTTACATCGTTACAGGTTGGCGACCAACCGGTGAGGCTTTAAAAGAAGGCCAACGGCGGCTATGAAGAGACATTCTTTGGTTGCAATATAAAGACGAAAAAAGATGAAACCAAAAGATAGACTACAACAACAAACGAAAATGCCCGAACAACAGAAACAATGGAGTTATGCAGAGTGGATGACAAGGTTATTTAAAAAATTCAGTAAGGAAATGGAATACATCAAGAAGAACACCACGGATCATGAAAGAGCACAAATGAGTCGTGCAAATGCAGTGGGATCACCAAACGACGAGATGTCACTGAGATATATTTATAATGAAATGTGGAAGCTGGACACCAAATATAATGAAGAAAAGACTATCGGGACAGCCCACGAAAAACGTGATAACATTGTGAAAAGAATGACCGAAGAAGATTGGGATAGATGGAGCGGCAATGTAAAACAAATGAAAAACGAAAGAACGGGAGTATACGCCCAGGTGACTGAGGAATTTACACAGGAGGAATATGACCAATGGAGACTATCTATAAGACAACCGGAACAACCAATACAAACAGAAAATACGGAACTAAGAGAATGGATAAGGGTTATGTTCGAACTATCCAGAGAAGATATTTGTAATTGGAGGAAGGTACATAATCAAGTAGACGAGTTCACGGAAGTGCCGAAACCAAAAACTCAAATAAAAAAAAAAGTAGTCAAAGTGAAACAACAGAAGAAAATGCCAGAACAACCAACTCAGAAAGAAGACCTGAGCATGCAGGAGATGTTCAGGATGATGATGGAGCAATTCGAACAAGACAAGGAAGAAAGAAAGAAGCAGAAGGAAGAAGATTATAGGAAACAAAGAGAAGAGAAGGAACAAAGAAGACAAGATGAGGAAGAAGAGAAGGAACAAAGAAGGAAGCAGAAGGAAGAAGATGATAGGAAACAAAGAGAAGAGAAGGAACAAAGAAGACAAAATGAGGAAGAAGAGAAGGAACAAAGAAAGAAGCAGAAGGAAGAAGATTATAGGAAACAAAGAGAAGAAGAGGAAAAGGAGTCCAGAGAGTGGAGGGAGAGCATACGTAATATTTTCAAGCCATTGCATGAAACACTGGACCGCATTGCGGAAGATATCCAAGAAACGGGGAACGAGAACATGAGGCAGATAAAAGAGGATTTTGAAATGGTCAATAACACGATTGAAAAGACTCATGAGACACTCCTACAGCAAATAAAGGAAGATGGTGAGAAGAACAGAGAAGAATTAAGATTCATGCTACTAGAGTTTCGTGAAGAAGTCAAACCGGCAAAAACGGGGATGAACAAGAGATGGGAAGAAACGAGTTACCCAGCAGACCAACTTAAAGAAACATTAGACAGCGATTTCAAACCAGTGGATGAAAAACCAGACACCACTTCTGAAAGTATCAAAGAAACGTTGAATGAGAACAGGGAACCGGGTAATCAGAATATAACACAGAAGGAGATGGAAAATGTAGAGGAATCAAGTGTATTGTTTTCTGAAAATAAAGGTAACAATAACACTGAGAAAATCAAGCACATAAAAACCAACAACAGAAGAGGAAGAAAGAAGAACCGAATAATTAAGAAAACAGAGGAGTGGGGAAGAGTGTATAAAAAGAAACTAATAAAAACCAGAGAAGAATTAGAAATGATGAAGAGCGGACTCATTGACGTGTTTAATTTGCCACTTACCTACCAAAGCAAGTTAATGAAATATAAAGATTGTAGGAGGACTCCGAGGGAAATTATAAAAGGAATTCACAACCAACCAGTGGATGAAAAATTCAACAAATCTATGCTTAAATGGGAAATACAAGAAATAGAAAGGAACCACAACAGAATAGTGTGTCACAAATTACACAGGTTTCCAAAGCACAGAAATCCACCAGCATTGGAAATACAAAATAAAAATTTAATGACAACATTAATGAGGGAGGTACCATTCACTCCTTTGATTTATAAACCACGTCATGAAGTGAACGATGGAACCATGGACACAAATGAACAAATGATGTTAGAAGAATTGTGGTACAAGATAGAAGATACCTATTTCACCAGTAAGGAAATAGTTATACACACCCAGATTATCCGAACCACAAATGCAGAGGAAATGATGGACCATGGGTAAACAAAGTGAAGATGAACACAGAGAAATGGGACTGATCTTCGAATTACTGACCAAGCAACCCAATGGAATAGAAGGAGGTATTAAAATTAAATGAAGCCACTGAACAATCACCAAAACAAGAGGGTACAAGAAACGACTAAGACGAATTGAATAAGAAAAATTAAACTATAATAAACAAACTCTACTCCTAACATTAATGTCAAACAAAAAAAGAAATTAATAATTATCCAGAATAAATGTCACAGATCAGACATTTGAAGGAGAAAAGGAGAAGATCGTCAAAGTGTTTTGTATAATAAAGGATAGAAAGGACCTGGAAGATATTCTGAACGAGGTAGTGGTACAGCAGAAACAAGATTCAAAATTACTAAACATAAGAAAAAGACTGTTAGAAGATGAAGAAGTTGTGAATAAATATTATTGTATCCACCAAGATATACTCTTTGTTAAAACAAAAAACATAATAACACATGGAAACTTGTAGTTCCAAAAACATTAGAAAATAAGATAATTAAGGATTATCATGTTCGATACGGACATATGGGAACTGTAAAAATTGTAAAAGCATTGGAGGAGGAAGTCTTTATAAAAAATATAGTAAGAAAGGTAAACCAAAATATTAAAACATGTATAATATGTCAAATGGTAAAGACCAATAACGAGAAAAAAGAGGGAACCATGGTACCCATCACCTCAACAACAAAGTTAGAAAAAGTATTCCTCGATATATGTGGTCCATTCCCACGTAGCGGAGGGAGACATAAATACAAGTTTATTGTAATCATGTTAGACCACTATACAAAATATACGAAATTATATGCAATAAACAGAGCTACTACTAAGAAAATATTAGAAATAATAAAAACTAAATATATCAATGAAGTGGGAAAACCATGCATGATAATAACTGACCATGGAACGCAGTTCAAGGGAAAGAAGTGGCGAAACGAGTTACTAAAAGAGAATATAAAAACCTATAAAACTTCCAAATACCACCCTAGTAGTAACCCTGCAGAAAGAGTGCTAAGGGAAGTTGGACAAATACTAAGAACTTATTGTCATAACAACCAAAAAGAATGGCAAAAGTATTTGGCTTCAACCGAAGTATTTCTAAATATTAGTTACCACAAATTTACTGAAAACACCCCATACTTGATGATGTTTGGAAAAAAGCCCCACAGAGAGATACAAGAATTAATAAACTTCCCAGTCAACCCAGAAGACCCCTATGATGAAAACCAATGTTATAACCGTATTATGGAGAAAATAGAAAAACAAAGAACAAAGTATTCACAAAACCAAATTAAAATAATAAAATACGACAAGGGAGAGAGAGTACTAATCAAAAACAGGGAACTACCCAGTACACTTGAAGGAATAGCCAAAAAATTGCTATTATTATATGTTGGACCGTATGTCATCACAAAGGACAATGGAAACAATACTTATGAGATAAGTAATATAACCACCAAAAAAGTAAAAGGAGTTTACAACCAAGCTTCAATAAAGAAGTTCTATGAAGAAAACTAAGTAACTGTAAATAAAATAAATATGCCAAAATTCAAAAATTATGTGAGCACAACTTGCAACCATATTTCGATGACTTATGAGGCCTAAAATAAAAAATATAAAAACAAAGGAATGAGTTACATAAATTCCTACTAAGTGAAATCAACTTACAATCTATTAAAAAGTTGATATATGAAGTATATAAAATAATTAAACAAAATGTACCAAAATAGGAATACGCTACAAAAATCCCTATGATGTAAGAGAATTAACTTACAAAGAATTATCAAAAATGATATTTAATACAAACTAAAATAAACAAAAATAAAATCAAACTAAAAACTGATAAGATAAATACCTGAAATTATAATGAATCAAAGGTATTCAAAGAAAAAAAAAAATCTGAACTGGTACAAAGAAAAAGAGAATTTATGTATGAATCAAATATACAAGCTATGGCTAAAGCAAAATATTGCTAAATAACTGAAAAAAGAATAAAGATGTCTAAGATAATTAAAATGATCACAACGAGAATTGAAAACAAAATAATGAAAAGTTAGATATGATAAAATTAACATATAAATAAATAAAAAACAATCAACTGTATGAGCAAATGATAGTATATAGTAAAGGTACAGCGGAAGGAAGAATGAGTAAAAGGCCAAAGTGATCTAAAAACAAACCACAAGGTGGACAAACCCAAAATATATTATTATTGTTAATTTAAGTCACAAGTTGACAAAAAAAGTATTTAAGATTGACTGTTGAAAAGTCCAGCAATCCAAATAAACTGAGCAGAGATGATGTTCCTCTGGTCTCAGAAAAATGAGTAGTAATGGGAGAAACCAGCTACTAAAGTTAGGGAAAAAAATTGTGTATAACGGAGAACACACCAATGGAAATAAAATAAAAAACAGATCCAAATAAAATGGAATGAATTAAGTAAGAAGAGATATAAAGAATGGAGAAACAAACAAGAAAGAAAAGGAAAAAGATTATATATAACTGATAATTTCATAAAAAACTATGCTAGTGGTTTATCAAAATGATCAATGTTAAAGGAGAGGCATTATGTTACAACACAAATAAGTCAACCCAGTACCAGGGATAAAAACTATATTTATAAATGTAAAAATACTTCATATCAAATAAACTGATTAATTCAAATAAAATATAAAGAATATGACTCGACAAACGACGACTTTGACCTAACCCAAGTGATTGACCCAACAACAGGAAACAAATGAAGAAGGGAACCACACAAATAACCAACGAGAATAAGAGAAGAAAGTGATAAACCCAAACAAAAAGGAAACAAGTTCATGGGATTAAACGACCCCAAAATACCCAAAGAAAAGGATGGAAAAACCAAAGTATTAATCAAATAATGAAAATGAAGAAGGAGGGAGATAGGTAGAAGTGAAAACCAATAATGATTTACAAAACGAGTAATAAAGCATAGGAGAAGGAGAAATAAAGCACTCAAGAAGAATATTGGAACCAAACCAATGGTTATCCTGAGAAAGGAAAAAGTAATGGTTACTACCCATTAATGGACAAAATGATATAGAGAAGAAACACTATTAAAAACGATTAAGGATCAAGGTGATAAAAAAGCAACCTAAACCACAAATAAAATTGTTATTAATTATTAAGTATTAATTGTTATTAGTATTAAGGATATATTGTAATGAAAGAGAAATAAGTATAGGGATCACCCACTAAAAAACACATAGTATAAACAGTGAAATAGTGCAATAGTGTGTGTGTAAAAACCCCAAAGTGAAGTGATAAGATACGCTAGTTAAATTATAATTAACCATAGATAATTTAAAAGTGAAGGTGATAAAGTGGAAAGTGGAGATATAAGTGGGAATAGGGTAAGATTTAGAATATAACTATTATAAGAAATAGTGAATAATGAAGAAAGTAGACACTTCATAAATCTGTGAAAAAACACTAAAGTTTTAAAAGTGGAAAAATAACAGTGAATAAATAGCTGGTGAAAAATAGTATTAAGTGTGAATTGTAGAATAAGATATGTTGAACACTAGAAAGTGATGATGACATTATTATTTAAGAAAAGATGTTTAATAAATTTAAGTTTAATTATAGCCGATAGTAAGTAAAAAGGGAGGATTCCAGGAAAGAATAAATTGAAAGTGTTGACATGGAGAGAATGTAAAGATTGTTTAAAGATTAAGAAATCAGAGACAGAACAAAGACACCCATGTTATAAGGGACTGTTATAAATTTAATAAAAGTGATGTTGTTTATCACAATAAAAATAATATGTATTGTAAACAAAAAAATTAGCAAATAATGATAAGTTGGAAGGAAGTGATGATATTTCTCACTCAAAATAATAACTCTAATAACTTATAAAGAATTGTTCATGTTAATGTTATGAATAGGATATGGCTGAATGAAATTTGCAGTCCATAAGCCTAATGTTATGTTTTGAAGATTAAAATAGAGAAAGCAATATTGACATGTAATCAACACACCAACAGACTCAAAATACAACACAACCAATAAAAATAACAAAGTAAAGCCCATTAGGCTGAAACAAAATGTGATTTAAATGGAATAAGTAAAATACTATAATGGCTACTCAGGCCTAGGAAAGGCATAACTGTCAGAACCAAACAACCAAAAATTATAACAAATTGAATAAGAATTTAGAAAATCTGAGGTGAAGGAATCACCAAGAATAAATTGTAAATCATTTGTAACACAAAATATTGTAATAAGCATTTTTATACAAAAAGAAATGTAATTAACAAGCATTAACACAAGTGTAAAAACATAAAATCTGAAATTACCCAAGCTTGTGGGGTATCAAAATAATCTATGAAAGGAAGTAAATACTATAGTGACAATATTTAATAACCAGGAAGGAAGATGGAGGAATAACAGCAATCAGAAGATATACGAAGAATTCGAATTTTGATAACAATACATCATCTCAGAATCAACCAATCGGAATCATGTAGTTACCATGGAAACGGCAGTTGAAGAAGAAATTACCGTTGGAATAAAAAGAAGCGAAGCGTCATTAAGCGAATACAGATGCCAATATTTGGAAGAACGTTTTTTCAGTGTAAATAATGCAAACAGTTATTAAAAGTTGTTAACCATGATAGCTTGAGAAGCAGATGACCGTTTGTAGCAGCCAATTCAAGACCCAAGGCCAATTAAACAGAAAATATACTTGAAAAGAACATCTAGACCCATGACGAAAAAGATGCTCAATCTATTGAAGCCCAAAATCCATGAAAACTGAACTTATGCATCCACATCCTACCCGATTAAACAACGAAGGCACCTAGACGCTGAGGTGTTAAGTACAATCAGATTATTTATTTTCCAAAAACCCTAATCACTTTAAATATTTTTAAAAGGTAAATTTACCTCACTATAGAACCAATATTTCTCTTTCATAGAATATTTAAGCAAAAATAACACTTAATCGAAACTTGTTAACGTTGAATATAACCTATGAATTAAACACGAACTTACAAAACACTTTTACGACACAACAGAACAGATTGTAACAGCACACATTATTATTTATGTACACATAGAATAAGGTAATATATATTTTTTATTGTAACCATTGGAGTTCTTTAACTCATAGCCACAAGAATCCACGATTTTGGAAACAAAAACTATTGTAATACTTCAACATACACAGCAATGCAAACGCTGAATGTTTCCATGATCATATTCGCCGAACCCTAGAGGCAAGAGTTGAATGTAAACAGTCGGTGCAAATTTATTATTGTATTATTGTAAATGTGAATGTTTTCAATTATCACCTATTAAAAAATAACTATTACAGGGAGTAACCGTCGTTATCATTTCATAGGGAGTGCTATTTATATTACCTGTGTTTAGTTAAGAATAAATTGTACGAGCAGCGAACAAGTTGTCATTCACGCAGCAGTAGCGACGATTGTGACGGCCGTGCGAGCGGGAATTATTTGAATGCCCAATACCGCAACGCTGATAACTCGTCTGACAATAGTTTTAGTTGTTTTATAAAACGACTTGGCGCCACCCGGGATTATCACACCCCTATAAATAGCAGGTAAGGTTACTACCGTATTATACAGGTGATTACATCAACGCTACGAACATCGCTAGCCACAACATTACTGTAACGACCCGGTGCGAGGCGAACGCACTAATTATAATAACACATACAAAACTGTACACATTTTACAGGTACGATCAGATCTATTCGTTACAGATTGACGAATACAACGTGAGGCTTAAAATAACACGGACGACCTCTATTATTACGTTACAATATATATATATTGCAACGATACAAATTAAAACTGCATAGATAGGATACATTGAAATTATTACAACAGAGTCTATCTGGAGGCAGGAAAATTTTATTCATTAACACATTAAAAATTAACTATTGTCTTATGGCTTTATAATATAAAAGTGTTTATTAAAGGATTGTCTTTCAATAAATGAGTTTATTGGTTTGTTTTACATATATGTTAATTGTACGTAGAATTCCAACTGTTTGCGTAGACACCAGGCGCTCCGCTCGCTGCTCGTCTGCACGTCGACCGACCAAAGATCACCCCGTTGAAAAACTACGTCTCGACGCATACACGCACTGCGATATGAAAGTAAAGAACAAAATCAATTTTTAACATGTCTATGGCCGTCAGAAAATGTGTTATAGCATTAGTATCCCTATTATATGAACTTCATATCCTGTGTTCTGTTGCTATATACATAATATATATCACGGTAAGTAGAGAATACGGTAGGTGACACGCGCATGTTGCTGACAGCTGATGACGTCACATGCCCTACTCGACCAGCGCACCACAGCAGTGTATATTACGAGTATACGTTTAGAATTTATTGCATGCTACATATAATTCAACTAAGAATGCTTCGACCACAGAATAAACTGATATTATAATTATTTGCTAGAAAGATAATTACACACATGAAAATAACACATCTTATAATGCATACAATATTAGTTGAAATATCGGCCTAGTGTCAACAAATAAACTTACTTCTTCCACGTCCTCATTTGTAAATCTTTCATTTCGGATAACGTAAGTCTCTATCCTACAAGCTCACTAAGCTGTTTCTTCAAACATTATCACTACACAAATTTGTATATACACTTTTTATTTACAACAGAACTACAAGCACTGTTTGCTATGTAACACGCCTATTTATTTATCTAACTACTTTTTTAAACTTTTTCGTTTGTTTTCTTGAAGTTTCATAACTACGTTTTTTATTTTGGGCTTTCTTATTTAACGCTTTCATTCTAATAAACGATCTTGTTCTTGCATAGCACCGCAAGGCAAATTCCTCAAAATGGGGATATTTCTTGATTATGAGATCGCAAAAATTTTTTATAACGTTTTTAGAGCTATTTAATGTTGTCCCATGAAACAACTGAAAGTCTGTTTCCAATTTTCTAATTTCTTCACGCCATTCCTCACTAGGTCTCATAAGTTTTCCTCTTGAAAGAACCGATAACCAGTCCGATTTCTGTATATCGTCTGCACATTTATCGTAACGCATATGTTCTTTATATTTTGGGAATTTTTTGTACAATCTGTAACATATGTATCCAGCGAGGATTTCTAGAAGTTCCTCATTTTCATTCAGCTCTGTGCCACAAGTAGGCCTAATTGTAGACTGATCTGATGTTAACGGTTCCTCTTTAGAAGAGTCGGATTTTTCTCCTTCTAAATTTGACTGTTTTAATGAACTCAAGAAGTCCATCACATCTGTCTCAGGAAAGCCACTGTTATTCGGAAGCAAATTATCGTCATAAGCCGTAGGAAAAGCTTTATTTATTTATTACATGTGCTGTTAACGGTATGTTCTCACTTGTGTCATCATTTACAGTTTGTATGTTGCTGTTGTTTAAAACTATTGAAGTGTTTTTACCCAGTATTGAAGACAATTCTTTGAATAACTGCAACTGGATTTGGATGATCGTAAAACAAACCTAAGCCCCAAATTTCCGAAAAATAACTTTCAAGAACGTCTTGATTTAACCTTGACGTCATTAAAAATAAATAGCCGTTTTTTTTCAGGTAGTTAAATAAACCTCTTAAACTTTCAATTGAAATGTGGAAGCCTTTTTGAAACGGAAGTAGGGCAGTTTTTCCCATAACCCGCATCTGTAAGCATAAGTTCAATAATTTTTCTAGAGCTTCGTCTTGTACTTGTAGATCGATTCCATATCCACTTTTATCATGTTTTTTTCATTCATACCGCATCTAGAATTTAATACATCGAAACCATCGTTTATTGTTTTCACAAATTCTCCTACATGAGACTGTTCAGGAAAATGATGTAAAATCGCTTTCGAAACTGTTTCCGAGAGTAATTCTGCTGCCTTCCTGACGTTCTGCCGTTCACTTCCAGAAATAATCACATGCGAACTACTTAATTTATAACAATACTGAAGGTCTGATCTATTATAATTCAGTTCAATTAACTTTTCAAATACTTCCTTTCTTATTAATTTACCAGTGGGTAGAACAAAACTGTGGTCTATAAGATGATTCCTCAAGAGTTTTAGCAAACGAGGCACATCGCAAAAAGCCCATACTTTTCTTTCGTCGCAAGTGGGATTAGTGATGTAGGATTTCGATGGTGTAATGAGCAGTTCAGAAAACAGCTTACGATTGGAAGGACCCATATCGCGTACGAAACCACGCACTTTGAAACCAATTGATTCAACAGAAATTATTGTGTTTATCAATAAATCTTTAGTAATGGGCACATCAAAGTCATAAAACAAAGGTTGTTTCCATTTTCCCATAAAACTTCTGGCCATTATCACTTGTACATTTGTGTGAGGTCCAATGAAACAGTCGTCTACATTGTCATAACAAATAGTACTTTGTACTTTCATTTCGTCGAATGACAAAATTATGTCTTTTTCTCCGTCATTGAAAAAAGGAACCTGCTCTCGCATAATCCGCAGACTTAACTCAATAACACCAGGCTGACATTTCACAACAGAAAGTCGACGTTGAATCGTACGTTCGCTCGGCAGAGGGTAATTTAAAACACGTGTTGTATAATGAAATGCTTTTTTCGACAGCGATCTAAGAGTTGCTTTTGCAATATCTTCGGAATCCCAATTCAGGCATTTTCCGGATTTTAGATATGTTACCTGTCCACGTGTAAAATTATTTTCATAAACATTTAAATATGCTTTGTCTTGAACGGAGAGACTTTTTAACAAAGCAATTTCTTCCTTGAGTGCAGTAATCTGTTCCTCTAATACTAAAATAGTTAATTTTAAATTCTTATTTTCATTTGTTAGTAAAGTCACTTCGTGTTCATACTGATTACTACTTAGGCCTAACTCACTGGTTTCGTCGACTACATTTTCAATCAAAATATTTTTTTCTACACTATCGTTTAATAAATCGCTGATATCCTGCTTTCTTTTTCTAATTTCAAATCTGTTTTTACGGTCAGTTTCATTTAACAAAGACGTAGCACATTTTTCTGAAGATTGCGGAATATTTAGGTGAGGAATTGCCGTATTCTTTAATCTTTTCTTAGAGGAAATGTTTAACAACTCGGCCTGTAAATCCCGTTCGTAATCGTTTGAATCAAAATGTTCAGAGCACAACACAGCTTTCTGCACGTTGAAGCTATCTTTACGTTTACACAAATGAACCCAGGCACGTTGCACGTTTAGTTCTTTCGGAAATTCTTTCGGAAATCTGTGTAAGGTAATACCTGTCGCTTTACTGTTTTTATAATTATTTTTACACGTTGCAACAGCACACGTGGAAGTCATTTTTCGCAGAACACTCAGTACAAAATTTAAACACTTGTAACATACACAAAAACACATAAAGGCACACAAAACACGATAATAAACACGGCATGTACTCGTAAGAAAGCAATGAGCTGTAAGACACTAGTGGGGCATGTGACGTCACGCACTCAGTAATGCTACTGCGCACACAGCGTTGTCACCTACCGTGTTCTATACTTACCGTGATATATATATATGAACAATACCGAATACACAAACGTGTAAAACAAAAGGGCCACAAAAATCTATTGATCATCACGGACATTGAACATCACAAAAATCTATTGAACATTTCGACGGACTTCAAAATTCGCATCACATTTGAGATATTGCGGCGAAATGAAAATCAACAAACAGTAATCAGGTGATATAATATATAAACCTGAATGTAAACATAAACACTTACACTTAGGTCATGAACAATGAATAAACCACAATAGAAGATTGAGATTATAGGTACCATTAGTAAGCAACAAGTGTGTGTATGTTATAAATACATCACATTATCGTTAAATTTTTATAATTACATCGTCCTGTTTCCGTAATTCTAAAATCTCGGCACTGAGCGCATTATATCACAATAAAAAGTCACTGAACACAAATGCCACTCTGACTAAAATAATGGTGCAGTACAGATCATAAGTGAACCTATTAGTAGTTACAAACGTCACCGCAATGGAAGGTGCACGATTGCATTCATATCCCGACCGTACCAGCTCCAAACTTGGCACTGCGCTCAGCCAACGCGATGGAAGAGGTTGTCATGTCTGAATTATCGATTGCATTTATTATCTTGAACACGATTGCATCGAAATCATTAAATAGAAATATTTCATTTTGTTTTATTTTTCGTTTACATACGTTTCACTTGTGTGTGCGTGTATATGAAATAATTGCTCATTGTAGAGCGGGATTGTTTGATGAAGGCGGACAGGGATGATGCATATCACTAGCAACGGTACAGCTCCAGATATGATAAATCATGTTCAGTACCAACTACTTGTAGTGCCAGCACTGTGCGGACGTGGGATGCACGCGCACGTAGGACGCACGCCTACGTCACAGCGTCGCCGCAGCCAACCCAGATATTTCTCCCAAAGACACATTAGGCCTACGTGAGCACCATCCTTTCTTGACTCTCGTATAAATTAATTACCGTCGCGTGTTACCACCTTTACGCCTCTACGGGTTCCTTTCATGTTCAAACTGTTTTGTTTGTTCTTTCTGTCAGATCTATCAAGTCGTAAATCATATTTCGTGACGCAATTTGAGAAGATATTTTTAGAATCTGTGACAATTGCAAGGCAATATTAACCTGATAATATCCGTAGAATCAATATATTGGTTTTTTTAACTTGTTTTGCGAGATATTTAACTCGTATCAGAGCACGCTTGACTGGACAGAACACTGAAAGTATGACCCAATCAAAAATTAGAAACGTTGTAACATTGATAATTAGTTGCTAGTCGTTAGTGACTAAAAATATGTTCTTCAGACCCTGTTTAAAAAACAGAAACAGCAGCCGTAAACAGGGACGTATTTACGGGGGTGGGACGAACAGGATCGGACCCCCCCCCAACGTAGTCGAAAATTTTGAAGAATTTTGTTATTCTCTTAATTTTTAGGTACTTTATTATTTTTTCAGCTGTAAAAAATATAGTAGTAACTCTGTTTTAATATACAAACAGGTTTATTTTACACAGCATTAGCGTATACGTTTGAAATACGAAATATAGGAAAATCAATTCAGTCAATAAGTACCTTCTAGACAGTGTTTCAATAACACGTATTTATGTTGTATTATCACATGTTTTTTGTTTATTACCGTATTTTTGTTGTATTATCACATATTTGTCGACCAATTTAGAGATAGTAATATAGATTAGTCTGTAAGTGTTTTTTCATTTGTATGAAACCGATTCGACTGGACCCCCCCCCAGCCAAATTATAGATACGCCACTGGCCGTAAAGTAATTTCTTATATAGTCTTGTTGCGTGACAGTTCAGTAACAATTGTCCTATGGTGTATGTAACATTGTAACATTATGAGAGAAAGCAAAACGGTGGTGGATGAAGTAGGACTGTGCTGGTTCAGCAATGGTCAGATGGGACACTACTTACGATCACCTAAACCAAAATTCGAGACCTTAGACTCGGGAGCACATATAAAGGCGAGAGCTGCCAGCTGCGCATAGACAAGAGCATAGTATCACGTGATGTATCAGCCAATAAGAGCCAGTCAATCTCAGCTGCGCATAGACAAGAGCATTGTATCACGTGATGTATCAGCCAATAAGAGCCAGTCAATCGTTTCACTTACTGACTGTCGCAGTGTTACAGTCTGTCTCTCTATGCGCAATGCGCTTTCACTTTTCGCCTTTATATGCCTATATGTGCTCCCGAGTATAGTATTCTGTTTCATCGCCTAGCGTTTTTTTATCGTCAGGACTGTTTCAATTAACAAAATATCATTTAATTATTAAAATGTTTTAAGGAAATTTCATGTTAAAATCACGGCTATTTGAATTCTTTATGGGGACTACACCCACTTTATCCCCATAAATTTGCAAATGCGGAAACGAACTGATTGAAATCTTTTTAGTACTATCGTCATCCGAGTACACAAAATAGTTTTCACAATTCAGAATGGTGGCTGACGGATAGCTGCTCTTTCTGGGCTCTGGGCTCCATTAAGCAGTCTTATATAGACAGACCGTTGATGACATAAAAAAATATGGTGTTTAAATTAAGCAGTTCTCCGATGAAGACGTACTATATAATTTTTAAGTATATAGTTTTACATAAAAAAGAATCACTTATTTTATGTAACAAAGCGTTTAAAAAAGCAAGTGGATGCTTTAAAAGTAATTAAAAGGAAATTAAAGCGACCGTAAGCAGTCTGAGTAAAAAAGTTTATACAAATTAGTAGAATGAAATACAACATTTTTTGAAGAACAAATTAAGAAATGTGGAAATGAAGAACACTTTCGTTTAAAAGTAAAATAAATAATAATATATCTATGCCCGCCAGATTAGAAGTGTCAGTCATTACCCACTGTGGCTAAATCATTACTAGTATGGTGCACTTTACACGTTCTTAAAATTATGTAATTCGACTTGTACTTTCTCTTACGATAGGTCCATGTCCTGTATACAGTGAAGTGCAATAGTGCCGACTCAAGGTGAAAAAGTTACTTCAACGATAATAGTACATACAGAAACTGAACAACTGCAAAATATATACAAATACTGAATACTGCAAAAATGAACAATAGGCCTATATTGTATGGTCTGAGAATGATCTATACGTACACTGCACAACTACCTAAATATTGAAGACGATTTGAAGAAAGCAGTGCAACAGTGGTGACCTGTTCGGCCGTTGAACCCAATTTCTTCAGGATAACATCTGTTACTTAACTTTTCCAAACTGACGTCAAAACCAAGAAAAAATATTAGCTAAATTTTCGTTGTTTTTCTTTATATGTCCCTACAGACGGTCTTACTCAATTGCAATAAGTTTCTCCAGAACGTGGTACCACAATATGTTCTCTTCCAGCGAGTAATAAAGAACATTTTGGCGTTCTTATCAACAGCACCCTACCGTAGGTTTATCTGCATCTCGGTCGTTATTGCCCCATCGCATTCCTGTCAGTTATTGTCCGTTAATGGAGCCAAATATACTCCATAAGATTTTACTTTCAAAAAAATTATTCGCCTTTTCAATTTTGTGATTTATAAATCATAATTCGCTTCTGCGAGTTTAATGTATCACACAAAATAAGATTATGATACTTCATCACACGACTTTTAATACTTTAATTAATCATTCTTTTCGACACGAAGATATTTTATAATAATCAGCGAAAGCAATCACGATTGATATAGGAAATATTTATAATTAATTCTCGTCATAATTCATTTCATTATTGAATTTTATGAAGCGAAATGTAGGGTCCAACTAATTGCAGAGACAGTGACTTTAGAGACGCTAATTCTCCTAGTTTTACTTCCAGTTTCTCTCATTTTCATTGCTCACTAACAACGCATTTGATATTTGTATTACAGAGTTTACTTCAGATTCGTTTATCATAGTTCAAGTTAAGAATCTAGGATGACACGGTACCTCGATTAATGTCTTATTATAAGAGAACAAGCGCGATACTATTTGCAGTAGACACACACAGCTGAAGCAATCAAGAGCGTGTATCTGAGCGCGGTGTGTGATTCATTGCCGCCGCGGTCAGTGCCGGCCGTGTAGGTGTTCGCTTAATGGCCAGCTCTGTCACAATCCTGGAAGATGTTAACTTTCTCAACACACCTGACAACAGATGTAACCGGTCAGCGTTTACTGCGCTTGTTACTTCAATTACTGTACCAACTCTCCGCTTCGTGACTTCGGTTCGCTTCGCTGTACGTGTGAGTGCCGGCTGAGGAAGGAAATTTCACGTCCGCAAACACTCAATATTCTTTTTCGTTCCGGGCAATACGTGTTTACGAAAAAACAAGCAACCTTCGCGTTAAAACAATTGTTACTTATGTAAATATTGTAATTTAAAGTGATCCATCTGACACCCAATAAACTAACACAGTTTCTGTCAGTAACTCTGGGGCAGATCAATTCGCCTGTCAACGAATACGTTGGCGCTTACGCAACGAATACCACGCCAATGGTACGTGGCGCTTGTCAACGTAGTTACTGGATCAGCAAGGTGACAACGATCTAGTTGCGTGTGACTTGCAAAATCTCGCTTCTGACCGGTAATTCTAGACTCATCTGAAATCTTCACGGCAAAAGTATTCACAGTCAAAAGGTTTATTTTCGGAACTCTTTGATCTAATAATGTGTTGTTAGAAAAGTAGGACTGCGTGTTCGCGCCAACTACCATGTCCCGTTAGTAAAAAGACGTAAGGATGTTTAATCCACGTGGCTTCGGCGTTGTCACAAATTAGTATTCAGCAACTGCAGCTTATCACTTCTATGAAACCGACCTGTCGTATCTTTATTATTCTGGTGTCAATATAGGCCTTAGGTGCATAAGAAGATCGTGATTTGGGGATTTAATAATAACTTCCCTTTGCTTTCGAGATGACTACTTTTAATTATTAATTAGATCTAAACTTAGTAGTCAACAATAATAATATTTTTCTTTTTTTATGTAAAAAGAAAAATAGAATATTATGAACAATAATACATTTTTCATAATTGTATAAACTTTTTAATTCTAATTTCTACCAGTATATATTTTTACTTATCATTCTTTATTAACAATATATTTTTATTTACGTAACATTTTTTATTAACATTATTTTTTATTTACTTAACAATCTTTTGCTTGTTTATAATTTGTTTAGCATTTAAATTTTTATGAGAGTTAACGCCCTTTTAGACTTTAAGTAATTAAATTCTTCTTCTTACAGTTTGTAATTAAATTAAAATTGTATTTTGTTTGTATTGCAATTAAAATATTTTGATTCATAATTTTATCAGTTTCATTATTCAACTGTCATCAGTGTTTCGATTAAATAGGCGAAAATCTACGTAGACGCGAGCGAGCGCCTGTGTTTCACAACTTTTTATAAATTAACGTTTTATTATATTGTTTGATATTCACTAACATTTCAAGAAATATACTTTAGTTTGTAGCAGATAATATGCATAACTGAAGGTGTAAGTATATTAAAAGACTCAGAGGTAAAAAAAGAAGGAACACATTAAAACGAGTGTTTGTGAGAAGCGACAAAATGTAACTAAAACCAGTAAGTTGTAACAAAGCAATAATTAATTAAAGAAAGAAACGAAGGTATATGATGCGTGTAATAAAATATACGAGCATTTAGAATTAAAAATTAATGTCGTTTATTTTAATTAGATGTTCTTACATTGTTCTTCTGTGAAGTCACTAGAGGGTAAAGTTAAAAATACAGACGTTTGAAAACTGTTAACGTGTATACAGGCAAAATGCAATCTGTAATTGTATGCAATTAACTAAATAAGTACGTGCTTTAATGACTCACTCGTTGGTATTATAGCATCGCCCGCGGCAGTGCTAATAACTGAATGTATTTTTAAACTGCATTATTATTTTACCGGCGACCGCGTCCTTGGAATAGCACAGCTCCGAGGCATTTCCGCGCACGGTCACCGCAGAAACATCTGCAAAAGCATCTGCAACATCAACAAAACGACCCGAGTTTCTATGAAATGGCCGCTTCTCATGTCTTGTAAATATCTAGGGGATTGGTTTCTTGTTGTGTTTCATGTCCGTTGTAGAAATGTCAGTGTGCCTTTAAAAGCAAAACGTCTAACTGTCAAACAAGGAAAAGGTGAAATTGTAAAATTATCGTTTCCTCCTTTTTATATTCCTAAAGTTAAAACAATGCTACCTCGTCTGTACTGCAATTACAAGAAACATTGGATGTGTCGCGGGACACACGCCAGAAGTGAGAACTTCAGTGCCGAGCGGCGAGTGAACTGATTCAACGTGTAGTAGATTGCTCGTATGTCTTTGGAGTAAGAGAGATTTTGCTATAAAGAATTAAGGTTCAAATAGTCTAAGAGTGAAGGAATAATTAAACAAGACAAGGACACAATAGTGTTTACATGTACTTTATTAGAAGTAATCGATATTTACAATGAACATAAATGGAATCATACTACACGTCGTTATATTTTCAGTATAGTACACATAACAAACAATACGTAACAAACAATTTTTCCAGTGTAACAATATAGTTTACACAATATTTAGTTGAAAAGTAGAAGGTGATAATTATTATATATTTATATTATAATTATATATTATTCTTGTGTATTATATAATTATATTATATTATATTATATTACACTATAAGTAAGATACGCAGTATAATACTTCAATTTTTTACAAATTATAAAATAACTAAATTAATAAATCGATTTTTAAAGCATAAAAAGCCTCCAGACAAATACAATATAAAAACCAGAATCGAACGTGCAATGTAAGCAAAGATACAAAATTATACTCTTTCGTTATTTCAAACATGTAGCCTAACCAAACGTTCTCATTGACGATACTAAAAATATTGTAATAAAAGTAGATGTCACTGAATTTAATTTGTTTATATGAATTAAACAATTGGAAAGTTGAGTAAACATATCAGGCTAATAACGAACTACTATGGGAAATGGATTTCAAAAATTGTCAGCTCGATGTGGTAGTATGTGAGTACATTTTCTTTTATCATAAATAAAAATATGTTTAATATTTACGTTATTCTTGAAATAGTATTTAAACATTTGGAATATGTTCACATTATTTAAAATCTTGTGCTTTGCTTAAAGCACGTATATGTGTGGCAGTGGGAAAATTTTGGGTAGCTATGTGAGGAAAAGAAGTTTGATTGTCCTGGCAGCATTGCTTTTTCCTTTCATCTATCTCGTTACACGTTGAATCAGTTCACTGACCTAGGAGCGCGGAAGTGAGCCGGACACCATAGTGCCGTATATGAAGTTCTCACTTCAATATTACAGCCTGTTAGATTAAAATAGCTAGGTATAAACATTAAATGATATTAACAGAATGTTAAAGCTATTTACTATCATGTTGTTAAGGAACAGAAAATCATCAAGCTCTGGATGAATTAACGTTAAGGTAAAGAACGCACTGTGAAACTCTTCACAATGTTAACAGCGTTGCTTAAGAGGGGTGTGCGTGGATAATTTCGTTATGGAAATGGATTATATTATATTAACCTGTAAGGAAGACCGTAGAAAAAATCTGAAAAGAAAACAGAGGCGTTAGGTTGACCTGGACATTAAACAGATTCTGTACGGGACAGTGTGAAACAAATAACAGGGAAAGAATATGGGAATAACGAAGCCTAAAAACAGTGCCAATTCAAGACGGGACGAGCGTGTATGGACGACAAACATATTTTGTGTAAAACAACTATTTTACGAGGAAGTAGCAGCGCACATGTTACTCATAGATTTGGGTAAAGTGTACGATGATATTTTAAATTTTGGCATGTGCTATATTAATCTAACGTCAGTCATAATTTAATTAAGACAGTTCACGAACTTTGTAAAGAAGATAAATTGAAAGTTTGAATGGGTGAATACTTGACCCCACGACTGTACATTAACGGAAGCGTAAGACAAGGGAGAAATGAGACGCCTACTTTATTAAAAATTTTTCCGATGGGTTTGTGAGGATCGGTCAATAATATAACACAAATTTTAACTTATTTGTCTCGACGTTTCGTCAATATTTATTGTCATCATCAGGACCTGTGTATGAATACAAAAGAAACACAACAGAACAATTATTATTTGAGTGAACGTGTTTGTGTAGATGAGTATGTGCGCGCGCGCGCGCGCGCGTATAAGTGTATCATTGTATATTTGAAGGAGTTGAGATAGTTTGTTTTACATCATCAAATGTTTTCTTTAAAGACAACGAGAAAATTATAATATCACGGAACTTAATTTATACAATATTACAATTTAAATTACTCATAGTATAATGGTATTTGTCATTAATTATAGAAGCAGTAATCAACAATTAAATATTATAATTGGTAAAGAAAACGTTTATACATATATACCTGTCAACATATAGCAAAGTAAAATATATTATAGGTAAATACAGATTATAGGGCTGTTCATTTATGTAATTATCAAAAGTTATTTTTATCATGTTTCACTCACAACTGGCATTAAGATTAATTATTGAATTAGTTAATGAGAATTACATAATTGAAAAGCCCTATAGTCTATACCAGTAGAGGAGGCACAATGAGACTATCTCGAGAGACATTAATTTTGAAACCTGAAAAGTATCGAGGAAGTTTTGTCATTAGCTACTCCCCCCCCCCCACACACACACATATATTTTTTGCATAGACACGTTAATTCGTCTTTTCCAAGTATATACGGAAGGAATGGGAGTGCTGTTACTAGCAAAACTGTAGGCCCTTTGAACAGACAACAAACAATCAGTAAAATATTTTCCCATCCTAGAATTCTTTCATAATTAAAACTCATTATTAAAATACTGAGTAAATCATAGCAGCTAAAAGCGGAAGTGATTAGATTTGTCAAAGCTAATCGAGTAGCCTCCAGAAATGTGTAAGGTTTTTGAGGGTTTGGTATATTAATAGGCCTACGTACTTGTCCAAATGCTATGTACTTCTATTGTGTGCCACAATCTAAATCGATCACGATACCTCTCGGTAAAGAGTGTGAAACGAATTGTGATTATTTCAGAGATTAGTTAGATATTCCGTTCATTTTTTTCCATGGCTTTACAATTAGGAAACTATTTTTGTCATACACTGTTTTAAAATGTCCGTTACAACAAACGCTGCGAACACTATAGATTCCGTGATGCAACATTTAGCGGCACGGGAACATTGTTCAGTATGCACTCGTTCTGTGGGATGTGTATAAATTGCTTGACATAAAAAAATTAATAAGTTACATAGGGGAAGGTGTTCACTATAATATAACGCATAACTTGGAGTCGGAAGTGTAAACGATTTTACTGGAATATAATGGCTCGCTACAAGTTAGCCAACACAAGAAAAACCCTGGTAATCTGGCCGGACTATTAATATTGTCACATCAGCATCGTATAATGCGTCTGGATTATGCGTAAACCCACACGCACGCCTTGTTCAGCCAACCCACAGTAGACCTAATGCTCTTTAATACTAGTCAGTGTCTCGTAATGTACTGTACAAACGGTTCTCAGTCGGACGCTGAGAGGAAATTGTACGCTTTCTGTTCGGAAATTCACATAGAATTTTATTCACAGTAAAGTAGTTTATTAATACAAACACACACACACACGCGCGCGCGCGCGCGTATGAATTAATGATTGTCTGACGTTCCTTTGATGAGTTATTTATCCCAATGAATTTAATACGGAATTCAATGTGCACCGGAGCTTCAGTTTTGGACCAGAGCGGTTCTTAATTTCGATACGAACAACAATGAAAATTCGAATATAACCAACATTGCGAATAACCGTGACGCTACCGCCTGATCTCCCCTCGTATATACTTTTTTTACTTGTATTTATTAATTAATAGCCCTATTTTTCACTCAGTTCTTATTTTACTCTTCGTATTTACTTAATATTAATAGTAAAATTTACTGGATTTGAGTAAGAATGCAACTAACAATTTTAATTATTTGTCTTTTCTACTTCTCTCATAAAAAAGGTAAATTCTAATCAAATCTCCAAGCCAAAACTAAAGTACTCGTAAGACGCTCACTGCTAAACCGGAAAGAACTTTTTAAAAATTCTTGGAAAAGAATTTTTAAAAGTATAGGAAAATTATAGGAAAGGACTCACCAAAACAAATATATATACTTATTGAACATCTAATAGGTCTACTAATTATTTTAGCTCCATTGTAAAAAAAAAATACAACCTTTGAGTCTAAAACTAAAATCAGACTGTACTTTTAATATGTTTCTAGAATAAACAAATAGACTATTTGGTCCAATCACAGTAAATAGCAGACAGCAGATCTAGCAGTGAACTAGCAGGAGATACAGTTTACTGTCTCGATAACCCGAGTTCCATTTGGATGAAATTATACGTAAGTACTAGAAAATAAGAAGTGTGTGTGTGTGTGTGTGTGTGTGTGTGTGTGTGTGTGTGTGTGTGTGTGTGTGTGTGTGTGTGTGTGTGTGTGTGTGTGTGTGTGTGTGTGTGTGTGTGTGTGTGTGTGTGTGTGTGTGTGTGTGTGTGTGTGTGTGTGTGTGTGTGTGTGTGTGTGTGTGTGTGTGTGTGTGTGTGTGTGTGTGTGTGTGTGTGTGTGTGTGTGTGTGTGTGTAACAAATGGATGAATGTTTTGCTTATAAATTCTACAGAAATCGTTTACCTATTTTAGTCAAATTTTTGTTTTAATCTAATATTCTACCTTATGAGAAAATTTTTAAAAACTGTAGGTTTCGTTCTCAATTTCTCACTTTATTCTATCTGTTGAAATGGTTAATTATTATAATGTGTGTGTGTGTGTGTGTGTTGTGTTGTGTGTGTGTGAATTCATAGAATTCAAATGAATGACATGACTCCTCTAGGTAATCAGCGGACACAGTTACGAAAGGCGAGATATGAAACATTTGTTTCAGTATTTTGAACCAGCTATAGTCTCCAAGCACTCTGCGGAGGCCATTACTGACCGAATCCGACTGCAGCGACTGTCATCCTACAGTATGAACGTAAATGGTTAGCGCGGATCACGGAATCCGCTCCAAATACGGAGATTCCATGTCACAATTTGCAAGTCCACACGACTGAAACTAACGGGTTACATGACCTCGACAGCTGTGGGTCAAGCTTACGAGTTCCCGCCTACTTAACGGTTGAGACCAACAGAAGGACATCCGAGTTGTGGCCTAGGGTGGTGTAAATGAGAAGATACATAAATAACAATTATTATTATGGTATTACAGAAGGAACCACATCACGTTCTTATGAAGAAAAAATTCCATCCTTTTAGTTGTAATGGTGATCGCGAAAAAAATCGTGTTCGAGATAAGGGCTGATTCTGATTGTACTACCCTCAAAAAATAAAGAAAAGTCATTTTCCGAAAAGTGTCTGTGTGTAGAATTTGTTCTATGGGGAATGATATCTGCCGCAAATTCAAACAGAATCAAATAATTTTCTGCATATGTGCCCGAGTTGTAGAGGACACAAGGTTTATTGATTTTAGTGAAGATCGTTCAAGGGGGAGGGGTAGTTTACCTGCAACATTTTACGTTTTAACAAAAGTAAAGTAATTAATTTTGAAAAATAAAACATCCTGAAAAGAAGGTCATAATAATCCACTGTAGAAAGGTAGATGAAACATCTATAATTAAAAAGGGAAGTTGAAGGGGAAGGGGGTAATTTTTTGTATTGATGTTATAAATTTATTCGACCGAAAACTTAAATATCGGTATGGAGAACCATACATGACTTCCATGTTCTAAGATTTAAATTTTAAATAATTTTCGAAATGAACTATTTCCATAGAAAATACTTCTTTCTTCAGCCTTAACCACAATACTGTAATCACTAACGTATACCATCTCACGATAGTGCACTCAATTTTCACTGATGATGGCAGTCGATAGCACTGCCGAAACGTCTGGTTTTGTAGAAAACATTGGATCAAGCCCAAACAGCCCAGGAAGGAATTTTAACAACAAACTACTTCTTTGTTGCCGATAACGTAGTACACATGACATATAAATAAAAATTATCCCCACCCCTTCAACTATCATTTCCATTTATAGAAAATTACCCCCACCCCATTCAACTAGCCTCTTCATTTATAAATATTACATCTACGGTTCTACAGTGGATTATAATGATCTTCTTATCGGGATACTTTATTTATAAAATTAAGTAGTTTACTCTTGCTAAAACATAAAATGTTGCAGGTAAACTACCCCTTTCCCTTAACCTATCTTCACCAAAATCAATAGACCTTCAAACCTTTACAATTCAGGAACGTATGCAAAAAATATTTGATCCTGTTTGAATGTGCGGCAGTTATCGTTCGTCATAGATATATAGGTATGGAGAACCATACATGACTTCCATGTTCTAAGATTTATATTTAAAATCATTTACGAAATGAAATGTTTCCCTAGAAACTACTTCTTTCCACTTATTGCTTCAGCCTTAACCACAGTACTGTGGTCACTAACGTATACCATGTAATACACTTCTAGATAGGCCTTTGTAAAAGAGTTAAATTATTTATTTGAAAATTATGTTGGCCTACGAGCATGTGAAAAATAAGATCACAAACTATCTTGATCAAATATGATATATAATAATTTATATAATAGTTTATGGTACTTATTCCAGTGTACCGACTCTTGATTTACCTCAGGGCGCCAGTAATAATAAACACTAATTAAAGTAGGTTAATCAATTTTTAATGAACAATTTGTATTTATACATTACAAAAATTTCTTTATATGAGTTGAATTGTTTATCGTACAAATTGAATATTATTAATCAGCAATGAGTCCTTTATGGCAGATTGAGTCACTATGTTGAATACAACATATGTTTAATTATCAAAAACATAGAATTAAATGTTCATTATTCTTTACTTGCGTAAGATTCCTTCCAAAGTGCGTGGTCCTGAAGCTATTGTAGATCGGTGATTCGTCAGCAGCCGTCGTCGTGTTAATCCTGGTTAAAACTGCACAATTCACTTTATCACAGGTGCACTACACTAACATATGGATTATACCTATAACTATGTTGTATAATTACACTCTGGACACAAAGATGACTGAATATAATTTAAGTGCATTTAACTCAGTTCACGTCGCGTTTGGCTCGACAAATTGATACCGTCGTAACTTTCTTTCGAACTCCTTCGCCTTCTTCTGCGATTTACCGCCACGTATAGAATTAATAGAACTTCGTATGTATTATTATTTCTTATTGTTTATTATAACTCCGATCATCCACTCTTTGACTTATTACGATTTATGAAACTTTATTTATAACTTTAGTATTAATAATTATCGCGTTCTCGTACTTTGTTATTTCTGAGAAATTTACTGATTCTTTATGTTAATTATTAAAATATATATAATTTGACGCAAAACAACGTACGCGAGTCTCTTCGTATAATTCAGCCGATATTAAGAAGACTGCCTTATTTCTCTCTAAGTTCACAATATATGCTTGCCTCGAGTCTCCCTTACTTACGATCTACAGCAAAACGTTCCTATAGGTTCAAACTACCGCTAAATACAAATTCACCCAATCTGCTTAACTAAAACCTCCCGCGCAACGTATGGCGCTTTTTCTGATTCGCCCAACGTTTTTCCGTGTACACGTGTTTAAAGAAACTAGCGTCTATCGCTATCTCTCTCGCACAACAATATCTCTTGTCTAACGACAGCTATTGTTATATGCACTTAAGTTTTACAACGTTTGGCAAACACCCTTACTATCTGAACACATAATACATTTTATGAGAGTAGTGTCCCAAATCGTGCCTTAACATACAAGTACATGCATTATTTTCTTTTCAATTATTGCCGCCTACGGTCCTAGCGTCTAAATGCATCCCCGCTTTCTAAAACACACCCTTCTTTCTGCTTTCAGCATAGTTTATTTATTAAAATTATAAATTGATCAAATTTTCCGTTACAACCACCACACGTTATCGCACTCGATTTTCACTGATGATAGCAGTCGACGGCACTGCCGAAACGTCTGGTTTCGCAGAAACATTGGACTATGTTTTAACAAGAGTTAAGGAATTTTAACTGTCCGGGAAGGAATTTTAACAACAAACTACTACTTTGTTGCCGATAACGTAGTACACATATAAAAATTATCCCCTCCCCCTTCAACTATAATTTTATTTATAGAAAATTACCCCCACTCCGTTCAACTAGCCTCTTCATTTATAGATATTTCGTCTACGTTTCTACAGTGGATTATTAAGATCTTCTTATCAGGGTACTTTATTTATCAACATTAAGTACTTTACTTTTGTTACAACAAAAAATGTTTCAGGTAAACTGCCCTTTCCCCGTAACCAATCTTCACCAAAATCAATAGGCTTTGAGTATTCTACAACTCAGGCACATATGTAAAAAATTATTTGATTCTGTTTGAATTTACGGCAGTTATCGTTCGTCATGAAAAAAATATATAGAGAGATAGACACACAGACACTTTTCGAAAAATTACTTTTTTCATGTTTTGACGATAGTACAATCAGAATTTGCAATAATCTCAAACACGATTTTTTTTTGCCATCATCATACTTGCATTTCCTTATGGAACATGGAAGTAAAAATTACCGTTGTTAAAACATAAAACGTTGCAGGTAAACTACCCTTTTCTCTTAACCGATCTTCACCAAAATCAACAGACCTTGAGTAATCTATAATTCAGGAAGGTGTGCAGTAAAGTATTTGATTCTGTTTGAATTTACGGCAGTTATCGTTCGTCATAGAAAAAATTACCCTTGTTAAAACATAAAACGTTGCAGTTAAACTACCCCTTTCCCTTAACCGATCTTCACCAAAAACAACAGATCTTGAGAACTCTACAATTCAGAGCTCTATGAGAAATATTATTTGATTCTGTTTGAATTTGCGGCTGTTATTGTTTGCCATAGAAAAAAAATCTACAGACAGACACATAGACAGAGAGACAGACACACAGACAGACACTTTTCGAAAAATGACTTTTCTTCACGTTTTGAGGGTAGTACAATCAGAATCTGCAATTATCTCGAATACGATTTTTTTTTTTACTTCTTTGCCATCACCATGCTTCCATTTCCTTATGGAACATGGAAGTAAAAATTACCCTTGTTATCACATAAAACGTTACAGGTAAACTACCCCTTTCTCTTAACTGATCTTCACCAAAATCAACAGGTCTTGAGTCCTCTACAATTTAGGGATGCATGCAAAACATTATTTGATTCTGTTTTAATGTGCAGTAGTTATTATCGTTTGTCATAGAAAAAATTACTCTTGTTAAAACATAAAACGTGGCCGTTAAACTACCCCTTTTCCTTAACCGATCTTCACCAAAATCAATAGCCCTTCAGTTCTTTACAGTTCAGGAACGTGTGCAAATAATTATTTGATTCTGTTTGAATTTACGGCAGTTATCGTTCGGCATAGAAAAAATTACCCTTGTTAAAACATAAAACGTTTTTGTTAAACTACCCCTTTCCCTTAACCGATCTTCACCAAAATCAATAGGTCTTGAGTACTCTACAATTCAGGACTGTATGCAAACAATTATTTGATTCTGTTTTAATTTGCGGCTCTTATCGTTTGCCACAGAAAAAAATCTACACACAGATAGACACAGAGACACTTTTCGAAAAATGACTTTTTTCATGTTTTGAGGGTAGTACAATCAGAATCTGCAATTATCTCGAACACGATTTTTTTTGCCATCACCATACTTCCATTTTCTTATGGAACGTGAAGAAAAAAAAATGTCAATAAAATATTAACAATTGATATCGTCCCATGCTATGTCACCACGGATACGTAAACAAAATAATTTTTCGTTTTCAGAAATTCAAACGCTGGGTGGTATTCACTTACTGTCGCGTTGTTTAAATAAAATACAATTTAATCAAATTAATTATTTATTTTTAAAATATTAACAACTAAGTACAATTCGTATTTTGATTATCTTTTTCAGCTTTTTTACCAAAAGCGTGTTAATGTATTTGGTTTCGTTCCGAGTGTACATATTAAAAATAATTTTATAATTAATTGAACATGAAAATCGTGTATGGTTCTCCATACCGATTTTTTAATTCATATAGTTACTCGTGTCAAAGGAAATAATCAGGGAGCATCTGCAATACAAGTAAATGGCATAACAACAATTTTTAATTTATGCATTATCTAGCCTGTTATCCCGTTGTGGACCTAGGATAGTCGGACGACTTTTCTAAGGATGAAGGAGAGCAGGGGCAATCCTGCAGGGGCAGTCCTCCTCTTGGAAAAGTAAATAACTAATAAAAACAAATTTGTTGTAAAAATCATAGTTCTGCCAGCCACACTCGTTAGAAAACTTTACACAAAAATTGATATTTTATATTCACATTTAGACACTTGTGAAAAATGATTTTTGCCACATTATTAATCGTTATCAGTGGCTCTATTGTAATGGAATTTTCCTTAACCAGTAATATACATTTCGTGGATGGTTGTTACCCTTCAAGTGTACTCTTCAAGGGGCTGAAATAAACTATTCTTCTCTTTTCTATCTATTTAATTCTTCCATTTATCTTTTCTTCTTCGACTGAGTAATAAACATTTACATATATAATCGTCTCCCTCTGTCTACCTTTGCAGGTATAGAGATCCTCGGTTTCCGAGCCGCCGTGTGGTCATCCATCTGAGTTTCTGTAATCATGCATGTGGGGTTTGACTTTTTTCAATTGGAACAATCATACTTTAACCACACGGCAATAAACAGTTACATAACTGCTTAAACCTGCACACAAAGTAACAACAATTCTCATAAATTCTGTTTCAAAGCAATTGGCTTAAAACATTTGTTTAATTTAAAATAAAACATTCCCCTAAACACATGTAAAATCTCCCTCGCTCTCCAGTGTCCCTCACTTTATAGCCAATAGGATGTTTACGTCCTGTGTATATCCTTCACGACTCCTGGAATGTAATGTCTTTTCTTTGACTCTTCAAAGATACGCCTCCAAACTGTCGATTGTTTCTAGGAGCAAGCACACAGGTTACGTGAAATTAAAATGTTTGAATTTGTTTCACCATCATGAAACTGTTCATGAATTTGTTTAGATTCAAAAATTTATTTGTGTAGTCAACGCGATTCCTTTTTTGGTTTGCGATAAATTTTCAGTTTCAATTAAACAACTTTAAATATTATAAAACGAGTTCATCGTATTAAATTACTTTCACATTTTAAAAATTGAACTTCTTTCAACCCTAGTGCTCTTGAAATTCAATACAAACGTTGGCTAAATAAAAATGGGTATTATTAATTGTTAAATGTATTGCATTTGTTAACTGGTACATTAACCAGAATAACGTAAAATTAAAAAATGTCTGTACGTATACCTAAAAAATTTTCATTCTTAAACAATAAATATTTTCAGGGCCTTTTTTGATAATTTTATCAGCAATTGACATGTAGCTTGGACTTCTTCAGAGGGAATTATATTATCTTGTTACTTTTGCCACTAATTATCTTTTTCTTTTCCGCTAAAAATCTTAAGCCAGCTGCCCTGTTCAGGTTCCACCCTATGCATTCTCACTATTTTGAATGTCCTTATCTTCATTCTTCTTTAGTCTTCCAGAAGCAAATCATTTTGATAGCGTTCTAGAGGCTTTAAATCTAAATACAACCTTTCGTGTCCTTCTGGATTAAATCGAAATATAACCTTCGAGCTTTTCTGGTTTGTTTAATCTTATCGTGAATTGAATTAACGAAACTCCGCTAATTGACGTAGAGATCTATGTAAGAAGCGACCTGTTTGTACCCACTGCGAGTAGAAAATGGCCCAAAAATGACTAAAAGTGGTTCTAGAATACAAAAAAATTACTAATTCCTTGACCTTCAATCAAATTTCAATTTTGCAAGCACGAAATTGACTTCTGCAAAGTAATAGAGCATCAGCTGCTGGTTAGATTGTTAACTTCCGTGTATTATAAGTGAAGGACATCCTATAAAACCAAATAGTCCAAGGCCCGATTGCCGAAATGTGATAATGGATGTAACTGTTTATTTATAAAATCTGTAACAATTAAATTAATGCTTAGGGCTGAGCAAACCTCGTACAACGTAGTTAGAGCTTTTTGTTGGATTCTTCACCTTCTCCCCAGCGCGTTAATGTCAGCAATTGTTGAAAATAACAGTCTAGAGAAGAACCAGTATATTTTCCAATCGTTTTGTTGAGTAACCCGTGCTTTCTTACGCGTCGAGTCACAGTGGTCATTAGCTGCACTGTGCAGTGTCTAATATACTTAGAGTAGGCCTATATAACGTATGAAGATATACGTATAAATAAATAAACGTCAGCAGACTATGCGTATAAACGTTTTATTGCCCGGTGTCGTCTGCAAACGTTTATGGCATGTTTCGTTTAACATATGATTGCAGTAAGTCTTTATGAAGGAGCAAACATAGTTGTCGGTATGAATACACGTTACTGAACAGCCTGAGCGTACTAAATTGCCACATTTATGTTCCTTACCGCGATTTATAACGTTAATTGCGTGTTTAAGGACGTAACAGCTGTAAATTAAAGTAACCGCACGTTGACGTTCTCTTCCAATGCCTACGGTTACAGTCCACTGTGGAATTATATTCTTTATTTATCTTGTGCCCATAAAATTCTTCGATCTCTCTCTCTCTCTCTCTCTCTCTCTCTTTTCATACACGCGCGCACGCACATACACACGCGCGAGTTTAATTTTCAAAACGTCCGACGACTTTGTACGATGTTTAATTCCACACCACTCTGTCATCCCACTAACCTCTTTCACCTTCTTAAAACGCGTTGGTTAGCTCATTGCCTTTGTGCCTTTGTTACGCCTTCTTTCCAGGTAATTTTTATGTGTTTCACACTTTGGAAGGCTCTGGAAAACAATTGAATGATATTTTTAAGCAGTCTTATGTCCTCCTTTCTTTCATTCAACGTTCAATTAGAGAACCATCGATTCTCATCTGTTGTCTTACGTCATCAATCCGCAGGCATCCGAGACATTTCCAGTAGGCTCTTCTTCTAAACACGTCCATTTCTAGTGATATGAGTTTCCTTCTGTTACATTCCGCAGTTCTACGTGTATTCGTTTCGTCGCCTTTGAAAAGAGTTTCAGATATTTTAAATATCCCTTGCATTTCCAATTTCCCTCACTCCGACAGTTTCATTCAACCAGTCGATTGTTCTTGTGGCCTATGTAGACGCTTTTTTCTTTCTGTCATTCCTCCCTACTCTGTCAAAATGACCCCCCCCCCCTAAATACACGGAGTCGGCGTAGGCTTCATTTTCGCATTATTAAGTTCGATTTTAGTGATTTATATATCTTAACAATTTGGTTTAATATTTATAAACAAGTAAGAACAGAATTTTAGAGCAAATTATTATAAAAAAACATGACAATGAATCCTTCCATCTTTCTTGTTCCCATGAACACTCGGCAGGCAGAGACATTTTACGTTCTTATTTGCTAATACAGTTACAGAAGACATTGGTAGCCGAAACTGATAGTTTCTTCAGTGGTGAGATAAAAATAATTTTTGTTATTAATAATTAAATATTATTTTTGGATATTGTATTAAATAATAATAGGATGATTCTACATGTGTGTCATAAAACGATGGTCTCTCTCTCTCTCTCTCTCTCTCTCTCTCTCTCTCTCTCTCTCTCTCTCTCTCTCTCTCTCTCTCTCTCTCTCTCTCTCTCTCTCCCACTTCACCCTTCATCTCCCTCCTATTCCATACACACACAACAACAAAAACAAGCGTACGTATAAGGTACCTGCCTTATATTAATATTATTTATAAAATACATCCTGCAACATTCTTGTCTCCTGGTCGTCTACATGTGAATTTCTATATATGTAAGAGTTCTGCCATTTTGTTTAATAATATACAAAAAAATATAATAAAATATGTATTCATAAGTGCTTTTTTTACATAATTTATACTGACTAAAACCGGTTACACGGCGCCTGGAGAAAAAAGAAATAAAAAGTTATTCTAAAAAAAAAAAACGAATAGCAACAGCAAATGTGCCACTTATTTTTAACGATAAGAAAACCTACACACAAAACCCCTCACAAATGAGAGGATAATGACTTAAATCCTTGGCATTCATTTATATGCTTGACTGCGATTTCAATAACCAATAGCTCGTCCTAACACACACATATTTGGCGATATTTGGTTAATATGTTCCATTAAGGTTTAACGAAATTTTACACTCATGCGTGTGTGATTACGCACGGAGGGGCGTAATACATGTTCTGATATGTGGTAAATAAGTAACGGTGAATTTGTACGATTAATCTGCTTACCTTCTTCAGAAGATGAGCGATTAAATTTATTTAGTTTGTTGGCTGCGTCAATGCTTTTGGCTTTCAACTGCCATTTTATTATGTTTCTCGAGGGTTCACACACACACACACACACACACACACACACACACACAGAGTACTTCCTACACGATGTCTCTATAGGTAGTCACTACTACTACTACTATTATAATTACAATTATTCTTGAAGCATTAATAGTACATATCGCTACGAGTACAAAAACTATATAATATATCTATGTAGAATACTGGACCAGTAATATTAGTAGTAAAATAAGTTTACATGAAAGTCGTTATTTTCATTATGAATTTCCGAGTCTGGGGGTTATATTATAGTCGATAATAGCCAAATCACAAAGTAGTGTATCGTACAGTAAAGGGACGGTAGCAGAGAGAGGCATGCGGTCTGCGGGCTGATGTACGCGTATATGGTAAAACTGGAATGACTCATCCAGAGTGGCGTGCCGTGGTGTGGCTCGCTTCTTCCTGTCGTCTCTGGGCCTACACTTTATTATGATACCACTGCAATGTCGTTTTGCCATCTCATAATAAATACATTTTTTTTTTAAATATTAGTTATTAAACTGTATGTGATTATCCATACATACAGTATACTTTATACGTAAATTTTAGTACAATTTGCATATAAATGTAATTTTCATTATTTAGTGTGTATGATTATGCATATAAATTATGTAAATATTAATATAGACTTGTGAGAGAGTGTATGTGTGTGTGTGTGTGTGTGTGTGTTGGCGGACAGCGAAGTGTGCGGACAGTGGGAGTCTTCATCAGAAGAAGCATAAGGTCTTCCAGTTTTGTCTGTCAGGGATTTGTCAGTATGTATTGTAGCCACTAATCGTATAGGAATCGAGAATGGATGATTACTAATGCAACAGCTATATAGCTAAAATAATATCAATACTGTTCTTCGACTGAACACACGTCGATTTATTTTTATCAAAACCAACCGTTTCGCTCATACTAGGATGAGCCATCCTTAGTGGCTACAGTCTCAGTCGAGCGACCGAGTATACCTCATCCTAGTACGGGCGAAACGTTTGGTTTTAATAGAATTAAATCGTCTTGTGTTCAGTCGAAGAACAGTGTTATTCTTATTAACGAAAACTAAAGAAAGTTTACTATACATATGTATATGTGCTAACATCCCTTTTGTTAAAGTTGTAGTTAGCTCAACAGCATGTTTCATATAGTATACGTTTAGCGGGTTTCTTGCAGTAATAGTGGGCTACATTTTACAGGTATCTTCAGTATCCAGACTCCATTCGCTTAGAATGTTTGGATTAAACCTTGCAACGTATCAAAACCAAGGTCCCCTACGTTACATAAAAATTAAAATAAAATAAAAAAACACTAAAGTTATTCCTTATAACGAAGGTCAGGAAAGTGTAAACCCTTAATGAGTAAAAAAATAAATGATATTAAATAAAATTACAAGGAGTAGAGTCACAGATAAATGTATAGAAATACAAACTATGAAGGGGTCAGTGCAAAGAGTGAGTGATAAGTACAGTTTTGAATAATATGAAAAATAATATAAACAGTTTATTCAATGCTCGAAAATAATTACATTAAGAGTCTATTAAATAATTAATGTTAATTTAATTTATAATAATGAACATGTCATCATGGCATTTATGTTGGAGTTTTGTATGTAGGACGTGTTAAGCAATTGCATTAAGAGTGTATTAAATAATTGATGTTAAGTTAGTTTATGGTAATGAACATGTCACCATGGAATTTATGTTAAGATTTATATAGAGTAAATATTTTATACTCACATTGAATAGATAATGGTTGTGTTGTTAGATTATAATTGTAAACTGGGCCAGGAAGGCAATAGTTGTTGATAAAATGCCAAAGGGTTTTATTGTAACTATGTTGTGGACATATAAAGGGTTCTATACTAAAAAAACTATGTAATAATAAATTAAAAATCAGAATGGAGTGAAAAATTGAATTATTGGCCCTAAGACAGTGACACATTGTACAGGAAGCCATGTCAGAAAAGTTAGGTAACTTAAAAAATGTAAAGACAAACTAAATGTAATGTAAACTAAATGTTATATAATGGATTAGAAGAAAGTAATAGTAGTTATTAATAGCAGATAAGTGCCATGAATTACAATAAAATCATAATATATATGTAATAGAAAAATAGGCCCAAAGTTAGTATTTTGTAATGAGAAGATAGTACTTGTTAGAATGATAAGATTAAGAGGAAAAAGTTACCAAAATGTATGTAATTTTATAAAAAAGAATATGTGAAAATTTAATATGATATAATGTGACTTTGGTAAAGGAGTATTTTATTAAGTAAGTGCAAGAACATTTTTTAATTATGGCCCCAGGATTACAAATATTAACCAATAACAGAACAAAGATTGGTTGTCAAGGACGATATAAAGGCAAGAAAGTTTGTTTACTCTATTGTTATCTATGAAGGAGGACATTTCAGCTTTATGAGTAGGAAAAAAAAGAAAAAATCCAAAAGAACAAATTGTCAAGCTAATCCAAATAACTTTTGATTCAAACAAGAAAGTTTGTTTACTCGATTGTTATCTGTGAAAGAGTATAGTTCAGCTTATGAATAAAATTAAAAAAAGAAACAATCTAAAGGAATAAATTTCCCAGTTAATCCAAGTAACATGATTCATAATGAAAGTATTAAATAATAAATAAATGGAGAAAACAAATGACTCAAAGAAATGAATGTAATCAAGTACAGTAAAAAACAAAAAAAAACAAAAATTAAAATTGAATGCTGAACCTCACTTTCTTACGATCAAGTGAAGAAAACTATTGCTACACGAAATCCATTGGAACCCGTAACCACAAGAAACTTCAACATTGACGAAGATTAAGAATTGGAAATTCTACTCCATCCAGGGACAAAAACACCAAACTTTTATTTTCGGAACTGGAGACTGGCAATGATTCAGACATCTGTAGACTAGTTAAACAACCATCACGAAATTATGGGTGCGCTGCCATTACGAGTAAACTTCGTCGTCAGACGGTAAAACCAACTTACGTTTAAGATATTAATTAATAAGATTTTATATTTAAATTTGTAATACCTTGTACTTTTATTTTGCATTTTCTGACCTTCCTAATAGTCACAAGAACCTTTCGAACCCTGAGATTAAGAAAAAATAATAATATAATTAAAATTTAATATCTGAAAATCGAATTCTGTAACCAAGTCGATTCATTTAAATGTGGTCGATCTGTTGTACCCAAGCGAAGAGAGAACGTCTGTTAAAACAAAAATATGTAAAAATAAAGAATCCTTCATGAAAATGACGACTTATTATTACCACCTCACGTTATCGCACTCGATTTTCACTGATGATGGAAGTCGATGGCATTGCCGAAACGTCTGGTTTTGTAGAAAACATTGGACTACGCCCAAACATCCCGGTAAGGAATTTTAACAAAAACTACTTCTTTGTTGCCGATAACGTTGTACACATATATATAAAAAATATGCATAATATTAATGGCTTGTATAAGTTAATGTTTGATCTCCATTAAGTAGTGCTTAAGTTTCCAAAGTTTTAATATTATGATGTCCGTAATTAAAACATCAGAGCAGGTTTAGTGTGTACGAGGGTACACCGTGGAAAAAAATTTTCAACATTTCCTATTGAGCGTTGCTTAGAATAAAGCTGCGAATCTATAGTGTACGTTTCACAGAACAAACACGCGAAAAAGAAGGAGCGCTCCGAAGTCACTCATGGACCCTCAGCATCTTGCAGAGAGTTCATTCCCTAAAGACGAAAAGTCTGTCTATGAATCGTTCCTCTGTAAACACGTGCAGTTACACTGCCCAGCGATCCACAGGAAGCAAATCGCTATCCACGCTGGACACTTTTTCGGCTTTTTTATGTTGGTGTGGGTTTCGGTACTTTCCATTTAAAAAGCGTGCAAATGTAAGAAAATAAACATGAGTGAGGCCAGAAATAACGCGAATTTTGTGTGTGTGTGTGTGTGTGTGTGTGTGTGTGTGTGTGTGTGTGTGTGTGTGTGTGTGTGTGTGTGTGTGTGTGTGTGTGTGTGTGTGTGTGTGTGTGTGTGTGTGTGTGTGTGTGTGTGTGTGTGTGTGTGTGTGTGTGTGTGTGTGTGTGTGTGTGTGTGTGTGTGTGTGTGTGTGTGTGTGTGTGTGTGTGTGTCTTCCCTGCCTTTTCATTGCAGTAGGACCTAATCATAATAATAAAATGGAAACGTAAACATTAGGCTACATAATTGAGATATGCTTGCCTGCCACGAACGATATATTTTCTCTCATACATGATTAACATTAAAATGAAAAAATTATAATTTTATTGCCTGGCAACAAAATTATTTTATTTTTAACAATTACCATTGTTTGAGAAAGTTTAAATGAATTTTCAAGTACTTTACTGTTGTTAAAACGTAAAAGGTTGCAGGTAAACTACCCCTTCCCCTTAACTGACCTTCACCAAAATCAAAAAGCCTTGAGATCTTTACAATTCAGGGACGTATGCAAAAAATTATTTGATTCTGTTCGAATATGCGGCAGTTATCGTTCGTCATAGAAAAAATTCTCTTGTTAAAACATAAAACGTTGCAGGTAAACTACCCCTTTCCCTTAACCGATCTTCACCAAAAACAATAGGTCTTGAGAACTCTATAATTCAGGGCTGTATGCGAAACATTATTTGATTCTGTTTGAATTTGCGGCTGTTATCGTTTGCCATAGAAAAAAATTACCCTTGTTAAAAAAACACGTTGCTGGTAAACTACCCCTTTCCCTCAACCGATCTTCACCAAAAACAATAGGTCGTGAGTACTCTACCAATCAGAGCTGTATGCAAAAAATTATTTGATTCTGTTTGAATTTGCGGCTATCGTTTGCCATAGAAAAAAATCTACAGACACACAGACACACACACACACACACACACACACACTTTTCGAAAAACGACTTTTTTTCATGTTTTGAGTGTAGTACAATCAGAATCTGCAATAATCTCGAACACGATTTTTTTGCCATCATCATACTTCCATTTCCTTAAGGAACATGGAAGTAAAATAAAACTAATGGTGTTAATTTTGAATCCAACCTTGATCGACGAATTAACAATAATTGCGTTCACACGACAATACAATACGCTTAAGGTAAATGATTGTAATGGTGCTGCAGTGTGGCCAAGCTAGAACGGCATATTTTCCAAGTAACATTAGAATACTTCAATAATGACTGGGAGTTATTTTTGCTTGCATCGTCTGCGGTTAGTGAGTTAACATAATTGCTGTGTACTACTCTCACACGTAGTCATTGATGGATGCGCCTCTTCGGGCGACGCGTTGATGTCTACATCTTTGCTACGCGAATCCAGTGTTTAATTTAAATAATTATAGTTGATGCTAATGGAAAATGAAAATAGAGGAACAGAGCACCCGACACTAGGTATACTGAAGTAATAAATTCAATGCAGAATCTTTAACCTGGACGTCAATAATCAGTACCGTTCGGTAAAAAATGTTCTTCTGTGAAAGTTGGAAAGAAGGAATCCTCCATGATGTTCGGTTTACACAAGTCCCCATTATACATAATAGTCACATGGGAACAGACGTCTTACCGTTTTCAATGTCTTAGTTGAAGTGAACATTTTACCCAAATTGTTATATTTTGAAAATACATTATATTATCAACTTTTCATCATTAACATTTATTTGATGAGTAAATAATTTAATGATACTAGGCTGAATGTTTACAGGCCTATTGGGTTCGGCTCTTGTGTAACTAGTTAAGGTTCTTAAACAGATAGGTGTATGTTCGCTTTCAAGGAGTAGAAACTATATTCTTCGGAGCTGAAATAATGAATTTTTTCAAGACGACATTAAACTACTAAGGAAACAATGTTATTAAAGAAACGATATTAAACAATGATATCAGGAAAGATAAATAATAATCGTTCAGTAAAATTAAAGTGACGTATGGAAATGGTCAGTCTTTTCAAAGCATATATAATCGGATACGTTTCAGAAATTTACTTTCAACAGTACGAGTTTTCTTCCTTCCATTTCACTTGTAAGAAAATAAGTACTTGTTTTAAACGCGTAAAGTTAGCTACTTTGCTGATAAATCATAGTGTAATTTTAAAAAAGTCTCAGTTATTCGGCGGGTCGGAGGACTGAATAAGGCTATTGCTAGACTCGGACCGTGTTGGTAGTATTGTGAGGGAATGGTGGAGAGACTATCCACATATCGCTTGTAGCGATGTCGTTATTTGGCAACAAGGGTGTTAACAAATAATCACTGTCTCCACACTACTATGCTGTTTCGAACGTTCGGGATTCGAGTTCTCAAAGGCTAAAAGACGGGTAACTCCGATACCAAACTGTCAAGTCAGTCTCTACACCACTATATATTTCCAACTGTGCCTTGTATAACATGCCTCCGCAGTCAGATTCTTATTTATGCAGTTTTAGGATTTAATATTAAACAGGTAACCTACTAAAGAATAATATAATTATATCCATGCGCAGCGAATTCATAAGGCATCGTTCGCTTCGATGGACTTCCGTAGGGTAATGCGAAGTGAGAGTATAGAAGACGATGAACAATGGAGGGATTGTCGAATAGTGCCCGGGAGAGTTTGATGCATACAGGTACCAGAGTGTTCTTCTTGCTGTTCAGCTAGTAGAATAAAAGAAGGATGTTGTTTACTCGGTGAACAGAGACATCTTCAACAGCAGAAGTCCGGAATCACCGTCAGATTCCAGCGTTTGAGTCAAACTACCAAAAACCCATGAGGATTCTAAGAACATGACTTCTTAAGTCACTTCAACCTACACTTGTCGTCAGAAGAGATTATCAAGCGGGTGTCACTTACGTGAGTGCTCCACGTAGAAACAGCAGATATATGATATTTTATTTTTTTGCAAACAACTACGTTGTTATCAGTGGTTGTTACACGAGAGCATGAGCTCTGTGGCTCGAGCCCTTTTGAGAGTGTCAGTCTTTTGGCTGTGAAATTCAGGTGCCGCCGACAAGTCGGATGAGATTCCCCCGTATTTCACTGATTTGGTCTATTGGTTGTGATTAGAATTTGTACTTCTAATAAAAAAGTACACATAGTTTTACAAACACACAGCAAGGAGAGAGACTGGCATGCGAAAATGGGCTTTTGTGTAAATCAGATCCTTTGTATCCGCGGAGTACTGTCGGAACGCAGAACGGATCACTGGAAAACGACGGCGAGCACGCCGCATCGACGTTCATCCTGAAGATTTTGTCGATGAGATACGACCGTAGGAAATGGACTGCGGAAAATGAAATCCGAATTTGGCCCAGTTTGTGGAGCCATCGTTCCACACTTTGTTGAAGGCTGCTTTGTTCACGTCCCGAGAACAGATGCTTGTTGATGGCATCTGTTAAACGAGTGACGACTCCAAACACAAAGAGTAGTCGAGTGTTCCCACTAGAATACGGACTGCTCCTCGCACATGAAATTAACCAGCAGGGTCATCAGTTGTCGAATATCTGGAGGTGGTGGCAATTGTCATATCGGACGGTAACTTTTAAGAAGGATAAGCAGTTTTAGGGTCTAGGGACGTTACGATGTTGTCGGACTTCGACAGACGGAGGAAGGAGGTAACGTCGCCTGCAGCAGTTAAGCGCAACAATACTGTGACGGCAATGGGATCAAATCCAGAGACTTTTCTCTTAAACCTACGACGAATAACCGATACCAGGCCGTCTCTATATACAAAAATCAGAGGTTCTGCTGAAGGGGTTGAGAAGTATTCAAAATGAAGTTCCGTATCTCGTTTGTGTCCCTCCATAGACTGTAAATAATCAACTCACGGAAATCAGAGAACATTTTTTTAAACTTGCTGTACAATACCCTTGTTAAATTATTAAATAAAACAAAAAACGTCAAATAAAATCAATAACGAATTTCATTCTGAGAAAATTAATATAAATAAGATGGTTAGAAACACTTGTATGAGAAATTTGACATGTATTAAAAACAAAATATGGCATAAAAGCTTAATCTGGTATTAAAAACTTAATCTGCAGAATAAGTTAATGTTATGCCTATAATATAGGTCTAACAACTAGTAGGACTACTTATTTTGACCCAAAAATGTTTCCCACTTCACTGTTGTATCTTCGGAACAGAAACTTGGACAGAATTTCCAGCAGGCTTTTTAACTCAATGCATTTCCGAACCTATGTTTCTATGATATTTTTCTTATTTTTAGCTCTAGAATCACCTCGTGAAATGATATCAGGAACATTCTGTAGAGTGTCAGGATACCCAGAGAATGACGAGTCCTCTTGTTACCAGTAAATGTACTACGGTCTCTCCATACTCAGGTGTGGGCGACTTCAAGGGATTCCATATAATAGTCTCACCGATTTACAGAAGCTGCCAGTTATAGGTTCGTTGCCATCTGCGGTGGAACTTGCCATATGGCGTGGAGTGCTTCCGAGGAGCAAGGAGCATCAGAGTGGACAACGTTCTGTTTATGGGTATCAGCCTGTCATCGGTCATTGATTCTTCAGCCAGAATCTTCGGCTGATCTCTCCGACTTGATGTTCACCAGTACTTTGTTTTTTTGTGGCCGTTTGTGGATGTTGGCCGTGGTTTCCTGTTTTCTCTCGGTTGGGTTCAAATCAACTGCCTGATACTAAAAAAAACCGAAACCAAAGCAAAGATTACAGTTATAACTGCTCGCGTGCTTCGTTGTATCTAAGCATTCAGAAAAGCATGCTAACACGAATCCGAGCATTCAAGTCCGTGTTAGTAGCTACACTGAAGGCATAATAAATATGCCTTATGAAGCAATTAATTAGTATTTGTAATAACAAGCTGGGCTCCGACAGGAGGTAGTCGCAGTTTTCGCATTCAATAGTTTGCTGCACTGCTTTACTTTCGGATTCCTGACTGAATTGATCTCGTTAGTAACGAACAATTTATTCGTTTGCATGTAAGCCTATTCGTATTTCCTTGAACACTGTCACAACGAACTACTGTTATTTATTCGTATCGCTTTCACGCGTTTAATTCGTAATTCTGATAAAAGAGGATACGTAGTTTATAGTTTTCAAACAAACAGCAACATAAATCAATCCAGTGTTAATTACATTATAGTTGATTTGTTTTTAAATAAATCAATAGCCTTAACAAGCTGATCAGCATTGTGTGTGACACGGCATGCTCTGGTTAACTTCCTGGTACATGACAACAGTGATCACTAGGTTCTGAAACAGACGTAGTCTCTAATTAATTGAACACATAATTCATTATGTTTTGATTATGAACACACAAGCAAGAGCGAATATATTCACGTTTTATAAAACACGCAGGCGCGCGCATACACACAAATATGGTCATCATCGTTATCGTAATAATAATAATAATATGATTATCATTATCATGACAATCATAAAGATTATAATAATCAAGAGCAGCTGCAGCAATTTTCTGCCCAATAATATCAGTTCCGATTGCTTTCTCTCCAAAGCAAATCTACTACCAGTTCGTAGTTCTACAAAACACAACTATCTTGTCTCTAAATCCTACAAGGCACATCGTGAGTCTCGGTGTCTCTTAGCTTTCAATCTACCAACCCTTCGGATCCTTCTGCAGTCTTCTCGCCTAACCAAACACCATGTCCATCTGTAGTTCGTTTTATTAACTCTGTAACTAACTGGCACTGTCTAGGTTACTCTAGGTGGTACATGTATTCACTTGACCGTCTTACTTTCTCTCCCAAAAGTTCATAGCCTATTATTTTCGTTGCTTGTCTATGCAGCAGTTCTATGTAGGTTTTTTTTAATTCTTAACAGAATATTTCAACTCTTTTCTATCAATGTCGTGCTTATTGTTTTTGGTTTAGATCCTTAAATGCTTTAGTATTGTTGTGGTTGAAAATTTGGTTGATTTCACTTTGCAAGTGTGTGTTCATGATGCTCAAATATTTATGTGTTTGTTTGTTTATTTGGCCGTGTACTTTGTAGACTTCGGCTGCACGTTCAAAGTTGTTTTTCCCGATGAGACTACGTTTTTCCCTGTTCGTTCTTTCCCTCTACTATTAGATGTTTGTTCTAATGTCTTCCACGCTGAGGGAAACACTTTTAACAAATATCGAAACGTAGAGAGAGAGAGAGAGAGAGAGAGAGAGAGAGAGAGAGAGAGAGAGAGAGAGAGAGAGAGAGAGAGAGAGAGAGACATGAATAAAATGGAACGACGCAGTCTTATCCGAAAAAACCAGCTCTGGAAAAAATATATGCGCCTACATACGTTGCAGAGTAATAACGATGACGTAAAGATTCTACAGGTTTAAAATCTATAATTTGGAAAACAAGTTGAATTTTGTATATCACACAATAACAAAATCCTTTGCTTCCCTCTTACTACATAGCAGAAAGTACCAAAAGAAACGTGAAACTATATAAAGAGTAAATAATCAAGTAAATTGTTTTACAACCTCAGTGAACAAAACGTGACATTTGAAGCAACGATAAATAATAATATTTCTCTCGAGGATTTTTTGACATGATAATGTCATTTAGCTGGACATCGTTTGAAACTTTCTGTAACACTATTTACCGTCACGCTGTATGACGTCACCATTGCGTGACGTCATCATTGCATGACGTCATTGGGATTGTTGTAAATAAAGGTTTGTTTTGATACGTCGCAATATATATATATATATTATGGTTACTTAGTGACTGATGTTTCTTTTGCGCAAATGTTGCGTTTAGCTGGCGGCTGAAAGACATTATCATGCTCTTAAGCTTTTACCATTTGGTAAACGGTACTGTATTTTTTTTAGTTTATTTTAAAAAAATAAAAACAACTGGTCAAATGGAAACAAATTTCGTTGTTAATGTACCTTCTCTAATTTCTCTAGTACCTTGATGGATAACCTCCAAAACAACGACAACATGACCACGATGCGGCGGTGAACGGCAGATACGTCCGTACACGCGTGCTCATACGATTACCGTAACGAGACGTTCTCAGAAGTAACTTAAAGAAACAAATGAGAGACTTGGACAAATAGTTTTACTGGTATTAAGGAAGCCATAACATACTTTGAAGTCAATACTCATATAGTATGCGTTAGTATGGGAGTAGAAATTGACGGGATAGTACATACAGTATTTAAAACATATCCAAATTATGTAAAATGTATTTTACATAAGAGTATAAAAACCACATGTGCTACCACAGCTACTTTCAAGTGGCACTTAAGTGTCGTCAGCTACTTAAGTCTCCACATAATCACACGGACGGAACATGGAAGGGATTCTTTGGTGTATACACACCGCAAGTTGTATAATGATGCACAGTTTGTAAGACTTTTAACAGAAAGAAGAAAGCTGAAAACATATAGGTAAACATTATTTGTTCATGCTTCTGGCTAACAAGTCACAGTTAAGTACTGTTTCTGATTCGTGCTAGCTTGTCTGTTCTTTCCAGACAAAAATTTAACTTTACTGAATGCTAATTTGTATTGATCTCTGTTTCCGAAACAAAATAACGTTATCCAGAAAAATGTAATTCTTATTTATTTAAAACGACCGAGGGACAATTTTTTTATGGAATCAATCGAATCATTTCAATTAATTATTTAAAAAATCTAGCGTCGTGTTTGATTGGAAATATCGGTTTAGGAAGCTCCATATTGTACTTAATCGTAATCATATTGATAAATAAAAGCTGTTATTAAATTTTTTTTAAATTAAAAATATAAAATTTTCTTAATAAAGAATTTAGAAATGAATATCCAGCGTGCAAAACACAAACATAATTGAAGGCTAAATTTTAACTACGTTTTTTGTTACACGATTTACAGTCCATTTCTCTTCTACGAGTAACATATATTATATTTTTATATATCATAAAAGTAAATTAAATATTTAAATTCAAATACGTGTAAGTTTAAAATATGTTAATTCAAACATATCAAAATCAATGTATGATTAGGTGGTTCATACATGCGCGAGCGTGTTTGTGGTATAAGGCTACATATGACATAAAAGTCGAAGACAAAGGAATATATATTTTAGACATTCTATTCTAGACACTTCTTCATATGTGCAGTGTCTAGTAAAGAATTGTGATACTTCAGATCAAGGAAACGAGGAAGATGAAAAAATATTGGGCTAAATAAAAACGCGTAAGCCCCATATTATGATTGAATAACAACCAACCAGAATCCCGATTACTGAAATAAGATGGTGACCTAGACGTGTGATTGGAAGAGAAAAGGGCAGTTATTTGCTAAGATTGATTAGATTGAAGGCCGAAAAATGGCATTAACGAACCACAATGGCAGTGGTCATTTTAAGGCGGTGGCCAAGTCTAAAATACTGCATCGCACTGCGCTTGAGAATATTAGAAGTCATTGGACTGTGGAGGAAATCATTGGAGAACGCCTGGGGAATGAAGACTTCGCTCAGCTTTGGGCAATACGTCTTTGCCCAAATTGATTATTTCAAATTGACTTGAATGTTGTATTTTCTTTGTTACATCCTACATTTTTTTAATTGCTCTTCCGTCGTTTCACCACTGTTTTTGTATAATCGGATTTTGCAAACATTATTTTCACTCTTATATATTGTAAGTGATCCAAACGAAAGACATAATAGTTACGACGTATTAACCCAATTCTTAAAGGATTAGTCAACAACTACGTACTTGTTACATACTTACTAAAAGTCCAAGTTACATATTCGACTGATGGGCGAGTTTGCTTCAGCATTAGACTATGAAGCCATTAATTTCCGTTAAAATTGATGCATTAACGTTTTGATGCAATACACGTCATAAATTTCCTGAAGTTGGCTGTTTCACCCCATAACACGATATTATATGGAAAAAATAATTTATTAGAAAATAATAGAAATGAGCCGAATTTTGTTAAGTCTCCGAAACGCCCCTTACAATTAATAAACTAGGACAACTAAATTAGTTTAGGAAGATACGAGTGTACAGCAGAGCCTGAAAATAAATAATAATACTGGAATGTGTGATTTCATGGCAAAAATTCTCAGGCGATAAGGAGGATGCCACTGTTACTGGTGAATCCAAGTAATTTACACTCCTGATTTAACGTAATTCAAATAGTAGTTCTGTAAGCTTAAAAAGTTGTGTGTCAATTATTTTGGCATTTTGACCAGCAATATTTGCAAAATTTCGTTGGTAAAAAACATTAATTTGACAAAGAAATAATGTCAACAGATTTCCCACATTTCTGAAGTTAATTACTTATATGAGTTCGATCAAACCATACCTAAAAAGAAACATTCATACGCACTATATATATATATTGTACTGCTGTTAAAATACAGCACAGTACATAAGAATAAAATAATAATTTTAAAAGAGAAAAGGTATAAATTTAATAGTATGGTGAACATATGTTAGAGTTGTAAACAAAAAAACTGAGTTGTTAGTCACGACCAACATAGAGGTAGACTCCAATATTATATAGAACAGCATTAAGAAATATGTGTTGACAATTATTATATTAAATTGGAAATAAACATTAAAATAAAATGAAAGATTAATAGAATAGTAATCTAAAATATACTAATTATAATGGATAATGTAAAAAATCAAATAAATGTAATTAATAAAATTGTATATGTTTTTAAGAGTCATATGATGGAAAGATGGGACGAATGTAGTTGGGTATCTAAATGGCAAATTGTAAATTGTTAGAATTGAATTGTATTCAAATGGAAGAAAATTTGGAAGAAGATACACATTAAAAGAGTCTAATTTTATATGTAATAAGATACACATTAAAAGAGTCTAATTTTTATTTAAGAAGATACAAATCAAAGAGTTTAATTTTGTATTTAATATAGGAAACATTAAAAGAAGAGAGATAACATTGATATTCAATCTAATAAACATATAAGAGTATAAACCTGTAACATTGAAAGAATTATAATTTTTATAGAACTTAATAAACATCAATATTTTCAAGAAGTTTGAGTGTATCATTTATAGAACACCGATATAAAGGAGGAAGCCTGTCCTGGAATATAATTTGATAGTCATCACAATAAAATTCGATATTTAAAAGAAGAATCAATTTAGTTATCCAAGAAGAAAATAGAATTCGACATTTACTCTAATAAAAAACACCAGAGAAGGAATAAAATACGAAGCCTTTCATTATATTTAAGATGATAAACATGAGCAAGAATTGAACCCATTGCAGTTGTGAAGAGATCAGATTCAAACTATTCACGTTTACACGGTAGCTATTATTACCTTGTTATTTATTAAAAAATTTATGCACTAACGTTATTTGGTACGGATTAAAGAAAAGAATAAATCATTCACAGTATTGAATAATATAAATCAAATTAGTAATTGTCAACCCTGAGAGAGTTTTTCATGAGCAGATAGAAATACCATACAAATAATAAAATAACAGAACATTAAATGACACAACCAATGTGTGGCAGATAGAAAAAAGTAATATCTGTAACTAAATATTTTAATTTCAATACTTGTAAATAAATATCAGCACAATTAATGGCGCCCACACGTGAAAGCAAAGATTTTCTTTAATCCAGCACCAAATAACATAAATTAAATAAGAGGCAATAGTGCCAAACTGAATTAATTATATTACAATAAAATAATTCAGTTAAATTTAATTAGAATAAAAATTTACTTGTAGTTAAATTAATTTAAATGTTGTAACATGGCTAACAAACCGGAGCAAAGATATGAATTAAGGAATAACAGTGCTGAAGAGGAAGAAGTTGAAAAGAAACAGCCACCTAAGAAAATTGAACAAATAACTTTGAGAGATTTTATGGATGCAATGATGGCTAATTTTAACCAGTTAAATGCTAAATATGACCAACAACATGCTAAATTTGAACAGTGGACGGAAGAATTAAGAAATGGTAGGAAACAGTCAATAGAACCAATAAAAGAAAATAACGATCAAAAACAGGAACAATTAAGAGATTCTAAACAGTTAAAGGCTATTTCTGAGCAACAAAATGTTCTCAGGACTGAGGTTACTGATAATTCTAACCAGTTAAAGGTGAAAATAACCAGTAAATTGGACCAACCAAATGCTAAATTGGACAAGCAAAATGCTAAATTAGAGCAGTTCAGAGCTGAAGTTACAGATAAAGAGGATCACCGACAATGGATGGAGAAAAGTAAGGCAGATAAAGAGGATGACCGACAGAGGATGGAGAGAATTAAGGAGGATCACCGACAGAGGATGGAGAGAATTAATAAGAATATGGAAAAAATAAGAAATAATCATAAACTGTGGGTGGAAAAATACGAAAAAAAAACAGGGACAATTAAGAAAAACAATAAGGGGAAATAATAAACAAATAATTGGAGAAACAAGTAGTGCTTTCAAAGGAAATAATGAAACATTAAATAATTGTTTCAAGGAATTGAATGAAACTCTAGACAGTGCTTCTGAAGGTATTAATGGAAAAATAGAGAAGGAAGAATTAAAAGAGTACCAATAAATTAATAAAAGATCAGAGTAAGGTGACAGACAATATGCATAACACAATGAAAGAAATAATGAGTGATGGAAACCAGTCAATAGAAACAACGATAGAAGATGACAAGCAAAATGTGGAAACATTGAATAAGATAACGAAAGAAGTAATAGATGATAACAAAACGGAGATAGAAGAAATACCTAACGATCAAAACAGGGAACAAGTAAGTCCGAAAACAGAAGAGAGTAGTAAGGAAATAGAAAATAAAGAAGATAAAAGTGTATTATTATCTAAGATTAAACATAGCAGAAACAAAGAGAATAATAAGCATGTGGAAAAGAAGACGAAGAAAATAGGTAAAAGACGTCCCAAGAAACAGAAAAATACACAGGAAGAATTATATATGATTAGGAGTGGTTTAATTAATGTATTTAATCTCACAATCATTAATTACAGGGAAATAATTGAATTAAAAAATCATAGTAAAAACTTAAGGAAATTAATATTTAAATTAAAAATGTCAGATAAAGAAAAACTTAATAAAAGGTCAGTGACTTCACCGATAAATACTGTACCATTAACACATCTGTATAGTAAACCAGACGATAAAGTGAGTGATCTAAACTTTGATACTATTGCAAACTTTACAGAAGAAAACTTGCAGTACAGGGTAACAGAGAGATATTTAACAAGAACAGAAATCATTATGGACACAATAATAATCCGTGCAACAAGGATAACTTATGTATTTGACAACGGATGAACTAAATATGAAAAATATGGAAAAAAGGGACTGATTTTCTGGGTATTGACCAAAGCTAACTAATTGAACAAAGATTAGATTAATTATTAATACAGACGACATAATATGAAAGTTATTACGAAAAAAAAATTATTCTATGAATTAAGATGAAATGGATCAACAGAACACCAAGTTAAAAGAAACCAATCAAAAACAAATAAATGTTGTGAATAATAAATTAGACCAGCAGGAGGCTGAAATAAAATTAATATTGCAAGGGCATGAAGAAATGGACCATCAGTTACTGAATGAAGCAATGGAAGATAAACTTGGCACGATAATAGGAGTGCAATACAAGTGACCCATAAGTGAGAAGATGAATTTAAATAAGAAGTTATACCCAATACCCTACAAAGTAAGAGAGCAAATAAAAGAAGAAATCGACAAAGGATTAGTAAAAATATAATTGAAATACGTCAGTCAAAACACACGAGCCCGTTAGTAGTAATTCCCATATAAGGATAAGTCCTTAATATTGTGTTTGGATGAGCGTCAAATTAATCAGATGATAATTCCTGATAAGGCGTCACCAAAGAATATAAGAGTAGTTTTAAAACGTTTTAATAACGTAACTTTTTAATAATTGTAATGCTATACCTGGATATTGGCAAGTAGAATTGCATCCAGAAAGTATAAAATATGTGAATGGTATAAGTTATCATTTCAAGAGAACACCTTTTGAGCTGGTCAATAATGTGGCCATATTTATAGAATGATTTGACTGAGTATGGGGCAAGGAGATTTTAGAAGTTACTACGGTGGATGTCGATGAGTTAGTAATTGCATCAAACAGTTAGGAAGAACATTATAATAGAATTAAGAGGGTACTTACCAGATTGGGGAAAAGTAGAATGACACTCAAGTTAAATAATTTCATAGCCAGTAGAATTAAATTGTGTGGATTTATAGTAATTAAATGCCAAGATGGAAAGGTTAAAGAGACATAAAATATTAATTAAATTCGCCCGTATAAATAAAGTAATAATTAAAAGAAAATAATTCTAAGATAAATCACCCATTAAATTTATAACCAGGATTGGGAAGGTGAAGTTAAAAAGAAAAGAAAACAATGTTGTATTCATGTTTTTGAGTTTTTTAGCCATGAAAGTAGGCACAATTGTTAAAACGTACTTATTATATTGATGTAAAACCAGTTGGTTTGACTAATGTTATTTTAATCCATAAATGAGGGTGTAAGATACGGTGATTCGTGATAGTGATGAACCATATTTGTTGTGTTAATAAAAAAAACAATGTATGTAAAGAACTTAGTTATATACAATTAGTGAATTAATCAGATGTTTTCAATATTAATGTTAGACCATGGTTGTGATGAGAAATTAATTATTTCAAAGCTCAGATCAAATTATATCAGAGATTATGAAATAAGGGAAGGTTTTATGTACTGCTGTTAAAATACACCACAGTACATAAGAATAAAATAATAATTTTAAAAGAGAAAAGGTATAAATTTAATAGTATGGTGAACATATGTTAGAGTTGTAAACAAAAAAACTGAGTTGTTAGTCACGACCAACATAGAGGTAGACTCCAATATTATATAGAACAGCATTAAGAAATATGTGTTGACAATTATTATATTAAATTGGAAATAAACATTAAAATAAAATGAAAGATTAATAGAATAGTAATCTAAAATATACTAATTATAATGGATAATGTAAAAAATCAAATAAATGTAATTAATAAAATTATATAAGTTTTTAAGAGTCATATGATGGAAAGATGTGACGAATGTAGTTAGGTATCTAAATGGCAAATTGTAAATTGTTAGAATTGAATTGTATTCAAATGGAAGAAAATTTGTTTAGTTTAATTTTATATTTCAGAAGATACACATTAAAAGAGTCTAATTTTTATTTAAGAAGATACACATCAAAGAGTTTAATTTTGTATTTAATATAGGAAACATTGAAAGAAGAGAGTTAACATTGATATTCAATCTAATAAACATATAAGAGTATAAACCTGTAACATTAAAAGAATTATAATTTTTATAGAACTTAACAAACATCAATATTTTCAAGAAGTTTGAGTGTATCATTTATAGAACACCGATATAAAGGAGGAAACCTGTCCTGGAATATAATTCGATAGTCAACACAATAAAATTCGATATTTAAAAGAAGAATCAATTTAGTTATCTAAGAAGAAAATAGAATTCGACATTTAATCTAATAAAAAACACCAGAGAAGGAATAAAACACGAAGCCTTTCATTATATTTAAGATGATAAACATGAGCAAGAATTGAACCCATTGCAGTTGTGAAGAGATCAGATTCAAACTATTCACGTTTACACGGTAGCTATTATTACCTTGTTATTTATTAAAAAATTTATGCACTAACGTTATTTGGTACGGATTAAAGAAAAGAATAAATCATTCACAGTATTGAATAATATAAATCAAATTAGTAATTGTCAACCCTGAGAGAGTTTTTCATGAGCAGATAGAAATACCATACAAATAATAAAATATCAGCACATTAAATGGCATCCACAATGTATGGCATATAATAATACAATATCTGCAATTAATTACAGTACAATATATATATATATATATGACTTACTTGATTATTATTATATAAATAAACCTGCTAGCGTGTTCTAAACGCCTGTTCGTACGCGTCAGTGTTTCTATATATGTTTGTATCGCTGCGGGCTTGCTGCTGCCTCCCTACCACCCCACACACACATCACACATGTGGTCGCCCGCCTTATTTCTTTCCCGTCATAGTATACAGTGTAAACAGACTCTCTTCCTCGTAAGGGGAACACTTCCTTGCTCTCACCACGCTTCAATTAATTAAATACTGTGCGATTCATTCGTACAACTAAATTATGCGGAAGGAATCCATTGCAAATAGATTGAAACGATGGAAACCGAAAAATAATTAAAAAGTGACCGCTGATGAAAAAGGAGGTAAGTATAGATAAAAGTTCTTGGAAAATACATCTGAATGTCGTTCACTCCATTACTTTTCCATATTTATCTTGTAGGCTATAAAATTTTCCCAATTGAACTGCCCTGTCAATACAGTTAAGTTTCTGTTTATTTTTACGTATATATTTTACTCGCGTACGCTAATAGCGTAATACGCACTTATTCCAACTTCTTTTCGCGATACGTGTATCTCGTAAATACAGTCTTCGCATCTTAAGGCACGTGTGGTTCAATCAACGCACGGACGTGTTTGAAGATGCGAGAATCGTATTCGTATAATGCAAATTATACTAAAATGACACCCAAGTTTCTTACAAACAATGAATTTCCTGCAAACAAAACAGTTACAATAACGATAATATTCTGCATATGCGCATAAATAAAAAATTATGTGTAAAGGTATATATGCAATTTACAGTATTTTACATTGCGCGCAAATATAATAATTTTATTAAAAAATATTCACTTCCGTAGACATGTATGTGACATATTTAGATGCACGAATCAACGGTAGGCTACAGCAAAAATTATCGGATAATAATTGCATATGTTTCGTTTGAACGTGTGTTTTAAATGCCTCTAAAGTATCAGATTTAGACTGAGACATCTAAGCTTGATAATTGTTCATTTCAAACTTATCTTACCACCCAAACAGATTTTCTAAAGTATTACCAACAATATATTTGGCAAACAGAAAAATAATGGCAACGGCACAGCTGGTTGTATTGAGCCAGACAACTAATTAAAAAACAAGAGTGAAAATTGTTGGAGGAGCGTACACGAACCATTTGAACATATCGTGGATGAGATTGGAAGGAGCAGAATGGTTTGATCAAATACAAGAATAACAAAGCTGAGAATTTTTTTTTTAATTTTCGTTCACATATGATTAAATGGGCTTGAACAGCCAGTAAATATTTTTATAACCGTATTAAAACCGTTAATAAATCACAGCGGGCGTGAAGAAATCGATCCGTTAATTTCTTTTTACTGGAATTGAAACTTACCTTCCTGAAAGAAGAAGCCTGTGGCCAGTTGTCAGAATGAGGTATAATATAGACAGTGTGCTGAAAAATTGACGTTTTCTTATAAATAGTTAACAAAGAGAGATCGAAAGATGTAGTGTACCGAGGAAGGCAAAGTAAAGAGTTTTTCCTCAAAGAGCGTAAAATGCTTACGACAGCAACTACTGCGAGTTTAACAGGAAATCTGACAGACGATATTTTCACAAAAGTCACTACAATTCAGTATTTGACTGGATAGTATTTACGAAGGTAATGGTGATGGAATGAAGGAATCGAGAAACCGATAAGAGACCGTGAAACTAGTGATAACGGGTTGACTATATTGTAATTAGGCCTATCGTATATTTTGATTACTTTACCGATGAAGTTCTAGCAGTTGTCTTCGTTGTCCGGCAGTTATCTTTTGTAAGACGGCGAGAAAGTATTCAGAACAAAGAAAATATGAAGTGTCCGAAAGCTGAAACCAGACAGATACGCTAATGCACTTGATCTACTACACTCTGGAAAATAATATTAGCATTAGAAAAAATTAAACAAGAGGAATTTTCTGTCAGTTGTCAAGAATAGTGAAAGAAATTCTTATGGGAACATATATGTCCAGCATCTTTTGTTTTACACGTCTGGAAATCTAGAACGCAAAACACGTATTCCTTTTTACCTCCTTCTTACCAATCACAACTAATAGGCAAATAGAAAAGCCAAAAGTAAAGGAAAGAATTAAATAAAGAAGAATCACTGAAGGTTGGGAGGAGAGTTCCTAAAGTAAATTCAAAGGTGAAAGAAGAAGGTGCGAGTTAAAGTTCAGAGTGCTGACAGCGTGGACGCCGCAGCAAGGTGTAAGAAAGACTACTTTCACTATTTAAAAGTTTCAAAATGGGGTTACTCTCTTGCAGAAACACAATGTAGTAAAATATAAGTAACAGAAGTATAATATTTTTAAAAAATTTACAGGCATTGCACAAATGCAATGAACAGAGAAGGGCATTGAAAATGCTTCAATAAATCTAAAAAATATATATATTTATGTTCATTCACCAATCAATGAATTCATTCTTCATTTACCAATGTACAGATTATAAGTTAAATGTAGTCGCATTCATAAGCGAACTTTTATATGTGTACTACGTTATTGACAACAAAGAAGTAGTTTCTATGGAAACTCACCGGTTCCCATTTTCGATCACGCACCAGCGATCGGCCGGAAATGTGCGACACGTCCTTATAAACATTTTCAATGTTAAAAGATTAGTTACAACTATGTTATGTAAATTCAAAATTATTTTCAAAATGTTTGCTTATTGTATAATTAGCTTTACTAACAGATTCTCTTTCTCAATGTAAAATAAATGTGTATTAGAATTCTATCAATTTTAGATCAATAATAAAATAACCTGTAAAAAGCCAAACGAATTTAGTTTTTAAATCCGGAACCATCGTATTCTTACATTATCAGCCTGGAGTTTCGACAACATTTATATGAGTTTTTCAGGAAAAGTGGTGAAAATTCTTTACCATGGAGAACATAGATTTAGCCTAAATTCCTACGGTGATAAAAGACACCGGGCAGCGGATCGTGGCCTGAACTCCAGGATAACGAAAACAAAAGATGGTAATTAAACATGTTATAATGTTAAGGATATTAATAACGTTCTGTTAGAAACATTTACTTATCCACAGTCAAATGTCATCAAGCTGTATGACAGAATTGTGTAATTCATCGGAAAGGTGGACAAGAGAAAGGCTAAGAAACAGCACGTTGGAATAAATCAACAGAGACAATCAGCGGAAGGTAATAGTACAGAAAGAAGGCGTGGAAAATTGGGTACGGAAGAGGGCCAATGGAGTTGTAATGAATGTAATTTATATATATACAAAAACTTAACACGTAGGATATTACTGTACACGACTTTTAAGGGCTATGTTTGTGTTTGTTCGCGCGGACGTGCGTGGGCGCCTCAAACCAATTAAAATTTTATTATCCTTCTTGGAGACGTTACTATAAATACTTGTAATTAAATCAGCTTTCGTCCCAATACAAAAAGTTGTCGGAGTGTGTTGTGTTCCTGGGATACTACTAAAACATATATTTACCAGCTCATTATACAATCAATCGGCGCTAGAGATCCAGCCTCAGATACGACCTGACAAGTATCGTGTAAACACGGCACACCTGATTGCGTTGTCTACCGTCGTACACGATCTTGCTTGTTGTCTGCCTCTGCCCGCAGTTGTTTTTTATTCAACCGATTTTATAAGCCGACATAAAATAAGAGCGAAATAAATAATTTTTCCTCGTTAAACGTTCTGTCTGGACCGCTGCCAGTGTACGAGAGCTTGTGTAATATTTCCAATTTGCGTTCACAAGTAATTTTATTAAAATACGCGTTTCCGTTGAGTTTCACCTGGTCTCGGATTCCCAGACGGTTGCCGCTGATGCGCCCACGATTCCCACTTGACCTCAGAGTGTTTGCCCACCAAGTGATTTTCTAGACCGAAAGACCACTAAACGTTACACCAAATGTATGCGCCATGGAGCCCACTGATAACTCTGAAAGGTTTTCGTGACCCAGATAAGATATATTTATTTTGTAACAATAACACTATACAGATGTCAAGGGAGTCTGTACGACATTAATAACGGCATAGTAATAAACGAACAACGTAAAACTATTGAATTTAAAATGTGACTTTCCCACGTTAAACTCATATTATTTTTTTTCTATACGATCTTAACACACACTACCATTGGGATCTATAGAAATAATTATATTCCAGCAATACGTCCAGCTGGATTAAAAGAACTAGTTTAAATCTCAACTGGCTAATTTTGTTTACTACTTTTGAATACTTCAAAAATAAAACAAAGTTTGTCAAAAAAATAAACGCAAATTTATTTCATCAAAGCTTTTTAACGGACTTACGTTTTAAATGACAGTTTTTCATTCAGTCATCCATAATGCAATGATTTGTTTCATGTATACATAGTGTTGATATTAAAAACTGCAAGGATGTTATTTTTAGTCAGTAGCACTGTTTTGTGACTCACGTTTTGGGAACCGCTGCGTTATATTAACGTTAATATTGTTCACCTGGCTGGACGAATATTTAAAGTTGTCCCAGGCTAGGGATTATAATAATATTTTTCAAAGTAAGGCTATCTATTGCACTAAACAAAACTTCTAAAATAGTCCTAAGGCTCCTTTAAATACAGTTTCCATCCTTTCTAGATAAAGTCAACGTTTCGTGTATTTCAGAATGTCTTTCTTTATTCTAAAGAATCCAATTGAATTGTGTTTTTGCCCACTGTTAAAGTAAAATTAACATTAAAAACCATTTACAATTAACATTTAACATTACGCATTAAAGATTAACATTAAACATTTAACGTTTATAATTAATGTTAAAGTAAAAATTTTTACAGTCAGCTTATAAATTTGATAATAGAAATTTTATGTAAATGAATGGGCTCAACTCCAATGTTTTCCAAAATATGATTACACATTTGTTTTTGTATTTGTGTGGGGTAGATACTCATTATTTAAAAAAATTGTTAAATTCCTACAGTTCAACTGGAAAGTACAACTAAGTATATGAATACAGCATTCATTTTAGAAGGGACTCAGATTCCGGAGTTGAATCACTTTCATACTGAACATATCATCTCTTGGTGAATTTGGGAAGTTAGTTCACAGCTGTTACACGTTGGCAACAATGGAAATTTTATTTTTATATTTTATTTACGAAAATAATGGAAGCTCGTGCCATTAATCAATTAGATTTTTCAAAAATAAAAAGGAAGATAGCAGAGGCGAAACCTTAGAGCAAACAACGCAAGCAGTGCTTGTCCAAAGAAAATCAGGCAAAAGTAAATAGATGATTACGTAACCAACATTATTGTTGTCACCAAAAACTGTTTCTTACCTCTCATCTTTTGAAACTCGGCGGCGCAATCGTCACCCAACTTCCAGTCAAAGTGATGTTGATGACTTGATTTGATCAACGTCATTAACATCACTTCACTTACTGCGCTGTTTTACCAGCTGACTGACCGCTCCGCCCCCAATGCTTCGGTGCATTCACTATGAGTTGTCCATTATTTCGAAATCTTAGAATTAATTTACGATTTTATAACTACGCTTTATTATGTAACCCTCTTTTTTATTTTACGCTAGAGTCAGAAATACTCAAACTTATAACAATTTAAGCTACGAGTACGATAGTCTTTTTTGTACCTACTTAGAATGCTAAACCGCACAGCACCTGGCTCTCGGAGACGCAAAATGCAAATAGTGCTATAAGCCGGTAGGAGCACTAGCAGTGTCGGAAAGACGGATAGAATATATTTTCAAGTATTCTAGTCTATACCTAGTCACATTGAAAACTGTTCTACCTACCAAAAAATGTCTCAGAATATTTTTTCCAATTTTCTCTCTTGGTCCATATGGTTGGGAATTGGTTGGGGTGGATCGAGCACACACTACCATGCCTCGGTGTCTCCTGGATACTGGCTGTTGAAATCTTTTTTTTTTTAACTCGGTAGGCAAAAGTAGAATCACGTCTTTCTAAACGCCACTTTCTTCATCCTCATACTAATTACACTTAATGAATATTTTTCTCACAGCGACACAAACAAGTGGGTACCTGAATATTTTTAACGATTTTCTACCATTGGAATTGTATGTACACGTGCGTATATTGTGCTTAGAGTCGATGCTTGCCCTACCCATCGGATCAGGAATCGCTACTGGAAGAAAGGTGTATCTAATAAAGAAAAATACAAGAGTTTAGTAACAAAACATATTAAAGTAATAACAGATACATCGATGTGATAGAATATATTTAATGGAATACATCGAGATTACTGTAAATGCTGCAAAAAAACATCAGGTTTACTGTAAAACTTATATCTCATCGGGACATTTTAAATTTTAGCCACTGGCGGCAAAAAGTTTATACAAAATCTAGTGCATCAAGTGAAAAAATATACAGGAACGGAAAAGTGATGTTGCAGCGTACAATGTTTATGCAATTTACGTATAATTCGGAGCATCCAGGGAAAGTTTCTGCATCAAAATACATAGGAAGTTTCTGTCAGCCACTATTTTAGCTGAGAATACCTGCTACAACACACGTGATCCTGCCCAGCATATGCGCGTTCTCCAAAAAATTAGCCCTACCTATCGGTATTAAAACATGCAAGATTTGTCTAAACGGCTGTGCTATATTTCCGAAGACTATATTAATGTATTTACAAACACATACTTGCAAACGTTCTACTACTGTACTTACAAAAACACAGACCAATGTTAACATATTAAATGTAATAACAAATGATTTTTAACATTTCTTTTTGTATTAATACTAAAAGTATAATCAAACTTATACTTCATTATTTTGAAAAATAAATTACAATTTCTATATTACTGTGTTATTTTATTAATAATTAATATTACTTTGTAATATTGTTCTCTTTTTTAACACATTCATTTTATAAAGGGCTCAATTCCATTATTTGGAATTAGCATAATATAATACACAATAATATTTTCTAAAATTTAGAATAATGGAATTCTACAAAGTCTGTAAAGTAATTTTACAAATTTACTGGAACTGTGTAAGTACCGCATTACAGCTGATACGATTCACAAATTTCGGAAGTAAAGATGTTTTTTGTTACTAATGGAATATGGAAAATCTTAATATTGAGCCCTTTATTAAGTAACTGGTTGTTCAACTATCAAAATTAAATTTCATAACACACACTTCACATAAATTTTACAGGGTAAATTTTATCGTAAACTACGTATTTGGACAGATATACGCGTAAACTCTTGTTAGTTTTAGAGGCCTATATTTTGTTGTGAAATAAGTATCCAATAACTTACCATAATTCACGCATGCCATTTTAATTTTGTATGGACACAAACGTTCTTTTTCTGATTCTATGTTAATAAACTATGATAATCTGACAATTTGTGGCGTCAATTTTTTTCCAGCTTCCATAGCTACTAAAGTAAGAATGTTCACGTGTCCATAACGTAGTCATGTAGCACCCCCAGAACTAAGGCTCCTCCTAATTCGACGAAACCTACGCGAGAATCAAAACATTTTGTCTTGTTTCGCATAAAAATTCTGACGAAGCGTGTCAAATGTTTACCGACGTACTATTCCCATATGTGAAATTACTTTCCACGTGGCAGCCAATCATTATATTACCGATGATAAAAAAGCTGTATTAATAAAGATGATGATAAAGCTGATGTTAAATGAATAAACTGTATTTGCCCGGAGGATTATGAGGAAACGTTTTTGAGAAAATTGGTCTAGTCAATAGCTGGTAACACGTATTAGAGACATTACTGTGTATATTAACTGAGCGTATGTCAGAGAGAAAAATAGTGATTGTATGAGATAGGCGAGAGTTCTTCCGACCTCGAAACTAAAGTAATTCAAAGAATATGAAGTTTCCTTCTTCTGTCACATTGATTTGTTAGGGTAGGTTGTGGAGGTTGTACATGACGGTATATTATTATTTGCTGAAAATCATTACAACCTTTTCTGAAATCTAATTTTCATGTTCTAATAAAAAAAAATATTTCATTATCCGGTACAGGACATTAGGCGATAAGCAACCGTTCATTTTTCTGTTTGGGGAGAAAGCTTTCGCCTATACTGTGCAGCTAGCATTTATACTTAAAATTATAAAACCTGCATGTTGCTAAAGAAGACTGAAATTAAATTCAATTAGATATGGTATTTTAATTAGGCTGCAGTACATTCAACAATTCAAAATAATACTTGGGTACTAAATTTCAAGATATTAGCACATCTCACTACGTGATTGTTAGGTCTATACCAGTATTCAACAACTGCAGTTGCGCATTATTCAGGTAGATTTTGCACATACGTATTTGTGTAGCCCTATAATATGTAGTAGTAGTAGTAGTAGTACTGGTAGTAGGAGTAGTAGTAGCAGCACTAGTAGTAGTAGTAGTAGTAGTAGTAGTAGTAGTAGTAGTAGTAGTAGTAGTAGTAGTAGCAGCAGTAGTAAACAGATTTTCACTATAAGTAACATGACTGTAGTTGTTGTTGGTAGTTCAGATGTGTTCCATAATGTAAAAATTATTTGTCCATGGGCCCATCCGTAAAGCTACTGCCATCTCTGGCAGCCTCCTTGTCAGAGGGTTTTGTCTTCCACTCTCCTTGTTGTAAACCTTCTTACCACCTAGTCGTAGGTATCCTCTTTCCATCATGTCCTGCGTCTACCTCCCCTTATTTTGTTCGGACCCAGTTTGGGCCAACGATCATCAGGCATTTGTCCCACGTCACCATACCGTACGAGGCGTTTCGTGTGTAATATGGTTTTCCTACAAGCATTTGCCTCCTAATTTCTTAATTTCTAACGCACTGGAGTCTGGATATTCGACAAGAATTCCGCCTCCACTGCTTGGAGCCTTCGGGAGTTTCTTCCAGTTTTCAGAGTCACAATAACTCTAGGCTGTGCCTTCTAAAATGGTATAGAATAATTCATCTTCTTGTTTTTTGTGGGTTTAAGTATTATCTGAATTGTTTGGAAATAATGAAATATTAATGATTGTATAACATATTAATTAAAATAAAGAGGCCTCTAAAAAGGTAACAGATTCGTCTTCAAAACGAAATAATGGGAGCAGAGTGCATTCCGTTGAATGATATACATTAGTTTAGTTTTTATGATAGCAGTACCGTCGTGAGATCTGACCGAATGATAGGCCCAGGAACCACTCCGCCACACGCGAGAAACGGAAGCTACCTGACGAGTTCGCCCCTCCCACGTTGTCATAACAATGTGTTAGTTATTTTCGGTAGTTTGTTACACGTTTTAAAAGTTTTTGTCTCCCAAGAACGTGGACGCTCCCTTCAAGTGTTGTAGGTGCAGTATGTAGTACGACATCAAATTGTATTGACACAGAAATTATTATCTACTTGGTAACTGCAATGAAATAAAGTGTTTACTAAAATAATTTATAACATAATATCAGTAGTACTAAACATATCATAATATCAGTAGTACTAGGCCTATGTACTTCTTCTGACAAGAACTAAAGGATCTGACAACCTAAAACATGATTACTCTAAACATGATAAAAGGTTGAAAAATCATTTGACTGCAAAAGATACGAAAATATAAGTTGTAGTGAAATTATTTATTCCATGAAACTGTTCTGAATCACAAAAGTCTAATTTTTGCAGAAGCATGGATATTGTTATTTCAACTATAGCATTTTGAAGACAAGAGCCTATTACTGTCCTTAACATTCTTACATCGAATTCTTGTAAGAATTCAAAGTCTCTTCACAGTTTCTCTCCGAGCACGACTTCGTACCTGTTATCTAAAAAATATCAGATATCAGTTTAGAACTTTGATGACATCTTATTTTGTGTATTTATTTGATAATATATTGGTATCAAAGTCTACAGGCGGTCTTCCTATCTATTTCGCAACGTTCTATCTCTCTCTCTTCGTCTGCACCAGCTGTTCAGAAAGATATTCTTTCATCCACAATCGTTATTTGTTGTTTAGACATTTCAGTAGCTTTCAGACTTTCAATACTTTGTATAATTTTTCACTTTTTCATACTATATACTGGCAACACTGTATACTACCAAGTGTACTTAATATATTAGAATTTATAACTTTATATGAATGGGAAAGTGAATATAAATTTATCTGTCGTTTGTGTTTCAGAGTAAGGTGCAAACTGACTCATGAATGTCGCTTTGTAGCGACAAAATTTTAAATTCTCTACTCCACGCGGATGATAAAGTCATTCGAAGGAGACAGAAAGTCAGTTACACAGATCGGTGCTTGTATTATGTAATGTCTTGTAGGAATATGTGCACGAATATTTGCTTCTAAGTCAGAGATCCTGGCTTTCTTTACTAAGTATCCCATTAGAACGAAGATAATTGTCGATTATAAAACCTTAGAACAGGTACGTGATTTTAACTATACTATTTGCGGTGCAGTAGTGTTTTTATAAAGTTTTCTTACACCCGTTTTGATATTCGTATCATCTGCATGCTTTTCTTTTTAATAATTCGTGAAATTTTAAACACCGGTATCATTGTTTACCCGTTGATTTTTCTCGGAATCTACTGGACTACAGCCAGTATGTTTAATCATTTTACCGGGAAAATATACATCAATGACATCACCGTCAGCATAAACGACTGGCAATCTCTAATAGGCCTACTTGCTAAGTTTATCTCTCAAGGTTTATACATCACCGGATAACAATGTCTCGGATTGTCCATGTACTTTAGAAACGGGTTAGCAGACTCTCTGTTAATGACATCACTGTCCCTGTAAATGAATTCAAAACATTATTTTCCAATATCATAAATACTCCGTAACATCTTTAAATGAATTAAAGTTTATATTCTTTGGAGGTAACAATATGGTAAGTAAAAATTAAATATAATAAAACCATAATGGAACTTTATTTGTTTTTAAAACAACCATAAGTTTACGGATAGATTTTTTGGTACAATAAACTTCGGTCGTTAACTAGCATACTGTTAAGTCATATCTCAGTAGAGTAAGAAAACAATTGGTACTGAATATAATTTTTGATTTTTTTAGGACGAATGGGGCTCATGATAATGGACACTGTGTGTAGAACAGGTAGAAACAATACTCTGCCCTTACTGGTGAGTAATGCATTTGCATTGAAACTACAATTTTAACAAGTTACAATAGTAAAATTGTAAGTTGAAATTCTAAGTTATATTTTAAAATTTAATGTTTTTTCTCAATACAGAAAACTATGTTTTAAATTATTTTTAAAATTCAGTGATGGCAACTAGTTGCTGTAGATATATAAATAGCAAGGGCACTATTGTGTTACAGAATCAGGCTAGGAACGAACTCAGACTAAGGATAGGAAAGAACTCAGATTCAGGCTATGATCCACTAAGGAAAGAACGCCACTGTGGTTATTTTAAAGACATTTCCAGCGTCAGTAATGCAGTAATGTAACTGTAAACTATTCACAGTTCAAACTAGTTACAGTACTAGTGAACTTTTAGGTCCGGTTCACAGGAGTGGAATATCTTCGGAGCTGAATCCACGCCAAGAGGCAGGGGGCACAGATTTGAATGAAGCAGTTCACACTGTGGGAATAAGTGTCCGTCCAGTCCTCAGCATTTCCCTGCTGCTATCTGCGCTGATTAATTCCTCTGAAATTCAGCTAGAGACGCCCTTGTTACGTATAAATAAGCGAGCTCGGATCACACAAGCGGACAGTTTTGGGCGGAATATGGATAGTGACAGAATTTCTGAGAGTGGTAGTTTGTTTATTAATACTGGTTTATTAATATTGAGACACAAGTGCCGTCAGCCCAAACCATTGCTCTAGACCATTTTCTTCATAAATGTTATTACGTAGATTACTGTACGCACAACACGTCAACCGTAACTTAACGCTTAACGAAGCTGCGTATGTTTATACCTGCTACCAACTAACACGAGACAACGTGTAATATCCAGGTACTATAATGTTTATACTATTTATAAGCAAAACTGCTATATGAACAATTATTAATTGCACCGTTTGACCCGGTGAAGTCAAATAAATCGTTACGTAATACACAGTCAGTATTATATAAAATTTTATTTTTTCATAATAGACCGACATATTCTAGAAGCTAAAGTCAAGAAATTCTTGATCAACAGCACAAGGGCGTATCCTGCTTTTATGTGTCTATTAGTTATTTTGATAAATAAATGTACAAACACTCATCGATATTTCTTAGATTTTTATGAGATATTAGAACTCATTATCGAATTTTGTCGAGAAGCCCATAGTACGTGAATGACTGATGTTAACGGAAGTCTAATAACAACAAACACACTCATTATTTGATATACAAGGAGCAGTTAAAACGTTAATTACTCAAGAATAAAAACCACATGTGAAGTATTTATAAAAACTTTCTATTTGACTGAAAGTACAATTAAAGATACGCTTTTCAACATATTTGCCATATTTATTTAAACATTTATTATGGCGTGAGACGAGTTTTTCGATGCCACTGCTGAAAAAAAAATCAAGTCCTACGTCCGATAACCACTCGCTCTGAATTTTGGACTTCGTCATCAGTGTGATATCGCCGCTGCGCAAGGGCCTGTTTCATGAACCGAACACGTGAAAATCACACGGCGCTAGTCATTACTGTAAGGAGGGTGTTACAACGGCTCTCACTTAAATGTTTCAAGGAGTTCCTTTATGACGTGTGTCAAATTATGCGAGCAATTTTCTCGACATTGCAGACCCTCAGAGACGATGTAATGCACACTTCCATGCGAAATACCCAATTCAGCGTCAGTTTTGTCCACTATGATTCGCGCAACAATTGTTAACCAGGGATTGAGGGACGTAGGGTATGCTTGTCGCCCGCTGATGTGCCGCGTCCCGAGTTTCTTATAGAGCTCCCACTGCGGGGAGCACGATACTCTGAATTTCTAGATGTGGCCTGCTGCCGGCCGTGAATTGGTGAACGCGTTCAACGTTGTCGAAGTTAACGACTTTCTCTGACGGTAATCATCCTTGGTATCCGTGGGGCCATTTTCAACAACTGTCTCCAAGTTCCGATGGCCTGACGTGAAAATACTATGTCACCAATCGCTTCTCTCAACTGGCCGTGAATTTCAGTAGGGTTAAATACCTCGTTGCCTACACAAAACGAGTCACTGTGCTGACTTCCAATTTGGACGCTACTTGTAAATTATATGACATGTTTCGCGTCTAACAATGGATTACCGTTCGTGCCAAGTGGAATTCATTACTACAGCTGATGGAAACGGAAGTTTACCAGTGTTTCCAGCAGCTTTCATCAAAATATCACTTTGAGAAAAATAATATACACAAGAGCGACTCGAAGTTTGACTGTCCCTCTTACGCCTACTTACATTTATATTAATTAGCCCTATTCGACTGCTGTAGAATTGTTAGCTTCATTTTAGTATCTACTTTGAACACACGACGTTTTTCTCTACTAGAGAATGTAACTGATTTGTACTTAGAAACACTACAGACATAAAAAAACAAAATTTTGTGAGAAACATGCAAGACCGGATCCTGATATTTCAGTCTGTTCTGGATAACACAAAATGCAACATCACAAATGACACGCTTTGCTTTTACCGATTGCGTTCTTGAGAAACATTCTATACGTAAAGTAACATATTTCCTTGTTGCCACAAGTCTTTTCAAATAAAGCAATCCTCTTAACTTGTTTGAATAAATAAACAGGGCATCCCGTATTTATGATCACTTCATTCCATGGAAAAGTTTGATGGGAAACAGTTTTCTAAAACGTGAAGGTGCTTCAATACGATGTATCCGATATGGTCTAAACGAAAGATATTCACTCTCTCTCCTCCATCTCCCCACAGTCCGAGGGTGTCCAGACATTTCGCATATCAAATGTTTGTGACTTCGTAGTCTACCCTTCTTTTCACGTATCAGAGTGTCTCACTTCCGCACGCTTCGCTGACCGCACTCTTCGTATATCCGCTCTTTTCGCAATAAATCACTGCGATAGCTACAAAGTGTTTTCGTTACGTAATGCATTATTTGTATTTAATACGAGAGCCTTGTACAGTCGTTAGCCGATGAAAATGTACACCATGGTCTGATCGCTGTTTGTGCGATTTGAATATCGCATCCAGGCAACACTGTAAAGAAGTGATTGGTTAGTGCTACCGAAGAAAACTGAATGTTCGCGTCCAACCGACGTCCCTGGTGGCGAGTAGTATAATGGACATCGTGCTGAAAAGAGATGAAGGTAGCCTAGGCGAATCTGGAGGCGAATAGATAAATAATTTAGAGAGAAGGGGAAGGGGAGAGAGAAAGAGAGATCTACCCAAAGAAATAATGATGGGCCGAAACTATTAACGTTTAAGAATTAGAAGACAAGAAACCAGTAGCTTTTAAGGATTAAAAAACAGCATATCGGACGGAAACTACTGACTGATGGATATCACGATAAATCAGGCATTCTCTCAGTAGACATACATTAACTGCATCGATACCTATTAAAGCTGAGAAATTAAAGAAAATATTAAACAAGGAAAGGTATGAATTGCCTCACAATTAAACTGCCGATTTCGACAGATGATAAAATTATCAGCTGCTTGCTAAATGCTGCTAAAAACTAACGATCTTTTAGCTAAATTATTCGTTGCCTAATTTATTCAATGGCATCAAGTGAATGCTGGATTGGCAGTAGGAGGTTTTTGGGGTCACTTCCATCGTGTGTGCCGAATGGACTACTAATCGTCTACTGTGTTGTTTCCCACATTCTTTACCATCGCGCTGCGCTGTCCTTTCACTTGTGTGACAAGAAACAAACACGCGAGACCAGATTACGATCAACTACTTAACTTCACTAGGTGTTTATTTAGGTCGTTTGAATACAAATCTTGACGGAAATGTTATTGGTAGTACGAATACACCTTATAGAGAGGCTGTTTAGCAGAACTCGATGTCAGCCGTTAGAATAAATGATACTAAAGTAGGATAATTATAGACAGTGAACAGGCAATTTTGGAACATGATCAAATAAAATCTAGTGGATTGTATAAACGCGATAGAAAGTTTACACCTCACTGAGTAGGTCAACCCTTAACGAAGAGAAATGGATTGTAATTGTTTATAAAGACAACACTATATTAAACAAACTACTTTACTTCACGAATACTTGTAGAAATCCGAGTAAGTAGGGAACGGAGATGAGTACTATTCAACACAATATTGGCAGTTGACCTTACAGTATTTGAGCTTACTGGTTCTCACAAGACAGAGCACTACGGTGCTAATTGTCCAACTTTCATACGTCATAACAGCGAATTGCCTTTGAAAAATGAGTAGTCTTTTAAAATGGCTTATGGATTAGTAGCTTGGATACAGATCACGGGAACGACAACAAACTATAAACTGAACAAAGCTCAAAAAGAAGACTGTAAAAAAGGGAAACAAAATCTACTTGTTTCTTAGTAGGACTGAAAATTACAAACACTATATAACTATTTTTGCAGGCAATAAAAGGCGAAGCAGATTTTATTATTCGTATGAAAATCTACTCAAATTAAAGAAACTAAACAGATAATTAAAGCTGAAGATTGGCCAGGCCATGTCAGGAGGACGGATGGTCTAAGAATAACTAAGAGAATATCAGACAGAAAACCACTGTGAAGGTCAATCAGAGGCAACGTTGGTTCGACAACGTGGCTAATGATTCGAGACACATGGAAACTGGAGGCTGGAGAAGGATACCTTTTGAGTGGACAAAATGAAGAACTATCAGTGAAACCAACAGAGAAAAAAGTCGTGAAGAGAGTGTATGGTGATGATGGTTTTATTAATCAATAAAAGAAAATAAAGAGATAACTGTACAAATATAGATAACTTCTGATTGTTTTATACTTTAGCAAATTATCCGTAAGGAAATGTCAATTGCTTTTCTTGCAGACATAAATTAACCTTTCCAATAGGCGTGGATATAGATGAAGGTTATAAAAGCCAGATAACGGACAATTTATAATTAACAATTAATTTATGTAATTAATACTATTACACAAATTATATATGTCAACGAGTAAAGGTGCCCGTTATCACAATCCGTAATAACAAGCTGATTCTGGTATTAGTCAATTTGTCAGACTCAATATTTGGCAACCCAGTCAGTCGACTGACACAGGTAAAACCGTGACTTATGTGTGCAGACCAATTTAAAATGTATTAATTTAGCTTTACACAAAGTATCTGCACATTTAATCACATTCTTGTAACTGATTCAGAGCCGTACCCATTATCTAAACTACTTAGATATCACAAACAGAAATAACACTGTTTCACACCACTATAGAAAAATTCCCGATTAGCGCTTTCAAGCTTCACAGCTCATCATCAGATCGGAAAATCTGATTTTGAGGTGATGATGAGGTGATTTTGAGGATTTTCCTATCTGATGATGAGCTGTGAAGTTTGAAAGCGTTAATCGGGAATTTTTTCTATAGTGGTGTGCGACAGTGTTATTTCTGTTTGTGATTATAACTACTAACACAACTTTATTAATTATATATAGGTGCTTAGACATCATTAATCTATAGGAAGGGGAGTGAAAACTTCCTTAAAGAAAACCAAATTATTAATGAAGAAAGTTTCGTAGACTGAGAGAAAAGACGCATTTTCACAAATACCAGACACCATTATGCCCCAAACACCATTTCTGTTATTTGTTTATTAAAAAAATTATTTTAACTCAGCAGGAATTGAAACAGCCAAGCAAGAATAAAAAGGATTGGAAAACTGAATATTTTAACTCGTAGACTTTCCTGGTTGGAGGTTTTAACAACATTTTTTTCGGCTGACAAGCACATTTCTTGGGATCGGTATCGAGGGAAATTGGGGGTTCTGAGCCACAAAGGAATGCCGCCTTTCTTAAAAAACACTAAAAAACATGATCTAAGAGATGACGCCGCCACCGCTGGACCCGCAGCATCCCGATGGACCACAGCACCGCGAATTTCCGCGAATACATTTTTTTATTTTTTTTATTTTATTTTTTTATTTTTTTAATTAAATTGATTTGGTGGGATGAGGTTCAATGGACCACCAGCATCCGTGAATATAATTTTTTATTTTTTTAAGAAAGCTGATTTGCATATCAGTGGGTGGTGGTGGGTGGGGGTGGTTCCAACTCGATGCATTATAGTGTATATTAAAATATATGATCAGGTGTACCAACCTTTGCATGAGTTCAAATTTGTCGTGTATTATAATGTATATTAAATCTATATGATCAGGTGTACCAACCTCTGTAGTATTATTATAGTGTATAGATATTTTATATGAGCAGGGTTGTCAACATTTTCTGCGGTGGGGGGAGGGAAATTCAAATATGTGTTATATAGTGTATATATTAAAATATATGATCAGGGTTACCAATCTTAAATTATTGTGTGCGTGTATAGAGCAGATCTGCCAACATTTCTTTCTCTTCTGTGGTGGGAAATTCAAACTATATATGATCATAATTGTTACTCTCTCTCACACGGTGTGTATGTCTCTCTCTCTCTCTCTCTCTCGTTGTCAAACGTTATACTCACCGGCATTATAGTGTATATTAAAATATATGATTAGGTGTACCAACCTTTACATGAGTTCAAATTTGTCGTGTGTTATAATGTATATTAAATCTATATGATCAGATGTACCAACCTCTGTATTATTCGTCCTCTCTCTCTCCCTCTCTCTCTCTCTCTCTCTCTCACACGTTGTGTATGTCTCTCTCTCTCTCTCGTTGTCAAACGTTATGCTCAAACTGTTCTCCTCTCTCTGTGGTCAGTACCGCACGCATGTATATGAAATTAGAAAGTTTATTCGACATATATTAACGCCCTCTCTCTCTCTCTCTCTCTCTCTCTCTCTCTCACTCTCACTTGTTTCAACTGTGTCAACAAATAGTAACGTCCTCTCTCTCTCTCTCTCTCTCTCTCTCTCTCTCTCTCTCTCTCTCTCTCTCTCTCTCTCTCTCTCTCTCTCTCTCTCTCACACGTTTCAACTATGCAAGGTTCCATACCCTTTCTCCTGTCTCCCTCTCGTACATTGAGTAGTCGGTGTGATGAATAAATAATTTTAGCACTATCTCTCTTTCGTTGTCAAAACGTCGTCTTCATTTTCAATGTATTAAATAATTAATTAATAGTTTTATAATGCAGTCAGTGTGATTGATCCTTGTTAGAAATATATATATTTGGCGTCAATGAACTACTTACCTGTTATGTTGTTACAGATGACAAATCCATACGTTAACGGCTTAGCAATCTGGTACAATACTTCTGTTTTAAGGTTGCAGTTTACACACACACATAGGTTCAGTAGTGTATAGCGAAATAAATTAAAATTATACACACACATGAAAACGGCGGCTGAAATTCATACAAATCTTCTGATGTAACAGTTCACAAAAAATAAATTAATTGTACACATGTTCAGAGGTGTAGAGTGAAATAAAATAAAGTCATAATTTGTTTAAATGATTAAATATATTTTAACATTCACAATATAAAATTCACAATTAAATAAATACATTATAAAATTGATATTTTTCGAAAGTTTATATATAAGTGTGTGTCGTACTTGTAGAAGAAGCAACCTGCAACATAACAATACAACAACATTAAAATCATGTTAAATATCACACACACGCGCGCGCGCACACACACACACACACAGACGTACACGCACACAGACGCATACGCACACACATACATACATACAACGTGCATACGTTGGGGTTGAATCATGTGTAAGACGTTACAATCCTTGAAGTGTTTAATAATAATATATAATCGTTCTAGTGTTATCGTTTGCTGCAACAGATAACGCAGTTTACAAATAATTACATATAGGTTCAGAGGCGTATAGTGAAATAAATTAAAAATAGAAATTAATGTCCATTCATCAAACTTTGTAAATTAGAATCTGCACTACATTCAAACACACGCACACACAGTGATAAAAAATTAGTAATGTAGGTTGTTACCTTAACGAGGTACATGCAGAACTAGTGCTGTTACAAAATATATATATATAGTAGGAAAGCCCACAGACTACTAGAAATAGTTATCACCTGAAAAAAAAAGAAACCACACATTACGAACTAATATGTATAAACACAAATATCGTTACAATAATAATAATAATACATAAACTTACGTTTACTGCCGTCCGAACTGAAGTATGGAGAGGCAATAACTATAGATATCACAGTAAGAATTTTTTGTTGTTGTTTTTTGTTGTTAACCAGTGGTGTAACGGGGAATTTTAGCAGGTGGAGGAGCAGAGTCGTCATCGTCGTCGGCACGTATCCGATAATGACCGTACCCAAGCGTATCACGACCATTGTCTAATATATAGCGCTTATCATCATACGGTGACAACGCTTGCTTATTTACGCGCATCGTGTACAACGTATGATGATCGCTACGTAAACACAACGCACTGACAGAAAACCGACAATGATCGGTGAGACACTTGCGATACATATCGTGTCGCAGACTCCTCTTAATAGCAACTCGAGGCACACCTTTACACACACGTTTTTGACCAGCATTGCTAGAATCTTCGTGGGCCACAAGGAACGAATAACATTTCGCTCTGAGACCTACGAATTCTCTAATAGGACGACCACACGTTTCATCCTTGAACAGTCCGACAACTTTTTGTTCTTAATGCTATAACAAGGATGAGTCGTAGGGTAATCCGATGTGTCAAAAACGTGTAGGTCCTCCTTCATATCTGCATACAAGTCTGATGTTTGAATATGATACATCAGACTGTCTGTATCAGTCATTAACAATTTAACGTTGCGGCCGTACTTGGCGACAGCATAACGATAATGAAAGTCGTACATTATTGTTTTGCTAACGTCAAGCACCGTGAAGCCGACATACACGGGACGAGAAAGAACAATGAATTTTTTACGAAGTGAGAGTCCCGCCAGATCGTTCGTATAACGAATCATACGTTTTAGCCTGGGTGTGGAAACTAGTTTTTGAAGCCGTCGTTCATTCGAGACTAGTTCAAAGTCTATATGTTTCCGTACGTTCTCCAGCGACTTACCGTATACGGCGTTGTTCATCAGTTTGAAAAGGTCTTTTTCAAAGCTGTTGACGGCTGCTTGCCTCTTGCGAGTGTTGAAATCGATAAACGGTTTCAACCAAGCGCTTTGCTTAAAACACAACACCCTATGAGTCGCTTTCAGCTCTAAGCCAAGACTTAAATACAATTTCAAATTTCGATAATGGAGAACGTAATTTTGTTTGTCCTCCAAAGTTGTTAACAACTTCTCTACGGATGACCCTGATTCGTTATACGATGATCTGTATATACTCTCGTGTAACCGTTTGGAAAAGGGAGAAAGGATATCGTGTGTTATGCGCTGGCGCACAGGTGCAAGCGGGTAGTCGGAATGCAGGTCGTGTAAGGTATTAGGATAGTGTAGGTCGACTTCGAGGATGTACCCGATGTCAGCATCATCACTCACATTACGTACGTCCAAGGACTCGATTTCGTTACGATCGAGCCATCGGAAGTCTGCGTAAGGGAGTGGTTGCGACATGGCTGCACCGTATAAATTGTTACAGTCCGTATACAGAATGAAGGAGGTCGGTTTCGAAACATCGTACTGATCTGGAATCAAAGGATTGTTAGCGACTGCATGACGGTTGGATATCATCGCGCAGCCTCCGCGGATCCCAGATTCGAGGAACAGATGCAGATTTATTTCTGTCAACAGTTCTAATTCGACCCCGGTCATTTTTAGCATCGCGTTCCAAGCGAGTCCGGGAAGCGAGTAAAAATGACAGGGGTCCAAGCAGTAATCGCGTAAGGCCATGTCTCGGAAACTTTCAAAGACATCGGCCAGCAGCATTACGTCTGTCAACAAATACAAATCATGGTAATCTCCAAACGTACGCAGATTGAATGCACTCCACACGTTTTGCGCGTGCTCGAAATCTGCGTCCGAAATAGATGATTCCATCAACCGGTTATCAAAGTGTTCACGAGCGGGTAGACTTGTTTCGTTGAACCGATCAATACTGTCAACGTACTCGTATGGGTATACCCCCTTGCGTACGAGCAGATTGGTCTGTTCATCGAAACCCCGTCTAAGCATTTCCTCTCTGAGCAACGGAAATTGGCTCCCGGACGCGGACAGATTGGTAACGAGTGTGTCCAGAGAGCGATTAAGAAATTGAAAGGAGTCTACGAAACGCAAGGGACCCAGGGAGAACGACACGTAACGCTCACTGGATGTCGCGATGCAGGATACGCGTTCGTCCTTATATTTCCCTAAACCCTGCATTAAATGGTGACAGTCATAGCCACGAAGGTTGTGAAAGAAGACGGGGATATGACGAGGCATCTTGTAACTCAGATTACAGCTATTATGGGCTGCTCCCAAGAATTTCCCCGTAAGATGACAATGATTGCGTACCTTGTCATCGTCTGTCAAAGGGCGCTCACACAAATGACAAACGGCGGCGTTAGTGAACACAACATTGTCATCATCGGACATAATTAATTGTACGTTATGTCGTACCACCTTCATCATATCCTCGACGTCTTTCATCAACCACGAGAAGAACGTGTTTACAACGTTTTCACCTCGATAAACTTCAGCCTCTCTCCAAAGGCTGTGCGTGTGATCGACGATAGCATAGGAGAAACCTGACGGAATATGCATCGCTTCGTATGATGTGGACGATACAGGAGGAGAAGTTAGTTTCTGACGGGCACCGCTGCTATCGACGGAGTAGAATTCGCCTAACTCGTGCACTGTCGTCGGGACGTTGTTACCAGGTGAACACGATTGAAGCGGAGTGATGAGGGACTCGAAGTCGGCGTAGACGGTGAAGGGTACTTTAAGACAGTGCGCGTAATTTTTAAAGGACATAAACTTCTCCTCCTCTGTGGGCATTTTGGTTTTCTGCTCGCCGTAAGGTGTGCAGTAGGGGAGATTATCGGACAGACCATGTTCTGTGGCGAAACGATGCAGGCAGTAGTCGCAGTAAAATGATTGAGCGCGGTGTTTTGTTAGGGATGATAACAATCTATTCATGTTACTGATAAGACAGTAATGTTTTCGGCTATTCGTATCGGTCAGAAGCAAAAGATTAACGTGATGCGACCTGTCCTTATTCGGGGTAATTCTCAAAGGGTAAACCTCATTTTTTGATTCATTTTTGATATTGTCTTCTATATCATAGCCGAAAACGTTTATAGAAATGTTAGGATTCTGTGCTTCAAATTTGGAAATGGACTTTAACGAAACAGGGTACTCGATACCGGACATATTTAATGTGTTTATGAATGGGATGTATTTTGAAGCACGGTCTTTATGTTGTTGTTGAGGGTGTATGTGGGCTAGAACAGACCACAGAAAACACATTTCATCTCGGGGGTTCTTGATGTTGACTACTGCCTTGGTGAGTGTGAGTTTTCGCGGGGTTGGAAGGTAGGAGGACGCTGCTAGAGGCTGATACCGTCCAACAACCAGTTCCAGCTTCAGTACAGCATCCACCGACCATCCGCTCCCGTCACGGGTAAAATTAGATATGCTATTGAAGATTTTATCGTAGGATTCATCGAGTAGACAATTCAACTCGTCGTTGTCGTCCGCGAGCAACGTGCGACAACGTCCGTGGAAGACGGCGTCTTTCGTTACCTCTTTCTCCTCACCACTGTCACCATCTACCACGGTTTTGGTAAAACGTATCCTGCACGCAATATGCCACTTGATATTGCGTAAACGTGTCTGCTCTGCCTGAATATCCTCAAGCAATAAAGGACGTGCCTCAGTCATTACGAATACTACGTCATGATCCGACTCGTTGACGTTCACTGGAATGTAGTCGAAGGTTGTGATGCACCCTCGGACATTACTGTTCCTCTCGATATAAAACCGAGTCACAACTGAAACAATAGAAACATGAGTATTAGTAACCAATAGGAATGATAAATAACGTGTACACACAAATTCATGTTTGTAGTAAATAAATAATACTCGTCGGTGTAATATGTCAGTTTATTACAAACCGTGAAGATGTCGGCTACTCCTGATTTTAGTATTGAAAGTGAAAGAATAAAATCGTTCAAGTATTGGGAAGTGACGTTTATCAGCCCCGACGAGTTAGCGTTTGCGGAGTTCTACTTCTACCCTAGAAATTTCGATGTTTGTGGACATAGTATGTCATTCGTAGACGATAGAGTTAAATGCTTTTGTTGTGGAATTGAATTAGTTGATTGGAAAGAAGGTGACAAACCTATGAAGGAACATGAAAAATTTTCATCTACATGTCAATTTCTAAACGATGTTAAGAGTGAGACTTTTCATATACATACCAATAGACATAGTATGACTCGAACGTTAATTCGCATCAGCAAGTTTGCACGCTACATAATTACAAAATAATTTCTTAACTGTGAACTTTTTTTTACCTTGTTCAGTCTGCTCCTCCCAACGTTCCTGCTGATGGTTAGCCATGATCTTCAAGAAAGAGTGAGAATGAATGAATACTGAAAAACAAAAGGTACTGTTATAACGCGTGCACATAACGAACGCATACGTTAGCATGAATCATGTTAGGTCCAATTACGTATGATTTTAGTAACATATAACAGTGTCTTACATACCACTCGAATCTATATATACTGTTCTGTTTCAGATGATAATAATAATTTGATCACACACATACACATACACATACATGTATTAAATCAATAAATAATGCACTTGTTAAATTATGCTTACCAAACTAACGAATGTTGACTACACACACAGGAACTTGTGTATACTGGGACGTACAATAATTCAAGCAGTCTTTCAACTATTAAAAACTGCTGAGATAGATTTATCACCGCACGCAAGCAGTCAGTGTGAATCCGATAAAATTCAGTTATACCTAAAAATATATATATTTTTTCAATTAGAAGTGTAATATATAAAAGGTACAGTAAGAATAGATTTCAGAAAATTGTAATTTGATTACACATACACACATGTATTAAAGAAGTGCGTTAAGAATAAAAGTACGTTAAGAATATATTCAGAAAATTGTAATTTGATCATACGCATACGCTTACACACACATGTATAAATTAAAATATATAAAATACGGTAAGAATATATTTCATAAATTGTGATTATAATTTGATCACACACATACACATACACATACATGTATTAAATCAATAAATAATGCACTTGTTAAATTATGCTTACCAAACTAACGAATGTTGACTACACACACAGGAACTTGTGTATACTGGGACGTACAATAATTCAAGCAGTCTTTCAACTATTAAAAACTGCTGAGATAGATTTATCACCGCACGCAAGCAGTCAGTGTGAATCCGATAATATTCAGTTATACCTAAAAATATATATATCTTCAATTAGAAGTGTAATATATAAAAGGTACAGTAAGAATAGATTTCAGAAAATTGTAATTTGATTACACATACACACACATGTATTAAAGAAGTGCGTTAAGAATAAAAGTACGTTAAGAATATATTCAGAAAATTGTAATTTGATCATACCCATACGCTTACACACACATGTATTAAATTAAAATATATATCTTCAATTAGAAGTGTAATATAAAAAATACGGTAAGAATATATTTCATAAATTGTGATTTGAACATACATGTATTAAATAATGTTTTAATGCAAATAATTTTTACGTTTAAATAAAATCTGTACATACAATAAATTATACTTACCAAAACTATCGTATGTTGACTACACACAGAAACTTGTATATACTGCGATTGCACATAAATACAGTCTTCCACCTATTAAAAATGTCGTGATAGATTTGTCAGTGCACGCAAGCAGGTCAAATGAGAATTTATCACTAAATTTGTTGAGTATATATATTGGTCTCCGGTGGTAGGGGACAGCCGGTGTTTGTTTGGACGTGAATACTTTCTAATCCATAATTACTTGTGATGGGTGCAACTAATGAGTGTCATGTGTCATATTAGAAAGTGAAAGGCGGATTTAGCGAATACATACACATACACACACACACACACACACACACAATGGTTTATTTCGGTAGAACCATCTGAACATACATGCAATTAGTTGTATAGTAATCAGAAATGTGTGTGAGAGAGACAATTTAATAGTTTGAATTTTATACTACAAGGTAAACTATATTTTTTTAAGTCGGGGATGTTTCCGAAAATTATTATTTAAAACTGATAATTGTTTTAATAAAATCTTACGTACGTGTCAAATTAATTGCCGACGGCGACTCTGCTCCCCCTCCTGCTAAAATTCCATCTGTTAAAAACAAAAAGAATTCTCACTGCGATATTGTTAGTTATTCTCTCTCCACGCTTCAGTTCGGACGACAGTAAACGTAAGTTTGTGTATTATTATTGTAACGATCTTTGTGTTTATAACTATTAGTTTGTAATGTATGGTTTTTTTTTTTTATAGTATAATGGTAAACGCTGCTGTAATAATTGACTTTCACTGCTTTTATGATGACAACGGCAATTATATAGTAAAGGAGTTGTCGGTTATGGACGTAACACGTTTTGCATGCAGACATTGGATTTTCGCCCCGCCTGCTACAGTCGTTACGAATTCGAAATACACTAGAACCAACTGTTGGTTATCGACAAACTATCATGGCCTAAGATGGGATGAAGGAGAGACACCGTACGACAATCTTGTTTCAGTGTTAACAACGTATACGAACATATATAACTATGTGTTTGTGAAGGGTCTTGAGAAAAAACGTTTTTTAGAATCGAAAATAATTCATTATCATATAATAAATCTTGATGACATTGGTTGTCCAAAAGACGTGTCATATCCCTTTCACGGAACGGTATGCCTTACACATTGCAATTCTTCTTCTTCTACACTATGTACAAACCATAATGTGCACGCACTTAGAGAGTGGATAATTAATGATTTTTCTGTTATACAAACATTTTTAATGTAAGTGTCTCATAGCATTGTTAATTTCATTAAGTAAACTTGTATATGACTGCAGGCGATAACTATTTCTGTGGACTTTCCTATATTATGTAACAGCCATAATTCTGCATGTATGTCCATGCAAAGCTTCAGGGGATGCAAAACACCATCCGTTAAAAACAACAACAAAAATTCTTGCTGCAGGCGATAACTATTTCTGTCGACTTTCCTAATATATATTATGTAACAGCCATAATTCTGCATGTATGTACATGCAAAAACACCACCTGTTAAAAACAATAACAACAACAACAAAAATTCTTGCTGCAGGCGATAACTATTTCTGTCGACTTTCCTAATATATATTATGTAACAGTCATAATTCTGCATGCAAAGCTTCAGGGGATGAAAAACATCACCTGTTAAAAACAACAACAAAAATTCTTACTGTGATATCTATAGTTATTGCCTCTCCATACTTCAGTTCAGACGACAGTAAACGTAAGTTTATGTATTATTATTATTGTAACGATATTTGTGTTTATACATATTAGTTCGTAATGTGCGGTTTCTTTTTTTTTTTCAAACGATAACTATTTCTAGTAGTCTGTGGGCTTGACTTTCCTAATATATATATTTTGTAACAGCGCTAATTCTGCCTGTGTGTATGTACATGCAAAGCTTCGGACGATGAACGTGAACTTTCCTGATGACCACATCACCACCACCATTACTTTCACTTCTAATAAATAATGTCGTTTATCACAAAATTCAATGCAGTTTCTGCTATTGTGTACAAACGGTGTGCAGAATTAACATTGAACAAGCAGTATCCGATTGTTAACATGGTGCATGTGGACACAAGATATGGGAAGTCTGTGCTTGTAACGTTGGAAGATGGTGAGCTACGCTATCGTGTATATCTACCTAAGAGGTATGCTAACGTCTTTACAGATGAAGAGCTCCGTCATATAAGCCCCAGCGACCTACATCTCGTGTTTCGAGGCATGAGGAATCAAACAGTACATATGGAAATAGTACCTCGTTAAGGTAACAAACTACTTTTAATAAACAATTTTTTATCATTGTGCGTGTGTGTATGTTTTAATGTAGTGCAGATTCTAATTTACAAAGTTTGATGAAAGGACAAAACACTTCAAGGATTGTAACGTCTTACAATGACTATAGCATATTTAAATCTGTTATCTGTTTTATTGGACCTACATGTACATGATTCAAGTCAATCGTATGCACGTTGTATGTATGTATGTGTGTGCGTATGCGTCTGTGTGCGTGTACGTCTGTGTGTGTGTGTGCGTGCGCGTGTGGTGTAACCCAAACGTGTGTACGTTGTATGTATGTATGTATGTATGTGTGTGATTACGTTGCGTATTTAAAGCTGTTATCTGTTTTATTGGACCTACATGTACATGATTCAAGTCAAACGTATGCACGTTGTATGTATGTGTGTGCGTATGCGTCTGTGTGCGTGTACGTCTGTGTGTGTGTGTGCGTGCGCGTGTGGTGTAACCCAAACGTGTGTACGTTGTATGTATGTATGTATGTATGTGTGTGATTACGTTGCGTATTTAAATCTGTTATCTGTTTTATTGGACCTACATGTACATGATTCAAGTCAAACGT